>CM053790.1:808813645-809546145 GCA_028749045.1 Cupressus sempervirens | reverse complement strand
CTCCCCCTTTGACATTAGTTACAAAAACACTTATCATAACAAAATTTTGAATAATAAAAAATATAAGTAAAAAAAACCCCTATCAATAATCTTGGATTTGTAGCTCGATTTTGATTATTGTGCTGACACTCAACTAATATTGACTCTATGTTTGATTTTTCAGAACTATGTTTGTAGCTTTGTTGTACATAAATTCCTTATTTCCCTTCATGTTTTATAACCATATTTTCCTTTTACAGATATATTCCCTTTGTATGATATAACTATTTCCCCCCTTTTGACACAAATGCCAAAAAAATACATATTTACAAGGTAAAACCAAAATGTGAAAGGAAATCACTATGTACCTTCCAAATTAGAGACATTTTTTTATCCCAATTATCTTTCAAAACTTTAGAAGTGTGCAAAGCTATCTATACTTTAGTTGATAATTCCATCATATGATTAGTAATAGAAAATTTGTTGTCATGGATTAATTTTTTTTGCATGAGCAATATGTTGCTGCATTATATCAATGTGTGGAATCATCATACTTGGAATGGCTATCAATGTATCCCAAGTTCTTTCTTATTCTCCTAACAACTTTGCCTATAAGTTTGTCAAATATAGGTGATCTTCATAAAATGTGTAGAGCTAGTGCTTGGGTTAACTGACAACTAGTGTGTACTTGCCTTTAGATCAATATCTATCTTTATTAACTTATCCTTGATTACCTTGGTGAAATTTGTAGTATCACTTAACTTTACAAACAAAGAAATAACATTATTTACATAACTCTCAAAAATAACAAGAATAGTGGACAATTCCACTTAATCAATAACAATCTTCTGTGCCAACTTCTCCAAAACTTTGTTATCAAATTTTCTTTCTACCCTCTTTAGTATTTTTTCTTGTCCATTCATATCTTCATTAAGCTTGTTAACTATGTCAACAAGTTGGTCCAATATAGGTTTCATTTCATCAATTTGAATACTAAGTGCATCAACAAATATACCTTTTATGTCTTCTAGCACTTGATTCGCTTTCTTTCTTTCTGTTCTTAATATTTGTTGCTTTTCTCGTTTCTTCCAAAGCTATCCAAGGGTATCCATCTCTTCAAGACTAATATTGGAGGTATCCCAATATGGAATTATTATATCCTCATCTAGGTTATTTTCATCAATGAATGCTTCTATCTCTTTACCCTTTTCCTTTGGAATAGATGAAGGAACATTTTCCTTTCCTTTACTTAAATCCTTTTTGCTTAGTTTAGGCTTAACCTCAACTATCATTACACTTATAGTGGAAACACTAGTAGCAAAAACAACATTACTGATTGTAGAAACAACAATAGTAGCAGAAGTACTTACAATACCTTGTTGTGATTCAGTCTAGCTTGATGTTATGAAGAGTACAACCTATTTCTTAGTAGATGAAGTGGTAGTAATAACAATCATCATTGAACTTGGTAGGATAGCTCCAATAGTCAATTGAGAGCTCGGTGGACCAATGTTTAACTCAATTATTTGTGACTCAGTTGCAGTCTTCTTTGAACCTAATATAACTAATGTTTTACTCAAAAAATTAGGAAGGGATGCCAATACCTCTTCTACAATCTTCTTAGGGTCTAAATCTTGAATATTTTGAATTTTAGATAGATCCTCTATATGATCATCCCTATCCTCTTCATCATCTTTCTCATTATCCACATCAATTTGTACAACCTCCTTAGTAGACTTTACCAAATGCAATCCATAGATTTTTTTCCATGAATTTTTATTTGATTGCACCACATATTCAATATCATTTGACAAAATGAGGAATGAATTGAACTTAGGAGTTAGCTTTTGTTCATTCTTGATCAATTCTTCCTTCACTTCCTTGTCTAAAATATTGGGTATTAGCTTTCTCAATCTTTGTTCCCTGATATCCTTGGCAACTATCACTACATTTTCCCAATTATGTACAACTACCTTTAGTAGAATATTTGCAACCTATTTGATTAGCTCCTCTGGAGAGTATTTCCACTTAGCCATTTTTGCCACTAAGGCTTCTTCTACTTTCTTTTGTTCTTCCTTCTAGTCTCATACTTAAGAAACTTTAAAATATTCATACCTCCACCATCTTGGAGTCTTCTTAGTCTTTGTTCAAAGATGGGGGTAGACCTTTTGAAAGTTATTTGGTGCTCTTCTTCTTCATCTTCTTCTTAATCCTAAATTTTGAGCTTCTTCTTGGATTTAGTAGGTCTTCTTGTAAAAACTACAAGTGAGGACCTTGTATCTTTTTTAACTATAGCCTTCCGCTTTTTCTTAGGAAGCTCTTCCTCTTCTAATTATTCTTCTTCTTCATGTACCTCTTCCCTTTCTTCATCTTCAATATCACCACCCTTACCTTCTATGAGAAAAAGAGGGGAACCAAATTTCTTTCTTCCTCTCTTCAAAATACAAGGAATCTCAATTTCTAGAGAAATCCTAAGCCAAAATATAGTTCCTTTAGATCCACAATATCATTGACAAGAGCCTTAATGATATTTCTAGTGTCATCAATGTTTACGTCATAACCAAGAAGTTCTACCCATGCCACTCTTGGCCTACCTACCTGAATATGTACCTTATCATAGTCCACAAGGAAACATATGTCTTTTTCATAATCATCAACTAGTTGCTTAGGTACTCTAAACCTACTTTTCATCTTTCCCTTAAAGTTTTCAAAATATGCATCCATGATGCTCTCAAAATTATCTCCCATTTCAATTATATATTCATTGATCTAATATAGAATAGGTATATCGTTCTTCCATACTAGTAATGCCTTTAGAAGGAAAATATTTTTAACATAAAATAATAGGCATGTCAAGATGATGCAAGGAGGGAAAAAGAACTAGGGCCAAAGGCACACTCAACAATCCAAACCACATTGTAGAGTAAACACAATGGAAGAAAACACACAAAGAGAACAACACCAAAGAGAGATAATGAAACACTTCTATTGAGTTTTCAAGTAATCAACATACATGCCTATCTATAAGGCCTTCTAGGTTATGGCCAAATATAAAATACATTCAAGATCCATGATCTGAAGTCATATTCACACTTCTAGAACTTCTTTCCAACTTCTCTACTTCTAACCTAATCTTAAACACCTTATATACTCTTTCTAAAATAGCTTACAAAAGATTCTAGAACATTACATAATAGAAAGGCTATCCTAAAAATGGTCTCCACACATCCCAAGACAAGATCCTATCATTAAAGTCAAGATCAAAATTAAACATGCAAGTCATCTCTCACGAAGAACCAAAACACAGACAACTTGACAAAACAAGGAACCAAGCATCAATAAATAATTTCACTTGGAATATGAATAAACACTCAGCCATTACTAGATATCTCAGCACACACTGGATAGCTTGACACACACTATATAAATTGGTCAATACTATAGAGTGAGATGGGATAACATGCTAACCAAAAGGTTAACACAACTTGGGATAATTGCAACTTGGCTAATGCTGCAAAGTTATTGGCACTCAAAAATTGCTACAACTTGGCAATTGTTGCAACTTGACAATGACTACAACTCGACAATGACTAGTAAAATGAACACAAATGACCAGGATAACATGTCAACCTAGGATGCTCCTGCATTAGACAACAAGTGTAGAAAGAAATGATTCTACTAAATCACTGACATGTCACAACCTAAGTTGAATCCAACTCAGATTAAGAAATCCAAGTAGCATCTTTAAGTGGTCTATTCTTCCACTTACCAAATATTCATAGTAGTCTTTGTTAGAAATAGGGATTACTGAGAGGGGGGTGAATCAATAATCTAAAAACTTTAGTCACCAATTGGATATTATTTATTACTTTAAACCATACATAAAAAAGTAATGAGGTAATGTTGAATAGTAATAGTAACCATGCATAAAGATGACTCATAACATGATATTTTGTTAACTAGGGAAACCTTGGCCAAGGGAAAATCCTAGTGGGGATGATACCCACTAGATAATATACTAATATATTAGTTCCTTGTTAGAGGATGTACCTTATTAGGAATAAATGAAAAAATTCAATATAAGGAGTCCCTATTAGGAGACTTTGAATCCCTATTAAGAGATTCCAATCCTATTTGGTGTTGTAGTACAGTAGATGCAAGATGAGCCCACTACCCAAACATGCACTTCTAATTAAAATAAGAGTTCATTTCCCAAAAAACTAATTAGACTTTTATAATATAGGTACTATAAATTCTTCCTTGACTGATCTTTAATCATTAGCTTGATCTCAGATCACAAAATAGCTTCCACAAAACTTCGCATATATCACTCTTATGTAAAAGTTCACATACAATTGCTCAACATCACAATTAGCACATATGATCACCACTTATCATCATAAAATGTCCTTTGCATAAATAAAATGTCTTTAAATAAATTTATACTAGGTTAGTTAAGACCATAATACACTTTTCAACTTAGAGTAAACATCTAGGATGTTGGCCCTAATTGGACAAATAATTATCCTAATTCATCAAAACACAAATGTCTTTGTTCTATATAGTCCATGCTAAATTTTGAGGTTATACACATCATCACCAACATGTATACTATCTCCATCTAAATTTTTTGGTCATAACATGATGTTAGCAACAAGTTATAAACAAAACAATATAATGTTGTATACCAAATTTCATACTTAGGCAATTTTTTGATTACCAAAAGCTAAGTATCTTTATTTTAGAGGTTTCTTGTAAGCATGTACATCATGTGTTGCCATAAATGACAAAAATTACATATCTTCATTATCCAACTATCAATAGCCTTTTCCTCTTGTGATTTTACCAACTCTCTGATCCAATATCTAGTCAACCTCTTCAATCTTCTTCTTAGGATAATCATCAAGTACAACAACTTCATCATCTAACTCATGATACTTATAAAAATTAGCAAATTGAATATATGAGATATATCCATGTTATTAGGTAACTAAAACTCATAAGCATTACTAATATCAAACTTCTTCAAGTTCTTACAAAGTCCAAACTTTTTCATCTCCAGCTTACTATATGCTCCAATAAAAAATCTTCCCTTCTTCACATGAACAATCACCTCATCACCAACATCAAAAATATTATGTCTTCTAGACTTATCAGCATTCTCCTTGTACTTCTAATTACTTTTTTCTAATTTCATCTTCACTTCCTTATGCAAAGACTCCATAAAATCAGCAAATTCTCCTCCAACAACACTTTTCTTCTCTTCACTAGCAACATCCCTTAAATCTAATACTCCTCTAGGCTGCATTTGAGTAACAATCTCAAAAGGTGTCTTCCCTTTACTTCTATTCATAGAATTATTATATGCAAACTTAGCTTGTGCTAGTACCATCTCCTAATTATGTGGTTCATCTCCAATTAAGAATTTTAGTGAATTACCCAAGCTTCTATTCACAACCTCTATTTTTCTATTAGTCTGTGGATGGAATGTAGAATTAAATTTCAACTCAATAGACATCTTCTTACACAAAGTTTTCCAAAAATAACCAACACACTTACTATCTCTATTTGAAATAATACTTCTTGGTGTTGGAACTCAAAATTGAAGCCCTACAAGCACTTTTTAAGGCATGTGTACCCAACTATCCTTTTGAGGCCTAAGAGGTGTTCAATGTTTCTAACACCTTGCATTCAATATGTTTATGTGTCCCATGATGATAAATTTCCATTCTGAATCATTTTGTGAAGTCTCATTTTGAGGAATGCCCAAATTTGCATTTTTTGCCCAAGTGTCAGACAGTGATAGGAGGCCTTGTTTGCATATGAATATCTTACACCCAGTTATATTTCATGACTCACCAGTTTGGGAGTGTTTAGTGTCCACACTAGAGAAACTATGTTTCAGTTTTCAAGTCACTTTGAATCTGTTTGACTAGGTTTTGAATCCCTCAAAGTTGGTCATTTATTATGGTCATGCTAATATAAATTGTTCAAAGTTCTAGTAGGCCCTGTTTGACTTGTTATAATTTTGAATAGTTGACCAAAATGAGAAAATTCCTTTTGTGTTACATTTTAGAGGTAAAAAAATTGCTATGTTTCAATTTTGAGCATATGAATAATCCATTTGATAATTTTTCAAACATGATTCCAAATGCAATTTGTAACTTTTTACTAGTGTCAGCACAATGTAGATTGGTCAATACCCTTGATTGTGATGTCATATCTCAAAATTCATGATAGGTGAGATCAAATTGATTGTACTACTATGTTCTACTCTAAAAATGCTTCAAATGTGCCAGTTTGAAAAATCTTGATGAATCCATCTGCACACTTTCCCAGGTCCATTCTATTTGAAAAAATCACTTTTTTGCCAGTGTTTCTAGTTAGAAAATTTTGAGTAGCCTACTTTCATCATTTTTTGAATGTATCCTATTATTCATCATGAGCCCTAATCATAGATTCATATTATCCTCATGATAATGAACCCATGCCCCAATTTTTATTTTCCCAAGTGTCAGTTTAGCTAGTTTTCAAAGCCAAAATAAAATGTGTTTTATTGTTTCCTAATGTGTTTTCTTGCAGGCAATTCTGAGAGGGAGAATTTGATAGTCAATATCTTTTGATTGAGAATTCACCATGAGACAAGATTTGACAAGGTAAGAGTATGTGGAACAAAGAATCAATAGGTTTGATTTCAGAGCCTAGTTACTTGTTTGAATCCATTTTTAAAGCCAACCAATAGGCCCTATTAGTAGAAAATCATAGTTTGCAAAAAGGAGATGAAATAATTTTTCAGTGACAAATTAGTGCTCAAATTAGAGTCTAGTCAGTAAAAAATATTTAGTAAGTCCATTTGAGGAATCAGGTGTTTGAAAATGAAAATTTTTTTAGCCAGGCCCACTTGGGGATGACTAATTTCACCAGTCTATTATGGTATCTAAATTTTTTCAAATATGGATAAGTTTTAAGAGGTATTTGTAGGATTTTATGAAATTTTTGAGTTGATGCTAGAATAAAATAATTACATTTGAGGAGAAGTTTTTTCAAGCCACTACATGAATTTGTGTATAATTCTTGAAACTCTGCCATATGAGATAACCCTAATATCATGTTCATAAATGACAATCTTGTCAACCTTATTAGATTTTGTATTGATGGTGAGCATAGATTTTTAATCTATGAGTATATATTATTGGGGTCAGTGGGAGATTATCTGCATGATTTTCTACCAAACAAGGAGCCCTTGGATTGGGAAAATAGAATGAAAATAATTATAGGCATTGCTAAAGGGTTGGAGTACTTTCACGATAAAGCCAATCCACCAGTGATTTATTGAGATTTTAAAATGTCAAATATTTCACTAGATGAAAACACATATGCCAATAAAAAAAGACAAATTGAGGGGGGTTTTGATGTTTAAAGGAATAAAGGGACCCTGCCACTAATTAAAGGAACCATACTTCAAATATTAGTAGGTGCTCTAAATAGGGGCCTCGAATATAGATTCACTTCTATTGTGGAAACTTGAGCTTTTGTAAACAACCAAATTTTTCTATTGTCATTTGACAAAAGAACACCATTCTCATCTTTGGCCACTTCAACCAATGAGAAATCACTTGCTTTGAGTCAATTTGAGTGGATGTCTTTTAAAGCATCCCTCAGTAGAAATTATTTTCAGTTGTCAAGCTTGAAATGATCTACAATGGTGTCCTAAATGATTCTCAACTAGTTTAGCCTCACTTTTACTATTTTTTGATCCATTACAACAATGTTGGAGTTGCACTTGAATTCCCAATCCAAGCATCCTTTGAAGTTGAGCTTGAGAGGGTTCAAATGAAAGAGGAAGAAGAGAGGCAATGTCAAGCTAGAAAAGAAGAGGAGCATTAACAGAGGCTTCAAGGAGGCAGGTGACATCGTGAAAGGGAAAGGAAACACATGAGTAAGAGGGGAGCTCCATCAAGAGAGGAATTCATAGCTATTAAGGAGACAACATGCAAGAAAGAGGGGCCAAACTATATTATCTCTTGCAAAGCAAATAAAGGCTGTACAGATAGAGGTAGATGTGAGTGACTAAAAATACTTTGGCCTACTTAACCAAGCTTAGTTAGTGGTATCTGATCTATAGATCAAACAAAAATCTCCTTCACAAAAACTATTAATTTACCTTAAATACTTTGCCAAACCCTCCTTGTCCAAGTTTATTTTCTTGATTAGAATAAATTGGTTGTGGTTGTTAGTGGAGAAATAACACTTGCAACTAGAATTTATACTACAAGGAGCTGTAACGCGTGACTTATGATGAATAGAAGAAATTAGCTCAACAACAAGCACAAAAAAAGGCACATATGGCTCATTATGAGGATAAGCTATCTAGAAGGCGAATGTAGGTTGAACATGAAGCCCAAAGAAATGGAAACTAAGAGTTAGAAAAGATGCAAGAAGAATCATCAATGCATAAAAAATAGGCCAAGCATGCAATAGAAGAGCAAATACAAGCATAGGGGTGTCAAATAGAAAAAGCACATACAAAAATAGAGAGGGAGACTTCAGGGCCAACTTTGGAAAGTGCAAGATGTGGTGCTTCCTCCTTGATATCTTGTAATGGTTGTTAATTAGTGCAATGCATACAAGGAGGATTTTAGTGCCACATTGGGTGGGTTGGCATTTTATTTATTATATAAATAATTTTTAGCACAAAGGAATTATGTCTTAAAGACATTGTTGCTTTTGGAGACAGTGAGCACCTGCATGGGGCCCATGGTCGGCACCAAGATAGAGGAAAATCAATGTAAATTTTGACCAAACATATGCATGCCAAAGATGATGACATGGAAAATTGCCAGAAAATGGCTGGATACTAGTGGTTGTTATGTCACCATGAAAAAATGGAAAGTTCTTGTCAGAAGTGACATGGCGACCTCCCAAAAAATTAAAAAATTAGCAAGAGTTGCGAGACCCAACAGTGGTTAGGAGGACCAATAGCATGATGCCACATAGCATTACATTAATGGCCAAGGGAGATATAAGGGGATATTAAAAATTTAAAATAATATTATTTTCCAAAGCATTCATTTTGAGAGTTTCAAAAATTTGTTTTAAAAAATGATTTTCTATAGTTTATACTATTAATTTTATAAAAAAAAATTAATTTCATCCTTTTAATTACTCTGTTCATAGTTGGGTGCTTGAAACTTTGAGTGGCTACCAGAGGGGCTAATTTCATCCAAAATATCAATTATCATATACCATTGGAAAGGTCTCAAGATGAGGAATGAAGATATCAAATTAGATTTTGAGTATGTCATTATTGGTTCAAGTTATAGGAAGAAATGTAAAATTTGGGCCTTTTTAGTGAAATGAGTGAAAAATGAAAGTTCAATTATAGACCTGGTAAAAATGCATGATAAAAGGTCTATTGGGTTAATTTTGAGAATATTATATCATTTTGGTATAATTTGGCTCCAATTTTTAGTTATGGGGAATATTTGTTTTCCAACTATGATGAATTTGGGATTAAAATTGGAGTCATGATTGAAGAATCAAATCTTTTTGGAATGGAAGAGGAAATGGAAAATATCCCTTGGTTGGGATTGAATTATTTCATCCTATATATGTATTTTCTTTCTTTCATTTTAGATGTTGAAAAAAGAGAAAAAGTTAGGAGTTGGAAATTGGAAAGGAAATTCTAGAATTGATGAAGTCTAAATGCATAGTATCTTGGATGTGCTGGTTCCAAACCATGAAACTATGCTTTGGCTATGATACACCCTTCCCATCCCATCAATTTCTCATTTCTACCATTGTCTCTCTTGTATGAAAATATATTTATATTGTACAATATGGCTTATTTGGTATTTTGTGAGTCAATTTCATGCATTTTTATGTATTATTTCATGGAAATAAATACAAAGAACAATAGGTGTTGAGTTTCATTTTACACCTTGTCTCCTTTCTTAGTGATTTGTAATGTTTTATGATTTTTGAACAAAGAGCCTAGATCATAGTTGCAGTCCCTTAAGGTTGTATGTTGTTTCAATGTTGCTTGTAATTCAAGGAATTATGTAAATGCTTTAGGAAAATCAATAAGGTTGCATTTTTATTGAGGAGGATATCAGGTAAGAATAAGATTTAGATTGAACATTGATATCCAATTTACAAGGTAAATGGATAGATTTGGAGTCTTTGCATAGCATATGTGTGTTAGATATCCAAAATGCATGAGAGAGATTTGTGAATTGCCAAATGGATGAGACACCGCTCAACTACAAGATCATTAGTTTGTTGTCCATACTTTTTTTTCATCTACTTTCCCCACCCACATAAAATTAAATCAAATTCAAATTGTCTTTATATTTTATTTTTGAAGAGCTAGAACACAATGCCCTCACTTAGTTTATGAATTGCATTGTCTTGAATTTAGCTATTGCAGATCTATGTTATTGCATGAGTCAATAGGAGAAAATAAGGGTTTAATCTACTTTGTTTAGATTCTAGACTATGGTTGCTTGCACTGGTTACACAATAGGATCTCTAGGTACTCCCACCTTGGTTTTGCAAAGCCAAAAGTGAAGGAAGCATTATGCTCCATTATGTTGGTCCAGATCCATTTGGGTATTGTTAAAGATGGGGAAGTAGCTAACCCTTAGACATTCTAACTTACTCCTTTTGCAACTTGACAAACTTCATAACTCTTCACAAACTTTTGAACATCCTTATACATAGCTAACCAATAATACTTCTCCTTCAATAAACTCAATCAATTATCAATTCCAAAATGTCCAGCCAATCCACCACTATGCTTTTCCTTTATCATATTAATTCTCATATAACTTATAGGGATGCACAACTAAATTTGTTTGAACAACATACCTTCTTGAATAATATATTCATCATACTTACTCATGTGATTAGATAGTTTTGGTGCTCTGCACTCTCTCTACGCCTTAGAAAAATCAAGGTCAATATCATACAACTCTTTCATTTCATTAAAACCAAGAACTTCAACCTTCATCTCAACTAACAAAGAACATATTCTTCTTAATGCATCAACAACTCAATAAGTGACTCTATTCTTATGCTTGATCACAAATGTAAAACTCTGCAAATACTCAACCCATTTCATATGTCTCTGATTCAATTTATGTTGACTTCCCAAGTACATAAAGCTTTATGATTAATATACAACACAAACTCCTTAGGAATCAAATAATGTCTCCACTTCTTCAATGCTTGAACAATATCATAATTTTTTTTGATCAAACAAAAAATACTTTCTTTTAGCATCATTCAACTTCTCACTAAAGATAGAAATAGGTTTACCTTCTTGACTTAATATAGTTCCTATTGCACTACCACTTGCACCACATTCAACTTGAAATACCTTATTGAAATCAGGTAAAGCTAATATAGGTATCTCAACAATCTTTTACTTTAATGTCTTAAAACTCCTATTAGCTCCATGTGTCCATTTGAATTCTTTTTTATATCCTCTCATTGTCTCAGTCATAAAATTACAAATAGAACTAAAATTTCTCATAAACTTTCTGTAAAAACTAGCCAAACCATGAAATAATCTTACCTTGCCCATATTTTTAGGTGTAGGCCATTCTAAAATTGTTTTAAACTTCTTAGGATCCATTCTCAAACCACCAGCTGAAATAAAAAATCCTAAATACAAAATCTCCTCTTGCATAAAAGAACACTTTTTTAGATTAATCATCAACTTCTCCTCTTCCAACCTTTGTAATGCTTGTCTAATATGCTTAAGATGTTCTTCCTTAGTTTTAGCAAACATCAAAATATCATCCAAATAAACAATCACAAACTTAACCAAAAATCTCTTGAGAACTTAATTCTTAATCTCATGAAAGTACTAGGTGCATTAGTTAAACCAAAAGGCATAACCAACCATTCATGCAAACCATTTTTTGTCTTGAAAGCAGTCTTCCATTCATCACCTTCTCTAATTCTGATTTAATAATAGTCACTCTTCAAATCAATCTTGGTAAAATACTTTTCTCCACTCAAACAATCCATTATGGCATCCATCCTCAGTATAAAAAACCTATATTTCATTGCAATCTTGTTAATAGTTATGGAATTAGTCCAAATTCTCCATTCTCCATTCTTTTTAGGTGTTAATACAATAGGTACAACACATGGACTCAAAATTTCTTTGATTAATCCCTTCTATAGAAATTCATGCACTTGTATGTTAAGTTCTTCATTCTATATAGGTGTCAATCTATATAATGCTTTATTTGGAAAACTAGCTCCAAGAATCAAATCATGCAAACCATTAGGAATATCCTCTACAAATATCTATTTATACTCATTCAACAATTTTTCAATTTCTACTAGTGCTCAATCATTATCAATTTCTGATACTCGATCATTACTACCAAAACTCAATCCTTTAGAGATTATGGAAAAATAGACTTGATTCTTCTTCACTTCATTTTCAAATTGCTTTCCATTAACCATGCAAACTTTAGTAGTAGTGTTAAACTCATTTGGACTTTCAATTGAAGGCAACAATATTTGCTTTCTCTCATTCACCCAAAGAGTATATTGATTCAATCTTCCATCATGTATAGAATATCTATCATATTGCCAAGGTCTAACCAAAAAAATATGACAAGAATCCATAGGTATAATATTACACAAAACTTCATCCAAGTAATGCTCAATCTTGAACTTCACAATGCATTGTCCACTTACCAATATCTTATGCTCATCTTTGATCCATGAAACATGATAGAGTTTAGGATGCTTTAGCCTTCCCATCTAAAACTTTGTAACAAACACTTTTGATGCCAAATTTGTAGAACTTCCACTATCAATGATCATGTTGCATCATTTTCTAGCAATCTTACATCTAGTCTTGAAAAGACTTCTTCTTAAAATAGGTTCCTCATCACTTCCCTTATTATATAAGGATCTTCTCACCATCAAATTTTCTCTAGCCTTAGGTCACCTCATTGAACCTTTAGTGTCTCTTGAATCATAGAATTTCTATTACTTTTCCCAATCTCAAAGGATCTACACTCAAAAGATCTATGCCCTTCTTTACCACATCTAAAACAATTACCATAGAAGCCACCTATAGAATAAGAATTACCTCTTCCTTGGTGAGAACCAATACCTCCTTGGTAGAAATCACCACCTTTCCACTTAGTCTTTCCTTTATCAGTATTCTTTGAAATGTCCCTTTACTGATTTTGTATAATATTTCAAACCTCTAATCAGATCTTTAAGATCAAACAACCAATATTTCAAAGATCTACCAATTTTCTCAATAAACCCCAAATCAGGTATGCCGAAAATAGTGCCAAAAACTTCACAGCTTCACATATTATTAATAAATCTGAAAATGAAAATTTTTAAAAAAATTTCAGCAGCATAATGGCCTACACAATGATATTTCCAGATCTATATAGCTTCTACACAACAGCTCACAAATGTAGGACAAAAACTATGCTCATCGGGCTCCTGAAATAATACAAAAATGCTCGAAAGCACCACAAAAACACTAATAAACTATCTTAAAAGTTGAACCACATTCCAATACATATATTCAGCTCTATTTTAACATCTTAAATTTTGAAATACAACAGCAACCCAAACTGATATGAAAATGAAAATGAAATTTTAAAAAAAAATTTCAGTAGCATAATGGCCTACACAATGATATTTCCAGATCTATATAGCTTCTACACAACAGCTCACAAATGTAGGACAAAAACTATGCTCATCGGGCTCCTGAAATAATACAAAAATGCTCGAAAATACCACAAAAACACTAATAAACTATCTCAAAAGTTGAACCACATTCCAATACATATATTCAGCTCTATTTTAACATCTTAAATTCTAAAATACAACAGCAACCCAAACTGATATGAAATACTCAACCGGAAACACCAAACTCTTACAAAAAACACACCCAAAAAATCACAAATATGCACTGTTCAGCACAAAGGCAAAATCTGCATGAGCATGCACATGGAATGGCTTCAAACTCCCATCCTTAGCCTTCTTAGAAACTTTAAAACTCTCATTCTTGGGTCTCCTTCTTCACATGTTTGGCAGCCTCTGAAGAACAACAAAGCAATGCGCAAAAATCAAGTTCTGGAATGAGCCCAAAATGCCTCCAAACTCCTTAAAAGAGGGCATAACCCTAACTCACATCCAAGAGGGGTTAATAAAACATATTTTAATAATAATTTTCATTTATTAGTCCATTGGCTTCCAAAGATTATCTCATTTTTCTGAAACTTCACCTTTTTGGGCCTGCCTGCCTTAGAAAAGATTATTATTTTTAATTATTTGAAAAGGGGACATGACAAGTCCTCCCCTCCCAAATATTGCTTGTCCTCAAGAAATGAAGGTTGGAATTCGAAATAATATGTGCTCCTTCCCAAGTTGCATCCTCTAGTTGTAATCCTTTCCATTTGACCAAATGCTCTATGATGCTCCTGTTTCTCAATCTTTTCTCTCTTGTATCCAAAATCTCTTTTGGTATCAAAACTAATTTCCCTTCATCATCAAGAGGTGGTAATTCTATAGATACTATGGTTTTCCAGCCTAGAACCTTCTTCAGGAAAGATACATGGAAAATATTATGTATTTTTCTATTTGGTGGGAGCTCCAATTCATAAGCTGCCTCTCCTACCTTCTTGATGATCTTATAAGGCCCATAGAACCTTGGCTTGAGTTTCTCTGCCCCACTCCTCTTCAAGGTGCTTTGTGTAGACACCTAAAAACCTTTAGAAAATAAAGTATTTTTATTTTCTGAAAAATTTTTGATGACATCATCATTAATTAATTAATTAATTATTTATTTAATTAATTAATTTTTATGCCATTAAATCCCTTTATCTTAGTTAAAATTATTTAATTAAGGAATCCCTCCCAAAAATGTTTAAATCTTATTTAAACATTATTTCCTTATTTATTAATTATTTAATTAATAAATTGACCAAAAATCCTAAAATAAATAAAAAATTTATTTTTTGCCCAAAACTTGGCCAATTTCTTTAAGACCACTAACCTCTTCCAAAAGTTTCTAATCCTTCTTTAATTTTAATTAAAGGCTAATCCCATCATTTCCTACCCCTAATCCCAACTCAAAATATTTAATTAAGATTAAATATTAATCCTCATGTTTATTAAAAAAGTTTTAATAAATATCTCCTCAACCCAAACCCTTGAAATAAATAAAGCTTTATTTATTTTCTAAAAATCTAATTTATACTCACCCTAAGAAGTTCTAGACTCTTCTAGAAAGTCTTCATCCTCATCCTAGGAAATTCTAGACTATTCTAGAAAGTTTTTATCCTCATCCAAAGTCTAGACTCTTCTAGAAGATGTCTTTAAAACTAATCCTAATCCCCTCCTAACCTTGTCACATTCCCTAAATATGAGTTAAAACTTCCTAACCCAAGCCAAAGTTAACAAATATCTCCTCCTTCACCCACCCTAATTAAATGCCATCCACTTGCCTATCCCTAAGCTAATCTTAAACCATCCTAATCCATCCTCTAATCATTTGCACAAGCCTAAACAAGCTTAAAACCTTCCTAATCAAGTCCAAGTCGAAATTGCTCTCATCACCCTCAAAATATCTCAACCATAAAACTTTATGAAGTCCACTAGGTCATAAATGACTCTTACAAGCCCTTTTATTGCTCTTACAAGTCATTATGAGGGTCTTTATGAAGATTTTATCCCTTGAGCCTCCTTTGTTGACTCATCCTTCCCCTTTCCTCCATCCTCTCACCATGTGACATGTGTCACTCCTTGATTGGCTATAAGGAAGCACAATCCATGTGCTCTCCTCTCATGCAATCTGAGCCCTCCATAAGCTTTTTCCCATCCTTGCATCTTAGCCCTCAAACCCTCAAGCCTCTTGCCTATAAATTGGATCCTTCTCCTTTGCAAAATAACACAATCCATGAAGTAAAGTCATAATGCCATTTTGAGAAGCCATTTTACATCAAAACCATACACTCACACCCAAATTCCAACTCCATTTGAAGCCCTTTTTGAAGCATAAGCTTGAGCATACATCCTATCTATTTAGACAAAGCTAGTCAACAAGAGAGCTTCTCATTGAGAGAGCTCATTAATGGCTCATATTCTCAATTGAGAGTTCATCTTAGTCTATCTTGAAGTTTATGAATTTTGTTTAGTTTGTAGAAGCTTTATTTAAATTTGGTTTCTATTAGCATACTAACATTGCTCATATACACTTTCCTTATATGGCTGCAACCTAAAAAATACCAAATCTCCCACCTCAAAAGATCTTTCAATCCTTTTCCTATCATCATATAACTTTTTTTGGTTCTGTGCATGTTGTAGATTATCCTTGAGGGACCTTATTATGTCTTGGCTTTGCTTGAAGAAATCACTTGCTGCAAGTACTCTGCTATCAGAAAGTATTAGATCAACAAAGGAAAGGGCATCATAACCATAAAGAGCATGAAAAGGAAGCATACCAATAGACATGTGATGAGATGTATTGTAACAATACTCCCCTAGGTGTAACCATTTCACCCAAGCATGTTGTTGATTTGAAACATAGTTTCTCAAATATCCCTCTATCCATTTGTTAACTATCTCTGTTTGTCAATCTGTTTGAGGGTGATAGCTAGTACTAGGAGTGAGTTTAGTTTCTACCAAATGAAAGATCTCCTTCCAAAAAGAGCTGAGGAATCTACTATCCCGGTCACTAACAATGTTTCTAGGCAAGCCATGTAATCTAAAAATTTCCTTGAAGAACAATTCAGCCACTTGTGATGCCTTGAAATTAGATGTGATAGGAAAGAAATGTGCATACTTAGTTAATCTATCTACCACCACATATATGCAATTCTTACCTTGAACCTTGGGCAACCTAGTGATGAAGTCCATGGAAATACTTTCCCATTTTTGTTCAGGAATAGGAAGTGGCTGCAATAACCCTACAAGAAAATTTTGCTCACTCTTTCTTTGTTGGCATACCATACATTCCTTAATGTGTTTAAGCACATCCTCCTTCATACCCTTCAATGAAAACCACTCTTGAATTTTTCTGTATGTCTTGAAGTATCTCTGATGACCAGCCAAAGGTGTGTCATGAAAGGCCTTCAATATCCTCTCCTTAGTTTTTGATCCTAGCACTAAGAAGATCCTATTCTTGTAATAAATCAATTCATCAACAACCTTGTACCTGTTATCATCCACTAACTTATCCAAAATCTTGGTGGCAAAGGAATCTTTAGCATACTCTAAAATTATGGAGACTTTCCAATCAGTAGAGATAGATGTTAAGGAACACAAAGTGGGCTTTCTTGAGAGAGCGTTAGCAACCACATTATTCTTTCCTTTCATGTATTCAATATCAAAATCATAAGCTTGCAATTTTCTTACCCATTTTTGTTGACGATCATTCGAATCCTTTTGGTTCAAGAAGAACCTGAGGCTATTATGGTCTGTCTTTACAATGAATCTCCCACATACCAAATATTGTCTAAACTTATGAAGTGCATGCATGATTTCCAACATTTCCTTATCATAGATGGAGTAACCTTTCTCTGATTGATTTAATTTTCTACTCTCAAATACTATTGGATTTCCCCTTTGAGTTAGGAAAGCCCCTATACCTTCTCCAGAAGCATCACATTCAACAACAAAAGGTAAAGAGAAATCTGGAATTGCAAGCACAGGGCATGAACTCATTACCTCCTTAAGCTTATCAAATATTTTTTGTGCCTCTTCTGTCCAAACAAAAGCTCCTTTCTTTGTCAAATCAGTCAAGGGGGCAGCAAGCTGAGAAAATCCCTTGGAAAATCTCCTATAGTAGCTAAACAACCCAAAGAAACCTCTCAACTGTGTAAGATTAGTGGGTGGAGGCCAATCCAAAATTGCCTAGATTTTTTTGTTGATCAACTTGTACTGCTTTAGAACTTATAATATGTCCCAAATATAGGATCTCTATCAAACCAAACTCACATTTAAATAGCTTAGCATAGAAGGATTTCTACTCCAAGATTCCCAAAATAGTGTCTATGTGCTTTAGATGCTCTTCCCATGTTTTACTCTAAATCAAGATATCATCAAAAAATACTAAAACAAATTTTCAAAGATGCTGGCTAAATACCTTATTCATACAATATTGGAATGTCAAATGTCATAACAAGAAATTCAAAGTGCCCATAGTGACATCTAAAAGAAATCTTTTCCACATCTTCACTCCTCATTCGGATTTGATGGTACCCTAATCTTAAGTCAATTTTTGAGAAGTATACAACACAATGTAACTCATCAATGAGTTCATCTATGTGTGGTATGGGATACCTATTTTTTATGGTCTTCTTGTTTAGAGCCTTGTAGTCTATACACATTCTCATTGTACCATCCTTTTTCTTGACAAGTACCATAGCTGATGCAAATGGACTAGAGCTAGGCCTTATGAATCACATGTCCAAGAGTTCTTTAATAGTCTTTTCAATTTCTTCCTTATAACCTCTTGGATGGTGGTATGGGGTTGTTATAACTGGTTTGGCACCTTGTTCTAACTCTATAACATGCTCAAAACCTCTATCTGCTGGTAATCCTGGAGGCAAGTCATTTAAAACTATACTATGCTTATCAAGAATATTTTGAATTTCAAAATGGAAATTACCTTGATTCTTTGGAGAGCTTGTTGGATGGATTATGACTCCTGTTGCCCATGCTACTTGTCCTTTTTGAAAAGTCCTCTCCATCCTCTTTGCAGAGACTGCCTTAGGTGCTCCATTTGATAAGCCTCTCAATATGACTTCTTTCCCATTGGAATGAAATTTAAACTCCATAGTTTGATGGTTCATGTAATAGCCTCTAATAGAGTGCAACCATTGAACACCCAATACTAGATCTGTCTCCCCAATACCAACCACATAGAAGTCATCACATAACTCATAATCTCCTAAGGACATCTTGAGTTGTTTCACCAACCGTGTGCAAGGCATAGTGAATCCATCAACTACAATAACATTGAATCCCTCAAAATCTTCTTCTTGAAGCCCTCTTTTAATGACAAATCCCTCATCAATAAAATTGTGAGTTGCCCCACTATCAAGAAGAATTGTCAACCTTTTCCCTGCTAGTATCCCTCGAATTCAAAAGGGATGGTTTCTTGGAACTCCTGATAATGCTGCTAAAGTGCCATCCTTGCTAATTTCTTTTTCTTTCTCTTTTTCTACCTCCTCCTTAGTGTCATGAAATTCCTCATGCTCATCTGAATCAGATTCTGAAGCAATTTCAATATAGGGCACTTGACCTTTCCCCAAACATCTGTGTCCTAAAACCCATGGTTCTCTACAAGTAAAACAAAGCTTTTTTCTTCGTAATTCACTCCTAGTCTCTTCATCTACCTTCTTTTTTGCCACATTTATCACATCTTTTGGTGGTAGTGTTGGGAAAGTCTTTTTTTGAAAATTTCTCTTATGTTGCAAAGATTTGGGGGTTTTTGATTAGTGACTGATTTCATAGGCATGCAAGTTTCAAGTTGCAAGCTTCTTTTGATAGCTTCCTATAAGGTTGAGGGTGAGAAAGCCTTAACCAAACCCTTAATAGAATATTCTCAACCATCAAGAAAAATATAAACAATCCTCTTTTCACTCATATCAGGTACCATAACAGCCACTTTTTGAAACTCTTCTATATACTCATTAACTGATTTGGTTTGCTTCAACTTTGACAATTCTTTAAAGTACTCTTCATCATCCTTGAGGTCAAATATATCTATCACTCTTTGACTAAAATCATCAAATGTAGTTACCTGATCATGACCTTGAGTAGTCATTCCATGATACCACCAATCATAGGCTACATCTTCCAAGTGTAGACTTGCAAATTGAACAGCATCACTCTCCTTCATGGGGTTAAGTGTGAAGAAAGTCTATAATTTTTGTAGCCATGCTCTACCTGAAATTTTATTTGTTCCATCAAAAGTAGATGCTATAAACTTGCTTATTTTATTTTTGAGCTCTCTTCCACTTATGTCATGCTCCCTCCTGTTCTCTTTCTTGGGCATCAAAGTGTTCATCATATCCACATATTCTCTAAAAAGAACCAAACTATGAAAGTCATCATCTAAGCAATTGTAAGTAGCTCTTAATGCAATCAAGTTACCTGCAACCTTTTCCATGGGATTAATGGCTGGATTTGGTACTGGTGGCTCATCTGCAGGCAAGAAAATAGTTTTGGTTGATTTAGATGGTGTGGATTTCAGATTTCTTGGCTCCTCTGAAGTGCTCCCTTTCTCATTAATAGATGCAACTCCTTGTAGTTTTTCTGTCAATATTCGCAAAGCCTCTCTAGTTTCTTCCAAACTATCCACTATTTGCTTTTGAGTATTTTGGATGTCTTCGAAGAATTTCTTTGCCATCTCATCTGGATCAGCCATACTTTTCCCTTCCTTGCATTTTGTACTTTTACCTTCAACTGGAGGTTTGATCAAAATTTCTTTATTCTTTTCTTGGTACAAATATCTTTTTTCTCTTTCACTTAGTTGCATGCTGATTACGTCAAATTTTTTTATGCAAAGAACACTAAATATAATAACACAAAGCATTCACAAAATGAATAAGAGCACTAATTTTCATGATAGACAAAGAAGATAAGCCCTCAATTGAGAATGTGAAGCATTACGAGGTTCTCTCAATGAGGCCTTTCTTGTTTTTTGAGATGGGTCTATTCGACTGGATATGGGGTGTATGTATGCTCAAATGCTCAAGTAAGCTTCAATGGAGATTGGGTGTGGATGATGGATTGAGGATGGTGAATTGGCTTCAAAATGGCATTATGGGGGTGCTAAAATGGATTCTTGTTATTTTGCAAAGGGGAAGGATCCAATTTATAGGCAAGAGGCTTGAGGGATTGAGGGCTAAGATGTCAAGATGGAGGAAGGATTAAGGAGGGTTCAGATTGAATGAGGGAGAAGCACATGGATTGTGCTTTCTCTCATCCAATCAGAGAGTGACATGTGTCATTGGGTGAGTGGAGGAAAAAGAGGAGGGATGAGTCAACAAGGGATAATATCCCCATAAAAGCCCTTCATAAGTGCCTTGTAAGAGCATTGAAGGAGCTTGTAAGAGATATTTGAGGGTCATAAATATTTATGGTTGCATAAAGATTTATGGGTGAGGATATTTGTTGGGATATTTTGAGAGGAGACTTTGACTTGGCTTAGGAAAGTCTTAAACTTGCTTAAGGTTGTGCACATGATTAGGGAGATGGGTTAGGCTTAGGTTAGGATTAGCTTAAGGGTGTGAGAGATAGGCAAGTGGATGACATTAATGAGGGTGGGTAAGTTATGGTTAAGCTAGGTTAGTATGGGTGGATGGGGTGGATTAGGCTAAACGAGGGATTAGGGATAGGTTAGGGGTTATTAGATTTGAGGCTTTAGATTTATCAAATGCATTGATTTAATAAATAGGGTTTGATTCATTAAATAGGTTTATTTAAAAAAATAGGGGTTAATTTATTAAATAGATTTATTTAATAAATAGAGATTAATTTATTAAATAGATTTATATAATAAATAGGGATTAATTTATTAAATAGATTTATTTAATAAATAGGAGAAAGGGGATAATTGATAAATAATGGTTATTTGATTTATCAATTAGGACTATAGTCAATTAATTAAATTAATTGGCTAGGGGGATGACAAAGGATTAATTAAATAAGCATTTAATTAATGACGCCTTTAGAGATGGCTAAATTGGATTACCGAAGTGAGGTAACCAAATTTAGGTGTCTACATTTTGCCCCTCTTTGACATAGTGTTGAGATAACACTATTTCAAAGAAGTTTAAAGATAGACAACATGAGGAAGATTTTTAGCAACAAGGTTGCCCCAGTCTCGGATAAGAAGAGGAGAGACTAGACTATGAGATGCCCCCTCAAGAAGGTGGCAAGGAGAGAAAGTGAGGATTGATGACTTCTTGAAAAGTACAAGAAATTGAGATGAGCTAAGACACAGGTTTGGCAAAGAGAAGGGGTTGAATTAGCTCAAACTCTCACTACGAGAGGATGATAAAGGGAAATCAGGCACACAAGAGGAAACAAGCTTAAGACTTTTGGGATTGGGGGGAGGATGAAGGAGCAGAGCACTATAAAAGGAATTCAGGATGGGGAGATGGATGAGGGGATTAAAAAGCTAATGCAACAGGATTTCAAAGAGTCAGATTGGTGGAAGATGGGTTTTCGGAGATCCCTAGGACTAGGATTGTGGATCTCGAAAGATGAGGCTTGGTGGATTGATTTGACTGGTGGATCCCTAAGACTAGGATTGTGGATCCCTAAAGCTAAGCGTGAGGATTGATCCAAAGAGATACTGATGCATAAGATGGGATAGGTGTTGGATATGGATGGGGGATAATGGAGATGAAGGGAATCTATTGAAGCTTTTTGAGTGGGGGGATACTTCAAAGAGAAGTACCACCATGTAGTTGAGCACTAGATTTTCTATAGGAATGTTGGTTAATTTCCAAGGTTACCAAGAACATCAAGGCCTATTCACCAACTATCCAGAGGACTGACAAACTGACTCGAAACAAACACACAAGGGTTGCCCAAGCATCACACATGAATCCCAAAGGAAGCAGTTTGGAACTGAAACTGGGTAACCCACAAGTAGAAAAGAAAAACAAATGAAAGACTTGATCAAGACCTGACGCTCTAATTGCCCCATTCACAGCATACCATGATATGCAAGATCGTGGCAACCTTGCGGAGGGAACAAGGAGATTGCTTGGAAAAGATACTTCAAGACCTAAAAGGGGAGATTCCAAATCAAAAGAAATTGAAAATCCAAAAGAGAGCCGTTTGCCAACGAGATGGGTAGGACGAGATACTAACGGACCAAGATCAAACATGAGGAAAGCTATATCCTGCAAGGACCTATCGGAGAGCACCTAAGTTGGTGGATCGGGATGAGTGGTGCATCTGGCAAGCTGAACTAAGAAGCATAACACTTTGGTGATAGGAGATCTAGCTAAAGGATGCATTGGAATAGCTAACCAAGCTATGCAGTGTGTACAAGATGCTGATCAAGGACGAACTGACACGAAAGCTAGATAGATACAATGGTACTAAGTTAAAGAGGATGTATAGGCTGACCGACCAAGATATGTTACAAATGTATAAGTTTGTTCATGTTTTGGTTTTTGTGAGATGGAAATGTTTGTGAAGGATGGGATGTATATAATAGTTGATAGGGGGATAGGTAGATGGTTTGCGAAAAGCTTAAGGAAAATGGGATTCTTTGTGTGCATGTGATAGGATACAAACTAGGATACAAGATTATCTACAAGCTAAAGTATGGTACAAGATTTGGACAAGATTCGGATATACAAGGTATGGTACAAGATTTACAAGGTATAATACAAGCTTTGGTACAAGATTTACAAGCTGTACAGGAGGTATTTACAAGCTTCATCAGATTTTGGATATTTGGTTGGAACACTAAGGGAACAAGCAAGTGTGTCTTATGGGATGGTGGGTGAATGGATGAGGGATAGGATAGTGATAGATAACAGATTAGTCTTAGTATACAAGGTGCCTAAATTACCAAGTTTTCACCATGGTACCTATCCAAGGCGCTTGAATTGCCAAGTTTTCACCGTTGGATGCTTATTTCTCTTTACTATTTCTTTTGTACTTTTGTATTTTTCAAAAGCTGGGTATACCAAGGATCTTCAAGCATAGAACTTCTTGAGATGAATGATGTTAGTAGGATCATTCAAGAGTTCTCCTTCTGGTGTAGACAACTGATAGGCTCCAAAGCCAAAGGAAGCAGTGACAACATAAGGACCAAGCCATGTAGGTTCAAACTTGCCTTTCTTTTCTCGATCTGCTTGGACTTTCATGTTTTCTTTGAGGACCATTTCACCTGGCTGAAAGTTTCATGGAAGCACCTTCTTGTTGAAATTCCTTTTGAGACGAGTTTGATAGACTGCGAGATGATCATAGGCTTGTTTTCACTTCTCGTCTAAGAGATCTAGCTGGGTGAGCTGAGCTACTCTGTATTCTTCATCTAATATTTTCCCTTGCAAAGATATGTGCAAGGAGGGAAGTTCAACCTCTATAGGTAGTACTGCTTTGGCATCACAGACTAGGGAGTATGGAGTTGTGCCTGTGGATGTGAAAAAGGAAGTTTGATAGGCCCATAGGGCTGGATTTATTTGTAGGTGCCAATCACGGTCGGAATTATTGACAACTTTTTTTAGGATTTTGAGGAGGGTTTTGTTAGTTGCCTCTGCCTGGCTATTACCTTGTGGGAAATATGGGCTAGAAAAGTGGTGATGGATGTGGAGGGAAGTGCATAATTCTTCCATGTTGAGATTTTCAAAGTTACCTCCGTGGTCAGTGAAGATGGTGGATGGGATGCCGAAGAGGCAAACAATGTGGTATAAGATGAATTTGGAGACCTAAACTCTTGTAGTTGAGATGAGGGGGACTACTTCCACCCATTTAGGGAAATAGTCTATAGTTTTTATGATCCATTTATGTCCATCAAATGAGAGGGGTGTGATAGTGCCAACTAGATCAAGGCCCCAACAAGCGAAAGGCCAAGGTGGTGCAATGGGCTGTAGATCCTGTGCCGGAGCGTGCACAAGATTTGCATGCTGCTGACATGGGAGACACTTTCTGACAAAGTCATAGGAGTCTTCTTCAATGGTAGGCCAATAGTAGCCTGCTCTAAGGATTTTTTGTGCTAGGACAATACCACTCGTGTGGGCACCAAAAAGTCTAGAGTGTACTTCCTTTAACACCATCGCAGCCTTGTTTTGGTCTAAACATCGAGAGAGAGTATCGTGATAACCCGAACGATATAGGGTATTGGCTATGATAACATAACAAGATGATTTTCGGATGAGGTTCTAGCGTTGGGTACGTGTGAGGTGAGGGAATATGATACCATCATTAAGGTAAGCGTGAATCTCATGGTACCAAGGGGATTGGGGACCAACCAAGATACAAACACGGTTTGAATCCTCATTCACGTAGGCAGGTGTGAGGAGCTGCTCCACTAAAAACTCATATTGTGTAGCTACTTGGGGAATTTCCAAGAGCGAGCTAATAGTAGCCATAGCATCGGCTGCTTTGTTCTGTATTCGAGGCACTTGTGTAAACTGAAGCCTTGTAAAATGTTGGGTTAGCCAATCAACTAGCTCTTTGTAGGGTAATAGCTTTTCATCTTTGGTTTGATATTCATTTAGGGCTTGCTTGATGATGAGCTGAGAATCGCCAAAGATTTGTAGCTCAGCAATGTTCCATTCTACAGCTATCTTTAATCCTGCTATGAGGGCCTCATATTCAGCTATATTGTTGGTTCTAGGGAATTGTAGCTTGAAGGATTTTGGAATGTAATCTCCTTGAGGTGTGACCAAAAATATTACTGCCCCTGATCCATGAGATGTGTATGAGCCATCAAAATAAAGCTTCCATGGGGGTTGTTCTTCAATTAGGCAGATATGCTCATCTGGGAATTCTGTGAGCAAAGGATATGCATCTACTAGAGGTGCATTAGCTAGGTGATCTGCTATAGCTTTCCCTTTGATTGCTTTTCTATCTACATACTGGATGTCAAATTTGCTAAGGAGCATAACCCATTTGGCCAAATGCATTTGGCCAAACGGTCTGTAAGTGTTGTTCTAGAGAGCATATACTTGAGAGGGTCAATCTTGGAGACTAGTTGGATGGTATGACTTAGCATGTAGTGGCAAAGCTTTTGGGTTGAGAAAACAACTGCCAAACAAGATTTTTCCATAGGAGTGTAATTGAGTTCATAACCAACTAGGGTTCTACTAATGTAGTAGATGGCTCTTTCTCTGTTGTAGTCATCAAGCTATGCTAGAAGTGCCCCTAGAGAAGTAGGTGTTGCTAATATGTACAAAATTAGGGGATGACCAGGAACTGGTAGAACCAAGAGAGGGGGATTGATGAGATACTGCCTGAGATGGTCAAAGCTGCACTGACATAAAGGATCCCACTTGAAGTTCTCATCCTTCTTCAGTAAATGTGAAAATGGTGTACACTTATCTGCAAGTTGGGAGATGAAGCACCGAACAGATTGAAGCTTTCCTTGAAGAGAACGAAGCTGTCGCAGTGTCTGGGGAGGAGGCATGTCTAAGATAGCTTTGACCTTCTTAGGGTCGATCTCTATACCTCATTTAGAAACTATAAAGCCTAGAAGCTTTCCAAATGTGACCCCAAAGACACATTTCTTGGGATTCAGCATGAGATGATATTTGGCTAACCTATCAAAGACTTTCTCCAGGTCAGCAAGATGATCCATGAAGGTATGAGACTTGACCAAGATATCATCCACATAATCCTCCAAAATGCTATGGATGAGATCATGAAAAATGGCTATCATAGCTCTTTGGTAGGTAGCCCGAGCATTCTTTAGGCCAAAAGGCATCATGTTGTAGGAAAAGGTTCCCCAAGGGGTAGTGAATATTGTCTTATGCCGATCCTCTTCTGCAATCTTGATTTGATTATACCCAGAAAATCCATCCATGAGGGCTAGAATTTCATGTCCAGCTGTAAGATCTACAATCATATCTATGTTGGGTAAGGGAAAATCATCTTTTGGACAAGCTTTGTTAAGATCTCTAAAATCAGTGCAAATTTTGATGTCATCGGAAGGTTTAGTAACGGGGACCATGTTGGAGATCCATTCTGAGTAGTAGATAGGGCGGATAACCTTAGCAGCCAACATTCTTTCTATTTCAGCTTTGACCAATAATGCCACCTTGGGGTGCATTTTTCTAAGCTTTTGTCTGACGGGATTGATCTTTGGATCGACTGCAAGATGGTGAACTACAAGCTTTGGATCCAACCCTGGCATGTCCTGATATGACCATGCAAATTGGCCAATGTTCTCTCTTAAGACCTCAAAGAGGAGATCAGCTTGGTCTTGTGATAGGGATGCAGCAATGTGAACAAGCTTAGGGATCTCTAAAGAACCAATGTTGACTTCTCTAGTATCCTCAATTAGAATAGAAGATATCTCTGGTTGATTATCTTGAGGAGGTAATGCTAAATCCTCATGTTCTGCTTGTGGCTCTGGATGTTCTTGCTAAGGGGTTCTCTTCGCTACCTTAGCTAGTCTTAGATTCACCTTAGTTCCAGTTTTGGGTGTATCGAAACTAGGTTGGGGATTTTCTCCAAAATACCCCTTGGGATCTAGCTTGTAGATATAGGCATAATCTGGCTTTGTTTTCTTGTGAGGTGTTTCAGCTCCCATGAATCTTAGAAGTGCTTCCTCTAATGTGAACTCATCAATGTGTATGACACTTGGTTGGTCCCAATCTATGAGTTGTGGATGGGCGAGTGGTAGGTCAATGAGGTGGATGGATAGTTCTTGGAGAACAGAGTCTCCGAGGGAGATTTGGTCTAGGATATCATCGTAGGCCCTCTTTTCAACTTCCTCAGGAATGTCTTCAATTTTGACAAGGTTGCGGTGAATGTTCAAAAAAGCGTGACCGTTCTCATGGGTGCCTCAAGTTGTGGGTATGCCAAAGCCAAGACCTGACTTCGATTCCCACTTGTGTGCATCGATGGGGCACTGCATGCCTCTTTCTTCTGGTCCTAGACCACCACCTTGATAGTTCCATTTGTCAGTGATGAGCTTATGTTCTTGGGGATAATTTTGGCTGAATTGATCAAGGCATGCTTGATTTCTTTGAGGTGGATCCTTATGTAACCATTTGTTGATATCTGGAGTGAGCTCCTCATGAAGAGGGATTTTTGAGGATACAAAGGTTGTTGGGCCAAACTGTTTGTATTGAGGAGGTGGAATCTCCTTAGCTTTGTGATATGTCGGTCATCCATGGGCATGTGGATCAAGTGGGAGTTCCCTGACAGCAAATGCATCTGATAGACTATACTCTCCACAACCTTTGTTATTGATCTTCACGGTAGACAGGGTAGAGGCGAGGATGGTTTCTGGGTCATTATAAGTGTGGGATGAGCTGGCGATGGATGTGTCGATATCAATTCTAGGGCAATGGTTTCTATATGAAGCTTCAACTGCATTGCAGTAAGCAAAGGGTTCTGGATTGGCATGGATGGTTACCTCAGTGCCTTGATGCAGAAATTTGATGCACTGATGGTAAGTGGATGGAACGGCTTTCATGGCATGAATCCATGGGCAACCAAGGAGGATGTTAAATGGTAGGTTTAGATCAATAACATGGCATAGTTTCTCTTGGATGACTGGCCCAACCTTGATTGGCAGCAAAATAGTTCCTTTTGTGGTTCTTTCCAAGTTGTCATAAGCTTTGATGGTGATAACCTCACTGATGATATCATCCTCAGTATACCCAACTTTTTTTATGAATTTTAGGGTGCAAATATTCAAGGCTGATCCATTATCTATCATTACTCTTTTCACAACAAAGTTGGATACCATGATGGCTATGCAAAGTGGAAGGGTGTGATCTGGCTCGACCACGGGTATGTCGGTGGGTTTGAACGATAGGGCACATGAGGAGGATAGGTGTCCAACAAGATTACGAATATTAGTAGCATTGATATCTGAAGGGACACGGGATTCTATGAGAGCACTGTCAAGGATGTTCTTGTACAAAGGACTAGTGCGAAGAAGGTCTAAAATTGAGATTTGGGCTGGCATGTTCCCAAGGTGTTCCAAGATATTGTACTGGCTTTTTGATGGAGCTGATGGTGCTGGTGGAACAGGTGGGCCTATGATGTTAAATTGCACTCTTCAAGTGGTGACTACACACTCATTGTTTGGTCCTTGGATATTGATAACATTGATAGAAGGCTCTTTCTCAGATATACAACCTATAAGGCTACCATAGTCTATATAGGATGAAGTGTGGTCATTGTTCTTCCCATGCTGTTGGTTTGGCTGACGATTGTTGCTGTTGTTGTTATTGGTTTAGATAGGTGCTTTTCTAGGATTTTGGTTGTGGTGTGGAGGAAAAGCATTTTGATAGATCTGTAAGCCTGCATTGGGAGAGGTTTGGGTACCAATAGTGATTTCCTTCCGATCAATGAGGTCCTGCACATAGTCTTTCAGTTTCATGCATCTGAGGGTAGTGTGACCTTTGACCCTATGAAATTTGCAGTACTCATTATCTTTGTACCATGCAGCTTTGGATTGGCTTGGGTCAATTTTCTAGGTAGGAGGAAATTTGATGAGGTTTTCCTTGACTAATTTCTCAAAAATCACATCCAATGGCTCACCAAGGGGTGTATAATTTCTAGGTGTAGGTTGGAATCTGGGCTTTTGTCCTATAGCTACATTGATGGAATTAGCTTGATTGCTAGACCCTTGAAAGTTGGGTCTTGGATTGTGGTTTTGATAGCTTTGGTGATTATGCTGTTGGTAGTTGATAGCTTGTTGATTATATGGTTGAGATGGTGGGTTAGACTGGTTGTGAGAAGGACCAACAATATTCACATGTCTGGTGTCAGTGATGCCATCTGTTGCAACATGCCTATTTTTGTTCCAATACCTAGACTTGTCATTGGAATGTGATTGATTTTGGTTGGCTTCCTTGTAAATCTTGACCACACCATCTTTAATGAGTCCTTGCTCAAGGATCATTCCTTTCTCTTTGATATCTTTGTAGGTCTGCAAACAGTTCATAGTCATGTGGTGAGCCAAGCTAGGATGGGCATTATCAATAAACATTTTCACCACATGGCACTCTGGCAAGGTGCAGGATATGCGGGTGGTAAGGGATTGCCATCTTTGCAGGTATTCAACAAGGCTTTCTCCACCTTTTTGCTTAGTGTGGACAAGGTCAACTATTGATAGCTCTGTTTCAACAAGATGGGCATATTGGGCTACAAATGCCTCAGATAATTCAGAAAAGTTTTTAATTGTGCCATAGGGGATTCTATAAAACCATTCAAGAGCTGGTCCATCCAAGCTTTTGGGAAAAAGGCGCAAGAGGAAGACATCATTGTATGCCATGTCCTGGCAGTGCATGTAAAATTCTTTGATATGTGTGACAGGGTCTCCTTTTCCTCTAAATTTGTCAAATTTGGGTACCTCAAAGTGTTTGGGAAATGGTGTCATGGTAATGGCTCTGTCAAATGGGTAAGGACACACATTCCTAAACTTGAATGTCTTTGGATCATTCCCTTCTTGGATGGCTTTCAGAGTTGTCTTCATTTGCTCACATTATAAATTGATAGGTGATGCCTGGGGTGCCCCTAATGTAGGAGTGCCTTGAGGTAGGTATGTGCTGGATGGGGCCACTGAATATGGATGGTTGTGAGGGATTTGCTGATAGGGATTGTACATTATTTGGGTAGCTACATGGTGGATGACAGGTTGCTGAGGGGGAGGTGGCGCATATTGCTGCATGTGTTGCGAGGCTTGCTGTTGATATGGGATTTGAGGTTGGGATTGAGGAACATAAGCTGGCTATGGGATAAATGGATTGCTTTGTGGAGGTAAGGTATAAGATAGTTGTGAGGCTTGGGGAAAGGATCGGGGGGCTTGTGGGGTTTGACCAATATATGTGGGTTGTGCCCCCATTTGGGATGGTATCTACAAATAATTGGTGGTTGGCTGGGGTGGTGGATTACCTCCTAGAATTGGCATTGAAAAGTAGTTGGTAATTGGAGGTAATGGATTAGTTGGTGGTGGAGGTTGTGGGAATTGAAAGCTTGGGAATGGAACTGATGGGTTTGATAGCTTTGTGGTTGGATTTGGAAGCTTGGTAGAGTGGTGGTAGGGGCTAGGGTCACTTGGGAGCTTGGTAGAAAATTGGTAGTAGCTTGTAGGATTTGATAGCTTTATGGAGTGAGGGTAGTAGCTTGTAGATTTGTGGCTAATGGTATTGAGCTCCCAAGACCTAATGGAAATGATGGGATTGTGCTTTGGGCTGTAGTGAACAAGCTGGGGGTAATGAAAGGTTGATTACTTGGCCCTGTGGGTGGCATCCCTGTTGTATATTGCTGAGGTTGGCCAAAGATGCTAGCACTGATTTGGGAGATGGGTGGATTTGGAAGGCTGGGTTGGGGAGCAGCAGTAGCAATAGTGAAGGGGGTGAACGGTGAGTTGTTTTGGGTAAAGGGGGTTTGGAGTGGAGAGGTATGAACCAAGGATGGAGTGGTGGTGGCTAGGTTGGCTTGCGGCATGGAGATTTCAACTTGGGTGGATGATGGTATGTTTGGGTCTGTTGGATCATATGGATTGGCTAGAGGTTCTTCTTTTGGCATATATTGAGGATAATTTGGATCATAAGGGCCTATGGGTGGTAGCAGCTACCGAAACAATGGGTGAGATGGATCTAATAATGGAGGGGGTCTTCCAAAGTCAAAGGTTCCTACATTGTCCCTTCGAAAATTAGCCATGATTGTCTCTTTGTTCTTGTCTATAATGGCATTTACCAATACTGCATTTCTTGGTTGGTTCATGAAAGCTTCAATGTCAGTAGGTGATGGCATAGCTTTCTCTGGGCTGAAGGATGGTTGAGTGCTCAAGGGGGGTGAGGCTGTTCGATCCAAATGATAGGGCTCCATTATTTCTTTCTTCTTGGCTAAGTGAGTGACGGGTGGCATGAAAAATGCTCCTAGGGATGGGATGCAACAAATGCTGGTGGATGCAAAAAAAGGGGGGAAGGCTTTTCTATGCAAATGATTTCCTAGGTTGAGGCAAAGCTATATGACAAAACCTAAGGAGGATTGGGTTTGGTATTCTAACTTCAAAGATATATTGCCAAAGCACAAAAGGTCTCCTTTCCTATGTGCAAGCTTGGTGGTGATTGTGTCAAATTAAGGATAGACTGATGATCCTTTAGGAAGAACACGAGATTGACCACTTGTGGATCCCAACCTTTAACTCAAGGTGATGAGGGATAACAAGTGACAAAGTTGGATTACCCTAGACAAAGCTTTGTCAAAGGGATAACCTTGGTGAGATTGGTGGATTTTGAAAGATTTTAGGAATGGCAAACTTTTGGCAAGGTGACAATAATTTTGAAAGCTTAGATGTGCAGATTTTGGATTGCTGGCTAGATGGTTTGATTCTAAATGAGATGGATGAGCTAATAATGCTTAAGGGGATAACCTAAGATGGCTGGCTTTTCTACAAAGATGACTCTAAAGTGAAGCTTATCCAAGAAGATGTGGAGAAACAAGGGTGTCTAATCATAGAAATCATGCCTAGTTGGTAAGGCATAAGTAGGATTAACTCCTAGATGTTGGTTAAATTTGATGTTGTGCTCTAACCAGGCCTCTTGAAGTGCTTCGTCGGTAGCTTTGTCCTCTGCTTTGTGGAGTTTGGCAATTCGTGGGCTTGGTGTTATTTCTTTTCTCTTGGCTAAAAGTTCTTGGTATGCTAGAGATGGTTTGAGTTTAACTTTGTGGAACTTCTATTTGGGTTTGGGTTTCTCTGACATCAATTCCTAAATCTGCTTGGCTTTGAGAGATCTTGGTTGTTTTGCTTCAACTCATTCAACTTCTAGAATAGGCAGTGACTACGCTAAGTATGCCCTAAGCTAGGATTGACCAAGTTTGGCAAAAATTCATTCAACAAATAAAAAAGCAAGCAATAGAGAAAAACAACCAGATAGAAGTTTTGATTCCCAGAATGTGATACTTGCACCAAGGAGTGTGTGTGTTCTACAAATGTTTCAATCAGTCACTTCAAGCACATTAACATCCTAGATGGTTGTCTACAAGGCTGAAAGTTGGTGTTGCTAGGGAGTCCTCGATATACCATAAGGTACATGAGGCCCAAGTTTGTAGATGGAATCACAACAATATCACACAGCCGAGAGGAGCGGTAACCCACTTATCTTTCACTTCTCAAGGGTATAAAGTTCCTTGAGGCTTAGCCCGAGTGACAAAATTGTGATCCTAAGAGAGGTGTCTTTGGATTCATCTCCTGATCCATATACTCTGCCGAAACGCTGGAGTTGAGTATGTCCCAAGGGGTGATGAAATCCCCAAGTAGGCCTCCTAAAAAGAAACAAGGTTTTGGATCCTAATCTTATGCACCCATGATGGCCTCGAAAGACGACAAGGGGAGAGAAGACTTGGATGACCTTGGGCTAAAAAACATGCTTGTTCTTTTACCAACTGACTCTTATGTATGCTGATCTAGACTTTGCAAGCACTCATGTTTAAGAGACAATGTTCAATTCCAACTTGAAGTGCCAACAAAACAAAATCGAGCGAAGAATGAATACAAGAAGAAGAGTTAGGGTCAACAAAAAAGTAAACCCGCGTGCTCGGAGGCCCTCCACATCAAGTGTCGATTGTTCAATTTTCTTTAGCATTCAACATTGAGTGTGTTGGTTTATTTTAAGTCCAAAATAGAAATGTGTGTAAGTCCAATTTCCAACGTGCGCTCAGAGGCCGTCCACGTCAATAGAGGCTTGTTCAATTTTAAGCCCAAGTTTAAGGTGTGATCGATCTAACATTAACAATCAGGGATTCGAGAAGTTTTCACACATAGAAATAGTATGCAATGTCAAAGTGAGTAAGTTTGATTCGTGGAACACTTAACACCCTTTTAGGTAGATATTGCAACCAATGGTTAGAATGATGGGCGACTAAAAAGGGTGAGTCCAAGAAAACAGACTCAAATTGTGCGTGCAGATTTCTTCTAATGTTTAGAAATCTTAAAAGAATGTGCAAGAGTTAAAGTGTATTTGCGTAAATTGCATGTGGAATGGAAAATTTGTTGTTTGTTTTAAAACCCAAATTCGAAGTGTGTTGCATTTTTTTTTTTTGGGTGATTAAGCATACAAGTTCAATTGTTAAGTTGAAAGACGACCCATGACAATGATAGAACAACAGAGTCAAAGGACCAGGGAGCTCATTTTGTACAGAGCAATCCCGCTAGTCAGGAAGTTTTACAACAGTAAGCAAGTGCTAATTGTCAAGATGTTAATAGCAATACAAAACTCGCATATCAAAGAGAAGGAAGAAATAGACCATCTGATCTATAATGAAGTCTCAAATAGTTATTAGAAAGACTTCAAAATTTGTTGCTGTATGAATTTCGGGATAGATCTTGATGCACATGTGATTCGAAAATACATTGCACGACTTGGAAGCTCACACCATTAAGATCTTCACGTCTTATTGATTTCAAGTTGTAGAATAGAACAATATGTGGAAACCACACTATGAAGCACATAACACTAAAAAACAAGAGTTGGAGACTGCCAAGCGAGCCAAATCTATTGGCAGAATTGCAAGTAATGAGACAGAGGTACGAGCTCTAGACTGAAGAATTTCTTGTCCAATCATTCAAAAAAGACAACTGCCAAATGTTTCTACGTCTAGAATGAAATACAAATCGAGTTTACGTCGCGGCCTTCTTGGCAGGCCAACCGCTTGCAGGAGTCTTTGGGGCACGAGTTGCAGATGTCGTTGGAGTGGCGACCTTCTTTGTGTAGCAACCATCTTTGTAGGAGACTTCACCTTCGTTGGTGTGGCGGTCTTCGTGGGGGCCGTAGCAGGCTTTGTCGGAGGAGGAGCAACGGGAGTAGGCTTCATGGCTTTGGAGCTAGTGTAGCTGCAGCGCCTGCGACTCACTTTGATAGAGGCGTGTTGAGCAATAGGCTTGGCGGCGGGCGTCTTCGATAGTGTTAGCGACAAATGTTGCAGGAGCCATTGCCTTTTGCTTTCGCTTAAGTGTTACAACAAAAAATGACGTGCCATTTGGGAGCATTCGATTGGCGTTACAAAGTTTATTCAATGAGCTTCATTGTAGGGATAGTAGTGTTGCAACAAAGGAGTGGAAAACCTGGAGCTGCCACAACTAATATGAACGAGAACAAAGCGCTAAACAAAAAGAATAGAGTCAACTAGAAAGGCAGGGTGCAATATCAAGAATAGTCTCGGCAGAGTTCTCGAGACGATGGCACTCTGTCAAATGGAAAAGAACAATTGTCGAGAACACCTCCACTTCCCAACTATGTCGTTCTCACCGTTATTTATTAGTGGATGTTGCATAGATCAGAGAGGAGGAAGTGTAAAAGACAATAAATATATCAATTGCTATCTGGCAGATGCTACAGATAGAGACTCTGAATGGTCATTGTGAATGTTGCAGGGTCGTTTGGTGCATGTCGGAGGTGTCGAAGAGCTAGCTGGCAGAAAAAAATAGTAAGCTAAACAAGAGAGAGTTATGGTAGAAGCAGTGGGTTACACGAGTTAGCATTAAAACATGGAAACGCACCAATAAAACCAGTTATATGACATGATAGTTATGAAAAATGAAAGATATCATCTGAATACGTTGTTATAAGATAGTTATATGATAGTTATATCATCATTTGAATATACCGGGCGTGCCAAAATGATTACGTCAAATTTTGTTATGAAAAGAACACTAAATATAATAACACAAAGCATTCAAAAAATGAATAAGAGCACTAATCTTCATGATAGACAAAGAAGATAAGCCCTCAAGTGAGAATGTGAACCATTATGAGGTTCTCTCAATGAGGCCTTTCTTGTTTTTTGAGATGGGTCTATTTGATTGGATATGGGGTGTATGTATGGTCAAATACTCAAGTAAGCTTCAATGGAGATTGGGTGTGGATGATGGATTGAGGATGGTGAATTGGCTTCAAAATGGCATTATGAGGGTGCTAAAATGGATTCTTGTTATTTCGCAAAGGGGAAGGATCCAATTTATAGGCAAGCGGCTTGAGGGATCGAGGGCTAAGATGTCAAGATGGAGGAAGGATTAAGGAGGGTTTGGATTGAATGAGGGAGAAGCACATGGATTGTGCTTTCTCTCATCCAATCAGAGAGTGACATGTGTCACTGGGTGAGTGGAGGAAAAAGAGGAGGGATGAGTCAACAAGGGATAATATCCCCATAAAAGCCCTTCATAAGTGCCTTGTAAGAGCATTGAAGGAGATTGTAAGAGATATTTGAGGGTCATAAATATTTATGGTTGCATAAAGATTTATGGGTGAGGATATTTGTTGGGATATTTTGAGAGGAGACTTTGACTTGGCTTAGGAAAGTCTTAAACTTGCTTAAGGTTGTGCACATGATTAGGGAGATGGGTTAGGCTTAGGTTAGGATTAGCTTAAGGGTGTGAGAGATAGGCAAGTGGATGACATTAATGAGGGTGGGTAAGTTACTGGTTAAGCTAGGTTAGTATGGGTGGATGGGGTGGATTAGGCTAAACGGGGGATTAGGGATAGGTTAGGGGTTATTAGATTTGAGGCTTTAGATTTATCAAATGCATTGATTTAATAAATAGGGTTTGATTCATTAAATAGGTTTATTTAAAAAAATAGGGGTTAATTTATTAAATAGATTTATTTAATAAATAGAGATTAATTTATTAAATAGATTTATTTAATAAATAGGGATTAATTTATTAAATAGATTTATTTAATAAATAGGAGAAAGGGGATAATTGATAAATAATGGTTATTTGATTTATCAATTAGGACTATAGTCAATTAATTAAATTAATTGGCTAGGGGGATGACGAAGGATTAATTAAATAAGAATTTAATTAATGACGCCTTTAGAGATGGCTAAATTGGATTACCGAAGTGAGGTAACCAAATTTAGGTGTCTACACATGCAACCATAAATTATGACATGCAAGATCTGGGTAGTTGTTAAAACTGACATGCAAACTTCTACAAACCCTCAGGCTGGCAAGATCATTGCTCTGATACCACTAAAATGTCCCTTTACTGATTTTGTATAATATTTCAAACCTCTAATCAGATCTTTAAGATCAAACAACCAATATTTCAAAAATCTACCAATTTTCTCAATAAACCCCAAATTGGGTATGCCAGAAATAGTGCCAAAAACTTCACAGCTTCACATATTATTAATAAATCTGAAAATGAAAATTTTTACAAAAATTTCAGCAGAATAAAAGCCTACACAATGATATTTCTAGATCTATATAGCTTCTACACAACAGCTCACAAATGTAGGACAAAAACTATGCTCATCGGGCTCCCGAAATAACACAAAAATGCCCGAAAACACCACAAAAATACTAATAAACTATCTCAGAAGTTGAACCACGTCCCAATACATATATTCAGCTCTATTTTAACATCTTAAATTATGAAATACAGCAGCAACCCAAACTGATATGAAATACTCAACCGGAAACACCAAACTCTTACAAAAAACACAGCCAAAAAACCACAAATCTGCACTGTTCAGCACAAAGGCAAACTCTGCATGAGCATGTACATGGAATGAATTCAAAATCCCATCCTTAGCCTTCCTAAAAACCTACAAACTCCTGTTCTTGGGTCTCCTTCTTCACAGGTTTGGCACCCTCTGAAGAACAACAAAGCAATGCGCAAAAATCAAGTTATGGAATGAGCTCAAAATGCCTCCAAACTCCTTAAAAGAGGGCATAACCCTAACTCACGTCCAAGAGGGGTTAATAAAACATATTTTAATAATAATTTTCATTTATTATTCCATTAGCTTCCAAAGATAATCCCCTTTTTCTGAAACTTCACCTTTTTGGGCCTGCCTGCTTTAGAAAAGATTATTATTTTTAATTATATGAAAAGGGAACATGACATTCTTCTACTCAAATTTCCCTTTATCCTACATAGAACTATCAGATCTACCACTTTCTCCATAAGATCTACCTTTGCCTCTCTCGAATCTACCATCTTTGTTCATGCTTCTTTGTCAAGATCTCCTTCACTTTCAACTAATATTGGTATGCTTCTTCCACAATTCCAATTTCACAAAAAATATTTTATCTTGATTTTTTTATCTCAATAAATTTAGATATCTTTCAATTTTCTCAACATCATCATCCACATGTCTAGATCTGATGTCCAATCTATAGAATTCCTTAGTATACTCTTTCATAGTCATGTTTCTTTGCCCCAAATTTTGCATCTTTCTCAACAAGATAATTTGGTAATTAGTAGGAAGGAATTTTTTCTTTGCATTGTTCACCATTTTAGGCCAAGTATTTATCTTCTCTTTTCCTCTCCATTGTCTATCAGTTTGCAAATTCTCCCACCATAGTGAAGCATTAACTTTCAAACTAGTAACTACAAGTTTTGCCTTCGTATTATCACAACATTTTCATACTCAAAGAACTTCTTCATATTAGAGATCTAATCTAACACAACATTGGTATCTAATTTTCCATCATAGGGAATGACTTCTACAATAGGCTTTTAATGTGCCCTAGACAAAACTCTCAACAATTTTTTCCTCATCTTGATCTTCTTCAGGTTCTAGATTAGAGTTTGGCACTACTGCTTCATCATCACTCACATAATCAAGATGTGCTCCTCCTCTAGGCTATCTCCACATCATCTAATATGGCTGCAATTTTTTTCAATGTATCCAATATGACATTATCGACATTCCTCTACCATGAACCATCTTTACAAATTAGATTCCCACAAGATCGTAACGCTTTCCAAGTTATAGATCAAATCCTTAGTTCTGAAACCCTACAACCAAATCCACTTAGGTTTCTACACAATTCAATCTCCACAAGGATGAACCTCAAGCTCTGATACCACCTAACAAAAGGAGGAATGAAGAACTAAGGGAAAAGGCACACCCAACAACTCAAACCACCTTCCAAAGTAAACACATAGAGAACAACACTAGAGAGAGAGAGAGAAAGAAACACTTTTATTGAATTTTCAAGTAATCAGCATACATGCCCAACTGTAAGGCCTTCTAGGTTATGGCTAGATACAAAATACATTCAAGATCCACAATCTAGCTTCAAATTTGTACTTCTAGAACTTCTTTCCAACTTCTCTACAACTTCTCTCCAACTTATCTACTTCTAACATAAGCCTAAAGACCCTATTTATACTTTCCAAAATAGCTTATACAATTTTCTTGAATAGTATATAACAAAAAGACTGACCTAAAAATGGTCTCCACACATCCCAAGAGAAGATCCTATCATTAAAGTCACGATTGAAAATAAACATGCAAGTCATCTCCCACTAAGAACCAAAATATACAAAACTCAGGAAAAGAAGGAATAGAATGTCAATAAATAATAAGCTAACTTAACTTAGACATGAAGTAACACTTGGCCAATACTAGATAACTTAGCACACATTGCATAGCTTAGCACACACTATATAACTTGATCAATACTGAAGAGTGAGATGGCATAATAGGAAAACCAGAAGGTTAACATAGCTTGGGATAACTACAACTTGGTTGATACTAAAAAATTTATGGCACTTGACAATTATTGCAACTCAATGACACCTAGCAGAATAAACACAAATGAGCAGGATAACACGTTAACCTAGGATGCTCCTACATCACAAGATTGAGACAAAATTACATGGATTTTTCTTGGACACTCGAATGCTCTCCATATTCTTTCTCAACTAGTTTAGTTGCAACTTCATGAGGTCAAAAGATAGATTATTTTTTACCACTTTGTATGCTAGGTCTACAGCTTCACATAGAACATTGTGTAGTTAGCAAGAACTATAAATTTTGTTTACAATTACATGAATTCTAAACTTAATTTCCATGTCACTAAAAAAAAGCTTCATTCCTCTACCATCCCACTTAGCAAGAGTCTTCTTTGCTAGTTCAACTTGACCTAAGGTTTTTGTACTCTTTCCTTTGTTGGTCATGGGCAACCTAGTAACCCTATGAATCATTTCCTTTGTTATCTAGATGGTTTGGTCAAACTATAATTACATGTTGTAAACACAACTCAGGATAAACTTGATCCATTTAACTTTGGAATCCCTTGAAATATGTAGAATGTGTGTTAAACCCTTCACTTCCAAGTGCTTATGCTCTAGTTTTGAGTTTTCATCCATACATAATGCCACAAATGCTTGATTTATTTCCACAATACCCAATTCTTGAATTGAACAGTAGTAAAATGACCTAATTTCATGAATCAAGATGATCTTTGGTATAATTTGTGAGTGCACACCAACTGGGTCCAATTCCTCTATGATCATAGGACAAAGTTTGAATGTCGGTGTTTCATGCTCAACTCCTCTAACAAACATCTTGGATCCCTTCTTGACTTTTTTGCTAGATGAAGACATCATAATGCTCAGTGGTAGAAGGATAATTCATGATAAATTTTCTCTAAATTTTTTAGGGACTCAAGGATGCTCTGGTATTTTTTCTTTGAAATTTTTGGTGAACAAAAAACCTTTGATTCTTCCTTTTAATCAAAATATATCTTCAAGTCACCATTAATGTATTATACTACAAACATCTCAACGACAACATGTTCAACTCAACAAGAATAAGATGATCGGTTAATTCATCAACTCAAAAAATACCTTTGATCTTCAATTTGGTAACCACATGTTTGGTTAGGTCTACCTTCTAAACTTGGTTAGAACTCTAAACTCACCATTTGCATCCAAGCTGGTTAGGTCATGCAACCTAACCTTGCTTGGTAATTTCATACAACCCAACCTTCTCAATAATTTCATGCAACCTGACCTTGCTCAACTAGGTCTAAGATACTACTTAAACTGTTACCCAACTTGATGATCCCAATGCATATGCAATGTTGATTTGGATCTTCTTGCTTGCTAACTAGAACTCATATGAGGTATTTTGTTTGAATCACAGTTCTAATGATCTCCATGGATAATAAGTTTGAAGTGATTAGATCACCCAAGTCATTGACTTGGGTATCAATACCTTCATGATTTTTTCTTGTATTCTCTAAAGATTTATTTACCCATTGTTGCCCCATTTGACTTCTAATATTGTTAGCCTTTGCTTTCTGCTCATCTTCAACTATAGCTTGATTCATATAGTTCTTGTCTAGATGACCAAATTCTTTGCATACAATACATCTCCTTGTAGGGTCTTTATTCCTCATCTGAGTTTTATGAAATTTTCTTCAATGTTCCCATACACGACACACGTAACATCTACACTATGTGTTGTAATCTCAACAAAACATATCTTTCATAGTTTGTTATTTTGGGTTCCTTTTTTTGGTCTTGCATTCTAAAGATTTGTGCCCTTGTTTGTTGTAATTGAAACACTTTCCTTTAAACTTAGTTTTCTCTATGCATTCACTTGCTCTATGTCCTTTCTTTTTACAATTGAAACACTTTCCCTTGAATCTTGATTTACCATTGCTCCAACACTTTTTTGATGTATTCCCTATCTTTCGATAATGATTACATGTAGGCCTCCTATTGTTTTGAGCTCATTGCTGAGATGATTCACCTTCATTTGTATAGCCTAGTCTTGTTTTTCCTTTGTGTCCAAATTGAGTTTTCTTAGTCAATTGATTCATTCTTTCTTAAGATTTCATCATCCTTTCATTGGCTTTCCTTTCCATGCTAAAATCATCCTGAAATATTGCTTTATCTATCCTCAAGTTGATAATTTTTTGCTTTGCACAATTGAGTTGATTTAACAAATCTGCTTGCTAAAGAGATAGGTGATGAATTACATTATCCCTTTCATCTATCTTTTTAGTTAACAATATTTTCTCTTCTTTTTCCATGTCCTTTTGTTCCATTTTTTCACACATTCTGATTAACTGAATTTCTTGCTCACTTTTTAGTTTTATGACTTCTTCATATAGAGTGGAATTCTTTTCAAGTAGACCTTTGATTGCTACATCAACTTCATCTAAACTTCTATCTTGGAAAATGTCTTCAATTATTTCTTATATGTAGATATTGCTATTCATTTATGTTTATATTCTTTCCTCCTTTGCAAAGATTTAGAGAGTTGTTCCTTCATTTTCTTGAATTGCTTCATGGCCTATTGTAGCTTTTCATTCTCAATAGCTTTGTCTAGTCTTTATACTTCCATTGCCTCTGATCTTTTCTGAAGTTGATAAAATTTTTATGTGAGAATCAATGCTTTAAAACCAATTGTTGGAAATGTTTAGTAGGCTAGGTGACTAAGAGGGGCACTGAATAAAGAACCAATAAAACTTTAACTTTAATTCACCAATTAATCCTTCATAAGATATTTTGATCTAATTACATGAATGAAAGACTAAAAGCAATAAAACATTCATAACACTTGACACAATATTTTGTGACCCAGATACCTTCCAAATAAAAAGTAAAATTGGGGTGGGGACGATACCCACAAGCTTTATTACTATATATAGTTGGCCTATTAAGGATTACAATTGATCACTTCTCATAATCTTCTATTTGAGAAGAAATAAGGACTATTAGGTCCACCTTGTGAAAGGATTTATACAATACAATGAAGTATGGACTCATTTAGGAGATTTTGCATAAGACTATTAAGTCTACCTTGTTAGAGGATTTGATTGATGCACATGTTAGGATGAACTAGTAGTTGATCTTTTCTTTGTAGCTCAGTTTGTTGTATGAGATCCCTTGATCTAGAATGATCACCTTTATGTGATGGATGTGACTCTATTGTTCCTTATACTATGTGTATCCTTTGTCTTGTAATTCACATTTATTTGGCTTCTTACTTGTTATACTCTTCTTCATTTGGATCACACAACATATCTTACATATATACCAATCCAAATAATTACCTCATGGGTTTGGCTATAACACCATATTCAACAATCTTCACCAAGTCAACTCACTACTGACACTCAAGTTTTAAAGACTACTTGGGTGATTTTATGACACTTGGAAGCATGGCGAACTTGGAAAGCTTTGGTACTTGTTTGACACTAGTGATTGATCCACATTGATCACTCAGGGGTAGTCATGAACTTAGTTATCATTGGAGACTCAATGAACAATGTAGAACTCATATGCTAAAGGGCTTGGTTGACACTGCAGCTTAATAAACACTACCTTCCTTCTACTTGGTTAACATGGCTAGCTTGGTTAATACTAAAGCTTGGTTACCATTATTTTCTTCTTATTTTACGCTATGAAGCTTGGTTTGCGCTATGAAGCTCAGCTTACTCTGCAATGGTCAATTTACACTATGAATCTTAGTTTACACTATGAACCTCTAAATACTTTGCAATAGGTCAATTTACACTGTGAAGGTCTTTAGCAATGTAACCAACCAAATGATTAAGTTTTTAGGCACTAATTGAGAAATTATTTGACCATAAGGTCAATAAGTTATTACCAAATGCTTGTGTATATTTTGGTGTAGAATTATCAAGACTAGGTCTAAGGTAACTGGATATCAAAAGCTTCTTGCTTGAATGTTAGAGACTAAAGTGAACCATCAACTTTTTGCTCTAAAATATTGGAGAGAATAATTGTTCTAAAAATATTACCAATACTTGACTCCTAAGAACATCTATGGTGCAAGTAGGAGAAATTGGTGACACATCATAACCTACAAGATTGCAACAAGCTCATCATGCCACTTGCCTATTACACATATTCAAAAAGAAAAGAAGAAAAGACTTTGTGATTTTCATTATTTGTAGGGTCCTATATGCATAATATTCCTTAGTTCAATATAAAAAATTTAAACAAATATGATCTAACATCATCACATACTAAATAAAAAAATTAAATTTTGAAAAACTAAGTTAATTTTAACTATTTAATATGTGTTTTCTCAGAGTCAACACAAATTATAAATGAAAATCAAGGAGAGAAATAAAATGAAATATATATTAAAAAAAAAAAAAAAAAAAACACAATATTTATAGTGGTTCTACAATTTCCTACATTCCCACTTTCATGTAGGGAATCAATATATTGTTGAAATCTTCAATGCTTTACATGAGTTGACCACAAGCATTATAAAAAGCTCTCTCAAGGAGAACAAACATTGGTGTGATCATTAGCCAATATCATATCCCAAAAATCTCCCTTGTGAAGTCATATTGGCACAACCATGCACCATAGCATCCCCTACTCCCTATTTTGAATCTCAAAGAACAACAAGACCTTAAAGAATATCTCAATGTTACAAGGCTTTTTTCCAACATATTTCAAATGAATCTTGTCAAAGTCAAATCAAAATCCAAAATATTTTCTCCTCCAAATTTTACAAGTACAAAGTCACCTATAAATTGTTATTATTACCACTTTCTATAAATTCAAAATGTGTTCCTCTAACTCTTAAATATATTCAATTCTAATTCACTCTCCCAATACACATTCCTTGCACCAATTGGGTTTGTACCATTCCTTCCAAGAAATCTTCTAAAACTTTCAACCATCAGTTTACATTAGCAATCCCAAAAACTTTACCAACAATAGAAAAAAAATGTCTCGCTCATATTAGCTAATGTGTGTTGCACTTGGGAAAGGCCTCTAATTAAATGAACATCTTTAATAGAAAATTTAGGTGTGGATTTGGACTGTGAGCATTCACTTGGTTCATAAAATTGTAGAAATCCAGATTTCTACAAATCTTGATTTAGCCAAATAAGTTTTTTGCAAATCTTGATTCCTATTTTTGATATTTTGCTTCAGTTTGTTTCACACTGAAGATGAGTAGGAAGATAACATTTTTATGCATTTGGTTGTTCAAATTGGAATTTGGTTTTTTTAATTCATTCATTCATTCATTTATTTATTTTTTAATTTTTAATTTTTAAAAAAATGTTATTATTTTTAAAATATTTTTTATAAGCTTATTTTCTAATTTTTTAAAAGTAATTGAATATTATTTATTTATTTATTTATTTGTGAATAAGTCCAAACCATTATGATTTGTGTATAAATTCCAAGCAAGACCAAACTTTGAACCCTAAAAATGAAAATGATAAAAAAAAAAGGTTAATAGTTGGGAGGACCTAACATCATGTCCACATATTTCACACTAGACAACAAGCTTTAGTTAAGATATCTTCTCACCATGTCATACTAGATCTCAATGGTGGATTATGTTGTGTATTTATCATAGTTGGGCTTGGGCACTTGTTAGCTATGAAACATTAGGGAAGAGATGGCTAGATTTAACCTATTAATGGGGAAAAAAGCTACAATTTTTTCTTGTTAGGGATACAATTTGATCACTTCTAATGATCTACCTTGCAAGGGGTCTGCTCAGTTAAAAGCAATACAAGACTGTTATGTCTACCTTGATTAAAGAATTTAAGCTCACAATGAAGTAAGCACTCTCTTAGGAGATTTAATTAAGTAGAGGTCTATTAAAACCACTTTGTTAAGATATTTTCTTGATACAATGGATAGAATATCTCAATACCCAATCCTTTAGTTTTCTCTTACAAAGATGATTATAGATCTTCTCTCTTCAATGTCTAAATCTAATCTCTTTATCTAATTTTCTCTGTTCTACCCTTCACTGCTTAGTTGCTCTATCTAATCTCTATCAAAATTTTCCTTCCTTTCTCTATCCTTATCCTTTTTTCACATTCACAATATTCCTTCACATTCCAAAATGATTTAGGGTTTGATCCCTTCTTAAAAAGGTAATCATGTAAGGTTCTAACTCATAATCAACAATCTAGAATTCATTCTTTTGCCACTTAGTCCTTCTATTTTTTGATTGGTTACTATGCCTTCCTAAGTATTGATGACCTTTGAAAAAATGTCTAATTAGCTCCTTAGATATCTATACAATCCAAAAAAATCATGTAGAAGTCAGCTAAAATGATTTACATAAGTATTTGTGTCATTATAAACATATATGCAATAACTATTTTACTTGGCAATTAAATGTCCTGATGCTTGTGTTGGAAGTGTAATGTAAACTAGGTGATTGAGAGGGGAGGGGCTGAATTAGGAACCACTTAAGCTTCTAAACTTAATCCACTTTGTTATGTTATCTAATCTACTTGGATGCATGGAACATAAAGAAATAAAGTAACAACACCATAGTCTAATATTTTGTAACCTAGAAAACCTCCAAGTATAAGGTAAAACTAGGGTAGGAATGACAACCACTATGCTTCATTACTATAATAATAAAGGTGGCTTTTTAAGGCTTACAATTGATCACTTCTATTGATTTACTTAGTTACAAGTAAGAAGGACTGATAGGTCCACCTTGTGAAAGGATTTATACAATACAATCAAGTATGTACTTTGTTAGGCATTTTTGCAAAGGACTGTTAGGTCCACCCTATTAAGGGATTTGGGACTGATGGACCTATTAGGATGAATCACTAGATTGATCTCTGCTATGCAACTTTGATTGCTAATGAAGATCCTTTGAAGTAAACTGATTACCTATCTATGTTAGATGATTCTTTATCTTTCCTTATACTTCTTGTAGCCTTCTAAATATCTAGCTCTTCCATATTCACTTATATATAATGTTCTTCTAACTCATAGTACCTCTTTTAGTTTTAAAAAAATGTTATACTTCTATCAATCTAAATAATTACATTATAGGTTGGCTACAACGTAAATGGTTTCAAAAAAAATTACCAAGTTGGCTCAGTGATGTAACTTGGACCCAATGGCTTACTCATGTGATATTGTAGACACTTGGGAAACATTGTCACCTTGGATTTAACTTTGGCACTTGATTGATAACAGATTCTCAGTTCATACTAATCACTTAGAAAACATGAGTGGCTTGGTTAACACTATTCTTCCTGATTGGTTATCATCTTGAAACAAGAATACTCTACTAACTCAGTTTATACTAGAGCTTGGTAGATACTGTAAAATTAGTTTACACCACAACTTAGTGGGAATTATCAACTCAGTTGACATTGCCTCCCTCATTCTAGGTTAACACTAATAGTTTGGTTCAATCATGAGCTCAGTTAACACTTATGTCTATCAACTCAGTCACGACTGACTTTCTATAATGACTATTTGTTTTGGTACTAATTGACAATATATCTTTCCATAAGATTAATAGTCTCCCCCTTTGACATTAGTGACAAAAACTCTTATCATGCACAAAATCTGAAATCAAAATTCTTTAGTCAAACTTCCCCTTTGAGTGTGCTCTATTATGTAGCTCATTTTGCACTAAAGGCTCTACAACTTGGTTTCAATTGAAAGACTATTTTTTATTTTTCAATTTTGTCTTTATTTATTTTCTTTTAAAATATCTCTCTACTATACATATTTTATTCTTTCTATGCATATCTTCCTTTGCATTTATAACTATGTACTTTTCCTATATACTTTCCCCTTAATACTTTCCCCCCTTGTATACTTCCCCCCTTGTTTTTCTTACAAATACAAAAAATTTACAAGGTTATGCCAATATGAGAAAGAAAAACATCATGTATCCTCAAAATTAAAGACAAATTTTTATCCTGGTTATCTTATAGCACCTTTAGAATGTGTAGATCAATCTGAAGCTCTACTAATACCTCTAACATGTGATCTACAATTGATAGGTTTGTATCCTTTACTAGTGTACTTGCATGATCCATTCTCTTTTGCATAATATCCATGTGGGGAAGTATCTTACTTTGTATATCAACCAATGTTCCCTTATTCTTCCCTCTTCCCTTAGTAGTTTGGTGTAAAGATCTATGAAAAATCTATTTTTGGAAAAATGATTTGAACTGGAGCATGGATTGAGTGCCAATTGATTTGCACTATCCTTCAAGTCCATGTCAATCTCTATGAATTTATCTTTTATTTCCTTGGTAAAGTTGGTTGTATCACTCAAATTTACAAATAGAGAAACAACATTATTTACAAAATTTTCTAATATAGAAATCAAAGTAGATAATTCTAATTGATCAATTGCTATTTTCTATGCTATATTTTCTAGCACTTTATTTTCAAACTTTCATTCAGCTTTCTCAAGGATTGTGTCCTACCCATTAGTGTCTTCATTCAAATTATGTATAATATCAATCAATTGATCAATGATATGGGCTTTTTTATTTACCTCTATAGATAGATCATCCAAAAATATTTCTTTGATGTCCTCCAAAACTTTGCTTCTATCTCTTTCAACCCTTATCATTTGTTGCTTGGCCCTTTTCTTCCACAATTCTCCCAAAATATCCATTTCCTGGGCAGATATATTAGATTGGTCCCAATTTGGTATCACAATCTCTTCATCAATATTGATGGCATCAACTATCCCCCCTTTAATTTTTCTCTTAATAGGTGAAGATGGTATGATCCCTTCTCATTTGTCAACTAATTCCTTCTCTTGTTGTAGCTCAATTGAAACCATGGGAGCCTATTGCTTAATTACTACAAGGATAGAGCTTGGTGAAGATGTAAAAGTCTTCATTTCACTACTTGGTTGAAATGGGTTCAACTCAATGGATTTTATTTTGGGTGTTGCCTTAGGTGGAGTGATAGGAAGAGATGCCATGATCTATACAACAGTCTTCTTAGGATTAGACTCTTCAATTGTTTGAACCTCTAGTAGGTCTCCCTTTTCTTTGATATAAAAAATATTCTTCCACATATTTTTTGTGGACTACACAACATCTTGTATCATATTTGACAAAACTTGAAAATCTTTAAATCTAGGAGTTTGTTTGTTTTCATACTTGGACATAGCCTACTTGATTTCTTTGTTAAAGAGGTTTGGCATGAGATTCCTTAGAGTTTTCTCTCTAATATCCCTCTCTATTTTAATTGCATTATCTAGTGGTGAGTAACATTCTTTAGTAGGATTTCTAGAGTATGTCCTTTTAGTTCAAAAGGGTCATACTTCCATGTAGCCATCTTCTCAACTAATGCTTCCATAATCTATTTTTACTCCTCATTGCTTCTAGTGTCATAATTAAAAGAATTTTAATCCTTTGATACCACTCCATCCCCTTATTGTTTTCATTTTTTTCTCAAAGGTAGGTGGTGGCTTCTTCAAATAAATTATTGGAGTTTTGTCTTTATCTACATCATCATCCTCACGCTCATTCTCAAGCATTAATTTCTTCATTGGCTTCCTTGGATTTGTGGTAGTGATCACAGTAGTAGACCTTGTTGGTTTCTTTTATATGGTATTTTATTTGGATTTCTTCTTAGGAGGTTCCTCTTCTTCTTCTTCTTCTACATCACCTTCCTCTTCATCTTCCTCTTCTATATCATCACCCTTTCCTTTGGTGAGCATGACAGGTGAGTCTATTTTTGCAAGTTTCCTCTCAATGTTTTCCAACCTTTTCTTTCCTCTCTTCAGAATTTGAGGAATCTAAATCTCAAGTGAGATTATGGTCTTGGCTTTCTTATATGTTCCAAAATATGTAGCCTTAGGGTCCACGGGCTCATTGATGATAACCTCAATAATGCCTCTAGTTTCATCAATATTTACCTCATATTCTAGAGGTGTTAGCCATGAAATCCTAGGTTTGACTGCCTATACATGAACTTTTTGATATTCAACCAAGATGCATATATCCTAGTCATAGTCATCTTCTAGTTTCTTAGGGATCCTAAGCCTAATATTCACCCTCTCTTTAAAGTTATCAAAGTATGCATCCATGATGCCTTCAAAATTCTCACCCATCTCATATATGAACTCATTAATATGATATAATACTAGAGTGTCCTTCCTCCAAACAATATCTCCTTTTGAAGGAAAGGATTTTTCTAGATAAAAGAATAAACAAACTAAGAGTGAACCAAACTTACATTAGTTGTTATTGGAGGCCTGAATTCTCTCCATGTTCTTTCTCAACTAGATGCATTCAAGCTTGATGAGGTCAAAGGATAGATTCTTCTTTGTAACCTTGTATGATAGGTCAACAACTTCACATGGCACATTTTTGGATGGATTGAACTATAAATTTTGTGTGATATGAAATGGATGCCAAACTTGATTTTCATTTCAATCACATTGTTCAACTCCATGCCTGTGCCATCCCATTTAGCTAGGGTTATCTATTCTCGTTTTTCCCTTCCAAGGGTCTTAGTAGCCTTTCATTGTTAGAAATAGGTAATACTGAGAAGGTGGGTGGGGTGGGGGGGGGGGGGTGTGGGTGGAGGGGTGGCGGTGGCATAGGGGTTGGTGGTGAATTAGTATATTAAAAACTTTTGCCCACAACTAAATATTATTATTACTTTATGACTTGGATATGAAAGTAAACCAATAATGCAGAACAATAAATATAACCACACACATAGAGAACTCATGAAACCATTTTTTTTAAGTAGGAAAACCCCAACCAAGGAAAGTCCCAATGGGGATGATACCCACTAGATCATTTAGTAGACAATAGGATCCTATTAAGGATATTGACCCTGTTAGGAGTCTATGAAGTACATATAGTGTCTTGAGTCCTATGTTAGAGGACTAGACCTTGTTAGAAGCCTCAACCTATTAGGAGTTTTTACAAACCTATTAGGAGTTGCTACAATAATTAGAATGTATGCAAGAAGAGCCCACTAGTGTAACATGCAATTATACAATTCAATTACTTCATAGAATAGGTATACATATGATACTTTCTTTGCTGATGTAACTCACACTTGCTTTGATCTTACACCAGTTTTTTCATCACATAAGGATCATAGATAGTTTGCACAAAAGTTTACAAATCACATCTAATCACAAAAATTCCACACTATCTAGGCAAGATAAGACCTTTACTTATACCTTGCACAATCAAAAAACTTTGCACTATCGACCTTCATGTTATCACACACTTGACATAATATAAAATAACTTATGAAATAATATCCACATAGTTGACTCAACATAACTTAGTAATTATTTTGTAACAAAAATAATTCCTAAAGCTATACAACTTTATTTACTACCATGCTCTTTTTTTCACTGTTAAATGCTCATACTATTAATCTTTGTATAACTTGTGCTAAACATTTTGTACACATATGCAGATTGGTGCACATCATGATGATGATTTCATAAACCTTTCCTCAACTACACATAAGCTAACTCTTTGTGCATCATCCATACTCTTAAGATCTATACTTTGTGCTACTGCAAACTATCTAATACTTAGACAATATTCTATCTCTAAATGCATAATTGAAATGTTGGATATATGTTTCCATAAATGAAAATCATCAAGATATCTAACTAACCATATTTCCAACAATTTCCCCCTTTGGCATTGATGGAAATTTTTTTGGAAAATTGACTTAGTCCCAAAATGATTTCATGCATAACAAAAACAAAATAAAAGTAACTACACAAAAATTGCCTTCAAAACATAATAGTTTTATTCATGTTTTTATGGATCATTACATTTCTTATCACTCCTTTACATTGATACATACCTAAGCTCCCACTTACCTATACATTTATATCTATACAAAATTTTCCTCTCCATAATACTCCCCCTTTGACATAAATTGAAAAGGTGCCAAAATTGTATCACAAAACTTGTTGCCTGTTGTTGATTGGCTCATCATTCTCGATATGCAATTTGAAAAATCAATCTTCCATCTATCAATTTTTTTTTTTCTATTTTCCTTTGACTATATCTAATATATTGAGGGGTGTGAAAAGTGCATAAGATGCCACTTCAACTGTGCTTAGGTCAGTATAGGAAAATTCATAATAGAAATTCTTTGTTGAAAGACATTCCTCTAATTACCTCTACAAAATTACAACTTTAGGGGCCAAATATTCTCTAAGAATAGAGAATCTTCTTATTACCTTTTCCTTGTCATATTCAATGCTTCTAAAAAAATTATGAATCTTCTCATGCCATTCTTAGAATCTTGAATTCTAATCTTAGGTTACTGCAATCTTGTAGTGAGTGTTTGAAGCTCACTCATATAGCCTTTGATATTTGCATCAAAATTTTTTAGGAATGTGTAAGACATTGCACACTATCCATATAGCTTCTTAACTTCAGCAATACATTTTCTTAATTCCTTGATGTTTCCATCAAGTTCTTTAATGAAATCATTGTGCACATTGGTGCACACTATCATAAATAGGGTTGCTTCATGATTTGTCTTTGCTTGCACTACTACTACTTCAACCAAAGATACAAATTCCCCATCAAAGGTCTTCACCAACTCTTTATCCTTGGCTTGCAAGTCTGGATTTTCTAAAGTTGAGGAAACTATCTTCTACATGTACTCCAAGACTTCAGTAAGAGTCTTCTCCCAAGAATAACTTGCTCAAGCTACCCATTAATTCTTTCTGATCTTCATCATTAAATGGAATAGATGTTGTTTCTAATGTTCCAGCTACTAACACTAATAAAAGTATAGTAGCATTTACCTTTTTTTCCTCTGCTCTCTTCTTCTCTTTAGCCTTTTTATTCTTTTTGAACTTCTTTCTTCTTCCTTTCTTCTTCTACTTTCTTCTTCTTTTCCTTGTCTTCTTTTCTCTTCTTTACTACTTGTTATCTCTTCTTCTTTCCTCTTCTTCTTTTTTTTTCTTTTCTTCTCCTTCTCATTTCCTCTTTTCTTGTTCTTCCTTCTTCTTTTTCTCTTCTTCCTAATTATCAAAACTAGAATAATTAGTGATATTCCTAATATTTCCAACAATATTTGCTACATACCCTACAAATGGGTTATCCTTATTGTACACAGTTATGTGTGTACTATCCACTTGCATGGATTTAGTAAGCATAACAATATGAGGTGATGATAGAACTTGTTGTATTTCCCCTACTTCTTCCTCTTCCCTAGAAGGTGTATGGACTTCCATATACACTGGATGCTCTCCTTAGGCACTGAGGACATCTAATTTACTATTGACTCTTATGTATCTTTCCCAAACTCTTTATAATTAGTTCCCATAGAAGAATTTCTCTTCTTTTGTTCCTCTGTAAGGGCTCAATACTGATGCAGGAGCATCCAGAGGTATAAGGACAATCCTGTGTCACCCAAAAAAATGTACTTAGAATTAGTTTCTATTTCATGTGTTTTCATTTTTGGATACCCATTTGGGTCAAATAAAGCTTCCAACTCTCATAGTTCCACTATTAGTGTTCTAGGTTAGAGTTTTTAATCACCTTAGGATACGTGTAAATGTCAAAAAAATAGGAGTATGTAATTGAGCCATAATTTTGGTAAATTAAAGGTGTAAATTGGCTGGATGATTTTCATTGTAATTTAGAGCATTCTAGAAAAAGAATCAGGTCAAAAGGTCCCACGGTTTGAAAGTTATTGCAGTTTTTCAGTTTCTGGAGACATCTTAAGAATGCTTCAAAGTTAGGTTAGGACCATTAAATGACCTTGTATAGGGCCAAAAAATGGGGGATGAGCAAAGCTCTCCATAGGGCTATAGAGTACTTTGACAGCTTTTTGAAAATGTAAACAATTTGTTAATCAAAGCTACGATTCAAAAGTTATGCCTCCCAAAAGTTTGATTACCATTTTTGGATTCTTCTAGTTTTGCGCCAACTTCTACCATGGCTTCTAGAGCCTTCTACTTGGTTGATGGATGCCAACTAGCACTTTATAGAATATATTCATAATCCTTAACCATTTAGGGTCTATTTAAGAACATTTTTGGCATTGTAAAAGGTAGTTCGAAGTGGATTTTGAGAGGAGGTACTAAAAAGAGAAATTATCCCTAGATTTATACTATTGTAAGACCTTAGGGCATGTTTTGAATTCTATTTTCTCTGTACTAAATGTATTAACATATTTACATAGTTAATAAAATTTTCCCCATTCTTGTTGTGTCAATTCTGTTATTTGGCTTGACCCCATCAAGTGGTATTAGAGCAAGGTTTTCCTGAGTGTGTAGATAGAGCACCGACTGTGAGGCAGTTTGGACCAAGACTGTGTGGTTGTGGGTTGTAATTAAGAACATGCCTCTATGAACAGAGCATGGTGGAAGGGCCAGATCTATTAATCCTAAGGAGCTTAGAGCCTTCCAAAGTTAGGTACAAGTGTTACAGGAGGAGCTCCATAGAGGAAAAAATGTTACTGCAAGTGACAAAAGTGAGGACGATAATGAAGAAGAAGAAATTGGACCAAAAGGGTAAGTTGAAGAGGAAGTTCTAAATTAGGCAGAGGAGAGGCTTTTTAGAGCCATTACTAAGTTTTGGAAAAGACCTACAATTGATTTGGGTTTATTTTTAGGAAATCTAAAATTGGATGAGTTGATCGACTGGATCAATGAACTGGAGGAGTACTTTGAGTATGAGGATATCAGGGACCTAGATAGGGTTAAGTTTACAAATGTCAAACTGAAAGTATAGACACCTAAATCTAATTACACCACTTTGGTAATCCTATTTAGTTATCTTTGAAGGCATCATTAATTAAATTCTTATTTAATTAATCCTTTTCCATCCCCTAGTTGATTAATTTAATTAATCATCTAGAGTCCTAATTGATAAATCAAATAACCCACTATTTATCAACTAATCCTATTCTCCTATCTAATTCTAAGAATCCCCATTTATTAAATAAATCTATTTAATAAATCTATCCCTCAAACTTAATAACCCCTAAGCCTATCCCAAATCCATCCATTAGCCTAATCCACCCTATCCACCCATACTAACCTAGCTTAGTCACTAACTCACCCACCCTCATGAATGCCATCCACTTGCCCATCTCTAATTTAATCCTAAGCCAAGCCTAATCCATCCTCTAATCATTTTCACATTCCTACGCAAGCTTAAGACTTTCTAAAACCAAACCAAAATCTCCTCTCAAAAATATCCCACCCACCTAGTCATAAAGGAAGCCCACTTTCCCTTAAATGCCCTTAAATTCTCTTACAAAGCACTTATGAGGGCCATTTAAAGCCTTGGGCCTCCTTTATTGACTCATCCATGCCCTTTCCTCCACCCCCTCTCCCTGTGACATGTGTTACTCTTTGATTGGTTGTAAGGAAGCACAATCTATGTGCTCTCCTCTCATTCAATCTGAGCCTTCCTTAACCATTTCCCCATCCTTGCATCTTAGCCCTCCATCCCTCAAGCCTCTTGCCTATAAATTGGATCCTCTCCCAAGCCAAAGGATCACAATCCATAACCTTAAAGTTACCATGCCATTTTGAGAAGCCAAATTCATACCAATTTCACATATCCACACCAAAATACACATAAATTGCACCATTGAAGCAATTTGAGGACCTCACTTTGTCTCTCTTGAAGTTTATATTGCTTTTTTTACTTAATGCTTTGGTTTTTAAATAGATTGGTATTTCTTGCTAACATACTAGTGTATACATTTTGGCATGCCCGATGGGACCCTGTAAGGGTCATTTTAATCTTATTTAATGCTAGTTTCACATGCTTTTTCATGTTTTTGGCTAACCATGGGAGACTAACATTTTATGCTTTAACTTTTGTGTCTTTATCTTATGGTTTTTGATTGAAGGGTACAATTGACCACCACAAGAATGTGCACATAACCCTCTAAGCAATTTTTACACAGTCAACTCTTGGAAAATCTAGTTTTTTCATCCTCGCAGTCGTAGGAATGTGAACCTGCGACCCTAAGAATGTAGGCTCATTTGTGAGAATGTCGTCAAAATTAGCCAACACATCAACAATGACATAACACATGACACCAATTGTAGCTGATGAACCTGTTGACAAATCCTCCAGCGGGAATGTGCCTAAGAGTAGTGGGACCTTCATTCCTGCTTGTTGGAATGTGCACTATTTTTGTAACTTCTACTAAAATTGTAATAAGTTATCTTTTCGCAAGACTATCATTCTTGCATCCGAGAAAATTGTAAAAATCATAAACCAGGGGGATCACTCTATTCAAAATGAGTTCCTTGGTTTTTCATTTTATTTTTTAACTCATTTTTCCTAGCATTCTCGTGCCTTGGTAAACCTACGGGAATGCATCCCTGCAAAGAAAACTCCAGTGGGATCATGAACCTACTTGCGAGAACGCAGGTATCTTCGCTAGAATGCTGGTTATCGCATTTTCTCTACGAGAATGATGTCTATTTTTTTGATCTAGTTATAGTCATTGTCACTTGTATTTGAAAATTGAAAAACAATGAACTTGTATGTCCAACAACCCCACAAATCAAACACTTCATTTTGGAGCTTTAAAAAGAACAACTACAAACTTTCAATTCTGCATGCAATCTAGGCAAACTTCAATTTTTGGGCATCTTTGAAATTTGCTAAGTTAAAAAAATCAACAAAAATAAACTTGAGTAGTTTATCATTGGACTCACCCTTTTCTAACCACCCATCAATTCAAACCCTTTGGTTGCATCTCAACACCATACTCGAGGTGATGGGTCCACTTGAAAAGGGTGTTAACTGTTCCACAATCAGACTCTACTCACTTGGTTTTTGAGGATTTGACTTAAGTTAGAGGATTTCTTAAATGTATAAGAATTGAAATTAGATTGATCAAACACTTCAAGCTTGGGCTCTAAAATTGATCAAAAATCAATTGACGTAGAGGGCCTCTAGGCGCGTGAGATTTAATTTGTAGACCCTAACTCTTCTTCTTGCTTGCATTCTTCGATTGATGTTACTTTTGTTGACGCATTTCAAGGTTGGAATTGAACATCTATATCCTAATCACTTGTGTTTTCAATAGATCAGACAATCTAAGAATCAATTGGTAAAAGAACTCTTCTTTTTAGCCCAAGGTTATCGAAATCTTCTCTCCCCTTGTCGCCTTTGTGGGCCATCTTGGGTGCATAAGACTAGGATCCAAAACCTTGTCTTTAGTTCTAGGGGGCCTACTTGAGGATTTCATCATCTCGAGGGATGACCTCAACTCTAGCATTCTGGTGGAGTATAAAGGTTGGGAGGTGAATCCAAAGACACCTCTCTTGGGATAAAGATTTTGTCACTCAAGCTAAGCCTCAAGGAACTTTATACCGTTGAGAAGTGAAAGAGAAGAAGTGGGTTACCACTACTCTTGGCTGTGTGACATCATTTTGGTTTCGTCTATGGATTTGGGCCTCATGTACCTTATGTATATCGAGGACTGCCTAGATAAACCAACTGTCAGCTTTGTAGCCAACCATACTAGGATGTTCATGTGCTTGAAGTGATTGTTCAAAATATTTGTAAAAACATACACACTCCTTGGCGCAAGTATGACATTCTGGAAATCAAAACTTCTATCTGGTTGTTCCTATCTATTGCTTGATCTTTTACTTGTTGAATGAATGTTTGCCAAACTTGATCAATCCTAGCTTAGGGCACACTTAATGTAGTCACTACCTCCAAAATCCCCATGGTTGTGATTTTTAATACTTGGGAATATCTCATTTCAAGCCATCCCAAGACTAAGTTTAAGAAGGCTAAGCTTCCTCAAATACTAGCCTATAAGAAAATTGAAGCAGAGCATAAGAAACATACCCCTAACCCTAGGATTGCCAAATTGGATCAAATTGAGAAAGATGGAGTTGAGGTAGCATTGCAAACTAAATGGGAGTACAAAATCAAAAACCTAACCGTTTGACGTGGTGTAAATATGAGCCTTATTAGCAACTCTACTGTTACTCATTCTAATTAGGTCCTTCCTTTTTCCACACACACTTACACACTTTTAGTTTTAGTCTCTCATCTAGGAATTCCACTATCCCATTCAAGCATTTGAAGTTAGACCATCTCCTCTCATCTTAGGTTGTTGAAGAAGAATCCTCCACCTGCATTGTTAAAGTCTTTGTGTTATTTCCTCACTCACTTAGAAACATTTTTGCATCACATCTCTCATCATCTTGAGTATCCTCGAAACACAACACTTTGCTAGGAATAGGTTTTTTTTGGTGTCCCACATCATCTTGAGCCAAAGGTTAGGGTCACACTTTTTTGCATCACCATCATGTTTCCCACATTCATATTTTAGGAAAACAAAAGTTTCTTGCACATAGCACCACATCATTTAGACACACTTAGTATCATCCCTCGCTACATTTGCATCTTTAGGAAAAGAATTCTTACATGCCACCCACCACACATTTTGGTAGGCACACACAGAAGAAAGACATGCATCCTAGTCATAGTGGTAACACATCCTAAGCTCAACCATACTCTGTAGTATCCTTGACACCATCAGACCCACCACCTCAAATCCCAGAAGAACCAAGATCATCCATAGATATTGAGGCTTTCATGAACCAACCTGGTCATGCTACCATCATAGATTGCAACAAGGAAACCATCATGGAAAATTTCTTATGAGATAATGTTGGTGTCTTTGAGTTTGGACGTCCACCACCTATCAACATAACAGATCCTACTCACCCATTGTTTGGATGGAAACCACCTCAGGTAGAACCAGTAGACCCAAATATCCCCTCGACCCAGGTGTTGGTTCCCATTCCACAGAACACTCATCCCATTCTCACTCAACCATTAGTTTAGACTACATCTCAACCAACCTCAAGTATACCATTTGCATCTATTTCTACCACTCATTTTTTTGCTCCACCAAATCCTCCTTTTGCATCTAGCAGCACTATCTTTTTGCTTCCACCCCATATCACATCTAGTCCATTTGCTACTCAAATATCACCATTAGGGTCCAATACCTCATCTTGCATCCAACCAAACATCACTATCAACCCCTTTGTAACTAGCCAAAGCTCTTTAGCTGCATTTCCTTTCGGACCTTGGAATATTATTGCGACATAAGCACCTATCACTAGTCTTCCCCCTAGCATTGTAGTCATGTCCACACCTTCGACACTATCATCCACTACTTCACATAGGTATTTACTCCCACCCCTCACCAACTATTTCTCCATGCCACCTCTAGGAAATAGCCCAAATCCATCACCACTGTAGTTCCCTATAGTAGACACTTTGCCACAAAGTAACTACCTTGCACCAAATCCAAATCAGTCCTACTCTCAATTAGGTGCACAACCCACATATATTGGGCATGGTATATATTACAAGAGCATAAAACAAGCATTATCTGCATTACCACCATTTCAGCCATAGTATTCACATTAGCAATATGCCCAAGCACCCACACAAAACTACCTCATAGGGTAGCAACCTCATAGTTATCTACCACACCAACCTCAACAGATGCAACAATATGCACAACCCATGTTCCAGGAAACCATAGCATCCACTCCACTAGTTGTGCAAACCATTTTTCCATAGATGCCATATGGTCATCAGAGTTCTCCATACCACACTTCAGATTTTGGCATGTATCCTACACCAAGGGCACTTGGATTAGGGGCACCCGCTCCGCCACCTATAAAGTTTAAATGGGAAGAGATGAAAAATTCTCTCAAAGCCCTCAAGGATGGAATAGACACCAAAACTTTCAAATTTGAAAATGATTGCCCATACCCTTTTGATAGGACTATCACATTGACTCCATTTCCTAAACATTTCGAGATCCCCAAGTTTGACAAATTTAGCAGGAAGAGTGATCCATTCACACATGTTAAGGAATTCTATATGCATTATTAGGAGGTAGCTTATAATAATGTGTTCCTCATGTGGCTCTTTCCCAAGAGCCTAGCAAGACCAGCCTTGGAATGGTTCTATCGTATATCTCAAGGTACTATTAAAAATTTTGCAGAACTTTTTGAGGCCTTTTTTGCTCAGTATACCCATCTCGTCAAAACTAAATTATCTATAATAGACCTCATCCACACTAAACAAAAGGGAGGAGTAAGCCTTGCAAAGTACTTGCAACACTGGCAGATCCTCACAACAAGGATCTCTTGTACCATCCTTGAGTGCCATCTTGTCAAGATGTTCATAAACAATGCACACCCTAGCCTCGCTCATCATATGGTTATGAACTATTTGCAAACATACGAGGACATCAAAGAAAAAGGAATGGGCCTCAAGCAAGGCCTCATTAAGGATGGTGCCATCAGATTGTACAAAGAAAACACCTAGGACCACGGTTCGAGCAATGAAAAAACTTGATATTGGAACAAAAATAAGAATACAGTGACAGATGGTGCCACTGACACTCGACAGGTCCATATTGTTGGGGTGGCTACTAGTGTTCCCACCACATTTTTCCAACAAAAAACTTATCAATAGCAACCCCCTGTGTATCACCAGCCACCCATGCAAACTCATCAGCAAATACGGGTTCCTCATAATCAAACTAATGCTATCACACTATCGGTAGGTAGTAAACCCTATGTTCAGAGGCAACCATGAACATACACCCCATTGGGGGAACCTCTTGATACAATCTTTGAAAAATTGACCAAAGATAACCTTGTTTGGTATCCAATAATGCAACCCTTGGAACCCAATCAGTCTAGAGCATCCTGGTACAAAGACAACGAATATTGAAAATTCCATCGTGTCTAAGGGCACACTACTCTTAAATGCATGCAACTTAAGGATTATGTATAGGAGCTCATTCACTGGAAAGAGATCATAGTGGGGGCACAACCCTCACCTGATGCAAGATTAATGATGTATCAAAATGCTTTCCCTCCTCATAACACAAACTTGGAAAAGGCACCTACAAAGCCTCCTATCAACAAACCTAACAATGCATCGGGTAAACAAGGTGACAACCAAGACACATCTTAGAATTATACCTAAGCATACTTAAACTATGGTAGCTTAATTGGTTGCATATCCCAAGTTGAACCATCTATCAATGTCATCAATATCAAAGGCCCAGACACTCAGTGTGTAGTTTCTACCTATCGGACGAGACTCAATATAGCTGGTCCACTAATATCCACACAAATTAGACCACCATCAGCATGACCACCTCCATCTTGAGCATCTCCATCAGAATTACCTTCACTAGGGCCATAGTATAACATCTTGGAACACCTTGGAAACATGCCGGCCTAGATCTCCATCCTAGATCTCTTACGGACAAGCCCACTTTATCAAGATATCCTTGACAGCACTCTACATGAGTCACACATCCCCTCTGACATAAACACCACTGAGTTTCGCAACTTGGTTGGCCATCTTTCAGCCTCCTATGCCTTATCTTTTAAAACCACTGATATCCTAGTAGTTGAACCCAATCACATCCTCCCACTTTGCATCGCTGTTATGGTTTTTGACTTTGTAGTTAAACATGTCATGATAGATAATGGATCAGCTCTAAACCTACGTACTCTAAAGTTCATTAAGTAGGAAGGATATACTGAAGTAGATATCATCAATGAGGTGATCACCATCAAGGCATATGAAAATTTGGAGCGTACTATTGAAGGAACCATCTTGCTCCCTATCAGAGTCAGCCTAGCCACTCAAGAAACACTTTGTCATGTACTTGATCTTAATCTTCCATATAACATCCTCCTCGATCATCCATCGATTCATGCCATGAAGGCCATTCCATCCACATATCATCAGTGTGTCAAATTTTTGCATAATGGCACTGAGATAACCATCCACACAGATTTCAAACCCTTTGCTTATTGCAATGTGGTTGAAACTTCATACACCAATCACTATGTTGGGATCAAAATTGGCACCACCATGGCTAGTTCCTCTAGCACCTTCCATGATCCAGACACCATTTTAGCCTCCACTCTTTCCACAATTAAGATCAACTACCAAGGTTGTGGTGAGTATAGTCTCATAGATACTTTTTTTGTTGGCACTCTACCACTTGATCCACATACTCAAGGATGCCCAACACATCAAGGGCCTATACTAAAAACAACCTCTCAACTGCACCAATTGGGCCCTACCACATTTGTCACCAAAGGTATCCTTGATGGAGCAGAAAAGACACTAGACATTAACACATGGCTATACAAAGAGCCACCTCCTAAAAGTGAAGCACTTCTTGATCACTTTAAATAGAAATATCCCTGCTCACATCGCTTGGCCACAGAGCAATGGGATTATCAAGGAGGTGGTTTAGGCTACCAGGAGTCATGTATGAGATAGCCTATAGAAGCACACCAAGGGTAGAAAACCAAAGGCTTGGGCTATCAACTCCCTGCAACTGGGGGCACTACAACGGAAGGCCATGCCTTTATCAACATCCAAAACACTCTTGTCAAGGTTGAAGAAATTCTTGAGGAAGTTGAAAAGAAAGCTTACGATGATATTTTCCTTGACAAAATAATCCTTGGAGCCTCTATGCTTTGCCAGTTATCCTTGAATCTCATAGACCTCCCCCTCACTCACCCCGAACTCATAAATTGGGACCAACCAAGTGTCATTCATGTTGACGAGTTCTCTCCCAAGCACGCGCTCCTTAAATTCATGGGGGTAGAAACACCACATAAACGGTCACCTCCACCATCGGCATATGTCTACAAGCTAGATCCTTCAGGTTACTTCAGGGAGGAGGAAATCTCTAGTCGCAAAAATGAAATTATAAAAGAAACAAAAAAGCAAAAAGATAAAAGAAAAATATCTCATGGTGAAAACTCCTTTGGAGCACCATTGGGTGACTCAAAAACTGAAACAAAAATAAAGGACGTATCCAATGGTGAAAATCTTGTAGAGACACCTGAGGATGGAGATTTCATCCTCCCCCCACAAGAGCATCGACCTCCTATATCTTTAGTTTTGACAGAAAAAACTCAGCCTATAAATATCAGTCTGATAGAGATACCACATATCACATACATCGCAACCTCTTTACCACCTGAAAAAGAAAATCTTCTACTTGAAGTTCTTTGTGAAAATATAGGCCACTTTGGATGGTCATATTAGGATATGTTGAGGTTGGACCCCAAACTAGTTGTACACCATCTGGTAGTGGATCTAGGGGCCAAGCTCGTAAAGAAAAAACTTCAAAAAATTCACCCCAAGGTGGATTTATTAGTCAAAGCAGAGCTAGAAAAGTTGTTAGAAGCCAAAAGCATTTGACCAATAGATTATTCTAAATGGATTTCTAATATGGTACCTGTTACCAAGCCCTTTGGTGATATCAGAATTTGCACCGATTTTAGGGATCTTAATAAAGCTTGTCTGAAGGATGACTTTCTATTACCAAATATTGACATGATTGTGGATCTCACCATAGTTCATGAACTCTTGTCACTAATGGATAGTTTCTCTAGATATAATCAGATTCATATAGTAGAGGAAGATCAACATAAGATGACATTTACTACACCTTGGGGCACATTCTACTATAATATGATGCCATTTGGGCTAAAGAATGTCAAGGCAACCTATCAAAGCGCGATGAAAGTCATCTTCCATGACCTAATCCATAAGATACTTGAGGATTATGTGGATGATATTCTAGTCAAGTCTCTCAATGCTTTGGATCACTTATCTCACCTCGAGGAAGTGTTCAATCAACTAGTAGAATATCGTCTCATGCTAAATCCAAAGAAGTGTGTCTTTAGTTTTACTTTAGGAAAGCTCCTAGGCTTCATTGTGTCACAGCATGGTATTGAGATTGACCCTAAGAAGGTTAAAGCCATCATGTATATGGCTCCTCCTAAGACACTCAAGTAACTTCATTCTTTGCAAGGAAAACTCCAATCAGTCTAGCAGTTCATTTGTCAGTTTGCCGATAAGTGTCAACCTTTCACTCACCTGCTTAAGAAAGATCAAAATTTCAAATGCGACTCCACTTGCTAGTGTAATTTTGAACTCATCAAGCAATACTTAGCTAATCCACCTATTTTGGTTCCTCTAGTTGTAGGGTGCCCACTCATATTGTACATCACAACTACTCCCATAGCATTAGGGGCTCTGCTAGCACAACTTGATGATGCAGGAAAGGAACAAGCTATTTTTTACATCAGTCAAACATTAGTGGGCTATGAGCTCAACTATATGCCAATGGAGAAGGCATGCTTAGCAGTGGTGTTTGCCACTCAGAAGCTAAGCCACTACATGTTGAGTCATACTGTACAATTGATATCAAAGATTGATCCATTGAAATATATGCTCTCTCGTATAGTACTCACCAGACGCCTGGCAAAATGGGTTATGCTTCTCAGTGAGTTTGACATTCAATATGTTGATAGAAAGGCCATTAAAGGCCAGGTTATTGTAGATCACTTGGCTAATGCACCTTTAGTTGTAGATCACCCACTTATCATGGAATTTCTAGATGAATGTCTCTATTCAATAGAAAAATAATCACTCTAGAAGCTATATTTTGATGGCTCCTATACATCTCATGGCTCCGGTGTGGGAATATTCTTGGTTATACCTCAAGGTGATTATATTCCTAAATGTTTCAAGCTACAATTTTGGTGTACCAATAACATTACGGAGTATGAGGCCCTTGTTGTAGGACTAAAAATTGCCATTGAATGGAATATCACAGAGCTTCAATTCTATGGTGATTCTCAGCTTATCATCAAACAAGCTTTGAATGAATATCAAACCAAGGATGACAAGTTACTACCTTACAAAGATCTAGTTGATCAATTTAAGGAGCATTTCACTTAGATCCAATTCATATAGATACCTAGACTCTAGAATAAGGCAGTTGATGCTATGGCTACTATTGGTTCTCTCTTAGAAATACCACACGAAGCTACGCACTATGAATTCTTGGTTGAGTAGCTACAAGAAACTACATATGAGAATGATGAATCAACATGGGTCTATATCTTGGTTGGTCCCCAATCTCTGTGGTACCACAAAATTTATGTTTACCTACTAAATGGTATCATATCTCCTCACCTCACACAAACCCAATGCCAAAACATTATTCACAAAGCTTCCCATTACACTATCATCACCCAAACCCTATATCATCATGGTTATCATGATACTCTCTCTATGTTTAGATCAAACTGAGGCTGTGATGGCTCTCAAAGAGGTACATGTTGAAGTTTGTGGTGCTCACATGAGCGGGATGGTGCTAGCAAAGTAGATCCTTTGGGATAGATATTATTGGTCTACTCTAGAATAGGATGCATGTGAATTTGTGAAATGATGTTTACCTTGTCAACAACATGCTAATTTAATCTGAGCTCCAGCACAAGACTTGCAACCCATTGCACCACCATAGTTTTTTTCCTGTTGGGGATTTGATCTTGTTGGTCTTATTGTGCCACTTTCTTCAGAAGGGAAAAAGTGGATAATCACTACCACTGATTATTTCACTAAGTGGGTTGAAGCAGTTCCCCTTGTTACTACCATGAGAGTTCAGGTGTCCAAGTTTATATTGTATCATATCATATGTTGCTTTATTATCCTAGCTACCATTTTCATAGACCATGGAGGTAATTTTGAAAATCTAAATATGGAAGAATTGTGCACTTCCCTTCACATCCATCACTACTTTTCTAGCCCATATTTCCCACAAGGTAACAGTCAGGTAGAGGCAACTAATAAAAACTTTCTTAGAATCCTCAAGAAAGTTTTCAATGACTTTGATCATGATTGACATTTGCAAATTAATCCTGCCCTATGGGCATACCGCACTTCATTTCGTACAGCCACTGGCACAACTCCATACTCCCTAGTCTATGGTGCTGAAGTAGTCCTACCTATTAAGGTTGAACTCCCATCACTCCACATTTCTCTCTGAGGACAAATATCTGATGAAGAATATAGAGTGGCTCGACTTACTCAACTTAATCTACTTGATGAAAAAAGGCAACAAGCCTACGACCACCTCATGGTCTATCAAGGTTGCCTCAAGTACAATTTCAACAAGAAAGTTCATCCATGTAGTTTTTAGGAAGGTGACATGGTCCTTAAAGAGAATATGAAGGTTCAAGCTAACAGAGAAAAGAAAGGCAAGCTCCAGTCCATATGGCTTGGTCCTTATGTGGTCGCGACATCTTTTGGCTCAAGAGCCTATCAGCTATGTACCCTTTAAGGTGGAGTCCTAAATGATCCTACCGACATTATTCACCTCAAGAAATTCTATGCCTAAGGACATAATTTGCAGAAAAAGGGCACAAAAAAAAAATGAAAATAAAGCGTCCAATGGTGAAAACCTAGGAATTCAAGTGTCTTTGATAGGTTCCTAATGAAAACCTAGCAAGTAGGTGCTAGGTGTACTACAGCTCTTCCATTATCTATCACCGACACACACCCCTTTATCACCCCTCCATAATATATCACTCATTCCCCCCCACTTTTCCAAGGTGTTGCTTATTGTTATTCGCCATGCTTCTCAATATCATCCTCTAGCACTTTGCACTATGCAACATCCCACCTCATTCCTATATTATAGCATCCTATGTATCATACTCGATGTATCCTACCATTTTACTCTAGTAGATCTACCCTATCAAGTGCTTTTTATCCTTGTACTTTACCATATGTAACATATACAGCCCATATAACATGTGTCTCATACCCTTGCACTAACCCTTGTCTCCCATGTACCATACCTATGTGAATACAGAAATATCCGGACCCTTGTACATAAATCATGCTTTACATAATCCCACCTTAAAAAAAACCATGGATTATAGCAATGCTATCTCCTGATCTTGAGGTTTCCCCCATCATACATATACCTACTACTATGTTTTCCTATCTAGTCTCGAGATTCCATGTCCTTGAATTGTCATACTTATACATACTATCCAGGTCTTGTTGCAACTCGTCAGTAGCTCATTAGTTGATCTCTTTGGCAAAAGGTTACTTTTTTTTACTTTGCAGAATCTTTTTTTGTTTCTTTTTGGTTGATTCTTTCCATGTATCTTTCGTTGTTTCATCCTCAAGATCACCATGATCATTTCATATCATGGTGTGTTTTGACTAGGGCAACTAAGGAGGTTGGTTTTGATCAAAGTCTTTTATTTCTTGAGAGTTAGTTTGGTATTATCCTTGCATATTTCCAACATGTTTTCATCTTTTGATAAAACATGATGCACTTGGGTAATCTCATTTTCTTGTGGATCATCCAGCATCATTCCAACACTAATCTCTTTGAGACTCATGTGTGATGTTGGGGCAATCCTTGCATACCTATTTGAGTCAGTCCTATGGAATTTATGGGAAAAGGCCTTGATGTTCTTAGTAACCTTGGCAGATCCCTAACAATCCTATATCAAATAAAGTGCTCACACTACATAGTGGTACTTCCTCATAAAGTACCCCATGCTCAAGCTTCCCCTATGCCTCACTTTTATCCTTTTAGAAACCCTAGTATCCTCCTCCTTTTCATCACCCCTCTCCCTTGAACTATCACTTTTTCCACCCTTATAATCATTCGATTCAAAACCATGAACATCAATTCTTATTCATTCTCATCATGATGTGATCTAAAATCTCTGCTATCCTCCTGACAGCAAGTTTGTTGGTCACTCTTTTTTCGAACATTATTCTCCTTAGTGTCAGTATCTCCTATGATCACTTTTCATATCATAGAACACTATCATAAGTCAAGCATTGGTTATCCTATTCCACCATCATTGTTTGTCTTGCATTTCCTAGAATCTCGTATATTGTAGTATCATAGCTTGTATCCCTTTATCATATCTCAAAATATCATTGCATTCAATTTTTTATGTTATTCTCACATGCTTATCATAAATCTTAGGTGTATCTTTTAGTTTGTGTTCCTTTCAGCATATCATAAATTTACTGTTCTCTCAATTAGTTTATTTAAGCTTTAGCATTATAGTCATTCATCATTAGATTATAGTTCATTTTAGCATAGTCATTTGTCATTAGATTATGATTCATTTTAGCATTATCTTTCATCATTAGATTATGATTCATTTTAGCATTATAGTCATTCCTCATTAGATTAGGTTTCATTTTAGCATTGAAGTTCATCATTAATTTGTACTTCCTTTTTTGTATTTTTATCTTTTATTTTGTAATTCATTTGTTTTAATCTTTCATCCATCTTTAGTTTGTGTTAACATATCCTAAATGTCATGATATTATATTCATTTTCCATATCATAAATCTGTTGTTTATCCTTTAGTTGGTGATTTATTTTACATTTGTCACTTATTTTATAGTTTGTACTTATCATCATACAAATACTCTCCAAAGAAATCAATTCTCCGGGATCACATCACATCCATCATAAGCCACATCACATCATTAGGACTGTATCAAAAACCTATCACACTACATGACATCTATCATATAGAAAATCTCATCATCATCACATCTACAATATCATAAGAAAAAATATGTCATCAAGGATCACATAAAATCACATCACATCATATCTGCACTATTGTAGCCAAATAATATCAAAATCATATTGTATCATATATACAATATCATCAAAACTCACATCTCGTATCAAAAACTATTAGTACAATCATAAAATCATAGCACATATCGCATCCTACATCACCAATCATCAGCAATATCATCAAAACATCACTGTCTATCCAACACATATCAACCACTATACATAATAACATCACCAGTCCATAACACATCTCACCAGAATCATCAAATCTATATATAAATGAAAGAATAATAGTCCATCAGTGTACAAATGTCCATATCATACAAATGGGTCTGAGCCCGCACAAAATCTCCATGTGTCTCAAAAAAGTTGATATATACAGAAACTCAGTATCCCAAAAAGTCACCTGCTCATTGATGGTCAACCCATCATCCCTGCATCATTAGTCTCATCCTCTATCCCTCTCCTAGCCCCCAGTGCTAGTGGTGGTAGAGGTGGTGGCCTCATCAGTCCTCCCCCTGTCCTGGAGCTCTCTACCTCCTCGTGTCCTCCCTTACTGTTGGCTTGGCCCTACCCTCTGACTATGCCCTATGCGCTAGGACCTACCTATACTCTCCCCCCCAGTGTTCCATCCACTCTCCCCTCCTCCCTGCATCCTTGTGTGGGTACCTACTATCCCTGACCGCGTAGGTTTCTTGTAGTGCTCAATCTGTGATGCTAGCAATGTAGCATGGTACCTTCCCTAGTAGAATCCAACCCTCTCCCTCAAATCCTCCATCTATGCTCATAGTCTCCACAACTCATCCAAACCCCCTCCCACTACCACCTGCACTTGTATGGTTGCCACCTCCCCCACTAGCCCATCTTGCTCCTGCTGAAGGGCACCTAGTCTCACCTACACCCCCTGCCACTCCACAGTCACAACATCCAACCTCCCCTCCACCTTGCCCACCTCTGTCTGTAGCCTACCCACCTCCAAACCAGCTCTATCTGCTTGTCCCTAGGCTATATCTCGCTCCTGTCTAAACTGGTCTTGATCTACCTAGAGCTGATCTCTCTCTTGTTGTGTATCACGGAGTAGCTAGCTCATCACTGTGTGTGCCTACTCTAGTGAGGTGTACTAAGCTACCAATTCATCATATCCTCCCCTCGCAAATGATCCCCCTACATCTCCCCCTTCTGCCCTCTATCTCCCCTATGCCTCCTCTCCTCCTCTCTCTGGCTGGGCTCCCCTCTCCTATGCTCTCCTCTCTGGCTAAGCTCTCCTCTCCTTCCCCACCACCCTCCTCCTCTAACAGGCTAGCTCCTCCTCCTGTGCAACCATTGCTGCTCACTGCCATAACCCCCTTGCCACATACTACCCCTATCGGGATGCTTGGGCTAGCTCTCCTACTACAACTGCTACCCTCATGCCCTATGCTCTCCCCACTAGTCTCGGTTGCACAATAGTATCTTGGTACTCCTATGTGGAGCTTGCATCTACTAGCCCCCTAAACCAATCCCACTACTGTAGCTCCAACTCTCTGCATGCCTTCAAAAATTCATTTTGATGCAAGGCTAGCCTGTACATTGACACCGGCTCATGTGTGACCCGCTGATACCAGTGCAGATCTCCTAAAGCCACCTGCTACCATGAAAACTACAAAAGTTCCCTGTCTAGCCTATACTACTCTGCCACATACTCCCACCTCCCAAACACAAAACATGGAGAAATGGTGTATGGGAGTTGCCCTCCCTCCTCTGCCCATGTATGGCCTCCACACCACTGTCACTATCTCATTAATGCACACTCTCCAGTAGTCCACTAAATCCATGTGGTGGTATATAAATGGCTTAGCCCAGTTGTATGCCACTGGCTCCTCTGCTTTCCTATCTCTGCACCCCAATGGCCTGAGCACTGCAATATGCTCCCACGCCCATACCTGTAACAATGTAGGGAACCCAATGCTCCTCCCTTGTTGGCCACCACCCTAGTATACTATCTGATGTAGGTCTTGGTATAGCTCGACCAACATTAGTGAACCCCATGCTACTGGGCATCTTGCATCCACAATTTGCATCAGTACTAGAATCAATGCTAGCTTAACCCCTGTACCATCTGTATTTGGGGCAATGTACCCTAAAACCAACCCTAGAATATAGAAGTAGATTTTCCTCTCCACCATCACTCGATCCAGATGCTCTTCTAGTGCAAACTATCCTCGTCGAATCTTGTACTCCACTCCAAGCCTCACCAATCTCTATATGGCTGCATCTACTATCATCTCTCTGGTCGCAATGACTGGCATCCTCACACTGGTAGTCTAAATATGTGATGCACATCCTCCAACATCATCGTCATCTCTCCCGTCGGTAGGTGAAATGTTGTTGTCTCACTGTGCCATCTCTCACACAGCTCTGTGACCATCACCATGTAGGTGCAGGTATGGGGCAACCTCGCTAGGTAGCCTAGTCCGATCACCTTGACCCATGCCTAATCGATCAGTGTCAGTGTCTCTCTAGCGTGCAACACTGCTTCTCGCTACTCTCGTGACACTATTGCATTCAAGGACCACTATACACCACCAACACAAATCCAAACATTAGTTTTCTATCTCCTTGTTTGTCGTCCCACCCTCCCTTTCCTCAAACCTAGATTTTTTCTGCCTTTGTTCAGCAAAAACCATGTTCCCACAAAAAAGCATTCCTGCGAAGCCTAACCTCCTGTGTTCCCATGACACTATCTTCTGACAAGATCATGATGTTGCATCTACTATTACCTGTGTCCTTTACCCTACTCCTACTCTCACATTCCTATGGTCTCTACACCTGGCGATCTCGCTTACCCTTGTTCTTGCGGGATCGCATTCTTACACTATCCCCATTTTCCCACTTTCTCATTGTGCAAAGACTTTAACCTGCAGGTAAGCATTCCTGCTACATGAATCACGTTCCTCTTTGTAGGGACACGATCTCTCTAACTCTAACCCGTTCTCGCATAATTTCCCACTCGAGGATCACTTTCCTACAATATACTATTTGGCTCCCTAAACAACTCCCACCTAACCCTCTTTTTGTAGGATCACAAACCGCTGATCCCGCTCGCATTCCTTCTAGACTCGTGCCTGTGGGATCGCATTTTTTCCTTCATAGAAATTCTCTAACAAATGTATACTCAAAAATCACAAAGAGATTTTAGACCCTACCAATCGATCGGGCATCCCTCATACTTGTACTTGTCGCACTATGTCCGCTCAATGCTCTGGTCACCCAATACCTACCATTGTAATCTCCACTATAGAGCTCCTCACCAATAATATCTCCTCCTCAATCTGACTACAATTCACCCCTTTTAGCCCCCTTTTCACCCCTTATATCCCACCTGGTGCCCTAACTACCCCTCTCGATCATGCCACCCTTCAAAAACATTCTCATCTCACAAAAACAAAACAAAACAACTTTGTACACTTATAACATATCTTGGTCTATCAGCTTGTACATCCTCTTTCACTTAGTATCATTGTATCTATCCTAGCTTTTGTATTAGTTCATCCTCGATCAACATCTTGCACCCATCGCACAACTCTTGGTTAGCTTTTCCACTACATCCTTTAGCTAGATCCCCTATCACCAAAGTGTTCTCCTTCTTAGTTCAGCTTGCCAGATGCATCACTCCTCCCAATCCATCAGCTTAGGTGCTCTCTGATAGATCCTTGTAGGATATAGCTTTGCTCCTGTCTGATCTTGGTCCGTTAGTACCTCATCTTACACATCTCATTGGCAAACGGTTCTCTTCTAGATTTTTGCTTTCTTTTGATTTGGAATCTTCCCTTTAGGTCTTGAAGTATCTTTTCCAAGAAATCTTTTTGTTCCCTCCTCATGGTCACCATGATCTTCTATATCATGGTATACTACGAATGGGGTAATTTGAGCATAATGTCTTGATTAGGTCTTTTGTTTGTTTTTCTTTTCTTCTTGTGGGTTACCTAGTGTTGCTTCCACGTTGCTTCCTATGGGATTAATGTGCGATGCTGGGGCAATCCTTGTGTGTTTATTTTGAGTTAGTTCATCAGTCCTCTAAAAAGTTGGTAAAATGGCCTTCCTATTCTTGGTAACCTTGGTAATCAACCAACATTCCTATATTAAATCTAGTGCTCAACTACATAGTGTTCCTTCTCTTTAAAGTTTACCTCCACTCAAAATGCTTTGATGGATTCCCTTCATCTCCATTATCCCCCATCCATATCCAACATCCATCTCTCCCACCCCCTCTTAAGCTTGCTTCCTTTTGTGAATCTAACCTCCCTTTATCATTCTCCCATAGTGCGAGTTTGAGCTAATTCAGCCCCTTCTCTTTGCCAATCTGTGTCTCTGCTTTCTCACATTCTTATGCTTTTCAAGAAGCCATTGAGCCTCATCTTCTCTCTCTGCTACCTTCTTGAGGGGGCATCTCGTAGTCTAGTCTCTCCTCTTCTTATCCAAGACTGGGGCAACTTTGTTGCTAAAACATCTTCCTCATGTCGTTTATATTCAAACTTCTTTGAAATAGTGTTGTCTCAACACTATGTCAAAGATGGGCAAAATGTAGACACCTAAATCTGATTACATCACTTCGATAATCCTATTTAGTTATCTTTGAAGGCATCATTAATTAAATTCTTATTTAATTAATCCTTTTCCATCCCCTAGCTGATTAATTTAATTAATCATCTACAATCCTAATTGATAAATCAAATAACCCACTATTTATCAATTAATCTTATTCTCCTATCTAATTCAAAGAATCCCCATTTATTAAATAAATCTATTTAATAAATCTATCCCTCAAACCCAAAAACCCCTAAGCCTATCCCTAATCCCTCCATTAGTCTAATCCACCCTATACAACCATACTAACCTAGCTTAGTCACTAACTCACCCACTCTCATGAATGTCATCCACTTGCCCATCTCTAATCTAATCCTAACCCAAGCCTAATCCATCCCCTAATCATTTGCACATTCCAAAGCAAGCTTAAGACTTTCCTAAACCAAACCAATGTCTCCTCTCAAAAATATCCCACCCACCTGGTCATAAAGGAAGCCCACTATCCCTTAAATGCCCTTAAATGATCTTACAAAGCACTTATGAGGGCCATTTAAAGCCTTGGGCCTCCTTTGTTGACTCATCCATGCCCTTTCCTCCACCCTCTCTCCCTGTGACATGTGTCACTCTCTAATTGGTTGTAAGGAAGCACAATCCATGTGCTCTCCTCTCATTCAATCTGAGCCCTCCTTAACTATTTTCCCATCCTTGCATCTTAGCCCTCCATCCCTCAAGCCTCTTGCCTATAAATTGGATCCTCTCCCAAGCCAAAGGATCACAATCCATAACCTTAAAGTTACCATGCCATTTTGAGAAGCCAAATTCATACCAATTTCACATATCCACACCAAAATTCACATAAATTCCACCAATGAAGCAATTTGAAGTTTGAGCATACATCCCAAATCCACATAATAGACACATCTTCAAATCAAGTGATCATCCTCATTGAGAGAGCCTATCCATGGCTCATATTCTCATTTGAGGACATCACTTTGTCTCTCTTGAAGTTTATATTGATTTTGTTACTTAATGCTTTGATTTTTAAATAGATTAGTATTTCTTGCTAACATATTAGTGTATACAAAAAGGATATGACAAAATCTAGTGACAAGAGGTTCTGTTGGTCTAACTTTTTGTGTAATAAAAGTTTTCAGTTAAATCACAGAAAATTCAAATGTTCTATGCCTAAGTGAAGCATAGGGTTTTGGATAAATTATCCATAAGAACTAATCATCATATAAACCCTATATCATCTCTATTCATAAGTTGTCGGGCACAAAATTTTGAATTTTCAAAAGAGACGAATATGCTGTCATATTCCATTTCCTTTCTCCCGGGTTACCTTTCTTCCTATTTGTCCCAACCGTCAGATTCGATTAGATCTACCATTCGCATTACCTCACTATGAAGAGTTGTGGGCTTATTAAGTATAGCGAGATAACGAGTATTGAGTATTTTAAGCGGTGGGACCGTAAAGTGAAGATGCAGTGATCAAAGATTTGCTTATTAAATGATTTATTGTGCAGGTACACTTTGCAAGTCACCATCCAAAAAAGGATAGGGACCCACTAGAATATCTGACATCAGAGCCAGAATGATGATTTTTCTGGACGTTCCACCACCTTGCTATCGGAAAATTCAGAAACTTCACCGTTAGCGAAGTAGCGAGGCCACGTGAAAATCTGAAAATGATGACATTGCATCTTGCTTGTATCATAATTACACCAGGTGGCATGACCAGTCATAAATACCATTGTCAGAATCAGTTTTAATTAATAGAAGTAATTACTGGGTATCCCTTGCATTTTCCAGCACGGAATCCTTTTAAGTGTCGGAGCTTGCTACCTCGCTATCAGAAAATTCAGGTGCTTCACCGTTAGCGAGTTAGCGAGGCCCCATAAAGTGGTAAAAGATCGGTAAGATCTTTGATGACGTGGAATGACATATGACTATGATAAATTTTGACATGTGCCAACTATGCAGAGATCTGATTCTCATTAATACCTATCTGACTAAATGTACAAAAAATCTTGAATGTCAGCTTGAAATGGATCAACGGAGATCACTACCTTGCTATGACAAGTTGCAGGCTTGTTAAGCCATGCGACATAGCAAATATAAATCAGGAGATCTTGTGTTTCTTCTTCACCTTTGATTTGGTAAGTGATCAACGGCTGTCATATCCTCGCTATGAAGAGTTGCAAGGGAGATAATTATAGCGACATAGCGAGTTGGGCCCGCCGCCTTCTTTTTTAAGAAGCCCTGTAGCATATCTTTCGATCATTTGTTGATCTGATCAACGATTGTCACCGCTTCGCCATGGCAAGGTACTTATTCTTTATGCATAACGAAGTAGCGACATGCTAACATGTGTTCTCTATCGTCAGTGGGTCCAAATATAAGTGCCATCAAAAGAAAGAATTCTGTACGTGGCAAGTTCTCATTGGGTAAAATAACTGACATGGCAAATATAACTCCTAGTTGTTCTCTCTGTACCGCATGATCGTAGGATCTTTGAAGATCGACGATGTAGTTTTAAATGAAAAATGTAGTGCCACTCTCTGTATTAATTAGACAAGAAAGCTTCGTCTGTGAGAAAAAATAAAGTATAATACAGAGAGATTTCATCAGTTTCATTTCACGTGAGAAAAGATTTGGAGCCATTCTCATGCAGAAGCCATTACTAAAAGAAAAGCGTGCCAAGGTTTGATAAAAATTTTCAAGTTGTCTGTTCGCGAAAAATTTGTAGGAATACAGAGGAGAATTGAGACAGAATTCAAGTAAGTAAAACTACCATCATCTTCGTGAGCTTTTAAGTTCTAAAAAGATAGCCCAACATGCCTCCGAAGAAGGGATTTACAGGTGCAATAAACTACTTGGATAGAAATGTGCATGATGATTTGCTTGAGTTACTTCTTGAGTCTACTGTAGAAACAGTGCAAGTTAAGAGGTTAACCTTACTGAAACCTAGGCTAAGGATAGCTGATGGATTGTATGATAAGGGTAATTGGGTCTGGGATGCTCAAACTTCTCAAACTGGTTTGAGTTTATTCAAAAAATGGTTTGCGAAAAGGAAGTTATATGCCCCTCATGCCAATATATAGAATTTTGATCTTGGAAAGCTTGTTATCCCCAGTGTGTTTATGGATTTTGACCTGCTTGAAGCTATAGCAAAAAACTATGACCAAGCCACTAAGGTAGTGAGAAGAATGGATGGTGAGGCTTTAGTTACCATTAGTCCCGAGGAGATTAGGAAGGTTTTTAGTCTGGGACCTCTCACCATGTACCATGTGCCCATTAATTTGATAGAGTTAGAAAAAGAATATACATCCAAAAGGGATGTAGTTAGACAGGGTGCACTGAAAGCCCACATAGGCCAGATTGGAGGCCTCCCAACCATAACATCATCTTCTAAAGAACCATTCAAGAAATCATGCTTTAATGCCAGGGTAGTAGACATATATAGGACCTTGTGCAGAGTCTTTGGAGAGGGCGAATAAGATTTTATTCCGGTGAGCTTCATGTATATGATCACCCAAATCTCCTCTTTTGGTGTGGAAATAATTTTTGATTTTGCATCTTACTTGGCAAATGAGATTCACTAGGGATTGGTGGGGATTGCAAAGGGCAAGGTGGAAAAGGTTTGGGGTCAGTACTCCTTATTGATGCATATGTTTCTTTTTAAAGGGGCCACTTATTTTGGTAAAGAAATGATTTTAAATAGAGAACAAGAGGGGGAGGCACTGCCAGTCCAATTATGGAGTGCAGACATGACTTGGGAAGCAGAAAATGCTAGCTTTGTTAGATTTGATAGGCACTTTGCCTCCAAACTAAGATGCCTCATATTGAGTGATAATCCCAGAATCTCTAAGGCGTTAATGCACCTTGTTAGGCCCATGGACAAACCCCATAATCTAAAAGTTTCACATAATTGGGGAGATACTATCCCATATTCAGTCTCAACTGTCATCAGGGTCTATGGATTCAAAGGAACACCCCATGTGCTACCCTATCAGGTACCTTTAAAGGTAGGGATAGCTGAATTTTTGTGGCAATTGGGAGGAGTAGAGGAGGCCTTTTTGCACAAAAGGGGGACAGGATCAATTTTTCCTACTTGTACTATAGCCCACCAGTTTGTGATAACTAAAGAAGGGTGGATCTTTCTCCACAAAATTTTGGATCAATATAAGATGCCAGTGTCTCACTCTCATTTTTGTGATACAGAAGGTTTCTTTAACTCTGCTCTTAGATTTAGAATCAAGCTTTGTCTAGTTCAGCATGAATTCTATTTTCTTGAAGATATAATAAGAAATGAATATTCTCTCCATGAGCAAGAAATAAAGAAAGAAAAATGGAGAGTCTATTCAAAAGTTTTGGAATTCATTAATTGTTTTGACAAAGATTACAGTCTTCTTAGTAATGCTGCAACCAATGCAGATAAGATAAATAAGCTCATGAGTACTTTCTCTGAGATAATGGAAGTAATGAATGAGAAGAAACAACATTTTATTGATTCTTTTCTAGATAAAGCCAGAGAGGTTATGAGAAAATTGGGTTTCACCCTCAACATTGGAATGGGTCCACTGGTGGTACGAAAGAAGATAGGATATAATATTGTTCGACAGCAGGTGCCCATTGTACACAAAGAAAAATAGATAGTTGAATCCACCAGTACTGTCCTGGAAGAAAGACCCCCTGAACCTTCTCCCAAAAGAAGAAGAATAATAAGGGAGGAAGAATCCCCTGATGAAAGTTACTCACCTTCTCAAACCCCAATGAGAATTGAGGAAGAACAGCTCACCAATGAGCAATTCGAACAAATGGGGTCACAAGGAGAAATTTTTGTTACACAAGCAGAAATTGATGAAGGGAACCCCCAGGAACCTCCTATGCCAAGTTTTGAATTAACTATAGCAGATTTCAGAGGAAGGGAATTGGACCCTATTTTGGAACAAGCCAATCAGCATTTTTTGTCTGATAACAGTTTTGTAAGATCTAGGGCTTTCCATCAATTTGCGTGGAGGGTAAACATGCACATTTTTGAGCAAAGGTGTAAGAATATGAAAACAGAACATCCAAAAATGGATGAGACCTCCATTCAAAATCAAATAAAAGAAAAAATGGTGCAAGAGTTCCAAAATATAACCCCTGATGAGGGTAGACAAATGGTAAAAAATGCTAATGTTTTATTATTGCCCAATTGGGATATTGCTGATGCGTTAATTTTTAATTCTATATCAAATAATTTAGGACTCTAGGATCCAAATAAAGAGGAATTCTTGGGTACAACATTCAGCAATGATCAAGCTGCCCTTTTTATGTGGTCCTTGAGAAGAGGATCCAGGACTACTTCACCACAGCCTGATGATTCAGGACTAACAGGGAGTATCATTGTAAGGAGAGTTGCTGATACTTCAAATGTACAGGCAGCCCACATGAATGTGGATTATTCTAAATTTTCCTTGGCTACTGTAGAAAGAGAAGAGAAGGAAATGATTGATATGAACAATAAATATGAAATAGTGGTAGATGCTTATAATCAAGAGGTAAAAAGGAGAATTGAGCTGGAAAATAGGGTATCTCAATTAGAGAAGGTACTTGGAAAGAGGAAAGTGGGAGAATCTAGTACACTGAGAATTGTATATCCACCACAGTCATCTGTGGGATTAACCCCTATTATTGAGATACCTGACACCCCTGAAAGACCCCAATTCTATACTGCAGAGGAATTTGAGGCAGAAAAAACCAAATTACATGAGTGGCAGATAGAATTTAGAAATCAGCAGGAAGAGAAATGGAAGCAGGGTGTGACATATTTGAGGGATAAAATACAATGGTCAACTTTTTATGATCAGTTGACAAGGATTGTAACCCTCATGGATGAGTTGAATAAAGAAAAGGATGGACTAGATTCTCTTGCACAGAAATGGAGACAGAGAAATAATGATGTTACAATTATATGTATATCTACAGTCCAAATGCCTTTTCATCAGGTTGAAAGGATTTTTGATTTATTGAATCAATTAGATAATTTTGAGAATAAAAGAGATTCTTTACAGAGAAAATTGATACTCTATTTTTCAAAATATCTTGCTGAAAAATTTACCCTATTTCCTTGTGCTTTAGAATCTGTTGATACAGTAAAGGAAAAAGAAAAATGGAAAAAGGAATTGGATGAATTATTCGATAACAGAATAATAAACATCATCAGTGAGACTGGCCATTGGTTTTGGGCAAAGACAAATGAGGAGCTGGTAAAAGTACAATTATATTTTGCTGCTATGAGAAAAGAATTCGATGATTTAGAGGAAAATGCAAATTCTTTAATAAAGATACAAAGAGAAACCCTAAGTTTTGATTGGCCAGATGATGATACTTTTAATAGATGGAAAAATCAGTTTAGTGAGCAGATGTCAGGAGACAATGAGGAAGAAGATGTAAGAGTAATAGTTACTTTTGTAATCGGCAATGATGACATGGAAAATCCCCAGGTTAAAGTGAGTTTGCAGGTAACAGAAGATGATACATCACTTACAGACCTCATGGGTATGTACTCTGAAGATGAAGAATGATTGTAAGATCAGATCACAACAACCAAGAAGCATAACAAAAAGGGACCCGCCAAGAATTGTTGTTGTAATTAACCTTTCTGTTATTTTTGTTTTTGTCTTTCTAAAGAAGGACACATGTGACCTTCTTTAGCCTGAAGCTTGTTGCATCTCACACTATTTAAGTGAGATCCCAAGGCTAAAGAAGGGTCTGAATTCTATTTTTACTAAGTATTGTGCTTAGTTCTATTTTTGGTCCAAACATTTTGGAAAGGAAGTTTGTAGTATACTTTTCTGTCAAAATTTCTGAGACATAGATGAATGTAGAAAGAACTGTGCTTCTTTTTTGAAGGTCTTTCTGGGTCTATTGTAAAGGATATACCATTTTCAAAGGAAATGAATACAAATTATGAACTGTCCCCATATCTGTTCTTTCTGAATTTTGTCTCCTTTTAAATACTTAGCTACCTTGATGTTGTGTGAGTAAAAGCTTATGCAATTGATTGCAATATAGTAAGGTTGTACATCCATTTTTTATTGTTGTTAATTCAATGGATTAAATAAAGGCTCTAATGAATGTGATGAGGTTTCTTAGGTGTTAAAAAGGATTTTTGAATGATAAATTCTGATAAGAATTGCTGATAAGAATTTGTTGCAAAGCAACAAATTAGATCTAAGAATTTACTTGACTCTAAATCCCCAATGGATTAGGCACTGATTGAAAGTATTTCAGCCAAAAGAGAAGTATATTATGACTGTTTTTTCAAAGTACATCGTAAAATCAATTTTTACTTATATTTCCTGTAAAATATTCAAAGTTGGCTAGCACTTGCCTGCATGGATTGTTTCAGCTTCATTTAGCCATTGCTGTTGGAAACATTTGCAGAGCTATAGAAGATTTCTTGGCCATATCTGTTCAAGGGATGTGTTTATCAATTCGGTAAGATTTACGTATATGTTTGAGGATTTAGAGATGAGAATCAAAATGAAACTAAGAATAATTCTCATACAATTGTTCCATCTTTGAACCATCCCTGGGTACACCCGCCCTGGTTTTTACAGAGCCAAAAGAGTAGAAAATCGTCTCAGGTTTTGATGGAGTTGGGTCCTAGTACTTTGCATATGCAAGTGATAATGAGAATTAGCTATTCTTTAGGTTGTGTATGTACTGATATCTAGGTATTAAGCCTTTTGTCACTTAGTAGTTTTAGCACTATTTTTAACATCATAATAAAACACCAACAGGTTCAATTGGAAGGAAATAGAAGCGAAAAGGAGAAGATCACAAGGTGGGATTACATGGTGGACAAACTAAAGAAGCAGTTCATTCCTGTTGACTATGAGCTTGATTTGTTTAAGAAGATGCATGGGTTAAAGCAAGCAAGAAAATTAGTCTAGGAATATACAGAGGAGTTTTACTGACTTCTGATTAGAGCGGGGCATGTAGAAGCAAATAAGGAGAAGGTTACTTATTATATCAGTGAGTTACAACCTAGCATCCAGGAGGAATTAAGTTTGGTAAGAATGACTAGTGTTGAAGAAGCATACCAGTTTTCCCTATGAGTTGAAGAGAAGCTAAATAAAAGGTTTGAAGGGAGACAAAGAGGGTGCAGTCAAGGAGGAAGGGGCAATGGTAGGTCATCTAGAGGCCAAAATGAAACCCAAAAGAAAAATGAAGATGTGGGTACTAGCAGGAACTAGAGGAATGAGGGTTTCAACCGCTTCCGTGATCAAGACTTTGGAAATCAGAGAGGAAGAGGAGGTTTCCATGGTACCTATTTCCATTGCAATAAAGAAGGTCATCATGCCTTTTAATGCCCTCAATGACAAGGAAGGAAAGATAGGAGAGCTGAGGGTCAAGCTAGGGTTTCTCATGTCGATGAGGATGCACAATTATCACATTTAGAGGATGCAAAAAGAGGAGAGACTTTAGTAAATGAAAGGGTCCTACTAAATGGTGAGATTGAACTAGGACAAAGGAGGAGTTTATTTCATACCAGGTGCAAGTGTGAGGATAAATGTTGTGATGTGATCATTGATGGTGGTAGCACTAACAACTTGGTATTAGAGGAGATGGTCTCTAAAATGAAGCTCAAGAGGGAGAAACACCCCTAGCCCTATCCGATCACTTGGGTGAAGGATGACCATAAGGTCCTAGTAAGTGAACAATGTTTAGTGAACTTCAAAATTGGGAGTTACCATAATGAAGTTCTTTGTGATGTTATTTCAATGGATATTTTCCATCTATTGTTGGGTAGACCGTGGCAGTTTGATAGGCATGCAGTACATGATGGTCATGCAAACACATACTCTCTAACAAAGGATGGAGTTCGCCACAAATTGAAGCCCATGAAAAAGGAAGGCGAAAAGGTATGTAGTAGTGCTAGGATTTGTCTTGTTGATGGAAACAAGTTTTTAGATGGTATGAAACATCGGCATATGTGCTATGCTTTGATTCCTAGGAAAGATAAAGAAGGTAGTAGTGAAATACCACTTGAAGTTTCAGATTTACTAGGTGAGTTTGGAGATATCATCTCTGATAATGTTCTAGAAAGATTGCCATTGGTAAGGCAAATCAGTCATCAGATAGATTTGATCCCAAGAGCTAGTTTTCCTAACAAGGCTACTCACAGGATGACTCCTAGGGTAAGTGCACCAAGTTGTGGTGCCAAAAGGGGGGTATAAGTGGACACATTTTTCCTGAAATCAACAATTTCTAGGCTTTAACAAGAATTTGAAGATAGTTACACTCAAAATTTTAAGATATGACAAAAAAAAAAGTCATAGTCGTTTGAATCTACTTTGTAAACTACTAATTTTTTTTCAAAATGATTTAGTTTTAGGTCCTCAAAAAAGGGGCCACAAAAAGTGTTATTTTTTTTTCCAAAAAAACATAACATAGTACAAAGTGTGGCCCCTCTAAAATTTTAACTTTTTTTTTGAAAATCTTTAATCGCTCCAATCAAAAGTTACCTAACACTAACAGTTTATCCCAAAATTTTTGGGTAATTTTATAATGTGTGTTTTTTTTAATGAATTTTTTAATTAAAAACATCCCAAAAATGTAAAATATCTGTGTGCTCCCCCTAGAAATGATTGAAAACTAATCTAAAATCAAAACTTCTTTTTTTCAAAGTGTGTATAATGGAGTCTAGTTTCTAAAAAACTAAGTTGTTGCAAATTCGATGAATAAGCTAAAATCTACAGCCCAATTAGTACATGTTGGTTTTTGACAAAAAATGGACATACATTCAAAAGAAATTATAGATGAAAGGCTTGAAATAGTTCAAATAAAAAATAAATTATATGGTTGTGTAGCTAACACACAGAACTACAATATCATGTAACCTGATTTTATCGATGCTAAACCATGAGAAAACTAGAAGGAGAGCACACAAGAAAAATCAATCATTTTTTGTATGTTTGCAGAAAAACACATCTTCGACCAATTTATAGACTCCAAAGCTTTAGGTTGGATCCCCAAGGCAAATCCAAACATTAGGCTTGGTAGAATAAAAAGTTTTAAATAGTGCATGCACGCTATAGCATGCATGTGCTATTTAAAGCCTTTTAAATTTACTTTTAACTAGCATGTATGCGCTTTGTAATTTTTTTTTGAAAAGTATGCACGTGCTTTAATGCATTCACACTATAGTGCGTATGCACTATGGCTTGGCACACCCAAGCCATAGTGTGTGCACGCTTTGTAAAAGTAGAATGAAAAAAAAGGTGTCATCTTATTGGCACCACAACTTGGTGCACTTACCCCCTACTGAAACTGAGGAGCTAAATAGATAGGTTCAGGAGCTATTGAGGAAGGGGTTGATTCAGGAGAGCTTGAGTCCATGTGCAGTACCTATAGTACTGGGACCAAAGAAGGATGGAGAGTGGAGAATGTGTATGAACTCTCGAGCTATAAATAGGATAACCATCAAGTATCGGATTCCTTTGCTAAGAATGAATGATCTTATGGATTGTTTGAGTGGCTATCACAAGATAAAAATATGAGAAGGAGATGAGTGGAAAACTACCTTCAAGACCAAGGATGGTCTTTATGAGTGGTTAGTCACACCCTTTGGATTGACAAACACCCCAAGCACCTTCATGCGGCTTATGAGTGAAGTACTTAAGAATTTTTTGGGAAAATTTGTTATTATTTATTTGGATGATATTTTAATTTTTAGCAAGACTTTGGAAGAACATTTATTGCATATTCATAGTGTTCTTGAGAGGTTGAGGGAAGAGAAACTATTAATTAATATGAAGAAGTGTATCTTTGCAAAAAGGGAGTTAGTCTACTTGGGGTTTGTTATATCACCTAAAGGTCTTAAAATGGATCTAGAGAAGGTAAAATCCATCTTGGAATGGCCTACTCCAAGATCTGCTACTGAGGTGAGATCATTTCATGGTTTGGTTAGTTTTTACAACAAGTTCATTAAGAATTTTAGTGGCATATGTGTACCCCTAACTAACACAATAAGAGGGGATAGAAAAGAGTTCAAGTGGACTGCAGTAGCTGCGAGAAGGTTTGAAATGCTAAAGAAGAAGGTGAAAAAACAACCTATGTTGGCACTTCTAGATTTTAGAAAGGTGTTCTAGGTGGATTATGATGCTAGTGGTAGTGCTATTGGGGCTGTATTAAGCCAAGAAGGTAAGCCTGTTGCATATTTTAGTGAAAAATTGAATGATGCAAAAAAGAAGTATTCTATTTATGAACAAGTGTTCTATGCAATAGTTCAGGCCTTAAAGAAATGATGGCATTATTTATTTCCAAAGAAATTTGTTTTGTATACTGATCATTAGGCATTACAATACCTAAATAGCCAAGGTAAATTGAATCAAAGGCATATGAAGTGGGTAGAGTTCTTACAGAGCTATACATTTTTGTTTAAGCATAGAAGTGGAAAATCTAATAGGGTTGTAGATGCATTAAGTAGGAGACAGTTGTTGCTTACAATAATGTAGGTTGAAGTAGTTGGGTTTTCTGAACTCAAGAATCTATACCCTAAAGATCCTAATTTTTTTGAAGCATGGAAAGCTTGTAAAGAGCCTATTGCTATAGATAGAACCAAGTGGCTAGACTATTTGATTCAGGATGGTATGTTGTTCAAGGGCAATCAATTGTGCATTCCAAGGAGTTCCATGAGGGAAAATTTGATTAAAGAGAAACATAGTGGAGGGATGGAAGGACATTTTGGTCGAGATAAGACCATTTCCATTCTCAAAGAACATTATTTTTGGCCTCAAATGTCACAGGATGTGAAGAAGGTTGTACAAAATTGCTAGGTTTGTTAAGTGGCCAAGGGATTTAGTCACAATACTAGACTTTATCAACCATTGCCTATTCCATCAAAGCTATGGGAGGACATAAGTATGGATTTTGTTCTCGGATTTCCAAGGACACAAAGGGGTAATGAATCAGTATTTGTGGTGGTTGATAGGTTCTCCAAAATGGCACATTTCATTCCATGCCACAAAACTCATGATGCTATCCATATTGCAGAATTTTTTTCCAAAGAGGTGGTAAGACTACATGGTCTCCCAAGGAGTATAATTCCAAACAGAGATACTAAATTTGTGGGGTATTTTTGGAGAACATTGTGGAAGAAGTTGAGAATAGACTTGAAGTTCAGTTCTACACATCACCCCAGTATAATGGATAGATTGAAGTGGTAAATAAAATTCTGGGCAATTTGTTGAGTTGTTTAGTTGGGAATAAGCCCAAGGGGTGGGATTTGATTCTACCACAAGTAGAGTTTTCTTACAATAACTCTATAAATAGGAATACTAGTAGATCACCATTCCAAATTGTATATGGAAGTAGCCTAAGGACTGCACCAAAATTAAGGAAGATAGAGCAAGTGGAGAGGACAAGTGCTGAAGCTAAAGAATTTGCTGAACATATCAAGCATCTACATGAGGAGGTCCAAGCATAGATTACCAAGATGAACCAACAGTATAAAGCTAGGGCTGATCAAAGGAGAAGACATAAGGAGTTCGAAGTAGGGGATGTAGTCATGGTACACTTAAGAAAAGAAAGATTTCCAACCGGTACTTACAACAAACTGAAGATGAAGAAATTTGGCCCCTACAAAATTTTGAAGAAACATGACTCAGGAAATGCATATGAAGTAGAGTTTCCAGATGGAATTCAAATTTCTCTTATTTTCAACATTGTAGACTTAATAGAGTATCATGATGATGATGCAAGTGAGGAGCTGATGTTAGAGCCATGTCCAATTCTTACTTCTAAGAAGGAGGAGATAGAGGAGATTTTGGATAGTCGTATGGGTAGGAGTACCAGAAATAGGTAGTATGAAGAGTATCTGGTCAATTGGAAAGGAGAGTTGATAGAGGACTCAACTTGGATATCAACAGTTGAGGTTTCCCATTTGGGATTTCCTCTACCATCCATAAAGTGACAAGGTCACTTTTCAATCTACCCTAGGTGTCTGATGCAGGAACATCCAAAGGCATAAGGGCAATCCTATGTCACCCAAAAAAATGTACTTAGACTTAGTTTTTGTTTCATGTGTTTTCATTTCTAGATACCCATTTGGGTCAAATAAAAGTTCCAACTCTCACAGTTCCACTATTAGTGTTCTGGGTTAGAGTTTTTAATCACCTTGGGACACGTGTAAATGCTAGAAAAATAAGATTATGTAATTGAGCCACAATTTTGGTAAATTAGAAAGTGAAAATTGGTTGGATGATTTTCATTGTAATTTAGAGCATTCCAAAAAAAAATTAGGTCAAAAGGCCCGACAGTTTGAAAGTTATCACAGTTTTTCAGTTTCTGGAGACCTCTTAAGAATGCTTCAAAGTCAGGTTAGGGGCATTAAATGACCTTTTACAGGGCCAAAAAATGGGGGATGAGCAAAGCTCCTCCATAGGGCTATAGAGATCTTTGAGATATTTTCAAAAATGTAAATGGTTCGTCAATCAGAGCTACGGTTCAAAAGTTATGCCTCCCGAAAGTTCGATTACCATTTTTGGATTCTTCTAGTTTTGTGCCAAATTCTAACATTGCTTCTAGAGCCTACTACTTGGTTGGTGGATGCCAACTAGCACTTTCTAGAATATATTCCTAATCCTTAACCCTTTGGGTTCTATTTAAGAACATTTTTGGCATTGTAAAAGGCAGTTCGGAGTGGAGTTTGAGAGGACGTACTAAAAAGAGAAATTATCTCCAGATTTATACTATTGTAAGCCCTTAGGGCATGTTTTGAAGTCTATTTTCTTTGTACTAAATGTATTAGCATATTTACATAGTTAATAAAATTTTTCCCCTTCCTATTGTGTTCATTCTGTTATTTGGCTTGACCCCATCAAATACCCTTCAAAATTTTGTCAGAATTTTCTTTTGACCCAACATCACATAACTTGTTTATGGATGTGATCCTCATGTCCAATTCTTCTTCTACTAGTCTTCTCTTCCTATTAATAAAACTATTGTATAGGTCTTCAATAATTTTATTCTAAATGCTATCTATTGGCGCTCAAAATTGAAGGCCAAATTTTGAGCATCGTTGAGAAAATCAAGCCTTATAAATGCTTTCTGATGAGTTTGTACTTGGCTGTACCTTTGAGCCCCATGAGGTGTTTAATATTTCTAACACCTTCCATTTAGTATGTCTATGCATTCTATGAAGTTAAATTTTCATTTGGAGTCATTTCGTGAGGTCCTATTTTGAGCAGTTGTCAAATCTGCATTTTCACTTGTGTCAAATAGCAATAGGAGGTTGTGTTTGTCATTGAATATCTCACACCTCGTAATATTTCATGACTCACCACTTGGGAGTATTTTGTGTCCATACCACAGAACTGATGTTTTAGGTTTTGAGTCATTTTGAGTTTTTTTGGCTAGGTTTTGAATCCCTCAAAGTTGGTCATTTATTATTGTCTGCTGATGCAAATTGTTGAAAATTTTGGGAAGCCCTTCTCGACCAACGATAACTTTGACCAAGTTGACCCAAAAGAGAAATTTCCTTTTGTGTTGCATTTTAGGGTTTAGAGACTTGTTATGTTTCAAGTTTGAGCTTATGAAAAATCTATTTGATCAGTTTTCAAATGCAATTCCAAGTGAAATTTCTAACTTTTTATTGGTGTGAAAAGGAGCAGAATTATTAGAACCCCTGTTTGTGATGCTATAACTCCTAATCTGTGATAGGTGAGATCAAATGGATTGTACCACAACATTTTACTCTAAAAATACTTTAAGTTCATCGATTATCAAATCTTTAAAAATCTATTTGCACACTTTCACAAGTCAATTCCATTTGTAAAAATTGCTTTTTTGCCATTATTCCAATCTGCAAATTTTGAGTAGCCTACTTTAACTGCTCACCATTTGCATCCTATCATTCACCATGAGTCCAAATTTTAGATCCATACTCTCCTCGTGATGGTGAACTAATGGCTCAATTTTCATTCTCCCAAGTGTCAGTTTTCCCTATTTTCAAAACCAATTCTAAATGTGATTTGTGGTTTTCTGACATATTTTCTTGTAGGCAGTTCTGAGAGGTCAACTTTGATAGAAAATATCTTTTGACTCCAAATTCATCATGAGACAAGATTTGACATGGTGCAAGAATGTGGAACAAAGAGTCAATGTGCTAGTTTTTAGAGCCAAATAAGGGTTTTTGGTTAGTTTTTAAGGCCAATCAAAGGACCCTCTAGCATTAAATTGATAGTTTGCAAAATAATGGTAAAATCAGTTTTGAATGATTGTTTAGAAGGTCAAATGTGTTTTGAATCAGTACAAGGTGACCAATGGATCAATTTGATGGTTCAAGTGTTTGAAAATGAAAAAATAATTAGCCAAACCACTTTGGGGCTTGACTGATTTCATCAGTTGCTCAAAGTCTTGATAGTAATAGCATTACCAATATCACCTACATAAGTGATTGAAACAATCTTCAACTATCTAGTTTTAAAGAGATAGTTCTCCTTGAGTTTTGAAAGAGAAGCTTTTGTTGCCAAAATTGACATAAATAATGAAGATACAAGAAAGACATAATTCAGGGATTAGATGTGTAGCTAGGCTATGCATTTGTCATGTCCCCTTTTCAAATAATTAAAAAAGAAAATCTTTGCTAAGGCAGGAAGGCCCAAGAAAGTGAAGTTTCAGAAAAAGGGGGTTAATCTTTGGAAACCGTTGGACTAATAAATGAAAATTATTATTAAAATAAGTTTCATTAACCTCTCTTGGATGTGAGTTACAATTATGTCCTCTTTTAAGGGGTTTGGAGGCATTTTGGGCTCATTTCAGAACTTGATTTTTGCTCATTCTTTGTTATTCTTCAGAGGCTGCCAAACCTGTGGAGAGGGAGACCCAAGAACGGGAGTTTGCAAGTTTCCAGGGAGGCCCAAGAATGGGAGTTTTCAATTTTCTAGGAAGGTTAAGGATGGGAGTTTGAAGCCATTCCATGTGCATGCTCATACAGAGTTTGCCTTTGTGCTGAACAGTGTAGATTTGTGGGTTTTTGCATGAGTTTGGTGTTTTCAGTTGAGCATTTCATATCAGTTTTGATTGCTGCTGTATTTCAGACTTTAAGCTGTTAAAATAGAGCTGAATATATGTATTGGGATGTGATTAAACTTCTGAGATAGTTTATTAGTGTTTTTGTGGTTTTTTCGAGCATTTTTGTGTTAATTTTGGGAGCCCGATGAGCATAGTTTTCGTCCTACATTTGTGAGCTATTTTGTAAAGGATATATAGATCTGGAAACGAAATTTTATAGGCTGTTATGCTGCTCAAATTTATGTAAAAATTTCTACTTTCAAATTTATTAATAAATGGTGAAGCTGTGAAGCTTTTTGGCACTATTTTCGTCATACCCGATTTGGGGTTTCTTAAGAAATTTGGTGGATCTTTGTGATATCAGTTGTTTGATCTTAATAATCTGATTAAAGGTAGGAAATATCATAAAAAATCAGAAAAGGGACATTTCAGTGGTATCAAAGCCATGATCTTGCCAGCCTGAGGGTTTGTAGAAGTTGCAGGTCAGTTTTGACAACTACCCAGATCTTGCATGTTAGTTTTGACAACTACCCAGATCTTGCATGTCATAATTTGGTGGTTACATGTTTCTTCTAATCAGTTGCATGTACAAATCTATGGTTTCATGCTACTTCTAATCATTTGCATGTTAGTTCTTGGTGAATTTGGTGGTTGTAGAAGTTTGCATGTTAGTTTTGACAACTACCCAGATCTTGCATGTCAGTTTTGACAACTACCCAGATCTTGCATGTCATAATTTGGTGGTTACATGTTGCTTCTAATCAGTTGCATGTCCAAATCTATGGTTGCATGCTACTTCTAATCATTTGCATGTTAATTCTTGGTGCTTGAATAAGTTATATCCTATTGGGGTTACACTCTACTTTATCCAGAATGGACAGGTATAGTACAGAGTCTCAGAGGGAACGATCTTGGACAATTGATAGCCAGAGTCAAAATAGTAGAAAGGATGGTTATTTAGACATTTGAGATAAACTTATGAAAATAAGCCATGACATGTCTAAATAGTTGGTTGAGCACCACTGTATAAATGACATGTTATCTGACCCAGCTAAGGTGGATAAGTTGACTGGATTTCTATTTGGCAAATTCTCTCACAGGACAGATGACACAATTCCCAAGAACTTGCATGAGGAGTTTGAGAAACTAGCTGATAGCCAGGTAGAGGTCTCAGATTCTACTCTGCCATAGGAGGTGGTGGGAAAGGATATCACACAGATTGATAGTAACAGTCAACTTGATACTCAAATTGAGACAATTGTTTATAGGTCGTCAAAAGGTGATGCCACAGGTATTCAAGATGGTATAGTTACAACAGGCAGTGACTACAGTGTAGTGGGTTCAGATGATGATTATGAGGATGTTGTTGTGCAGGATGGTGAGATACTTGGTAGAGATGAGTAGACATTGAGCATTCATGACTTTGCTGAGAAAGAGTACCAGGCACAGTTAGATGCTTCATCACATGAGGTTGAGGCTGGTAGTACTTCACATGATTTGTCCAGCCAGCTGAAGGTGAACCAAGATAGTATTATGACTTCATTATCTCATCATGATAGGTATGTTGAGTTAGTTGGTATTGGTCATATTACTCAGGTGAGGAGTTTGCTTGAGTTATCAGTTGATTCTAGTTTACAGATATGGACTCGAGATTGTTATATTGGCATTTGGGATTCAGTTGACTGGAGATCTTTAACACTTTTTGGTAGCAGTTTTTGTTTGGGTGCTATCATGGATTTGATTAGCAGATTACATGGTGTTGTCTTTTCTTGTGCCAGTATCTTGTTTGATGTTGGTATTAGTTTTTATACACCAATGTTGGGCTTTGTTCATATATCCAGTCGATCATACTTGCTGGAATGTTTTGATGATATTTCATATTTGGTAGTGTGTATAGATGAGTCCCAGGATCATATTGGCATTGATGACATCCAGGAGGATGCAGTGGGAAATTTTGAAGACTTAGTTTCCTTTGGTACAGAGGTGTTGGACAGCAATGCTAATGTTTTTGATACTCCATATGTTGATATGAGCTTTAGATTTGATTCACAGGATATGGATGGTAATACTCTAGAGACTAGTAACTTTGAGGACACTCCTTCAGATAGTGCATCAGAGGAGGTTTGTAGGAGATAGTCAAGCCAGTGCCATCATGTGTCTAATCAGTTGAGAGTTAGTGACCAAGACATTGCTATCACTTGCCAACATTTAGATGCTCCTCGTTAGTTGTTAGCAGTTTATGGATCGGGTTCTCTTACTAGTGATGAGTAGGGAGGAAGTTATCTTTCCTTGACAGAGATCCACTCTTTATGGGAGGCTATTCGGATTTTGAGACAAAATTATATGCAGTTGGTAGCCGACAGAGATTATCTTATGGAGTGGGGAAGTACAACATATGATGCATTGTTGGCCAAGGAAGATGAGGTGAGTGAGCTTACTGAGCAGCTTGAGGTGACTTCTGAGATTCTTGAGAGTACACAGTTGGCTCTCAAGGAGTCATAGTTTCATTTGGCTAAGGTGACCATGGAGTTAGAGTGACTACAATCTTTACCTAATTCTATACAGTCACAAGCTGTGGTGTTTGGTGATCCGAGGATGTCCATGGCCGAGATTGTTAGAGACAGTGGAGATGGGGATGCATCCATCCTTGACACTAACATTGGCATATTAGGTTCATTCCCAGTAGAGTCAGGTTCAATTGAGTTGGGTGCTGTAGCAGATTTTTGTGGTGTGCCTGACATGGTGGTGACCTCTAGTACTAATGGCATGAAGACTAGAGATGTTGTATCAAAGACCATGTGTGACGTTGGTGAGCTGATAGTTGGCATGGTTCCTACTAGTAATACTACTCCCTTCGCAATGTCTTCAGAGGTAGTAGTCAGTTCCAACTTGGTTAATGATCGATTGCAGTTAGTTACATCTGGATTGCAGTCTGATCCACTGATTGAGATTGGTGCATTCTATCGGCATTACACTGTGAGGTATGCTCATCTATCTACCTTTGATGACCATGTTGATGAGATGATGATACAGAGATGTACTTTGGTTCCTAGTGCTTATCATCAGTTATGGGATAGTTTGATGCCTCGGGATGAGAGTTGTGATGGGCATGACATGGTGATAGGTCCTGCAATTGATAGGTTGATAATACATGACTTAGAGCAAGAGTTTTGGAGTGATGCTTTAGCAGGTGTTGTTATTGATTCTACTCCTTTGGCTATGACATCTCTTGACTTAGCTAGTGATTAGTCACAGTGGGTTGTATCACTTCTTCATGGTGAGCTGTTGACTGAGGTTGTTTTTTTTTATCAACATTATATTGTAGGGTTATGTACATCAGTTAGCATTTGATCCTTGTGCTAAGGAGTTGATGGCAGACAAATTTGGTTTGGATTCCATTTCTTACTCTTTATCTTGTAATGTCTTTTCACCATCAACAGTGTATGGGAGTTATGGTTATGAGATAGTGGCCGATGATTTGCAGAGTTGTGTTGACTGTAGGAGTTGTACAGTGTGTGGATTCTCCATACTTGGTACAGTTTCATTCGAGAGGGTTCACCATTCTTGCAGAGTTGGATTGTACATTCCATATAGGCCAGTGGGATGCGTTGATGGTATTTAATGTGTTGGTAGTTTGATTTGTCCACTTTACTTGGGTTCTGATGTTCTAAGAGTTTGTGCCTCATGGGTTTTTGATTATGGTAGTGGTGATTTCAGAGTTTGGTTGAGCTATAATTGTCAATTTGATTATGGATTCCTCTTGGTCATATTGCAGAGGATATTGCAGGAGCCTGTGTTAATTGGTAGTAGTATAGTTCATGACTACATTTGGGATCTAGGTGGATTGATTGGTTTATTGTTCAGCCATTGCTTGAGGACAAGAAATTATTGGGAGGGGAGGACTTGTCATGTCCCCTTTTCAAATAATTAAAAAAGAAAATCTTTGCTAAGGCAGGCAGGCCCTAGAAAGTGAAGTTTCGGAAAAAGGGGGTTAATCTTTGAAAACCGTTGGACTAATAAATGAAAATTATTATTAAAATAAGTTTCATTAACCTCTCTTGGACATGAATTACAGTTATGCCCTCTTTTAAGGGGTTTTGGAGGCATTTTGGGCTCATTCCAGAACTTGATTTTTGCTCATTCTTTGTTATTCTTTAGAGGCTGCCAAACCTGTGGAGAGGGAGACCCAAGAATGGGAGTTTGCAGGTTTCCAGGGAGACCTAAGAATGAGAGTTTGCAAGTTTCTAGGAAGGCTAAGGACAGGAGTTTGAAGCCATTCCATGTGCATGCTCATACAGAGTTTTCCTTTGTGCTGAACAGTGTAGATTTGTGGGTTTTTGGGTGTGGTTTTTTGCATGAGTTTGGTGTTTTCAGTTGAGCATTTCATATTAGTTTTGGTTTCTGCTGTATTTCAGACTTTAAGCTGTTAAAATAGAGCTGAATATATTTATTGGGACATGATTAAACTTTTAAGATAGTTTATTAGTGTTTTTGTGGTTTTTCCGGGCATTTTTGTGTTAATTTCGGGAGCCCGATGAGCATAGTTTTCATCCTACATTTGTGAGCTGTTTTGTAAAGGATATATAGATCTAGAAATGAAATTTTATAGGCTGTTATGCTGCTCAAATTTCTGTAAAAATTTCTACTTTCAGATTTATTAATAACAGGTGAAGCTGTGAAGCTTTTTGGCACTATTTTCGACATACCCCAATTTGGGGTTTCTTAACTAATTTGGTGGATCTTTGTGATATCAGTTGTTTGATCTTAAAGATCTGATTAAAGGTTGGAAATATCATACAAAATCAGAAAAGGGACATTTCAGCATTAAAAAAGTTTAGTGATTTGTATTGTCACTATTTCTACTTTGAGGAGAAGAAATACAAAGGGGAGCATCTAGAAAGTGATGTTGAGATTGAATAGAGAGTGCTAGGTTCTGAGAACATGTCCTTGCATCTACATAGAGAAACTTCAAAGCCAAATATTTTTTCCCTACCACAATTTTTGAAGGATATTTTCTGCTACAATACAATTGAAGTTGGTGAAATAAAAATGAAGGTGGTGGAGGAATAATTCCATTCTTTGGTGTGATTTCAAATTTTGTACCATCTATAACTGATATATATGTATGATGCCCATAAGGAAAAAGTAGTGGGAACCTAAGAATAAGATGGTGGAATTCAACACAATTTCATAGGAAATTTGTTGAAGAGGTAGATATATTTAAACTCATTGTACCTTCATTGCTAGAGGAATGTAGATTTGTTAGGATTCTTCTCATTAAATTGTCTAGGTTTCTAGATATAGATCATATTAGTCTTGTTTGGCTTGGGTGATTGGTGTTGATTATAAAGATAAGATAATTTCCAACTATGGGGATTCAATTGCCCTAAGTCTTCAAAGGCAAGAAACATAAAGCACGTCAGGAGGTAGGGAAAATTAAAGAGGGGTATGTTGAACTAAAAGCTCATGCTAAGAGAAAGGCCAAAGCCCATGGCTCAATCTAAAGGAGACCAGCTCACAAAATTGAAAGACCACACTTCAAGGAAGGTCCATGCTGGAAACCTACTAAGGTACAGAAAGCATCAAAGATAAAGAACAAATCCATGTAATAAAAAGAGCAGAAGAGGTCACTGGCATGTTAGGAGCAGCCAACGGTTTTCAAAATCAGCTCACACTAGTATAAAGGGAATCTACACCTAATAAAGCTCATGCAATGTACAAGCAAGGCAAGCATATTGGATAAGAAAGTTGTATTTAGTATATACAAAGCAAAAAATACTAAGAAAATAGAGGAGGCATTCTTAGTGTGAAGCATAATTTTGAAGTCAAAAAAACTCATGTCATAAGCAAGAGGAGTAGATCATTTCCCCACATAGAGTGAAGATAGCCACAGTCCACATTTGAAGGCAAGGAGTTCCATGATATTAAAAGAGGAAGTAGTGATCTACATGCCTCTAGTTTCTTTTGACTTCCTCTAGATGCTTCACTTTGCAAAATGGAAGCACAAATTTTAGTTTTTAATCCCACACTCATGAATTGGGGAGTTTTTCAAACGATTAAATATGCAAGCACACACATTACAAGTGTCTTCAAAGGTGCAAAGTTTTTGGAAACCGCATGATGTAGGTGAACTCCATGCCCAGATAGTTGGAGATGATGAAGTCATAAATTTTGAATGAATGTGCATACAAAAACTAGTGACATCATCATATTTCAAACTCACCAGAAAAATCCAAAATCTAGCAACTCACCATGTCATTAGCTAAAAAATCTAAGGTTTTCTTATAGTGACATAGCAAATTTCTAGAAAATGTCTGAAATCGAGCCAAGGTAAAATGCAACATGGGTCTTGCTTCCAATGCAGATAACAAATCAGTGAGTGACAAGTGGTAGTCGACAGTGGGTATAAAATGTCTAAGTGATGATGTGGAGCTCCAGACAAACTACAAGATGCCATGTGGCACAAACCAATGTATGTGATGATGTGGTGAGTTCAAATAATGGTGCACAAGATCTTGACATGTGGCAGATCATGTGGTTATCACTATGCCACTAAGGGAAAGATGCACAATGGTTACTATAGTGACATAGCGAGTATGATGTGGTAGTGACAAGGATGAATTAGGTGATGCCATGTGGTGCCCACTGTGTAGGTCCAAACTAGTCAAAATGCACCACGTGTCAAGGTTAGCCCACCAAGTTTGACCCAGATGGAATGTATGAGGGAAATTTCAAAAGGTTTTTTAAAAAAAAAATTAGGCTTTTTCTCTAAAATCACATGTAGTCATGAGACATTTTAAATAATGTCTAATTTATCATATAGTTTGAACTTTGTAAAAGTTCAAATTTTTGCAAAATGTGTGCAAAGCCATGAGACAAAGACCTGATTTTCAAATAGCCATAACTACAGCAATTTTTATCCAAAATGGGCACTCCAATATACCATCAAAACTGATAAAATCTAAATTTTTTTAATTTGAGGTCATTTTTTGCACAGGTGCTTATCGGTTCATGCTAGAAGCCAATTTTTTATTCTCAAGGCATTCTTAGCAAAATAGGTAGATTTCATCATTGATCATCAAAATTGGCTAGGAGGCAGATATAAAGGCTTTTTAGGGTTTCAATCTGGAGAAAATCAACTTTAATCAATTTTCTTGCATTCTTGAGGCCATTTTAACTGATTTTCACTTTTTATCTTGGGTTCATTTTAACATCAAAAATAAGTTACGTTTTTCATTATCAAGTATCTAAGATATTTCTTGCTTGTAGAGGCCAAAATAATGAGGATTTGATTTACAGTTACGAAGAGAAGGTAGAGAGATGTTTTTTAGCTTATTGAGGAGGTTTTCCAAGTGGACACATGTCAATTATAGAGCAAATCTAGGAATTCACCTCCCCCTATATGATTCTCATTCTCATTGTACAAGTTCCAATTTTTTGACTATGAGACCATTGTTTGTTCTTGTTCTTGGAGAAAATTTACTCACTACTATGATACTAGGTTTTGGTTCTAGTTTTGATGTGTTCCCATGACTATGACACCATCCTTCCAGCATTCTCTCTTGTATTGAATAGTAGTTTATATTTTATACAGATCGTCCTGATTCATTAGGTGATTAGTGAATTGTTTTTTGTACATCTTTTCATGTATTTGGTGTCAAGGAAAACAAATAAAGCATGGCTAAGGGTTTCAAAATTCAATCTAACTCTTGTCTCCTGGCCATGGATTTGTAATATTTTTTAATTTGTGAACAAAGAGCATGAATTAGGTTGCATTCTATTTAAGAGTGTATGTGATTGAAATGTCTTGCTGGTGGAACAAAGAGCCATGTAATTTCTTGATGTTTATCACAAGGTTTGTAGATTTTGTGATGGGATTGTCTAAGAATGAGATTCATATTGATATAGATGTCTATTCACAAGGTGAAAGATAGATCAAGGATCTTGATGTAGGAATTATGTCAAAGATTTCCAGAAGGTGTATGGTTATAATTCATGTAATTGCCCAATAGATAAGGCACTGATCAAAGATAGGATCATCAAGTTTTGTTGTTCATACCTCGGTCTTGTTGTTATCAGCATATTAAATTATTTTCCCTTTTATGTTGAAAGCTATTCAAAGTTTAACCTGCACTTACCTTGCTAATTTCATGAGTCAAGTCATTAGCTATTTCATGCTTATGAAGTACTTGTAAAGTATAGAAGATTTAGGGGTTTTTATCTATTATTTTGGATTCTAATTATGCTCATTGCACTGATCACATAATTGGATCCTAAGAGGTTCACCCACCTAGGTTTTGTAGAGCCTAAACTGAAGGAGTGTAGCCTTGGTGAATTGTGTCCATTATTGGAGATAGATGCCCATAGATGCAATCTTACCCTATATACTTGGTTATTAAAACACTATTAAATCAGGAGCCAACACTATCAAATCTCTTATTCCTCATAATCATGTTTATTATTATGGCATTCTCTAATTGCCTCCTATCCATACTACTATACATGCTATAAAATTTATTTAACTATACAAAATTATCATGATTTATAATCTACATGTTCAAATTCTCTACCTTTGGTTTCCATGCCCTTTTTCCTATAGCTATCTTAGCTTCCTACACATCTTGTTCAACATGTCTATCTTTAGTATCATCTTTTGAGCTTTTAGAACTTCTCACTTGCATGGTATTTCTTCTCTTTCCTAGTTTGTTGGTGGTATGTTTGACCATTTTATTTGTAGGTTTTTCTTTAACCTTTACCAGTCTTCTTGACTTCCTCTATATAGTAGGTGCTTCTACCTTTGGCTGCCTCCTTTATTTTTCATAGCTACCTCAAACTAGTTTCATTTGTGCAACTACTGCATATTTTGCAATAGGAGCTCGTGCACATGGTTGTGCCACCATTACTTCTTCTGAGGGTCATGCCACTACAATAGGTGTTGCTACTAACAATTTAGATTGCTCACTAGTCTTCATTTCCAACACAATTCTCTTTATCTTGTTGAATTCTTGCCTTGACATGCTAGATTCCTTGAGGATGGAATCTATATCTTTCTCTACTTTCTTCTTGCTCTCTTTGCTATGGAGCTTAGATTCTACTATCCTTAACCTTTCATCATATGTTATCCATCTAGGATATTTTATGTCCTCCTCAGATTTGACTATGATCTGTCCATACCCTTCTATTAATTATGTGCTCATCTCATAGCCCATAGGCTCAATCAATTTTACTCTAGGTATCATTGCTTCCATGCAGGTGTTATCAGTATCCACCTTGAAGCACAAATCATCCTTATATTTTTCCACCATAGAGGGAGGTATCCTATACGTTAGTTTGATCTTAGACTGAAAGTTCATCATTTTGTCAATATTAATGTGTCTAATATTCTCAAGTTTGGATCAATAGCATTGAGTTATCATCTTCATTGTGCACTTGCCACTATCCCATTTGATTATTCTAGGAAACTTCATTGAAACATAAAAGAAGAAATGAGTTAGTAGGAACTCAAATCTAAACACTGCACTCTTTGTTTTCTTTATCTTTTCAATATTATCCAATAGTTACAATCTAACAATTTTGCACAAATTCACTTTCCCTATTTCAAAAGCCATCACATATGCTACATTAAGAAATATAGCTAGTAGTGAGTTGACTCTTAATCCATGGTTTAACTTGTACCCTAAGATCTTAGTCAAAAAATTGAATCCTTTATCCTGAGTAGGATCAACCTTCATATCCCTTTTGTCAAACTTGGCTTTTAGGTTAGTCTCCACAATTTTCTTGACATTTCTCTCATTGACAGGATTACAACCTTCATTGCTTAATCCTATTAATTTGTGGATTAGATTATTGATAATGATAATCTACACGTCACCCAACCAAAACATATCATCATGTCTTCTACTCAAAACAATTTGGGTCCACTCATGATTATCAAGTTCTATGTAGAACATATACTTCACCAAATTCAAATCTTCAATGTGTGCATACTTAGACTTCAAGGATAAGTCATTGTTACACATCTTACCTAAATCATTGTGAATCTCCTCATCTCCTATGTGGTGCAGAAGCACATTTGCAATAGGAAGTCTAGTGGTATAGAAAGATAGCATGCAACATTATTTATGTAGAAGTATATTGGGACAAGAAGTTTGGTGGCAATAGGAAGACAACCTGCAATATGACTAAAATGTAGGGAAATATCAGAAAGTTTTGAGTTTAAAATCTGAAATTTGAAATGTTTGTGTGTGTGAGTTTAGAGTTTTATGTTTTAAAATAAATGTATTTTTTCTTATGTGGTGGAAATGTTTAGGTGGCATTCTTATAAGCCTACCCAACATTATCCACTTAGGACTTAGTATGAGTTTATTTTAGTTTATTTTGAGTGTGTTAAAGGTTTCTAATTTTCAAAAATGTTTATGGGAAAAATCAAAAAGAAGAAAATGATGAATATTCCTAAAGCATCATGTTTAGGCATTCAAAATGTAACTGCCACAAGAAAGCTATGATGGTTTCTTGGGAGTTACATTAGAAGGATTTTCAAAAAGAGAAAGAGTGCATATTGTAAGAGAGATTTTTAAAGAGAGATTTTTGGAGAGAGATTTTTTTTTTGGGAGAAAGTGAATAGAATGAAGTTCTTGAGTTTTCCTGTAATTTTTTAAGTTTCTAGTGTTGTACATATGTGATTGTGTAGTATTCTACATACATTTTTTTGTTTGTATTTAGATCAACATCTTGGAAGAAATCTGAAAATCAGATCTTAATAGTTTGATATTTTCTTATTTTTCATTTCCTATCAACCGGATATCTCTATTGTTCTGAGAGTGGTCTTTAAATGGGGGTTTACTAAAGATCCTCCAATGGCCTTTGTCAGCCATTGGAGGATCCTCTATAATTTCATGCATTTATTTATTTTTGTATTGTTGTCTCATATCAGGTTACAGGAAAACCTAGTTGTAATGCAGATTTGAATGGGCAACATCTTCATGTGTTGACCCTCATTTGATTAAATTTCTATGCATTTTCTAAAATCTGCATTCATGCACGTGAAGCCTGAAGTCATGTATTTGATTTTCTAAAGGTTTTAAAATCCCTATGCATCACTATGCTCTTAATTTTGCAATGTATATAACTCCTTATATCCTCTATGTGTAACACATTTTCTAGAACTTGCAAAAATGTGCCTACAAGATCATCTAATAAAGAAAAAAAAGGATGTTTCTTGAGCTTATACCTTGGTTTGTTACTAACATCATGCACTCTTTGACTAGAAATTGCTCAAAAACTATAAATACTATAATTGAATAGATTCAATACTCTGTAAAAATACCTCAAATTTATGATTTTTGGGCTTTTGCAACTTTTGGCTTCAAAAAATTTATTGCACCCTCCAATTTTTGTCATATCACTCTTCAATTCACTGAAGACAATATGCATGAACAAATGGTAAACTAAATCTCACTTGCGATCCTTAAATCATTTCAAATTGCACTATGAATTAAATGTGTATCTACCACACTCATAATATTTTCTTTATCTACTAGTGACCTTGTACTTGTAATTCCTACTTATTACAATCATGTCAAGACTTATGCATTAAACCATAGCTTTCTCTCTATGTCTTCTACCTTTCTATAATTGCACAATCTCTAACTTTGTCTCTAGCATGATTTATGACTAGTGATGCTCTCCTACTTTTTAATAGATTAATTCAGATAGGTTAAGCCACAAAAAATCTATGACTTCAACTTCCCATTAGGTGCATTAAAGAATTTTTGTTCTAATATTGTATGTGAAATCTCTAGATTACAAGCCTTCAAAATGCTTCTTTGAGTTGCTCAACATGTTCTTTGACTACTTCTTTCTAATTGTTTTTACCTTTATTTTTATTCCTTCCATCATTGTTGTTGTTCTTTTTTATGTGATTAGGGTTTCTATTCAAGTTTCCTCTATCCATTCTATAGAATCTTGCTATGTGTCAAAAGCTATTACATAACTGACATATAGGTGCATTTCTCCTCTAATTTTTTCTATAATGATTTTTAGGTGCTTTGCAATTTTTTTGCAATGTATATAGGACTATTACATTTGTAACAAACAAACTACTTTTTCTCACCATTAGGTTTCTCTCCATCATTAGATCTTCTCTGAGATCTATTTCTTGTTGGAAATAGAGATGGAGTAACTGAGAGGGGAGGGGTGAATCAGTTACCACAAAAATAAATCCACAAATCCTTGGATGTCTTAAAATAAAGTTGTTGCTGACACTTGATAACCACACAAATAAATGCTGAAACTTGATAGATGTTCTATTAACTTATTAAGAATTTAAAGTGGTTAACATGCATGCATAAAGAAATAATGATGAACACAAGAGACACTAGATTTAACGTGGAAACCCAATTTGGGAAAAACCACCAAGTAACTAGTTACCAATTTTTTGTAAGGAAACTCAGGTGTGGAAACAACTTCCTACACTAATCTCATAAGGAAAGTATGGTGCAAATCCTTTTAAAAATCTTCTACACTTACAGATTCAATATCATGTAAACAACAATATTGTAGCCAACCATACATACAAAAAATAGATAGAGAAAGAACACATAACACAAAGATTTGCTGGTGGGGAAAAACCTTTTGGTAAAACAACCCCACCCCTCCAGAACCTACACAATGTATTATCTTCAACACAAGATTACAATACACTTGCAATGCAAGTTCAACATCAACAATAGAAGACTCCAGCAGTACCTCAATACCTACAAACTTTCATCTATCACACTATTGCATTACAACATGCAATACTCATTTTATGAACATCTTAAGACCCAACAACCTGCCCACAAAGGAGTTGGGCATTTTTCATGGCTCAACCACCAAGAAACATGCATAATGCCACATGTACATCCAATACCAATAAAAGGGCATCCATCCCTTGAATAGACAATGACAACTTGTCATAGAATCCGCCAAAAATAGTGGTCACAAGAGAAGTGTAGGGGAATCCATCATACCAACCTATTTTTGGCATATTCTCTTACACACACCAACCACTCATTCTTGGGTGCCCAAATACACCTCATGTCATAAGATGCTCTTACACCTATCATAGCTCATTCCTTAAATAGCTCTTATGCATCATAAGAATCCATCATAACCATTTTAGCCATGATCTCCTTCACACACTTCAAGATGCCGACACATGTAAGTGATCAACATGCCAACTAGACATGTACACTCACATTTACATATTATTTGCAAAAATACATTTTACAAAACAAATAATAATAAGAATAGGAATTATACAAGGTTGAGACACCTTATTCCTAACATTTTCACTCTTCTGAAGTGAGCCCAGTTAGGAGCCAACCCTGTTAAAGGTTACAAAACACACTGTTAGGTGTGACCCTGTTAGAGGATTTAATCACCCTGTTAGAAGTGGCCTTGTCAGAGGTCTTTAAAAAAATTCAACTGAATTGTCACCTTGTTAGAGGATTTACAAAATGGCTATTAAACCAACTTTGTTAAGAGGTTTTGAATCACTACTACAATGATTAGAAAGAAACAATGAATTGATCTGAAATATATGCAACTTATCTTTGCTAAATACAGATCTCTGTTCTGCTCACTAGATCCTCACTGATCGAACACAACTTTTCAGCTTCATAAGGATATCTAATCCTTCCTCAACATTTTCTCATATATCCACTCATTCATACATTCACAATCTTATGCATCCACACTCTTACATCTTATGAATTTGCAACTTGACCTTTCATATATACCTTTCAAATTGTCAAGTCGGCTCAATTACAAGTTACAACAACTGAAAAACATTAAATCAGTCAGCTCCACAAGATAATTAAACTTAATTCTTTAGAACAATAAAATTCTTTGTTGCCTAACCCAGCTCGGCGACCATTGCTCTAGAATGGTATGCCAATGTTAACCAAGTGAAGCCCGATAAATATTGCAAACCTTGCAACTTTCTTCAGAGACCGACTTAACTCGATAAAGCTTGGTAAAAGCTAACCTTCCTTCGCTTATCGAGTGAGCTCAGTAAAAGCTAACTTTCTCTTTGATGATCGAGTGAACTTGGTAGACATTGAACTCGGTAAAAATTGACTTTTCCTTTGTTAACCTTGGGAGCTCAGTTAACATGAACTTTCTGCTACAAGATCCTTTGATGCTTGAGTGAGCTCGGTAAGAGCTAACTTATTGTGTAATATTTAGGAATGTTCGGTAGACACTGTAAATTGCTTTGCCGATCGTCTAAGCTCGATAAACTCTATCTAATGGCTGATATGACATTTGTGTAACATCAAACACAATACACAATTAACAATTGTATCCAAAAATCTCCCTCTTTGGCATTGATGGCAACACAACATGTCATAGTAGAAATGAAATTTGAAGACAAGTCTTTCTCTTATATGGCAACACAACATGTCAACATAACAATTCTCCCTCTAAGATAGAAAACTCTCCTTCTTACAGTAATCTCCCTCTGTGAAGGAATTACATAATAAATTCTTTATATTTTGAACAAATTTTAGAGAGATATGACAGTAAAACTCTCCCTCTTTGACAATACATGCCAAAGACAACTCAACTTAAATGAATTTCAGTGTACCTTTAGTACTGATTCATATGTAGTATTTTCTAGTTATGTTGCATCAACTGATAGATCTTTAATCTAGTATGAGTTGATGCATCACTAAAACTTTATTTTAGTGAACTTCAGATAGGGGAGTGATCCCTAACTTACCTCTTAGATATAGGAATGGATCCTTAGGTAATGGTTTAGTGAATATGTTAGCAATTTGTTCCTTTCTATGAACATATTCCAATCTGATCTCCTTATCTTGCACCAATTCTCTGGAAAAATGATATTTTATTGCAATGTGCTTGGTTTTGGAATGCATCACTAGATTCTTAGATATGTTTATTGCACTTGTATTATTACAGAACATAACAACTGGTTCTTTGATTTCTATCATCATGCCTTCCAAGAACTGTTTAAGCCAAACAATATTAGAACAATTTACTGCTGTAGCAACATACTTTGCCTCTGCTATAGATTGAGATGTACAATTCTTCTTTTTGCTGGTCCAAGAAACCAACCTCTTTCCAAGAAAGAATACACCTCCACTTGTACTCTTTCTGTCATCAAAGTTTCCTGCCCAATTAGCATCAATAAATACTTTCAAATCCAAATTTCCTCCAAACTTATACCATAAACCATACTCTTCAGTTCCTTTCAAATATCTCATTATTCTTTTGATTGCCATCATGTGATTTTCTCTTGGTTTTGCTGAAAATCTTGCTACAATACCAACTGCAAGGGCAATATCTGGCCTATTATGAACTACATACTGCAACTTTTTAATCATAGATCTATACACTATTTGATCTACTTCTTTTGATTCATCTTCCTTGGTAAGTTTTAATCTGGTACACATAGGAGTCCCTATTGGTTTACAATCTTCCATTCCAAACTTTTTCAATATCTCCTTGATGTATTTTGATTGAGTAATGTAGATACCATTTATATTCTATTGAATTTGAAGACCAACAAAAAGTTTGATCTCACCAAACATAGACATTTCAAATTCCTTGTTCATTTGTTTTGAAAATTCTTTGCACAAATCATCATTCCCTATTGAAATAGTATCATCTACAAATATTTCTGCCAAGACAATCTTATTATCTGGTCCTTCCTTAATATAAAAGCTACTATTATCATTAGTTCTTTGAAAACCAATCTGAATAAGATAGTTATGCAATCTTTCATACCATGCTCTAGGGGCTTGTTTCAGACTGTACAATGCCTTGTGTAATTTGCAGACCATGTTCTTCTTATCTGGATCAACAAAATCTTTAGGTTGTTCAATGTAAACCATTCATCCAATATACCATTGAGGAATGCTGACTTGATATCCATCTGATAAAATTTGAATCCTTTGTGAGCAGCATATGCTATTAAGGTTCTGACTCCTTCCAATCTTGCAACAAGAGAAAAAGTTTCTCCATAGTCTATTCCTTATTCTTCAGCATATCCTTTGCATACTAGTCTAGCTTTGTTTCTTGATACCTTACCATCTTCATCCAACTTGTTTCTAAGTACCCACTTAGTTCCAATCATATTTTTGTCTTTAGGTCTGAGTACAAGAGTCCATGTCTTGTTTTTCTCTATCTACACTATCTCTTCATTCATAGTCTCAATCCAACTATCATTTTCCAATGCATCTTTGACATTTCTAGGTTCAAAATCAGCAAGTAAAAAAGTACCTTTCAACTTATTTCTTGTCATGGTTCCTTCAGATTTATCTCCAATGATCTAATCTACTGAATGATGTCTCTTGACATACTTAGCTAATACAAGTTCCTTGCCTTTTGAATGGATTTCATTATTATCTTCTTGCATTTCAACTTCAGGTTCTGTCTATTTTGGCTCAGTAGATATTTGCTCGGGTTCTTCGAACTCGGTAGACACTTGCTCAGTTTGTTGTGGCTCGGTTTGAACTTCCTGTAACTTGGTTATAGATGACTTGAGAGTAGAAGATTCCTAATTCTTTGATGTAACTGGTACTGTATCAAGTTCACTGAAGACAAACCTTTTATAATCTTCGGGTTCCCTTTTGTTTTCTTCTTCAATCCTTTCTGCGAACTCATCAACTTTCACATGTGCACTTTCTATGACTTTGTGAGTAGACAAGTTCAAACAATATATGTCTTACTTTTGCATTAGTATCCAAAGAATATACCTTCATCACCTTTCAAATAAAATTTTCCTTTTCTATATTCTTTCAAAATGTAACATTTACTTCCAAATACTTTAACGTAACTTACATTAGGTTTATAGTCATACCATAAGTCATAGGGATTTTGAATGATTCTTTCTTCAACTGTACTCGGTTCAAGGTATAGACTGTAGTGCTGATAGCTTCCTTCCAGTATTTGATAGCAATGCTCTTTTCAATCATTAAAGTTCTTGCACAATCCATGATGGATCTGTTTCTTCTTTTAGCTATTCCATTTTGCTTGGGTGTTCCAGGGGTTGATACATATCTTTTGATTCCTCTTTCAATGCAAAAATTATTAAACTCATGTGAAATGAATTCTCCACCTCTGTCTGACCTCAAGCATTTTAATCTTTTCCCTATTTCCTTTTCTACTCTGGCCAAATACCATTTGAACTTTTCAAATGCTTCTGATTTGTTTCTTAGATACATGATTGTCATCATTCTTGAGTAATCATCAACAAAAAGAATGAAGAAATTTTCTCTAGTATAGCTTTCAATTCCAATGGGTCCACATAAATCAGTATGCATAATTTCTAATATATCTTCAGACTAATAGTTTTTACTTTTAAAACTAGTCTTTCCCATCTTTCCAATTTGATAATTTTTGCATAGATCAACCTCAGGTTTCTTTATGTTATGAATGCCTCTTACTTTCTTGAATTTTCTTATCTTTACTAGATTATCAAAGTTTACATGACACAACCTTTTATGCCATAACCAACTTTCTTCAACTTGAGCAATGAAACATGAACATTCACCTATTTCAAGATAGAACAAGTTACCTTTAGTTTGAGTACCTGATCCAATCAGTTTTCCTTTGCCATCCAATAGTCTTGCTTTAGCGTGAATGAATTCTACTTTGAATCCATTATTGAGTAGATGTGCCACACTTAACAGATTATGCTTTAGTCCTTTTACCCATTAGACATTATCACATATAAGTTCCTTGGTTAGAGAGATTCATCCTCTCCCTTTTATACAACAAGGTTCATTGTTACCAAATCTAACACTACCACCGTCATAGTCTTCAAAGTATTCAAACTTAGTTTTGTCACCAATCATGTGATGAGAACAACCACTATCTATGATCCATGTATCATTTTTTCTCATATGAGAAATGAGTGCCATTTCCTCATCATTACCAGATTCATCTTTCACAGCAATATAGACAATTTTATCTTCTTCTTCATCATTAGAATCATTAGAATCTTTAGCCATAAAACATGTTTTCTTATCTTTATCCTTGAATGATTTGAAATCTTTCTTGCCATTCCATTTGTGATCTTTATTTTCATCTTTATTCTACTTGTTTGGACACCTAGCAGCAATATGACCAACTTCTTCACATGAAAAATAGATTAGGGGTACTTTACCTTTGTATTTTCCTCTGCCTCTAGAATATTTCTTTGCTAGAAGGGCTTCAATTACTTCAAGATCACTGTCTACACTTTGGTTTGATTCATCTTCACTTTCTGATTGAGATTTATTTTTTCCTTTCTCATTGAGTGAAAGTTTGGCTTCAAATGCTGATTGAATGTTGTTGGAAGCTGGAACATAGTTATCAAAGTTGTCCAGTTCAAATGCAGCCAATCTTCTAACTATAGCCTCTAGATTTATCTTGTGATCTGATTCACATCTTCTTTCTTGAATTGCAAAAACTCTGATTGCATAAATGGGAAGTAGAGTTCTGAGAACTTTACTTATAACTGTCTCTTCACTGATATCTCCTCCAGAAGCTTTGATTGCATTGGCACATGCTTTAACTCTTTCAACATATTTTGCAATGTTTTCATCCTCTCTCATCCTCATTTGATCAAATTGTCCTCTCATACTTTTTTCTTTGGCTCTTCTAACATTATCATCTCCTCCATAGATCTCTTTTAGTTTTTCCCACATTCCAAAGGTAGATTTGCAGTCCTTGATATCATCAAATTCTCCATAACTCAGAGTAGATGCTATATCTATCATCGTAATGTTGTGAGTCTTTTTTTTAGAAATTTCATTGATAGATAGTGTACCAGCTGGTTCTGCATTTTTTCATCAAGGTATTTTAGTCCTCTATCTCCAATAGAAGCTAGATGAAGTCTCATCAACCCTTTCCATGCTAAGAAGTTATTCCTGTTAAGCCTTGGAATTTCCCTCTTCTAAGACATCCTAATCTTTAGCTTAGATCCTTGAAATCTTTCTTGCAAGAACCAAAAGCTCTGATACCAATTGTTGGAAATAGAGATGGAGTAACTGAGAGGGGAGGGGTGAATCAGTTACCACAAAAATAAATCCATAGATCCTTGGATGTCTTAAAATAAAGTTTTTGCTGACACTCGATAACCACACAAATAAATGCTAAAACTTGATACATGTTCTATTAACTTATTAAGAATTTAAAGTGGTTAACATGTATGCATAAAGAAATAATCATGAACACAAGAGACACCAAATTTAACATGGAAACCCAATTTGGGAAAAACCACCAAGTAACTAGTTACCAATTTTCACTCTTCTGAAGTGAGCCCTATTAGGAGCCAATCCTGTTAAAGGTTACAAAACACACTATTAGGTGTGACCCTATTAGAGGATTTAATCACCCTATTAGAAGTGGCCTTGTTAGAGGTCTTTAAAACAATTCAACTAAATTGTCACCTTGTTAGAGGATTTACAAAATGGCTGTCAAACCAACTTTGTTAAGAGGTTTTGAATCACTGTTACAATGATTAGAAAGCAACAATGAAGTGATCTGAAATATATGCAACTTATCTTTGTTGAATACAGATCTCTATTCTACTTCACTAGATCCTCACTGATTGAACACAACTTTTCAGCTTCATAAGGATATCTAATCCTTCCTCCACATTCGCTCATATATCCGCTCATTCATACATTCACACTCTTATGCATCCACACTCTTACATCTTATGAATTCACAACTTGACCTTTCATATATACCTTTCAGATTGTCAAGTCAGCTCAATTACAAGTTACAACAACTGAAAAACATTAAATCAGTCAGCTCCACAAGATAATTAAACTTAATTCTTTAGAACAATAAAATTCTTTGTTTCCCGACCCAACTCAATGATCATTTCTCTAGAATGGTATCCCAGTGTTAACCAAGTGAAGCTTGGTAAATATTGCAAATCTTGCAACTTTCTTTGAAGATCAAGTTAACTCGGTAAACACTGACCTTCCTTCATTTATCGAGTGAGCTCGGTAAAAGCTAACCTTCCTTCACTTACCGAGTGAGCTCGATAAAAGCTAACTTTCTCTTTGATGATCGAGTGAACTCGGTTGACATTGAACTCGATAAACATTGAATTTTTCTTTGTTAACCTTGGGAGCTTGGTTAACATTAACTTTTTGCTACAATATCCTTTGATGCTCGAGTGAGCTCGGTAAGAGCTAACTTACTATGTAATATTTAGGAACATTTGGTAGATACTGTAAATTGCTTTTCTGACCGTCTGAGCTTGGTAGACTCTATCTGATGGTTTATATGAAATTTTTGTAACATCAAAGACAATACAAAATTAATAATTTTATCCAACATTTCTTCCATTACTTACAATGTTAGTATTCCTAATTATTCTACTATTCTTATTACCATCAATAAACTTAGGTTTTGTACATTCTACTACCTTATGTCCATAACCATGATAATTATAACAATAGAAATTAGTAATACGTTTAAAAAACTTTCTTGTGCAATCTTTCTTCATATGTCCAACTTCATTATATATGTAACATCTACCTCTAAATTCATGTCTTACCTCTTGAGATAAATCATCTTTCTTAGGTTCATCAAATTTCTCCATCAATTTAATTTTCTCAACTTCATCAGACCACTTGAACTTTTCTTTAGGTATTTTTGTTATAGAATCTAGTTCTATCCTAATCTAATCTTTCTTTGTTGAATTCTCTCCAAGAAGATATCTAAGGCCTATCTTGTCATAGGTGTTAATCTTAGATTGGTTTTGACATATGAGTGACAATATCCTTAAGTTATTTAACCAGTTCATGCCAAACCAGTAATACATGCTGAAGATATGTTGTCAGATAGTATATGTCGAGTGATAGATATTCAATATGAGCCGAGTAACTAGTAAGTGCCAAGAAGATAGTATTTGCCAAGCTATTTAGATGTCAAGTGATCAGTGGATGCCAAGTCATTCAGAGGAAAATTTACAATATTGAAGTTGTAGTTGATGTTGAGCATCAAGGACTTCAAGTGTCAAGTTGCACAGTTTTGACATAGTTATTTGTAATGGCAAAAACTTCCATGTAAACTAGTTTTGGGCCAACTTAAGGATTGTTTTATGATCTTTGCTAATAAGGACAAAGCTTAATTATGAATCCCTATGCATTAAATTCATTTAATTAGAAAAGGGAAAGGATTAAGTGGAAATATGGTTGAATCACAACCATTTATTCATACCTAACCCTAAGTTAGCTAGGTCTTCTTAAGGAGGAAAAACCCTAAACTTTTTATGAATGCTTCAGGAGAAATAAAGAGAGTTTGCATGCAAAAATAAAGCATTCATGGTGACTAAGGTGTTATGATTTGAGTAAAGGAGAACAAAGGAAAGGAATCAAAAGACAACATAGATACATTTGATTAGAAAGGATCAAGTACACATTAAAATAGAGGTGATCTAACATCAAGCAATAGAGTACTAACTGAAGGATCATTACTAAAACATTTTAACAAGTGAATTAGTTAAATCTCCTAATAGAGTAGTCTTAACAAGATATTATAAATCCTTTAATAGGGTAAGATCTAACAAAATTGTAAGCCTTTAATAGGGTAGACCTTTCACAAGGTAGAACCTGTTTCATGTTCAAACATTATAACCTTCATTGGATATGCTTTACTAATGCATTAGTGAAGATTTATAGCTATCATCCCCACCACAATTTTAACTTCTCCTTGGAAGGTTTCTAGATAACCAAATATCTTGTGTCATTCATTTGTTGAATGTTTTACTTTCATGCTATGGATGTATATGATTAATTTGGTATTTTAGTTTATATGCATACATTGTGAGATGGATGTGTGGTGAATGATTTTGAGGTTGAAAGTTTTAGGGGTTGATTCACCCTCCCACCTCCCACCCTCTCTTAGAGTTTACTTCCCTATTTTATTTGCAACATTTGGTATCAAAGCCCAGTTGTTTGAAAGTGAAGCTTTGCAACTTTGAGGAAAGATCTTGAAGATGGAAGTCTACAAGTTAGAAAATATTATTGAGAACCAAACAATTCAAATACAACTTTTTCTACATCAGTTGAATGGAGCAAGAGATGAGTTAAAGAGATCATTGAAAAGAAGGAAGGAAATTGCTAATGAAGAGAATGGCACACAATACCAAGAGATTAACACTACTAAATTGTTTACAGATGAAAACACCAATGAATTTGAAGTAGGAATAATAGATCTAATAGAAAGGAATGGAACCCTAACTAAAGAGGTAAGAATTCTTAGGAGAGAATAAGAAGTCCAATCACTATTTCTATGTGAGGTGAGTAAGTAGAAAAAGAAAGATGAAGAGGACAAAGTCATGATTGAAGATGACAAAAGGATTTTGACCAAAAAACTAGCAGAGAAAACATCAGAGGTAAGTAGGATTGCCAATATGCAATTAGAAAATTTGAGTCAAATGATGATTGTAAATCATTGACTGTATGCAAATGATGTTGAGATCACAACACTAAAATTGTAGAATGAACAACTGAGAAATGATCTGAAAAGAGAAAAATAGTTTGCTAAAAGTTTCAATAAATCTAGTGAAATCATCAAGTACTTTGAGAAATTAATGAGATACCCTAGATCCAATAGTAATACTTTTGGACTTGGTTAGACTAGTATTGAAGAAGGATAATCATCCAAAAGTGGTGAAGAAAGAAGTAACAAAGGTAAATACTCCAAAGACACTTGCCATAATTGTAGTAAGATAGGTCATATTGCTAATGTTTGTGAGAGAAAGACTACAAATCAAAATTCTAAATAGATGTTTATGGCTCATTGCCACAAATGCAAAAAACAAGGACATCAAGCACATGAATTTAGAACAAAGACCATAACACATAGAGATTTGAAGAATGTTTCTTTAACTATCACAAGTATGAATATAGAGTATATGAGTGTAGATCCAAGCCTAAATGGTCATCAAACAAGTAAAAAAAGGTAAATCACAATGAAAACTCTTATAATTGGGATTATAATACTAGGTATAGTTGTCACTATTGTCAATAGTATGAACATGTTGCTAAAAATTGTATAAGAACACATTTCATAAGTGACTACAAAAGATGGTTGAGTCAAACCATGTGTTTTAGCTATTTGAAGACTTCTCATATAAGTAGGAATTTTCCAACAAGGTCAAAGGCACCAAGTAGTGAGTTTAACGAAGGCAAAGGAAAGGAAAATTTTGAGAATGTTAGAGATGAGATGAATAAGACATGGAAGAGAAAGTAATATTGAAGCACATCAAATTTAGATGAGATCACTTTAGCCAATGGGTTAGCTGATTACACCACCCCCAATTAAGCAATGAAGAGGATTGTGTGGGACTGATATTTAAAATATTTACTATACATCAGTTCCAAGGATTTAGTTTTGAAAAGATTATATTTGCATGAAGAAAGATTCAAAGTGTTGTTAAGAATCTAGAAGAAATCTTTAAGTTGTGATGGTTTTCATGTTAGTACCGAGCATGAAATGTTTCACTATGTTTGTTAAGTGAAACAATAGTTGATGTCAAGCTATCAAAGGTGATAGTATTGACCATGCTCATAGTGGTTTTTGAGCATAAAAAAACTTCATGGAATCCAAGTGAGTTGAAATCTCTATTGAAGTTGATCTTATAGTTGTGTAAGCATTAAGCATTAAATACAAGGTTTTTAGGTCTATATGATCAATTTATACTTATTTGACATTATTCAAATTTGAAGGAGAGCATGAAGAGAGAAAATCAATTTGAAGAGATCATTCTAAGCATTTGCAAGTAGGATTTAATAGTTGCTTGACACTATCACAATAGATTTGCAAAGGTACTTATTGTGTGTCAAGCTATTTAGTTTGAATTTTTGCAAACCCTAGTTTACATTATGGTGTCTAGTTCTTTAGCTCCAAAGGTTAAAGAGGCTAAAGAAGTTTTGAATTTTAAATTAATAAGAAATGAGATTAGACAACCAAATTTTTGAGCCATTCCTAATATTGCTTACAAGCAAGATCCATCTAGTGCATTATCGATCATACCACCTTGATTTTTTATCATTCAAGATGTAAGATGTTGCTACACATGCAAGGTGGGTAGCATAGGTGACATGGAGAATAGGGAAACCTATGGGAAATTATGTGAAAATGGAGCACTAAAAGATGAATTCAATATTGTAGAGAGAAAATGGTTGACTCATGCCCTAGATTTCCTCAATTTTTTCAAGATTGAATGGATGAAGATAGTTCTAAGTAGAATTCACAATAATTCTAAATAGTTTTAAAATGGATCAATGATATTCAAAAATAAAAATGTACATGGAATAATAGGGTCTCCAACACTTGACTGACCTAAAACCATTAGGAGTGAATCTAAAGAGGTCATTGAGAAGAATATAGGGGTAGTGTGGAATACATAAGGTATGATAATTGATACTATCTCAAATCCCCTAATTATATTTGTAGTAAGGATAATAGCACATAAGTTATACTAATCAAGTAGGCTCAATAGTGTACCATGTATTTTTTTTGATATGCATTGTAAGATAGTCAAGAAGGATCATACCTATGGCCTTGCCAAGTTGTAGATGCAATAGTTGTTAGAAAATTTGGGAGCAATAAGGAAGACCAAAAGTGCACAATGTAAATTTGGTTCAATTCTTGTATGTATATTATTTTATGTACAAAATAAATTCCCTATATTTGGTAAAGTTGCATGGAAAATAAATAGATCTATTACAATATAGATAGGTGAATTTATTGAGCAACTTGGAAATAATTTTGAGTCAATTATGACTAGGTAATTTGAAGATTTCAAGTAATCAATGAAGGAAAGACTAAGGATACCAATTTCACTAGTTGAGAAAAATTTCAATGATGTTTTCAATCTAGTTGACATTGATTTTACATATGTTCAATCTATTTTTCTAATGGTAAGGTGGTTAATACCACTAGGCTATGAGATCAATATTGATGAAGCCTTTGCAACAATAAAAATATTACTTGCAAAAAATGTAGATGCTAAGGCTACTACCTTTGGGAACTATGAAATGGCTAAATCTAAGATAACAATGGATTTTAAGACTATCTTGGTCATAAGAAAAAAAAAATTGATTTTCAAGAAACTTATATAGAAATTTGGTGAAGTAGAAAATGATGAAGAAGAAGAAGAGGATATACTTGTTGAAGCACCACTAGCCTTAACCCAAGGTCAAGGAGAAGATCAAGCAGCAGAACTAGAAATTGAAGAAGGTGCCAAGGGAGAAGAAGCCCATGAAGCACCTAAGAAAAATAAGAGGAAAGCCAAAATCCCAGCAACTAGCAAACCAAGGAAGGTTTCAAAAGCTAAGCCTACAATTCCCTCTACTAGAGAAAGCACAAGGGATACTACTAAAAAGGATCAAGAGGTAGATGAGCCAAAAGAGAAGAGGACTAGATCAACTAGCAAAGAAGAGGACCCTGAAAGGAGACCAAAGAGAAAGCGCATAGCTCTAGTTGAATCTGATGAAGAGAGGATAAAATCTAATGACAATAGACAATTTAAAGTGGTAAGTCACAATTATTCCTTAGATTTAGACAATATATGTGAGAACATAAGGAATACTAATTTATCTAGTATCACACATATTGAGTTTGAAAAACTTGGAAAATTTGAGATGAACCAAATAGAGGAATCAATATATGTCATGATGGCAACATTCAAAAATACTCCAATTGAGATTGCCAACTCACTACACAAAGATCTATAAGAAAGAGTTGAGCATAAGTGGCAATATAGTCTAGACATAGAAAGAAAAATTAGATAGACTACACTTGCACGAGTAATCCTATAATTAGATAAGAAAATAATGGACAGGGAAATAAAGAAGCACATTGGAAAATTTACATTGAAATACAGGGCTTTCAACATAATGCAAAACAATGTTGAGGACGTTGTATAGAAGAGCACTATGATTTGGAAATCATTATATGGTTTGACAACACCCAAGGCAATTATGCAGGAACCTATTGAGGTAGGTGAGGACAAAGATGAGCAACAATAGGTAACTAATTTTGTCATAGTTGACTCTAAGATAGTTGCACATGAGGAAGGCACTGAAACACATGAAGATACAAAAACACTAGCTAAGGAAGAGAAAAAACACAAAATAGAGTGTATACGATACACTAGTGTTGAGCACCAGTTCTCAACATGAGGTGAACACAAAAAGTGATACTATAAAGATAAAGGATGTTTCTGATACTGTCACTCAAACCATCAATTCCCTTACCAAGGAAGATTTGAAGAAGACACTAGTTAAGTCCATTACCTAGAAAAAACTTTGTGAAAATCCTATATTGGTGATTTTTGATGAAATTGAGAAGCCCAAGAAAGTATCTACAAGAGAGGAAGTACAAAAACAAGAGACATCTATAGCCCCTCCTCAATTCACATTAATACAACCTACATTACCCATTGTGGTATATCAACGGAAGGAGACAACAACTTCTATTGTTGATTTATTGATGTAAGGTACTCTAGTCTCTGTCGATATAAAGGAAAATGAAAACATCATGGAAGTGATAGTTGGAGAGTATATAGATAAACCAAAAAAGAGTGAAGGAACACAAGTTCCAATAGTTTAGGTAGATACTCCTACACCTACAACACATGATCAAGGTCTAATTGAGAAAGTAGAGAAAGGCAAGGATAAGACTAAAGAGATAAATTTGAATACAAAACCTAAGGAGAAACTAAAAATAAAAACATCGGTGACTTTGCTAGCATCTACTACTCCTCCTAGTCAAGCTCTTCATAGGCTGAGTATAGAAGCTATATCCCTACAATCATCAAGGTTGAATTCAAGCACATCAAAGGAAGAGGAAGCTACACCATTTATTGATGTGAACTTATATGAAGTGATTGAATTTACCAAGTTTGATTTTGTAACCATCACTATAGAATAGATGCGAATACTCCAAGATGCACTTGCAAAGAAGAAGAACTAAGAATTTCTCAAATAGGAGCATAGGTAGAAGAAATATTTGATAGATATCAAAGAAAATTTTCTTGATGACTTCATCCTACCAAAATCAAAAGCCATAAAGCCTATCATAGAACAATTAACCAACTTAGTGGAGAAGGTGAATGACATAGACCTAGATTCATTAAACTACTTGAATGGTTTGAAAGAAAGTTTCAGCATAAGCTAGATGAAAAGATATCAAGTGCTATTTCATTATCACAAGTTGTGTTAGCAACCAAATTTGGTAGTCTAATGAAGGTACTCTAGAAAATATTCTCTTTGTACACCAAATTTTGAAATCCAACACTCTTCATAAAAGAAATTAGGAGCCACATAATGAGTTTGGAGAGTCATAATAGTCATATGGAGACACTAAGAAAACATTAAGGCTTAGCTGATCAATATCTAATCTAGCTTGACTCCACATATGGAGATATTGAACGAGGGACTAGCCTTTTCTGAAACACTCATGAAGGCATAGTCCACCTTGCTGTTGAGCTGGCCATCCAAATCAAATCATTGGAGGTAGCTTGTGACAATAGGGATATAGCTTTGAAAATAATGTTTGAGGTCCACAAATTTTTTTTGGACAAATACACTCTTAGTGTATAACCCTTTAACATAAGTGTCAAAATGGGGGAGAAATAAAAAGTATGGGGGAGATACTATTTTCAAAAATAAGGATGTCAATGGCATAAATAGTGTACACAACACATCTACTTAGTAGGAGGAATGATTTTGGTTTTTCTATAGAACAAAACAATCAACACAAGGAGATTTATTGAATTTTGAGGTATAACTTATGAGTCATAACTTTTTGTAAAATTTTGAAGTTTTGAAGTTTTGTATGTAAGTGGATATTATCTAAGTTATTCTTGAAAGGATAAAGGTTATTTATACATGATCAAGTATTTTTCCACTCATGTCAAAGGGAGAGATTGTTAATCTCAAATTGATTTTGACATATGAGTGATAATATACTTAAGTCATTTACTTAGTTCATGTTGAACAAGTAATGCATGCCAAGCATCAGTTGTTAGATAGTATATGTTGAGTGATAGATATTTAGTATGAGCTGAGTAACTAGTAAGTGCCAAGTCACTCAAGTACCAAGAAGATAGTATGTTCTGAGCTACTAAGATGTCGAGTGATTAGTGGATGCTGAATCATTCAGAGGCCAAGTTATAGCATTGAAGTTGCAATTGATGCCGAGTGTTAGAGAATTCAAGTGTTGAGTTACATAGTTTTGATATAGTTGTTTGTAATTTCCCAAACTTCTATGTAAACCATTTTGGATGGACTTAAGGATTCTTGTATGATCTTTGATGATAAGGACAAATCTTAATTGTGAATCCCTATGCGTTACATGCATCCAATAAAAAAAAGGGAAGGATTAAGTAGAAATATGGGTGAATCACAACCATTGATTCATACCTAACACTCACTCACCTAGGTCCTCTTAAGGAGGACAAACCGTAATTTTTTTATTAATGCTTAAGGAGAATTAAAGAGATTTTGCATGCACAAATAGAGCATTCATGGTGACTAAGGTATTATGAATTGAGTTACATTGTAGAATGAATTAGAGGAGAACAAAGGAAAGAAATCAAAAGACAACAAAGACATATCTAATCAAAAAGGATCAAGTACACATCAAAATAGAGATGGCCTAACATCATGAAATAGAGTTCTAACTGAAGGATCATTGCTAAAACATTTTAATAGGTGAATTAGTTAAATCTCCTAATAGAGTAGTCTTAACAAATCCTTTAACATGGTGCTTACTTCATTGTAACTTAAATTCGTCTTACCAGACACACTTCTAATAGGGTGTTGAAATCCTTTAATAGGTTAAGATCTAATAATCTTGTAATCCTTTAATAGGTCATACATTTCATAGGGTAGATCATGTTTCATAATCAAATATTGTAACCTTCATTGGATAAACTTTGTTACTGTAGTAGTTAAGATTTATGGGTGTCATTTCCACCCCAATTTTACCTTCTCCTTGGAGGATTCTTGGTAACCAGATATCTTGTATCATATATGTGTTGAATGTTTTACTTTCATGCTATGGATGTATATTCTTAATTGTGTATTTCAGTTTATATGCATAGATTGTGAGATGAATGTGTGGTGAATGATTCTAATGTTAAAAATTTTAAGTGCTAATTCAGCCCACATCCCTACCCCTTCTTAGAGTTTACTTACCTATTGTATTTCCAACAATAATAAGGCCTTTGATGAAATATATTTTTATTAATTTTCTTAGAACTTGTGTAAAGTTTCTCTAACTAGTTTTTTGCTTGTGTCAATTCTCCTTTCACAACGATGTTGTATTTTTCTAACTCTGCATGCCCTATCTTAATAGAATCTAATTCATATTTCACTTGACTCAACTAGTATCTAAGGTCTACATTCTCATATTTTAGATCAGGTTCACTCTTATTGCCATTAATCTTAAGACTCAGCTTTAGTGCAATAATTTTCAACTCATGTTTCAAGATGTCATTCTCTTTCTTGAGATTTTCTATATTGTTATCAACACAAATCTATGTAGAAGGTTCTTTTCCAAATTTAAGATCATCAATTTCATCTTTTAGTTAGCCAATGTAAACTTTTGCATCCTTTTATCTATCTTTCAAGTTATCTCTCTCTTTAGTAAGAAGATCAATCTATTCAAGGGCTTCTTCAATATTCTTCTTCAACTATTCCATATTCATTGAGATCTTACTTAACCTATTAAGCCTCTTCAAAGTAACTAGGCTTTGATGCCTATTTTTAGAAATAGATAACACTAAGAGGTGGGGTGGGGGGGTGTTGGCGGTAGATGGCGATATTAATTTTTGCCATCAATAGCAGACAACCAGTCCACCGTCCAACCCACAACTCAGCCATCCATCCATCGTCCACAATAAATTGTAGACAATGAGCCATCTCAGCCCACAAAATATCAGTCCATATTTAGTTCCATAATTAATATAATGTAATATGTGTAAAATGTTTTGTGAGTTCTTAGACCTCTATAAATAGAGGCATTATGTAAGGACTTGAGCATCAGATGTTTATCTGATCATGTTGGATTAGTAGAGCCCATTTTGGGTTTCTCATGGTGGATCATGAGTGGATGGAATGCTGTAGCATTCTATGGATTTGTAATGGATTTTAGTTATGTTAATGAGTATGAAGTGCTATAGCACAACTTAATGTCTTCGTGTTTGTCTTTGATCCCCTCTATCCACCTCCTTCAAGTGGTATTAGAGCTAATGGAATATGATCCTAGAGATCGTGGAGAGCTCAAGAAGTTTAAAATCAGTGAAGAGTGTTGTGGCAACGTAGCCCAACAAGCAATGGCTTTGAAGTTATCTTCTGCAAGAATAAAGAGAAGAACAAGTCAAGAGATTGCTAGGAGAAACAAAGAAGCGGTGAAAAGAAGAAAGCCAAAGTTGAAGTGTGTTTGAGTTAGTGCTGTGTAACACTATCATTCATAGATTAGAAGCATGTGGAGCATCTTTGTGCAAGCGAGAGTGCCGAAGAATGCATACACATGACATGGAAGATATTGATCACAAAAATTTTTATTATGTTTGTGTTTGAAATATGTGTGTTAGTTGTTATGCATTAGTTGTTAAAGTTAAGTTAGTTATCTTAGGTGTAATAAAAGGTGAGATGGTGTGCTAAAGCTTGTTGTCATAGTGCAAAGGTCTCTGTGTGTGCTGATTTGGAGTTTAAGTGTTGGAATTTGGATGAGAAAATGTTTAAGGCTTTGTCATATCAAATGTGGTCATGTAATAGTAGATGGCTGAATTGATATCCCACAATCAAGTGATGAAGATTGAATGAGAATTGCTTGTTAATAATCTATTGTAAGGGGTGCATTATCAGTTGTACCCGACACCCTAGAGTTTAACTGAATGTATTGATGAACCATGTATCTGAAAAGGATTCTTATAGAACTAGCGAGTATCACGGTTGGGCACCCATGTATCTCAGTAGATGGATTTCTTTTTATATGGACTCAATAATTAGTTTGATGCAAATACAAAAGAGCAAGGCCCAGAGTGATGAAAGTTTCACTATAGTGATGATTCATGGTTAGTAGAACCAATAAATGCTTGGTTTGTAAACCATTGGAGTGCAAAGTTTATAGTGATCTTGAAACCATCTGTGTGATATTTGTAGAGTTCGTGGTGAGCTTGGAACCACTTCAGAATTGCATTGGTTAGGGGTAAGCCGTAAAACTTGAAATAATTATAATGAGGGAAAACAATATAAATGCAGTAGCATTAGTGACAAAAATTAAGGGGGAGTGTTGGTGGTAGATAGTGATATTAGTTTCTGCCATCAAAAGCAGACAACCAGTCCATCGTCCAGCCCACAACTCAGCCATCCATCCACCGTCCATAATAAATTGTAGACAATGAGCCGTCTTAGCCCACAAAATAACAGTCCATATTTAGTTCCATAATTAATATAATGTAACATGTGTAAAAATTTTTGTGAGTTCTTATACCTCTATAAATAGAGGCATTATGTAAGGACTTGAGCATCAGATGTTTATCTGATCATGGTGGATCAGTAGAGCCCATTTTGGGTTTCTCATGGTGGATCATGAGTGGATGGAATGCTGTAGCATTCTATGGATTTGTAATGGAGTTTAGTTATGTTAATGAGTATGAAGTGCTATAGCACAACTTGATGTCTTCGTGTTTATCTTTGATCCACTCTATCCACCTCCTTTAGGGGGGGGGGGGGGTTGGTACGTGAATTAGTATATTACAAAATTTCTTCCACAACTAAATATTGTTAATTACTTTGTGACTTACATATGAAAGTAAACCAAAATACTAAATAGTAAATATAACCATGCACATAGAGAACTCATAACACCATTATTTGTTAACTAGGGAAACCCTAGCCAAGGGAAAACCCCTATGGGGATGATACCCACTAGATAATTCACTAAACAATAGGATCCTATTAAGGATATTGACCCTATTAGGAGTCTATGAAGTACATATAGTGTCTCGAGTCCTTGTTAGAGGACAAGGCTTTTTTAGAGGCCTCAACCCTTCTTGGAGTTGCTTCAACCCTATTAGGAGTTGGTAGAACAATTACAATCTATGCAATAAGAGCCCACTGCGCTAACATGTAATTATACAATTTCAATTCCTTCACAAGATATGTATAGATACAATACTTTCTTTGCTCCTATAACTTGCACTTCCTCTAATCTTACATCAATTTTCATGTCATATAAGTCTCATAAATAGTTCTCACAATAGTTTTCATGTTGCATCTAATCACACAACTTCCACATTATTTTCTCAAGATAAGATCTTTACTTATACCTTGCACAATCACAAAAAATGATCTACATTGTTAGCTTTCATGTTATCACATGCTTGAAATAATATAAAATAAATTATGGATTAATATCCACATAGTTGGCTCAACATAACATAGTAATTATTTTGCAACATAAATAATTCCTAAAGCCGTACAACTTTATTTACTGCCATGCTCTATTCTGTACTGTTTAATTCTCGCACCATTAATCTTAGTATCAGTTGTGTCATACTATTTGTACACATATGTGCATTGGTATGCATCATCATGAAAATTTAAAAAACTTTCCTCAACTACACATAAGCTAACTTTGTGCATATTATCCACACTCTTAAGATTTGTACTCTATGTTGCTATAAACTATCTAATACTTAGACAAATTTCTATCTCTAAATGCATAACTAAGATGTTGCCATAAATAAAAACCATCAAGATATCTAACTAACTAGATTGTCAACATTAACTTCTCCATCATTGGATACCTAGATATCCTTTGAATCATCTTCTTTGTGATGGGATAGGTCCGCTCGAGCCAAAATGTCATGTCATGGAATTGAGTTATTATAGCCTAATCCATTTGATTCAAAATTTTCTTGGCATGTGGATGATGTGTGTCAAGCCATTGACCTCTAGATTCTTGTATTTTGACTTCAACACATCATTTTTGCATAATGCACCATATGCCTGATTTAGTTTGAAATTCCCTAGTTCTTGAATAGAAACTGATAAAAAAATTTGACATCATGAATGAGAAGTATGTTGGGAGGAATTAACAAGTGTGACCCTTGTAGATCCTTCTCCTTAGGGATGCATCTTTTATTTTGATGGAATGTAGTCTGAACTCTTTACCAACATTTAAACACCCCTTTTGACCTTTGTGCTCAAAGATGCTACCATAATTCTTAGTTGATGAAAGATTATAGATAGTGACTTTACTTGAGATTCTCTTAGTTTATTAAAACTTGAAATTCATGGTGAAAGATGAATCTTTGATTTCTTTCTTTTATCATATGTTCAATTTTAGGGCCCCATTAATGCTTTGCACTTAGGTAGGTGATTGAGACTCATTTTGGTCTTCAACGCTTTAATGCACCTTGAGGCTTGGCTAATACTAACTAACCATGCTTGGCTGAGTCAATGACTTGGTTGAGCTTGCCCATGCTCGATTAGAACTAACAACTTAGTTAGGCCTAAGGAATGACTCAGTTAAAACTAATAGCTTGGTCAAGTCTAAGATTTTCATCTATCCTTAGTGCATCTAATATGTTGATTTGGACATTCTTTCTTGGATGACTAGAACTAATGTAGAGTATGATTTTGATCACAACTCCAATGGTCTCCTTGCCTTCTTAAGAAGAGATGATTGAATCACCCAACTCATTAACTTGGGTGTCAATCACATCACTTTTCTCACTTGAATTCTCTAGAGATTTCCTCACCCATTGCTTCTTCATTTGAGTCATGATCTTATCAACTTTTGATTTCTTTTCATCTTCAACTGTAGCTCTATTCATGTATTTCTTTGCATACATAATATCTTTTGGTAGGATTCCTTTTTCTAAAGTGAGTCCTCATGCAATTATCTCTAATGTGTCCATACTCCCTACATAGATTACATCTACACCAAGTGTTGTAATCCCAACTAAAGATTTCTTTAGCAAGTTGTTTAGTATGATTCCAACTCTTGGTTCTACACTATGAAGATCTATGACCTTGCTTTTTTGCATGTGAAATATCTTCCTTCAAACTTGGTTTTCTCTATGTCCATGTTTGCTGCAATTGTAATATTTATCATTAAATTTTGGCTTTCTATTGATCCAACATTTGTTTGATGTATGCTCTAACTTTCCACAATGATTACATGTAGGTCTTTTGTTGTTTAAGATCCTTTTTGTGATGATGCTCCTTGTTTAGTGTAACCTAATCCTATCTTTCTCTTTTGTCTATTATGAGATAGCTCAGCTAATTGATCCATGCTTTCTTGTGATCTCATCATTTCTTTCTTTTTATGCTCTAAGATCATTCATGAGTCTTTCTTTTTCTATCCTTATATTGATGACTTATTGATTTGTTTTATTCAATCGATTTCCTATATTTGCATGCTGTAGTGAGAGCTAGTGGATTTCATTGTCTTTTTCTTCTAGCCTAGTGTTGAGTAATCTCTTATGTTCTTCTACCATATTTTAATCTTTTTCAGTTCAATTTTTCTATTCCATGATTTCACATATCCTAAATGAATGAATCTCATGTTCTCTTTTTAATTTTCTTAATTCTTCTTGTAGAATAAGGTTCCTTCCAAGTAGATCTTCTATAGCTTCATCTACTTCATCTAGACTTCTCTCTACAAATATATTCAATTCTTTCTTCCATGTATAGATTTTCATTCATCTGTGCTATCAATTATTTTCATCTTTTTAGGGATTAAGAGAGTTGATTCTTCAATTTCTTGATTTGATCTATGGACACATGTAGATCCAACTTTTCATTTGCAATGGCTTTCTCTAGCTATTAAACTTTGACTTTCCATTGTCTTTGATCTTTTATCTCAAGCTATTAAACTTCTGATTAGAGAACCTTTCCCTGTTACCAATTATTGGAAATACAATGCAAACTAGGTGACTAAGAGGGGGAGGGGGTGAATTGGGAACCACTTAAACTTCTAAACTTAATTCACCTTTTTATGCTATCTAATATACTTGCATGCATGGAACATAAAGTAATAAAGTGACAACACCATAACACAATATTCAGTAACCCAAAAACCCTCCAAGTAGAAGGTAAAACTAGGGTGGGGATGACACCCACAAATCTTCACTACTATACTAATAAAGTTTTCCTATTAAAGCTTACAATTGATCACTTTTGGTGATCTACATAGTTAAGAGTAAGAAGGATTGTTAGGTCCACCTTGTGAAAGGATTTATATAATACAACCAAGTACGCACTCTATTAGGAGTTTCTGCAAAGGACTATTAGGCCCACCCTACTAAGATATTTGGAACTAACAAAACTATTAGTGTGAATTAATGGATTGATGTCTGATATGAAACTCTAATTGTTGATGAACATCCTTTGAAGTAAACTAATCACCTAGCTATGATAGATGAGTCTCTACATTTCCTTATATTGCTTGTAGTCTTCTAAATACTCTACTCTTTCATATTCACTTGTTTAAAATGTTCTTCTAACTCATAGTACCTCTTTTGGATAAACAAAATACATTATACTTATATCCATCCAAATAATTACATTACATGTTGGTTACAACATAAATAGTTCCAAAAATAACTACCAAGTCAACTCAATGTTGTAAATCAAGCCCAATGGCTTACTCGAGTGATATTGTAGACACTCAATCAACATTGTCACATTGGCTAACTCTAACACTCAATTGATACTAGATGCTTGGTTCATATTGATCACTTAGAAAATGCTAGTAGCTTGGTTCACACTATTCTACCTAATTGGTTATCATCTTGAAGCAAGAATACTCTACTGACTCAGTTTACACTAGAGCTTGGTAGATACTATCAACATGGCTGATGCTACAACATTGTGGGAGCTATCAACTTGGTTGATACTACAACTTAGTTGATGATGATTCCTTCATTCTAGGTCAATAGTATTAGCTTGGTTTAATCATGGGCTTGATTAACAATTCTATCTAGTAGCTCAGTCACTATTGAATTCTCATAATGACCAAATGTTTTGGCACTAATTAACAATATTTTTTTCAATTAGATTAGAAATTTGATCATAAGTAACATTCATGTTATTCCTTTGCTTCTATAGGCTCAAAAAGTACTAACTTACTTAGTATAAGTGAAATTCACATCACCCAATCTCCATATGTTTCACTTAGCATGTAGTGTAACTTGGTCTCTATTGGGATGCTTGGCAACCTTTGACTTGTTCGACATGTAGTGAAATATAAAAACATCCATGTAGCTTGAGGTTCTTAGGATAGATTGGTTGTAGTGATGAGAGGCCAATGTAGCCTAGAAAGTGACCAAATGTTGGACAGAAATAGGCAACAAGGTTTAGCGATCAACACACCAAGCCTAATTGGATGCCTAATATATTGAGTATCCAATCAGCCTTGGTGATCACGAAGCCTATATGGTCAAATCTAAAAATGTAATTTTTCAGCATTTAGGTGACTACCAGACTTTGAGAATGTATTTGAGGACTTTTAATGTGAGACAATTCATTGAAATAAAAAGGATTTTTTGAGAACATACTCATTTTTTAAACAATATAATGTCTATGAAAATATGAGCTTGATAAGTAAATATTACTTATTTTTAAATGAAGATACCTTTAAAGTGTTGTTTGATATAGTGATTGAAAAATAGGTTTAACTTTCAAATCATAAAATATTTATTGAACTTCAAAGATGTGTCACATATTACTCTTCACCTACTACAATGAAAAAAATCAATGTAATTTTTTTAATTAGTTAAGGTGATTAGACACAAGCCTTCATTTTTTGAAAAGTATTGTATCATAAAATTGATAATTAATAATTTTCTTAGGATAAAAATACCTAAAAAATATGCATCACATTTGGGAATTAGTCTAATTCTTATATTTACAATCTTATAAAAAAAATTATTTGATTGTGATTAAGGTGCTCAAGCATACAATTGCTTCTTATTTTTAACCTAGAAATTTTAGACTACTACGTTAAAATTTGAATTTTTGACCAAGTAGAATAAATTATTTTTATGTAAGACCTCATAGTTTAGAAACTACATTAAATTTTTTATATTTTCTATTTTTATAAATTTTTAATATAAACATCATAACTAGTTCAAAATTGAACCTCAAGTTTACACAAGTTTGATATCTTTATTTCGACAGATGCTTCAACATCTATGAATCAAAGTTTCAATAAGGGCTTCCAACCCCTTTTCCTAGCTCATTTATCACAATACATAAAAATCTTACCTTGTTCTAGAAAGTCTAAGCTTAATTCTTGGCTCTCTATAGGATCCTTCTCTTTTTCTATATTTTTCTCCTTTAAAACCTCTATATTAGCACCTCTTGTGTCTAGATCAGTAACCTCTTCCAAAAAGCTTCACCCTCCCTAAGGCCTAAATCACTAGAAAATAAATCTAAACCAACAAAATAACTAATCTCTATCATGTATAAGTTATTAAATCTCTCATCATTAATAGTCTTATCATTATCACATTAATAAAGAATTGAGATCTCTCCCCACTCTCAAAGGGGAACATTATTTTTTATTAAAAAAAGAGCTCTTTATTTGTTGCCTCTTTCACTAGATCAACTTGGATACACATGCCTAACAAAGATTCCTTATATTCCTTGACATTCAAATCATCCCTAACTATATCAACATTATCCTTTCCTAACTAGAGCTCGAGATTCAAATCTATATTAGGTAGTTCAGCCCTATCTAGTAGAGGTTCAGATACATCTTTTGGAATCTCTACAATTTTTCAAAATTCAACTACCCTATGAATTTTAGATTGATTAATCCTACTACTAATTTTTGGAAAATTTCACATACATCAATTCCTATTTCCACTTACTCTAATTCCACAAAGAGTGGTGATATACATATCTAGGAATAAATCCACCTCCACCTTGGGAAGACTATTAAGATTCATAACAAACTTATTTATTTTGTCTTTGAATATTTTAAAGGGACCTTCTAAGAGTTTAGGAAATACCTTAAATTATTTCTCCCCTTCTTATAAACTCTACCATATATAGGGCTTTAATACTAAAATCCATATAGACAAGCATACTCATATCAAATTTGTTATATCTATGATCTTACCAACCTACAATTGAGCTTGATTTGTTTATGATCTCTTTAATAATATCTTTATTAATTAACTCAATAGGTAAACATGGATTCCTAATAGCTCTAATAAATTTTAAAATTTTAACATAACTAGATCTAATATTATCCTCTAAATTCATAAAATTAAACAAGTAACCATCTAGCAATGAAGACCATCCATTCAAAAATCTAGTTTTCAAATAAAAAAGACAAGTTATGTATAAAAAGGCATCAGAAATAATAGTACTATTTACCTTAGGAAATACATGTATTAGAGCTAATGAACTATTTATTCCATGAATTTACCATATCTATACCATGTGGTGAATATGCAATATTTTTTTACTAATCATATAGGCATGTTTGATCAAGCTACCCTTAATTACTATTTTCATAGCCCTATAAGATATTCAACGGACATATTTTGTGGGAGATACTAGGATTATTAAGGAGAGGTGATATGTACCATGATTTTTCTTAATGGTGGATAATTTTAAGGAACCCCCCTCCTTAGATCAGAGAGGCTTAAAACGGTTGAATAGACACATTTCCTTATTAGGAGGATGAGTGGTGTATGTATTCCAAGGCTTGCTTGCATTGCTACTAAGAGACATAGCTTATCTCTTATATGAACCTAATCTCCTCTAGGTCATAATTGGCTTAGGTGATTAACTAAGTCCAATTCCAACTCTTCTCAAAGAGTTCTTAACCCTTGTGCTTAACCTTGAAATACAAACACCTATAGATAGTACAATCCTTTACCTTCACTTAGAAATCTCTAAGTGCTACTTTCTCACAAACTCCACTCTTCATTGCCTAGGTTTCCATAATCATGAAAACATTCCATTTTCCTCCTCTTGGATCCATTTGGAAATATCTTTAATTTTTTTCCCTATTGATTTCAAGATTTAGTCTTTATGAAGCCTAATTAGGCCTAGTTCCAATTAGCCCTTAACAATGATTTTCTCCACTTTCTTGCCAAAACTTCCCAAATAACTTGGAAAAATAATCCTAAAATTGAGTACCCTTTTGGATTTCCTAAAATATTTTATAGGTCATAGGGTCCGACAACCTCCGTATACTAGCTTCCTATGAACTAGGGAAAATAGGGGTAATAGGCCTAGTTTTTAGGACTGACTGCAATATTGTGGAAAGATTGTTCAAAACTTGTTCTAATGGATTTCTATAGGCTCAATTTTCATATAATATTAATATATTATAGGATTACACCTAGAACTATACCTTTTTCATACAATACCTTTATACTATGTAAGAAATCTTCTCTTTCTTCTATCCTAAACCTCTAACCGAGCTTTGTCTACTCACTTAGGGCTTAGTAGTAAAAATAATGCCCCAAACTTTAATGACTCCTAATCCTTAAAATATTTACATTAATGAATCTCCAAGAATTTTCATCTACCCTTAGGTGTTTCCTATGGCTATATTTTATGGGGGAGCCATAACTATACAGACTGGTCTGCATAAAACTAGTAAGGTATGTAAAACAAAATTAATTTATTCAGTACCATATAACTACTCAAATAAACTTTCCTATCAAATGAAAAACTCTCTAAACTAATCAAATAACACTATCCAATTTTTAGATTGAGTCTTTAAATCCATTTCAAGGCACTTTTACTAGTAAAACTTGAGAATCTTTTGTAATGTTGTTGTAGAGCTATATTCCACATGCAAAACTAAAAACCTCTATTACAATACTTCCTCTCTTTATAATATTTGAGCACTTTTTAATAGTAGATGCCATATCCACCACTCTATAGATTTTTGGTATATCTCCCACTCCCTATCCATAACGGAATCCAAGGTAACTAAGTTGCATGCAACATTTTCAATAATTGTAAATGTTGTCATGACAACTTCTTGACAACATTTGACATCTTTCTTAATTGCCATCATCCTATTTCTTAGGATTACCAATCTCCAAAATTTTGAGGATCCAAAACTATTAATGACCCTATGGAATCTTTGCAATATCATAATGTGCTTAGAACAAATTTAAGACTCTAATCTCACCTTAAGCTTCTAAAACTAAGAAAATTAATCAGCAACTAACATTGGCTATTTGTGTACCTTAGTCCTAATGACTAACTCACTTAGCCCACATATAAAATGGCCTTTTAATGTCTTAAAAGAAACTAACTACTCTTCTTGACTTGGTTAGTGTAAAAAAAAAAGCCAAAATTTTAGACATGGAGAGGTTATTCAAGGTGTGCTTCTACACCGTCCTTCCCAAAATAAAAAGATCAATCCACCTTTGGATTGAGGATGTTTGGATAAACTCCCATCTTCTTGAAATTTGACTTTGTTATCCATAATCCATTCGAATCCATCTATCCATGCTTCTTGATTAAGTATTCCTTGTATGCTCTATGTCTAGTCTATTTGTAGACTCTAGTGTCCAATACAATGTCCACTCCTATGACTATAGAAATAGGTAATTGTAGATCTTCCATATCTTATTGTGGTCCCTTTTAATGGGCTAAGTCTACAATATTAAAAATAGAAAAAATCCCACTATCTTCTAGCATATCGACTCTAAATGCATTATCACCATACTTAGCCAAAATAGGACAAGGACCTATCCCCCTCATTTGAAACTTGTGAGGGCCTCCTTTTTGAAGTCTTGGCTTGTTAAAATGCAGTATAACCAATTCACCAACATTAAATTGAACTATCCTTGTACTTTCATTGATGAAGAGTGAAACTTGATGAAGGGTGCTCCCCTTAAAACTATGATCTCATATTAGAAACAAAGAAATGACAAAAAATATGAGAACAAAATATGGAATTCTTATTTGGGCCACAAATGTATAATTATAGAATTCACAAATACAATATGCTAACCCACATGGGTGCCTTCATTACAATAATCTACAAGACAACCTATGAACTATCTCCCAAAGCTATCCTAGACAATGTTCAACCCTTTCTTAAATAGGCAATTTTATGCCACCAAAGAAGGTTCTAGATAATGAAACTTAATACCTAGGGCTGAAAAACCCTAACAATACATATAGAGTTAGCTAAATACATCTTTGACATTTATTTTAGGAATTTCAAGTAGCCCAACTTTGGAAGGCCATAACTCTTGAATTGTTGCCTTGATTGGTTATTATAACCACTTTTTAGAAACAAAAACTCCTAATTTTCAGGCTCAAAATGGTGCAAGCACCCTTCCATAAATTTTTTAGACATCATCTAGGAACTCTAAGGCATCCAACGGTGAGCCTAAAGATTTTTTTGCAAATTTTTCCACCAAAAATCTGCAATGATTTCTCTAATACTTAAGCTTAAGCAATGGGATTTTTATGGTAGGCTTATAACTCTAAAATGAACCTTCATGTAGAGAATAAGAGCATTCCAAGCTTGTATAAAAAGCTTACTAAAAATAGAAAGTTCCCATAAATAGTAACCACCTTGTCTACTAGTCCTTATTAAAATAAAAAAGACTAAAATGAAAATATTTTTGGGTGATGCAAGATTACTCTTGCACCTAGGATGATCCTACATCAAAAACCTAAGGTAATTTGATAAGTGACTCCATCACATCTCAAGTAGTAATAAGAAAACCAAGATGGTTAACATTCTCCTTTGCTAGCCATGATGAATCCTCTACTGGCCTCCCTTTCCATTTGACCAGGTATTCTGCATAAGTTATGTTCCTTGTACTTTTTCCAATATGAATGTCTAGTACCTCCTACATCTCTTTTGTAGCCAAATTAGCTGCTAGAATACTCAACTACTCTTCTATGACTTCATCTCCATCACCTCCTCCATAATATTCTTGTCAAGTTTACAATGTGAAATACTGGTGAAATATTCAACTCACCAGGCTACTCTACTTCATAAGCATTTTCAAAATATTGCCTTTTCATGATCTTGCATAGTCCAAACTTATTCATCTTCTTCTTATTATATGTAACCACTGGAAAATGCTCCTTTCTCAAATGAACCATGACTGCATCTCAAACCTAGAATTCTTTATACCTCCTTTATACATCTTCCTTAGCCTTGTACTATGTAATCATCTTTATGATGTGTTTCCTTACCTCCTAATGGATGTTGTTTAAATGTTCAACAAATTCTTTTGCTTTAGCACTACTTATCTCTCCTTTATCTAATTACCTCAATTTAGAAGCATTTTTTGAACAACTCCCATATACAATCTGGAATAATGATTTACCAGTACTCCTATTGATAGAATTATTATATGTAAATTTTGTCTATGGTAAAATCATTTCCCATCCTCTTGGCTTGTCTCCAACTAAAAATCTAAGAAAGTTTTCCAAACTACGATTCATAACTTCTATTTGTCCATCAGTCTGTGGATGATGTGATGAACTGAAGTTCAAATCTATCTTCAACTTCTTCCACAATGTATGCTAGAAATATCCAAAAAAAAATTTATCTTGATTGAAAACTATACTCTTTGGCAAACCATGCAGTCTTGCCACTTCTCTGTAAAATAACTCTACTACATGAACAATATTACTAGTCTTCTTGCAAGCAATAAAATGTGCCATCTTGAAGACTTTTCAACCACCACAAATATAAAATTATGCCAGCATTGTGTCTTCTGTAATCCAAGAACAAAACCCATGTTGACATCCTCCCATATCTTGTCTAGTATAGGTAATGGTTGATACAATCCTATATTTTGCTTCACTCCTTTTTCCATTTGATCTACTCTGCAACTTTGTACAAACTTCTTCACATGTTACGGCAATTGTGGCCAATGATAATTCTTAGAAACCAAATCTATGGTTTTATCTCTACCAAAATGTCTAGCCAACCCTCCACTATGCTTCTCTTTAATGAAATTCTCTCTAATTGAACTTCAAGAAATGCACAACTGGTTTTCTTTGAATAACATACTATCCAGGATCATAAAATCCAACCACTTTGTCCTATCAAGTGTAATAGGCTCTATAGAAGCCTTACACACTTCACTAAAAATAGGATGATCTAGATACAAAATACTAAGTTCCTTGACCCTAACCACCTCTATCTGTATTTCTATTAGCAAAAGTTGTCTTCTATTAAGAGCATTTGCAACTCTCTTAGACTTCCCACTCCTATGTTTCAAAAAAAAAAAGGAATAACCCTACAAAAATTCAACCCACTTCAAATTCCTTTGCTTCAATTTTCCTTGACTATTCAGCTATTGTGAAGCTTGATGATCAGTATACAAAATAAACTCCTTAGGAAGAAGATAGTGCCTCCACTTCTTCAATGCTTTAACTATAGCATAAAATTCCTAATCATAAATAAAATATTTTCTTTTTGCAGCATTCAATTTCTCACTAAAATAAGCAAGAGGTCTACCTTCTTGGCTCAAAATAGCTCTTATTGTAGTACCACTAGCATCATAGTCTACTTGAAACAGCTTGTTAAAATCTAGAAGTGTTAAAATAGGCTACTCAGTAACTTTTTGTTTCAATAGATTAAAACTCATATGTGCTCCTATACTCAACTTAAATTGTTTACTATCCCTTCTCATTATTTCACACAAGGGTCCATAGATGTTGCTCAAACCTCTTTTGAAATTTTTGTAAAAACTAGCTATTCCATGAAAAGATCTTACCTTAGTCACACTCCTTGGAGTAGGCCATTCAAGGATAGGCTTCACTTTCTTTCGGTTTATTTTTAGACCTTTTATTGAGACTAAAAATACTAGGTACACCAAATCCTTTACAAAATTGCACTTCTTCAGGTTTACCAATAATGTTTTTGTTGGCACTCAAGTTTGCATTCCTGCTTGGAGTGCCTATTCCAAATTTTGAGTCACTTTAAGCCCCTATGAGTGCCTTGCATGCATATGTACCCGGTTGTTGTTTTAAGGCTTAAATGGTGTTTCATGTTTCTAACACCCTTCATTCAGCCCATGCATGTGTTTTGTTATGATAAATTAACATTTCAAATAATTTTGCAAAGTCCCATTTTGAGTTGTGTCAATTTTGCATTTTTTGCCCAAGTGTCAAATAGTGATAGGAGGGCATGTTCACCTTTGAATATCTTTTAGCTAGTTATGTTTTATGACCTACCACTTTGAGGATGTTTTGTATGCATAACAGAGAACCTATGTTCCAATTTTCAACTCATTTTGACATGTTTTGACTATGTTTTGAATGTCTCAAAGTTGATTAGTTGCGTTTGTTGTAAATCTGCATACTGTTCATATTTCTGAGTAGCCCTGTTTGACAAGTTATAACCTTTGACGAATTGATCCAAATAATAAATTTCCTTTTACATCATATTTTAGGATTAAGAGACTTTCTATGCTCTAGTTTTGAGCTTATGAAAAATCTGTTTGATTGGTTTTCAAATGTGATTCCATTTGCACATTTTAATGTTTTACTGGTAATCATAGGTGCAGATTGATCAAGAGCCTTTTTCATGATGTTATAACTTGGAATTTGTGATTGGTGGAAAAAAATGGATTTTACCCCTACATTATACTCTAAAAATACTACAAGTGTGTCAATTTATAAGTCTTGATGAATCCATTTGATCAGTTTGCTAACATGCTTAAAAAACTAGTTTACATTGTTTTGTTATGGCTAAGGTATCCAGATTGATTCGTACCCCTATTCAGCATGTTATAACTATGAATCCATGATTTCCTAGATCAAATGGTTTATTCACCTATATTCTACTCTAAAAATACTACAAGTGTACCAATTTTCAAGACTTGACAAATCCATCTGCACACTTTCCCATGGCCATTCAATTCGCAAAAAAACTATTTTACTAATGTTTACTATCCTGCAAATCTAGGTAGCCAAATTTAGACCTTTTCCAAATGTGTCTCATGATTTTTCATGAGTCCAAATCATAAAATTATATTCTTCTCATGGCAAAGAACCTATACCCTAGTTTTTAGAACCCGAAGTGATCAATAACCTAGTTTATAATGTCGAATCTAAGCCCAGTTTAAGTTTTTTAACATTGTTTTCCTGTAGGATAATTAAAGTATGGATGTTCAAAAATTAAAATATTTTTATTGGGAATTTTTCATGGGTTAATAATTTTTAGTATGGTAGAGTGTGTAGGATTGGACACTCATGCTGATTTTCATGGCCTGGTTACTTGATTGAGTCAATTTTTAATGCCAGCTAGCAGGTCTCTAGACACAAATTTTAGAGTCATGCAAAAATGATTAAAATAAGTTTTATGTGGTGAATTTTCAATCAAATTTGCTTCCAGATAGTTCAAGATGATCAATGGATCAATTTGCAATATCAGTTGTTCAAAATTGAAATTTTTTTTAGCCGGACCCACTTTGGGGCCCAACTAATTTCATTAGTCAAAGTCTTGATATTAATAGCTTTGCCAATGTTGCCTGCGAAAGTGATTGAAACAATTTTCTACTATTTGGCTTTAGAGATAAATTCATTTTAAAATATATTGGCATTTGTGTAAACCCCTACATTTGAGAGCCATATATTTATAGCATGACATAAATGGAGTCTCAAATGTTTTGAAATAAAAATTTGAAGATCAAAATAAAAGCATTTTTATGCATGAAAGAGTGTTCAGGAAAAGGAAAAAATATGGTAGATTAATTCCATGGTGGAAGAGGAAATCTACAAGCATAAATCATCCACCATCAGGAAATCCACGTTTTGGTAGAGTATGCAGATCTACAAGCATAAATCATCCACAACATCAAGGAAATATCAAACAAAAACATGGCTCTTATTCTTCTTGAGTTCCTCCAACACATTTTGTGCACTTTAAAGTTTGGAGGCATATAAAAGAGCCCATGAGCAGGCAACTTCATGCAAATTGGGAGGAAATCACATAGCAGCAATATCACACTCCCAGGTATGAATGAAAGGGGAAGAGCCATGCTGGAGGAAGGGAAGAAATTTCTCATTCATGAGGGGGAGAATACCACAACCAAAATAAAGATGATCATAAGAGTGATAGGGTTGCCTCTAGCAAGGAAAACATTTTTATGCAAATATATAGACCCTTGTGCTACGCTGAAGTATTTATTATGATTAAATAGTGTTTCTATGAGGTGTGAAAGAGGAGGGAGCCGTGGCATGAGAGGCCATTCACATTTGAAAGAAGGGTAGCTTTTCATTGTACAAGAGTCATCATCTACAAGGGAGTTGTGGAAAACTCAACAAGTGTTATCCCACATTGATCGGGACTTGGTTTTTATAATAGCTTAAATGCCCAAATGTGCAGATGATATGTTGTCTTTATGATGTGTTTCTCTGTGGAAGCGGCTCAATGTGTGGAGGGGCCTACCCACAATTTACTATGCAATCAACAAATTTTTGACCATTCATGTAGTTAGTTGAAGAAGTATGTGGTTGTGTGATGATACAATGGTGTTGAGATATCATACGTTGTAAAATAAAGGGCCCCAATGCTATGATTGTCGTAGGATCGGGGCATATTTTTTGAAGACTTGCGATGCTTCGATTGTCATGAGATCGGGAGGCTTCGGAGTAAGAGATAAGACATTACAAAAATGGTAAATTTGAAGAATTGTCATAGGGTTAGGAGGTAATTTCTAGTGCTCTACGATGCTATGGGAAGTTTAGTTTAAAATGTTAAAAAATATTAATACTGCCAATCATAGGATTGAAGAAAGAGAATTTCAATGGTAAGATAATATGATGAACTCATAATTTTCAAATGTTATATAAATAAATGTGGTCCCACCAGATTTAATGGTCCAATGGGAATTTTCCAAATGGACACTTGGCATTAGAGAGATAAGGGGAGTAAGGAAATGATTTGAAAAAATTAAAGCTCAAAATCATTCTCCAATGCTCATATTTTCAAATTTTGAAGATTTGAATTATTTTTAATGTTTTATATAGTTTAACTATATGAACATTTTAAATTTTTCATTTTAATTTCTCTTTTCAGTCCGGGGGTCTAATTTATAGAATGGTCTTAGGCGGGCAATTTTTGTTCGAAATGTACACTATAATATAACATCAAAACTAGGAAAGAGTAAATTTTTCATTTTTACAATCAGATTTTGAGTAGGTATTAATAAAAAGCAGCTACAAGATGTTTTTTGATTTTGGGGGCTACTCAGTGAAAAGTACAAATTTAATTTTATAGGTGAAATTGCAATCAGATTTAGACATAATTTCATCATATTTGACTTCTCCAACAATTTGAAGGATGAATTAAATGTTTTTGAAGGTGGTTGAAGCAATTATGTTTTTTGGCAATAGCACAAGGTGAATTACCTAGCAAAGAAGAGTTGACAAGCAAAATCTGACTTTCAAGCTTTAGTACAGTTTGTGATGAATTCTTGATATTTTCTCCATGAGATATTTTGTAGATTATGTGAGGGAATGTATCAGATATTTTGTCATCATTTATGATCTTAGTTTCAAGTAGATTAGGAAGTTCAATTTTAGCAACTTTACATTGAAGATCATTATTTCAAAGGGGACACATGTCAAATTCACCTTCCAGATTTTGAAATATCTTCTCTCCTATATATCTTCCTTTTTTGCTCTTTGTAAGGGTTCCAATTTTTGGATTTTTTTTCATTACAGTGTAACTTCTTTGTGTTTCCAGTCTAGTTGAAATCCCTTCCTATTACTGTGATACCATTTTCTCAGTGTTCTTCTATTATGAAAAATATATAGTATTCCTTTTGAGGCATTTGTCATATTACATAGTCATTCTCTGTGTATTTTTTGAGTTTTGATATGTAGATGATGTATTGTTTTCAATGAAATTAATACAAGAGCTTCACCTTTCTTAGTTTCATTCTAATTCTCATCTCCTTCTTCTATTATCTGTGATTTTTTGTGTTTGAGAATGAAGTGTTTGAACTCAATTGAAATCCTTTTAGGTTGTATGTAATGATGAATTTGTTGTTGGAATAAAGAATCTAATTAAATGTTTATTTACATTGATAGGGTTTTAGGTTACATCAGAAAGATATCACCATAAGTATGAGAGTTTTTTTGAAGATTGATGTCTGTTTGTAAGTCAAATAGATAGATCAAATGTCTGTATATACGAGTATGCTTTAGGTATCCATCTGTATGTTAAGGTTTAGTTGATGCCCAATGGATAAGGGATTGGTCAGCTTGAAGGATACATGTTCTCTATTGTTGCATACCCGGGTTATGTTGAGAGATCAAAACTCAAAATGAACATCAATTTCCCTTTTTATGTTTTAAAAAGATAAAATGTGGGTCATAGCTTATTTGTTGTTACTTTTCGTGGTTGTAATTAGCTACTATAATCAGGAAGTTATTCAGAAAATTATAGAAGATTATTGACCATTTTTGCTATAGAGGGTAATATTGCATAGAATAATATCAAGTTAATATGAAAAACCCTTTAGGTTTTCCCACCTTGGCTTAGCAGAGCCTAAAGTGAAGTGAGTCCTGATGACTCTATTAAGTCACCCAAAGCTTAGATTTAACCTTGTTGAACATAGGATTTAGCTCATCCTTAGGCTTGTCCCTAGTCTTTGTTTCTTGGTGTCAGGTTTAAACCTACTTGATATGTTCTCTACTAGAAATAACTCCAATAGTTTCTTCCCTCAACTTATCAAAAAACTTTTGAATATGAATCAAATACTCCTCCAATGTCTTACTAAAGATCAATATATCATCTTGGTAAATAATGACAAACTTACCCAGAAACTCCTTTAGTACCTCATTCATGAGCCTCATGAAAGTGCTTGGTACATTGGTTAGCCCAAAAGGCATGACTAACCACTCATACATTCCTTCTCTTTTCTTGAAAGCAATCTTCCACTCATCACCTTCTCTGATATCAATCTGATGATACCCACTCTTTAGATCTATGTTTGTGAAATACTCAGCTCTACTCAAATAGACCATAATATCATCCATCCTTGCAAATGGAAATCTATACTTGATTGTGATCATGTTGATAGTGTAAGAATCTATACACATCATTCATTCTTCATTCTTCCTTGGTGCTAATACAACTAGTACTACACATGGACTCAAATTCTCTTGAATCAATCCCTTCTGTAACAACTCATGAACTTGTCTGTTGAACACATCACTCTCTATTGGTATCATTCTGTGGACTACCTTGTTTGGCAAACTGGCTCTTGGAACCAAATCCATCTAGTGGCTAATCTTTCTCATTAGGGGCAATCCATCAAGTACATTATCTGACACAATATCAAAAATGCTTTCCCAACATATCTACAGCTTCTATAGGTACCACCTCTACTTATTTATTACTATCTTTAGGAATTATAGAAAAATACATATGCTCATGCTTCATACCTTCAAGAAACTCTTTTCCATCAAAAAAACATATTCTAGCAGAATTACAGACCTTTTCTTCTTTATCCTTTAATGACTTCAACTTATGTTTCACTCCATCCTTAGTTATAGTGTAGATATTTGATCACCCATCATGTACAGCATGCTTGTCAAGCTGCCATGACCTATCCAACAATATATGACATATGTCCATAGCTATGATATCACATAGTACCTCATCCTAGTAGCTTCTAATATTGAACTTCACTGAGCACTACTCATTAACCATTGCCTTATGTTCATCTTACACCCAAGAAATATAGTATGGACACAAGTGTTTTTGACTCTTCAGCTTCAACTTGGTGACCATCATTTTTGAAACTAGATTGTTTGTACTTCCACCATCAATGATCACATCACAACACTTATCTTCACATATGCACCTTTTGTGAAATAAACTTCTTTGATCAGGTTCATTATCACCACTTAGTAGGACTTCTATTAACTAAGAATTCTCCTCTTTTAGCATCTTCAAAATGTGAGGATCTAGCATCTTCATCAACATGTGCCAACTTTTCCCTAGCCTTTTGTTCTTCAGTCTATCCTTCCTTGGCACTGGGTACATTCAAATGCTCTATGCCATTCTTATTCACAGTGAAAAAATTTCCCATAGAAGACTCCTCTTCTAGATCTTTGTCCTTTGCCTCTTCCTCTTTGATCTCTATTATTTTGACCATGAAAATGATTGAAATTATTTCCCCTTTGGTTCTAACAACTACTCCCAACATCATCCTTGTTCTTCTGATCATCATTATGGCCTTGATAAGATTGTTCACTAAATCTTCCATCACAACCTCTTCCTCTATTATTGTTGTCAAACTTCTTGTTCAATTTCTCCTCAAATTTTATGGAAAACATGCATGCCTCCTTAATACAATTCATTTGAACTAGTCTCAACTTGTCTTGAATGCTTGGCCTTAACCCATTAAGATAATGGGCCACTTTCTCCTTATCAGCTTATGCATGGCTAGTTCTAATGAGAACTTAGTGAAACTCTTCAATATACCCTTGAAAAGATTTTCCCAATTGCTTCAACCTTTGTAACTTCTTCAATAGATTAAGCTCATAATCCATGGGAATGAATTTTTGCTTCAATTTAGCTATCATCCAATCCCATCTAGTGATTTTTTCCTTTTCCTTTCTATTTTGCTCCAACTGAACCTCCTACCCCTAGATCTTCACATGTCCCTTTAGTTATGCCTTTGCAAACTTGACCCTATTAGGATTATCAATATCTTCATACTCAAGGCACTCCTCTAGTTCATTGATCCAATCAATTAGCTCCTTTGGGTTCAGATTTACCAAAAAAATGTGGGAACCTCAAACTTAGGTCTTTTTCTAATCTTTGAAATGTCTTAAAAAAGCCTCTCTTCCTCTGGATTTAAAAATGCCTCTACTTCAACATTCTCTTCTACTTCATCCTCATCCAAAATTTCATCTATTATGAGAATATTCATTTCTCTATGCATTTATTCTTCCAATGCTTGCATTTTTCTTTGGAGGGCTCAGAAACATTTAGGTGTAATACCTATAGCTCTCCTGCTCATCTCTCTTCATAGAGGCATTTTTACACTTTTGTTGAAAACCTAGTGGCAACTACCTCATAGTTGGCAATCTGTCCACACACTCAAGAACTCTAGCTCTGATACCACTTGATGAAGAGTCAAAATTGATGAAGGGTGCTCCCCTTAAAATTATAAACTCATAAAAAACAAAGAAATGACAAAAAATGTGAAAACAAAATATGGACTTCTTATTTGCATTGAAATGGTGGAATTACACAATTCACAAGTACAATATAATAACCCACATGGGCACCTTCATTACAATAATCTACAAGGTAAGATACAAGCTATCACCCAAAGCTATCTTAGACAATGTTCAGGCCTTTCTTAAATAGGCAATTTTATGCCATCGGGGAAGGTTCTAGACAATGAAACTTAATACCTAGGGATGAATGACCCTAAAAATACATATAGAGTTAGCCAAATACATCTTTCACATTTATTTTAGGAATTTTTGGTAGCCCAACTTTGAAAGGGCATAACTCTGGAACAATTTCTCTGATTGGCTATTATAACCACTTTTTAGAAGTTCTAGTGTCTTATCTATAGACTTGAAATGGTATAAGTACCCTTCCATCAAGTTTTTGGACCTCATCTAGGCAATCTAAGGCCTCCAATGATGAGCCTAAAGATTTTTCTGCAAATGTTTCCATCAAAAATCTGCAATAACTTTTTTGATACTTAAGCTAGAGCAATGCGATTTTTATGGTAGGCTTATAACTCTAAAATGAACCTTCATGTAGAAAATGACAACATTCCAAGCTCATATGACAAACTTACTAAAAATTGCATGTTCCCATAAATAGTAACTACCTTGTCTACTAGTCTTTATTAAAATAGAAAAGACTAAAATGAAATATTTTTGGGTGATGCTAGATTGCTTTTATACCCAAGATCCTCCTACATCATTCGTCCACCTTGGCTTTGTATTTAAAGGTATTCTTTGTCAAGGGTTTCCTCACTATTTCATGTATCTCTTGCATAACATATGCAAAATCATCAGCATCTCCACTTCCTTTTATTCCATTGTTCAATTCTCTCAATTTATAAACACCTCTAGGATGCATTCCATACACTATTTCAAATGAACTCTTTCCTATTGATCTATTGGTAGTCTCATTATAGGCATATTCAACCTACCCAATCAACTGATCTCATTGTTGACCATACTTCTTATTTAAGCACCTTAGTAGATTCCTAAGGCTTCTATTGAGAACCCCAGTTTGACCATTAGTTTGTGGATGGTAGGTTGATCCAAAGGATAAGTTAGTGCCTAACCTTTGCCAAATAATCTTCCCAAAATGACTCATAAACTCAGTGTCTCTATCTAACACAATGTTGATAGGTAACCCATGGATTCTCACTATTTCTTTGAATAAAAGAGAGGCTATTTGACGAGCACCATTGGTGGTCTTACATGGTATAAAGTGAGCCATCTTGCTAAATATATCTACAACCACATAGATACTATCCATACCTTGCCTTGTCTTGAGTAACCCAACTACAAAATCCATACTTAAAATTCCCATGGCCAAGTAGGAATAGGTTGTGGTTGATAAAGGCCTACATTTGAATAAGTGCCCTTGGATGTTTTGACATATGACAAATTTTTTTGCATACCTCCTAACATCAAGATTAATCCTTGGCCAATAATATAACCTTCAAACAATTTTTTGGGTCATAGTGATCCTAAAATGACCACTCAAAGCACCATTATGCTTTTTCTTGTATCAAATTCTCTCTAATAGAGTAGCTAGGGACACATAACTAATTCCCTTTAAACAAAAGATCACTTTGAAAAGTATACTCAACATATCTACTATGAAAATGATTCTTGTATTCAAAACATACCTTATAAATGTCTGCAAAATCCTCATCATCACCATATAGATATTGAAATGATCTATCCCCATGCTCTTCAATTAAATTTCTTGGATTATGAGAGCCCTTCTAGACAATGTATCTTCCACTTTATTGAAGACACCTTTCTTGTGTTTGATATTATAAGTATAAGCTTGTAGGTACTCATCCCACTTCATTGGCTTGTGACTCAACTTTTCTTCTAAATTCAAGAAACAAAGTGCTTGATTGTCTGAATATATAATGAATTCCTTTGGGAGAAAATAGTGCCTCCATTTTCTTAAAGCTTGCACCAATGCAAACATCTCAAGGTCATATGAAGAGTAGTTCTTGGCATCACTTAACTTTTCATAATGAAAAGCCACTAGTCCATGCTCTTAGTTTAGAACAACTCCAACAACCACATTACTTACATCACACTCTATGGTGAATATCTTCTCAAAGCTTGGTAAAATTAAAATAGGTTGTGTAAAATCTTCTCCTTTAACAACTCAAAGCTTTTGTTAGCTTGCTAATTCCATACAAATTTAGTCTTGATGCCTCCTTTAATGGTATCTAGCATAGGAGCACAAATTCCACTAAATTGCCTTATGAAATTCTTATAATATTGAGAAAGGCCATGAAAAATTCTTACCTCTGTTGCTATCCTTTGAGTAGGCCAATATAGGATAGCTTCCACTTTACTCTCATCCATTTTTATTTTTCCATGAGTTAGAACAAACCCAAGGTACTCTAATTCTATCTTGATGAACTCACACTTCTCCAAGTTGATCATCAACTTCTCATCATGTAGCTTCTTGAAAAAAATGTGAAGATGTTCTAGATGTTCACTCCTTTGTCTTTCTATAGATTAATATATCATCTAGGTATACAACTACAAACTTTCCTATGTAGTCTTTGAGAACCTCATTCATGATTCTCATGAATGTGGAGGGAGCATTGGATAATCCAAATGCCATGAAAAGCCATTCATATAGCCCTTCATTAGTCTTGAATGTTGTTTACCACTCATCTCCTTCATGTATTCTTATTTGGTGATAGCCACTCTTCAAATCTATCTTGCTACAGTATCTAGCTTCACTTAGGCAATCCATTAGTTCTTCAATCCTACGGACCTTATAGTTATCCTATTGATATCCCTTTAATTAGTGAAAAGCCTCCAAGTTCCTCCTTTCTTATGTGTAAGTATAGTGGGTATGACACATGGACTAATACTCTTCCTAATTAGGCCTTGGTTTAGGAGTTCTTGTACTTGTCTTGCTATTTATTCATTTTTTTGAGGGGTCATCTTGTAGGTTGCTTTTTTAGGTATAGTAGCTCCTGGAATAAGGTCTATCCTATGGTTTATGGTTGGTTAAGGCTGATGGTTTTCCATCACTTACAATTCCTTGATAAGTTTAAAACATACCTTGAACCTCCTTTGGTAACTCTTCCATCTTGGTCTCCTTGCCTTCATCTCCCTCTCTTGGTGTCAACACCAATGAAAATCCTACACCTTTACTCTCTTCCATGGTTTGTAATAATTATTTTTCACCCACCATAAGTACATTTGGATCTACTATCTTTACTTCAGCATCTTCCAATAGTAGCTGAATTTTAAAAATCACATTGTCTTCCTTAAAAGTATCAAAGTTCTTTCCTCCATCATGGATAATGGTCTACCTCACAAATGGTGTATGATAATCATGCCCAAGGCCTTTCTTAGGAATGGTATATTCAATCTAAGGATTACTTCCCCCACCATGAGGTGCATTTAATTTTTCAACCCAAGGATGTATACTTGAAATGGTTGGTATGGTATGTGCACTAGGTTTCTTAAGGAGTCATCATGCTTATGTTGTAGGAAAGTAAAATGCAAAGAAAGAACCTACACTAGTGCTTTAGGAAAGTAACACACTTAACTCTACATTGAAATGAATGTTGGAAATACAATTAAATGCTAACTTATATTTCAACTCAGACCATCCACTATAACTACTCTCACAAATGATATAGGAACACTCACAAAGTATGATGTTGTAAGAAGAAACTTACAACTTCTAATTGAAATACTAGAAATGTTGGAAGTAGATCTAAACTAATCTAGTTTAATCCACCTCCCAAGGGGGCTGCCTTGGTTGGCTTTTACTAATCTACTAACATAGAATGTAAACCAAGAATTACTTGATTATATTCGAAAACTCCTTACATAAGAACAATACATAAGACTGTGAAACAACTCACTAGGAGAGTCAACAATATTTATCCATAAGATTTTCTCTAACCTCTAAAAAATATCAAACCAATTGCTATAAATAGAAGTTTGACACTTATTCTAAACAAGAAAGAAAAAAAGCTGACTACAAATTAGCTAGAGAAGAAGAAGGAAATATAACAGTTCACGATACAAACAATAAATTCTAGATAAACTTTGACACAATAATAAATGCAAAGGGAATATAGAAACACTTCATCCCTACATTCTTGGCATAATAGCTCCTCCTTTATAATGGTTGTGTCTCTTAGTATCATGATGGTTCTTCCATTGTGGCTAGACTTTAACATTTCTTCTTGAATGATGTCGACCATACTATAGCTTCTTCCCTAACAAGTTAGTTATGATGTAGAAATATTTGCAAATAAGCATAATCAAATTAAATCCAAATATTAGAACACACATTCTGATGGTTATATGAAATATTGCATTGTATGTATAATATTGGAAAAATATGACATACTATCTACCCATGGCTTCAAAGTTCTATTTGGACTTAATCATAAGTTCACAAATGTCTTAGCAGTATTAAATAGAATATCTAAAATTAAGATAAAATAGAGGAAATAATTAGCCTCATTAGATATCTTGGCAATCAAATTTCCATGGTCTGCCTAGGAGAAAGTGACATGCATCCATAGGTAACACATCATACAAAATTTTATCCTTGTACCTTCCAATTGAGAACTCCATCCATGCTTGTTCATTTACCAACACATTTTGGCCTTTATTGAGCCATGTGACCTTGTAAGGATTGGTGTGAGGTATGATTGTCAATTTTAGCTTGCTAAATGCTTCTTCTGACACAATATTTTTAGTAGACCCTAAGTCAATGATGACTCTACATACTTTTCCCATCATCTTGTACTTTATCCTAAACAAGGACCTTGTTTGGCTTGGCTCTTCTTTCACTAGCTCATTGATCAAAGTTCTCCTCATCATGAGGTTCTCCCCCTCTTCTAAATTCAATGGTACCCTACCATGCTTCTCTACTATTTTAGACTTGTCTTAGACTAGGTCAGTTCTCTTGTCACTTCCTTGTGATGAACTACCTTTCTCTAGGAATCCATAGGAAGGGTACCCCATTTTATTGCAATGGTAGCATTTCATATTGGAAAAATAATTGCCTCTTCCTCCTTGTCCACCATTTCTTCCTCTAGAGATAGATTTTCTTCCTCTACCACCTCAACTTGAGCTTCCTTCTTGTTGTTCACTAAATTTCATGTCTTCTTCAGTCCTTGATTTAGAATTTTTCCTACCATATCCACCTCTTTGACCTCTACTATCTTTGTCTTTACCTTTACCTTTGGAAGTTTCTTGTTTACTTTTACTTTTCTCTTCAATTTTCAAGGCCATTTGATAGCATTGGTGAATGGTTTTTAAGTTCACAAGACTCATTTCTTCTTAAATAGACCACTCAAGACCATTCAAGTACCTTGCAAGCTTGATGCTTTCCTCTTCAACCACCTTAGATCTCAAACATAGCTTTTGAAACTCCTTGGTGTATGCTCAGACATCTAAATCTTTTTGTTTGAGATTTTGCCTCCTCCTATGAATCTAAACTTCATAGTCATCAGGAAGGTAGGTCTACTTCACCATGGTCACTTTACCTTTCCATCTAATTGTAGGACCTTTTCTATACTTTTCTCTCTTAGTTATCACAAACTTCCACCAAGTAAGAGCTAACCATCTTAACCTAGACTTGGCCACCATAAATTTTTGTACCTTAGAGATACCATCACATTAAAAATGGTTCTCAATGCTATGAATCTAATCCACTACTGAATCTAGATCCATTTGTCCCTTAAATAGTGTTACACCTTCCAAAGCCTTACAACTTAATTGTTGGAAATGAGAATGGAGTAACTGAGAGGGGGAGGGGGTGAATCAGTTACCACAAAAACATTTCACAGTCCCTTAGATGTCTAAAATCTTGATCTTAGTTACAGATTACTGAAACTTAATAATGCAGCAAATACTAATAATTATTAAGAACTGATAACCAAAACAATTCAGCAATCATGAACAATAGAGACACCAGATTTAACGTGGAAACCCAATATGGGAAAAACCACCAATGTAACTAGTTACTATTTTTCACTCTTCTGAAGTGAGCCCTGTTAGGAGCCAACCCTGTTAAAGGTTACAAAAACATTGTTAGGTGTGACCCTGCTAGAGGATTTAATCACCCTATTAGGAGTGGCCTTGCTAGAGGTCTTTAGAACAATTCAATTGAACTGTCACCTTGTTAGAGGATTTATAGAATGGCTATTAAACCAACTCTGTTAAGAGATTTTGAGTTCACTATTACAATGGTTAGAAAGCAACAATGAAATGACCTGATATAGTGTGCAACTTATCTTTGTTGATTGCAGATCTCTGTTATGCTTGACTGGATCCTTACTGATCAAATATAACTTTGTAGCTCCTTTTACACATCTGATCCTCCATGAAACTTTTCTCAACATTCGCCTTTTCATACTATAACTCACATTCATAAATTTTTCATAATCACACTTCTCTATTTTTGATTTGCAACTTGAGTGACCATATATACCTTCTAGATTATCTTAGTCGGCTCAAATCACTGACCAATAATCAAACAATATACAATAGTTGGCTAGAAATAATTAAAATTACAAACTAAAAAATTCCTTTACTAGCCGACCCTGCTCGGTTAATACTGTTCAGAAAATAATTCTTGTGTTAATCGACTGAGCTTGGTTAATATAGCGAACTCTGTGACAATCATTTAATCACTGGGAGAACTCAGTAAGTACTGAGTTTTCATAGATGACCGAGTGAGCTCAGTGGAAATTGCCTTGGTAATCACTAAAACCTTCATTTACCTTCTTGAATCAGTAAACACTAAATCCTTCATTTACCTTCCTGACTCGTTAAATACTAAATCCTTCATTTACCTTTCCAGCTCGGTAACCACTAACTTTTCTTCGTTTACCTTCCCAGCTTGGTAAACACTAACTTTTCTTCGCTTACCTTCCCATCTCGGTAAATACTCTGTCACAGTTTCCTTCGATCACTGAGTGAGCTCGGTATGTACTGAACTTCCTTTGTTAACCAAGTTAGCTCAGTAGAAGCTATCTCTACAGTGTAATATACAGCAACGCTCGGTAGACTCTATAAACCACTATGCTTAGCTTATGAGCTTGGTAGACCTTGTCTGATGACTGATATGACATTTGTGTAACATCAAAGACAACACTCAATTTAACCAATTGTATCCAACAATCTCCCTCTTTGGCATTGATGGCAACACAACATGTCATAGCAGAATGAAATTTGAAAACAAGTCTTTCTCTTATAGTGTAGCACAATATGTCAACATACTACTTCTCCCTCTTAGATAGAAACTTCTCCCTCTTTTAGTAATCTCCCTTTGTGAAGGAATTGTATAACAGAAAGATATGATAGTTTTATTCTCCCTCTACAAATGCTTACAAATTTCAGAATAGATATTACAATTTTACTCTCCCTCTTTGAAAACACATGCCAAAGATAATACAACACAATAAAAGCTCTTTTTCATATGCCAAAAGTACTTTCAACTAGATTACAATGTACCTTATGTACAAATTCATATGCAATGACTTCAATAGTCTGCTGCATCAACTTGATAGATTTTCAACTTGTCATAGGTTGATGCATCACTTAAAACTTTATTTTAGTGAACTTCAGATAGGGGAGTGACCCCTAACTTACCTTTGAGATACAAGAATGTATCCTTAAGTAGTGGCTTTGTGAATATGTCAGCAATTTGTTCCTTTGTATGCACATATTCCAGTTTGATCTCCTTGTTCTACACCAATTCTCTGACAAAATGATATTTTATTGCTATGTGCTTGGTTTTGGAATGCATCACTGGATTCTTAGATATATTGATTGCACTAGTATTGTCACAGAACATAACAACTAGTTCTTTGATTTCCATCTTCATTCCTTGTAATAACTGCTTAAACCAAACAATGTTGGAATAGTTTACTGCTGCAGCAACATACTCTGCCTCTGCTATAGATTGGGATGTACAATTCTGCTTTTTGCTTGTCCAAGAAACCAATCTCTTTCCAAGAAAGAATGCTCCTCCACTTGTGCTTTTTCTGTCATCAAGATTCCCTGCCCAATCAGGATCAGTAAAAGCTTTCAGATCCAAATTACCTCCAAATTTGTACCATAGTCCATAATCTTCAGTTCCTTTCAAATATCTCATTATTCTTTTAATTTCGATTAGGTGAGTTTCTCTTGGTTTTTCTGAAAATCTTGCAACAATACCAACTGCAAGGGCAATATCTGGCCTGGTATGAACTACATACTGCAACTTTCCAATCATAGATCTATACAATGTTTGGTCTACTTCTTTGGATTCATCATCTTTGGTAAGTTTCAATCCAGTACACATAGGAGTTCCAACAGGTTTGTAGTCCTCCATACCAAACTTTTTCAATATCTCCTTGATGTATTTTGATTGAGTAATGAAGATGCCATTCTTATTTTGTTGAATTTGAAGACCAACAAAGAATTTTATTTCACCAAACATAGACATTTCAAATTCTTTGTTCATCTTTTCTGAAAATTCTTTGCAAAGATCATCATTCCCTGTGAAAACAGTATCATCTACAAATATTTATGCCAAAACAATCTTATTATCTAGTCCTTCCTTTATATACAAGCTACTATTATCATTAGTTCTTTGAAAACCAATCTGAATAAGATAGTTATGTAATCTTTCATACCATGCTCTAGGGGCTTGTTTCAGACCATACAGTGCCTTGTGTAATTTGTAGACCATGTTCCTTTTATCTGGATCAACAAAACCTTTAGGTTGTTCAATGTAAACCTCTTCATCCAGTATTCCATTGAGAAATGCTGACTTGACATCCATCTGATAAACTTTGAAACATTTGTGAGCAGCATATGCAAGTAAGGTTCAGACTCCTTCCAATCTTGCAACAAGAGAAAAAGTTTCCCCATAATCTATGCCTTCTTCTTGAGAGTATCCTTTGCATACCAATCTAGCTTTGTTTCTGGATACCTTACCATCTTCAGTCCACTTTTTTCTGAATACCCACTTGGTTCCTATTATATTCTTATCTTTAGGCCTAGGTACAAGAGTCCATGTATTGTTCTTCTTTATCTGTTCTATTTCCTCATTCATTGCCTCAATCCAACTATCATTTGCCAATGCGTCTTTAATACTTCTAGGTTCAAAATCAGCAAGTAAACAAGTATTTTTCAACTTACTTCTTGTCAGGGTTCCTTCATATTTTTCTCCAATTATCTAATCTGGTGTATGATGTCTTCTGACATATTTAGCTAATACAGGTTCTTTACCTCTTGAATGAGTTTCATTGATATCTGCTTGTGCTTCAATTTCATATTCAGGCAGTTCTATCTTGGTTGCTTCAGACTCAGTAGGCACTTGCTCGGTAGTGTCTGAATGTTTTTGTGGCTCGGTTTGAACTATTTGCAACTCGGTTACTAAAGACTCAGGAGTTGAGGATTCTTGAGTGAATGGTATACTTGGCATAGTATTAGGTTCAATGTAAACAAATCTCTAGTAGTCTTCAGGTATCTTTTTGCTTTCTTCTTCTGATTTGTCTGCAAACTCATCAACTTTCACATGTGCACTTTCTATGACTTTGTGAGTGGATAGATTTAAACATCTATATGCTTTGCTTTTGCAAGAATAACCCAAAAATATTCCTTCATCACCTTTTACATCAAATTTTCCTTTTCTAGATTCCTTCAAAATATAACATTTTCTTCCAAATACTTTCAGATAACTTACATTGGGCTTGTAGCCATACCATAATTCATAGGGAGTCTTGAATGAGTCCTTCTTTAACTGTACTCGATTTAAGCTATGAACTGCAATGCTAATGGCTTCCTTCTAGTATTTGATAGAAATGTTTTTTTCTATCATCAGGGTTCTTGCACAATCCATAATGGATCTGTTTCTTCTTTCAGCTATTCCATTTTGTTCTAGAGTTCCTGGTGCTGAAACCTTTCTTTTAATACCTCTTTCAATGCAGAAGTTATTGAATTCATGTGAAATGAATTCACCACCTCTGTCTGACCTTAAACATTTCAGCCTTTTTCCTATTTCTTTTTCAACTCTTGCCAAATACCATTTGAATTTCTCAAATACTTTTGATTTATTCCTTAGATACATGACAATCATCATTCTTGAATAGTCATCAACAAAAAGAATGAAAAAATTTTCTCCAGTATAGCTTTCTATTCCAATGGGTCCACATAAATCAGTATGCACAATTTCTAATATATCTTCAGACTGATAGTCTTTACCTTTAAAACTAGTTTTTCCCATTTTACCAATCTGACAATTCTTGCATAGACCAACCTCAGGTTTCTTAATGTTAGGAATGCTTCTTACTTTCTTCAATTTGCTTATTTTTACCAAATTATCAAAATTGACATGACACAACCTTTTATGCCATAACCAACTCTCTTCAATTTGAGCAATAAAACATGAGCATTCACCAAGTTCTAGATAGAACAAGTTACCTTTAGTTTGGGTGCCAGATCCTATCAATTTTCCTTGCTCATTCAACAGTCTCACCTTTCCATGCATGAATTCTACCTTGAATCTAGTATCTAGTAACTGTGCAACACTTAGCAAATTATGTTTGAGACCTTCAACCCAATAGGCATTATTACATATAAGTTCTTTGGATAGATAGATTATTCCTCTTCCTTTTATGAAATGAGGTTCATTATTACCAAACCTCACACTGCCACCATCATGGTCTTCAAACTAATCAAACTTAGTTTTATCACTAGTCATATGATGTGAGCAACCACTATCTATAATCCATGTATCATTCTTACTTACATGAGAGATAAGAGACATTTTATCTTCGTCACTATCAGAGTCATCTTTAATAGCAATATAAAAAATTTTATCCTCACTATTATCAGAATCCTTAGAATTTTCAGCCATGAAACATGATTTCTTACCTTTGTTCTTGGATGATTTAAAGTCTTTCTTGCCATTCCATTTGTGATCTTTCTTTTCATCATTGCTTTTCTTGTTTGGGAACCTTGCTGCAATATGACCAATTTCATCACAAGAAAAATAGATTAGAGGAACTTTACCTTTGTATTTTCCTCTGCCTCTAGAATATTTCTTGGCTAGTAGAGCTTCAATCACTTCGAGATCACTGTCTGAACTTTGGCTTGATTCATTTTCACTTTCTGACTGTGATTCTATCTTCTTTTCTCTTTTCTCTTTGAGTGAGAGCTTGGCTTGAAATTCTGATTCAATGTTTTTGGAGGCTGGAACATAGTTGTCAAAGTTATCTAGTTCAAATGCAGTTAGTCTTCTGACTATGGCCTCAAGATTTATCTTATGATTTTCTTCACACCTTCTTTCCTGTATTGCAGAGACTCTGATTGCATAAACGGGAAGTAAGGTTTTGAGAAATTTTCTTACAACTGTTTCTCCTTTGATGTCACCTCCAGCTACCTTGATTGCACTTACACATGCTTTAACTCTTTCAACATACTTTGCAATGTTTTCATCCTCTCTCATCCTCATTTGATCAAATTGTCCTCTTAGACTTTCTGGTTTTGCTCTTCTCACATTATCATCCCCTCCATAGATCTCCTTTAGCTTGTTCCACATGTCAAAGGCAGTTTTGCAGTCCTTAATGTCATCAAATTCTTCATAGCTGAGAGCAGATGCTATGTCTATCATCATATTGTTGTGAGTCTTCTTTTTAGCAATATCATTAACTGACAATGTGCCAAAAGGTTATTCATATTTTTCTTCAAGGTATTTCAGTCTAGTGTCACCAACAGTAGCTAGATGAAGTTTCATCAATTCTTGCCATGCTGAGAAGTTATCTCTGTTAAGTTTTGGAATTTCTCTTTTGTAAGACATCTTGATCTTTGGCTTAGAACCTTGAAATCCTTTCCTGCAAGCACAAAAAAGCTCTGATACCAATTGTTGGAAATGAGAATGGAGTAACTGAGAGGGGGAGGGGGTGAATCAGTTACCACAAAAACATTTCACAGTCCCTTAGATGTCTAAAATCTTGATCTTAGTTACAGATTACTGAAACTTAATAATGCAGCAAATACTAATAATTATTAAGAACTGATAACCAAAACAATTCAGCAATCATGAACACTAGAGACACCAGATTTAACGTGGAAACCCAATATGGGAAAAACCACCAATGTAACTAGTTACTATTTTTCACTCTTCTGAAGTGAGCCCTGTTAGGAGCCAACCCTATTAAAGGTTACAAAACACACTGTTAGGTGTGACCCTGTTAGAGGATTTAATCACCCTATTAGGAGTGGCCTTGCTAGAGGTCTTTAGAACAATTCAACTGAACTGTCACCTTGTTAGAGGATTTATAGAATGGCTGTTAAACCAACTCTATTAAGAGATTTTGAGTTCACTGTTACAATGCTTAGAAAGAAACAATGAAATGACTTGATATAGTGTGCAACTTATCTTTGTTGATTGCAGATCTTTGTTATGCTTGACTGGATCCTTACTGATCAAATATAACTTTGCACCTCCTTTAACACATCTGATCCTCCATTAGACTTTTCTCAACATTTTCCTTTTCATACTATAAATCGCATTCATAAATTTTTCATAATCACACTTCTCTATTTTTGATTTGCAACTTGAGTGACCATATATACCTTCCAGATTATCTTAGTCAGCTCAAATCACTGACCAATAATCAAACAATATACAATAGTCAGCTAGAAATAATTAAAATTACAAACTAACAAATCCCTTTACTGGCCAACCCTACTCGATTAATACTATTCAAAAAATAATTCATGTGTTAATCGACTGAGCTCGGTTAATACAATGAACTCCGTGACAATCCTTTAATCGTCGGGAGAACTCAGTAAGTACTGAGTTTCCATAGATGACCGAGTGAGCTCGGTGGAAATTGTCTTGGTAATCACTAAAACCTTCATTTACCTTCTTGACTTGGTAAACACTAAATCCTTCGTTTACCTTCCTAACTCAGTAAATACTAAATCCTTCATTTACCTTTCCAGCCCAGTAAATACTAACTTTTCTTCGTTTACCTTCCCAGCTCAGTAAACACTAACTTTTCTTCACTTACCTTCGTAGCTTGGTAAATAATCTATCACAGTTTCCTTCGATCACCGAGTGAGCATAGTAAGTACTGAACTTCCTTTGTTAACCAAGTTAGCTCGGTAGAAGCTATCTCTACAGTGTAATATACAGCAATGCTCGGCAGACTCTATAAACTACTATGCTTAGCTTCTGAGCTTGGTAGACTCTATCTGATGACTGATATGACATTTGTGTAACATCAAAGACAACACTCAATTTAACCAATTATATCCAACATTAATGTCTTTAATTATTTTAAGAATGGCTCTTTAGGAAGCACAAGGTCAGGTGTTGGTGCTTCCTCCTAAAATTCCAATTCCTTTTCCCTTGCTTCTTTCTCTTCCTACTAATCAATTTTTCCCGTGACCTTATCAATTTTGTCTTGGACTTCTCCATTTGAGCTAGTCTTTCCCTTAGAAAATTGTTATCTTCTTCTTGTTCCTTAACCTTCTTGGATAACACAATGCTAGTCACCATGGTTGTGTCTTCTACTATTCCAATTGGTGTATTTTCTCCCACTAATTTAGTAGGCTGCAACATCCACCACAAGTGTGATCAATGTAGGCTCTGATACCAATATGGTGTATGTGTTCCAAGGCTTGATTGCATTGCTACTAAGAGACCTAGCTTATCTCTTCTAGGAACCTAGTCTCCTCTAGGCCCTAATAGGCTCGGGTGATTAACTAAGCCCAATTCCAACTCTTCTCAAATATTTCTTAACCCTTATACTTAACCTTGACTAAAACCTTTAGATAGTACAATCCTTCACCTTCACTTAGAAAGATCTTGTTGGTTTAAATAAGTATTCACTTATTACACTTTACTTAAGTTTACTTAGGTCAATGAATTATTTTATTATTTATTAGTTTGACACCTATGAGTTTTTGTACTCTTATGAGTTGTCATGTTGACAACATTGGAGCAAGAAACTCTAATTCAACACATGGTGTTTAGAACACTTGAGTTTGCATAATTAACTGAGTTGTCATGTAGACAACATAACTATTCACACTCCTAATTAAGCACATGGTGTCTACAACATAATTTTATGTGATACACCTTCATAGGCTTATCCTCTCATCATCACACTTACTCATGTGCTTAATGGAGGATAATCCACTCCTAGTGAACATGTGCCTAGTTGTAAGACTTATCAGTGTATTGACTCCTAGACATTCTGGAAGCATTCTAGAGGCCTTTATATTTAGGCCCTCCTAGTGTACTTGTACATGACATTAAATCAATTCATTTTGATATTGTTATTTTAATCATACTCTAGTCTATTCTGTGCTTGTGCTTGAGTTACTTGATCTTGGGTATTTTTCCTGAAGGAAAATTCTTATAGGGTATCAAAGTTGAGGGAGTTTCTATTCACATAGCTATTTGAGACCATTCTTGCTTCACCTCTCTAAGGACACCTCAACCCAGATCTAGAGTATCATAGTCATTGGGAGCACCTAAAGCCAAAATAGACCTTAGTATTATATATGGAACATTGATTCAGTGAAATTTAACTATAAATTTGCCTACCCTAGGTCATAGTGAAATTTGAGGATCAAACACTTGAAGGCCCAATTTACAAGTTCGGTATATATATTTTTTAGATCTGTAATTTATTCTTTAGATCTAAATTTACTATTTTTCTACAATTTTTGTTAGCCATTTGCATGCAAATTTTTGGAAATTTTTTTAGCCTATCAAGCTCAAATTTTTTTTGTAGGAAGTGGGTGGTGAAACCTTGGCACCTACAATGGAATATACTCTACAAATTTGGCATATTTTATTTACAAGATAGCAAAATATTCCATTAGTTCTGGCTAACCATGGATCCAACTGGTGGACAATGACTGACAAGCACTAGACCACTCTAGTGGCCCTTTGTTAATAAGGGGATTCATTGTTTTTTAAAAATTCTTATACTTTCTCCACTGCATTGCATGTGGGATTAATAGAACACACTACTTGCAGTCTTCAACTTTTTGGATTCCAAAGCTCACTCTTGGCTATTCATAGCATACTAGACACTAGTGCCATCAATAAGTCTTATTCTGGTGTTTGAACACATTTTGGTGATGTCAATAAAGCCTTCTTCTTGCCCACGACAAAAGATTCCCATCACCAACAACAATCCCTTCTCCCAACATTTAAAATTTTTCTTCTAATGTTAAAGTCTTCTTTTCTAATGTGAACAAAATTGCTAGCACATCACAAGGTTTTTGGCATCATACATCTGTTAGCTTTTCCAATGTTGACATAAACACAAGACTACCAACTCTCCTACCATCTTAGCTCAGACCACTACAGCCACCCCTGCAGACCTAGCCTATGTGTCATAGCCAACATAAACATAAAAAAAATAGGATAGAAAGCTATAGTTGGACTGAACTCACCATGTCAACATCCTTATCTATTGACTATGACATAGCTTCGTATGGTTGTACCTTTGACATGTTAGCGACCATACCTACCACATCATTCATGTGGTCTTTTTCACTGACATCAACATTTTCCTATGCTAAATTTGATGGTCATCTAACTGTCATTTCTAGGAAAAATAGAACTACTATAATGGTTGTTTGACCGTCAAATTTAACTTCTCAATTTGCTGCGTAGAATCCTCTCTAGATACACTTTTGATTTTATAGTCTAACTTTGGGAGGTCATAACTCAGTCATCTAGACTCCAAATCAGGTGAATTTTTTTTAAAATTTTGTGTAGAATTTCCTAAACTTTTTAGTGGTGCTATATATTTCTAGTTTTGGCACACATATTTGTCAAAAATTGTATTATTTGGAAATTGTACCTATCCAATCCTACATTTTTCAACTTCAAATTCTTTGTACAGGCTCATCTAGACACATTTTCATGTTTCATTTTTTTGAAAGTGCTTAAGTTTTTGTCTATTTTCTAGATTTACAATTAGAGTATAGGCTTGTGTGGATAAAAATATCACTTTCAAAATTAGGTCTTTTTTTGGATTGTATTGTTTTGATTACTTTTCAAAATTGTTGTACATCTAAGATATAGTGCTTAGTGACAACTTTGAGCCTCAAAAGGTAGTTGTAAATAACAAAATTAGAAGTCCACATTGTACATTTTGACAAGTGGCCTATTGTAAATGCACTACATATAAAGTGCCAAAAGCATCATTTTTGGGAGGGTCTTGTGATTGAATGAATAGGAAAGGTGTCTCTTGTGTTCTTATGTCTCTCTTTTGTGCTCTTTTTCATTTTCTACATCATGGGTTTTCCTAAAACACCACTTCTAACTTCACACAATTATTCTACATGGAAAGATATTGTATGGAGTATATTAATGGAAAAAGGTTTAAATCTATATGTAGATGGTATAATTGTAAAACCCATTGATGATACAACACTAGTTTATTGGAAAATTAAATACAATTAGGCTTTAGGAATTATCAGGAGTTGTGTTCATAGAGATCTCTTCTTCAACATTTCCAACTTTAAGGAAGCCAAGCCTACTTGGGACAAATTTGAAGGGTTCTATTATAAGGTGGATGAGAAAAAGGGATACCAAATTGAGGATGATCCACTTCTCTTGGATCCTAAGAATTTTGATACAATTCAAGATTATATCAACAAAACCAATGATTTGAGAGCACTACTTAAAGATTGTGGTAATCCCATAAAGGATGATCGATTGATTCATCACATCTTGAATAGGCTACCTTTAGAGTATGCATCTTTTATGTTGAGTTACAAAACTCATAGGTTGACCATGGGAAGTGCTTTCACTAAGCCTACATTTGACGCATTTGTAGAGATGTTGATTTCGGAACAATCCAAGTTGATAGATATGGGAATTCTCAAGTCATTAAAGACCAAAGTATTGGTTTCTAGCAATGAGAACCAATCAAACCAAAGTGGAAAAATTTTTACCAGCAACAAGAAGAAGCAGTAGAAGAAAAAATCACAATCTAAGACATAATAATCTATCTCCTCACAACAAGGCAATTCTTCTTCTAGCAAGAAGGGAAACAATGATGAGAAGGATAAACTATTTTGTGCATATTGTAAGAAATTGAATCATGATGAGCATCATTGCAAGACTAAGAGAATCGATGAGTTGGAAAACTTACTCAAGAAGAACAAAATCAATGTGCTAAATGCTTCCAAGGATTCAACTCCACCCACTTCAATGGGAAAAGGGCAAGCAGTTATGGCTAGTTCAAGTTCTTCAGAGGAATGGATTCTTGACTCAAGTACCTCATATCATATAGGTTCTTCAGAAGGAGACTTTTCTTCATTGAAGTAATCTAAGGTACCACATATCTTTATAGGAGATGATAAAAAAATGAAAGTTGAAGTGAAAGGACAAGTGGAGATGGAAAATGGGGAGTTCAAAGAAGTTCTCTATGTTCCCAACCTTAGCTCTAATCTCCTTTCAATTTACCAAATCACTCACTATGGAGATGGAAACAAAGTTTAGTTCCTTCATGATTTAGTAATTGTGCACAATCTTAAAGATGATTCATTGGTTGCAGTGGGTAAATTCAATCATCACAAGAGGCTTTATTGTTTTTCCCACCTTGTGTCTAAGTCTACTTCACATGCCTTGTTGAATCAATCTCATTCACAAAGAAAATTAAGGTAATAGTGGTGTGGACATCTTAACTTCCGCTATCTTCATCAACTTTTCTCTAACAACATGGTCAAAGGTCTACCTAGAATCAAATTTTCTAAGGGTGAATGTTTAACTTGTTCAATGGATATGCATCTAGAGGTGAATATTGATAAATGAACGTCTTGGAGAGCATCATTCACTCTTGAGTTGGTTCACATAGTTCTAGTAGGTCCTTTTGCAGTAACATAAGTTAGTAAGGATCAATACATCCTCACTTTCATTGATGAATTTTAATGCTGCACATGGGTCTACTTTCTTAATCATAAGAATTAAGTGTTTGAGAAGTTGTTAGGCTTCAAGAGTCATGTTGAAAAGAAATCAAGGAAAGCCATCAAGATACTACATATGGACAATGAAAGTAGATATGTGAACTCAAGACTTAGAGAATTTTTTAAATTTGAGGGTATTGATATTTAGAATCCATTAACATTTAGTCCATAAAATACAAGTGTTGTAGAAATGAAGATTTGAATTCTTAAGTCAATGGTAAGTTGTCTGATTCAAGCCAAGTCTCTTGATCCATCACTTGAAGTCGAAGCTATAAGCAGTGCCAATCATATACTCAATAGATCTCTTGATAATGCCTTAAATGGAAAGACTCCTTTTGAGGCATGGTGCAATAGAAAACCAATTGTGAAATACTTCAAATTCTTTCATTTTCCAACATGGGCAAACATATCTTCTAGGGAATGCAAAGCACCACAACTAATGCCTTGTACCTTCATCAGAGATGAAGATAGTGTTAAGGCATATAGACTTATGGATCCTAATACTCATAAGATTTTCATAGAGAGGAATGTTCATTTTGAGGAAATTTCACCTAGCTTATCCTCTAATCATCTTTATACTTCATACATTATAGAAGTTGATAGTGACAACAGTGATAGTGATTCAACAGATTCATATATGTGGGGTCCTATTGATAGTTGCAGCACAATGTCACCACATCAACATATTCCACATGCATACTTTTCATAGTGATAGGTCCATGTGTCATTTTACACATCAGGATACACCTTGTGTTGTAGTTCCAGCATCAGTGGATGACTATATAGCATATATTTTAGGTTTGTTTATGGAGTCATACATAGCGGATTTGGGAGATATCATTGATGATACATATTATCTTTGATGAAGATGATCCTTCTTCTTTTTTGCAAGGGCTCACTCTAACCCTCATGTCCATTCTCTACATGATCAATCTTACTAGGTTGATATTGTTGAAATTATAGGTGTGAAGATTTACTTCTGAGAGGGGGGGTGAATTAGAAGTAAAAGACTTTAACCTTTAAATATTTTTAGCTAAGATTATTCAAATTCATCTAACATATCTACTTAACATGAAAGTAAAGACATGCATGAAAATAGATAACACAAGATTTGGTCACCCAGAAACCCTCCAAAATGAGAAGGTAAAACTGGGGTGGTAATGACACCCACAAATTATCACTACAACAATATGTAACTATTTAAGGTTAAAAGTTTGACCACATCCAATGGTCTACCCTATGAAATGAAAGTCATGTTAGAGGCTTTACACCCTGTTAAAAGTGACATGCTTAAAGGATTTACAAACACTCGCTTGCAATGTTACCCTATTAAAGGATTTAGCACCTTGTTAAAGGTTTACAACATGTCTGTTAAACCAACCTATCTCCATAGGATTTTCATTCCTAATACAATGGCTATAAAGTATTAGAATGTGTTGACTTGATGACTTACAATCTTTAATTACTAGTTCTAGATCTTTGTTCTGCTCAATCTAATCTGATCCTTCCTAATCTAATATGTATCTACTCAAAGTGTTGATGCTCTATTCTAACCGACTAAATTCTAAATTTTTTTTCTTCTTTCTCTAAGTCTTTACACCCCTCTAAACTCCACTATCATTCTCCCATATAACTCTAACACATACACAAATTATGGGGTATCAACCTCCTTTTAAAGGCTTTGAAGGCTTAAGATTAGATATGAATCTTTAATCAGTATTCATCCTTCTTTTCTCACTTAAATCTTTACATTTTTCCTATTGGTTGCATGCTTTCTCCATTTTGCTTATTGGTTAGATGCTGATTACATAGGGAAAGTAAAATATTTGATCTTATCTTTAAGATCCTTCGAGATTCATCTTAAGTTAGCTCAAAAATAATTTACATCTAATTTTGTGAAGGCACAAACTCATATGCTAATCCTATGTTACTTGACACTTATTTATTTTTTATGCTTGGCACATATATGAATTCTTTCTCACTCAACTCCTATAGTAACTCTATCTCACTCGGCATCTATACTTTTCTTGACACTTATAATGGCTCAACATTTATAGTGACTCGACACTTGAAACTTTCTTGATACTTGAAGTTCACTTGGCACCTGTTGAATCTCTAACTTGGCACATACTATAGCTTGGCATCTATATTATACTTTGTATCATCTTGGAAATTAGTTAAGTGTGTTGACATTGAATTGTCCAAACTAATCTGAGACCAACAATCTCCCCCTTTGACATAAGTTGCAAAAACACTTAAGTAATCATTATGAATCTGATCTCTATGAGTATAATACACATTCTATTTGACATATGTACGAAACTTGAAAAAATTGTTCAAAATTTTGTATAAGACTATATGCCTTAAAAACTTGTAACTCCTCCTGAGCTAGCATGTCATTTCTATATGCAAAATTCCTTATGCTGAATTTGTCTCATGTTATTTCCCTTTTTTTCCTTATCATTCCTTTGCTTCTATTTATGTCTACTCTATTTGTACCCCCCCTTTATTTCTACTCCCCCTTTCACACATCTCCTTGTAGTTTTTGTATCCTTTTGGCTTTATTTTCTTATCTCTTCTCAAAATTTTATTACCTCCCCCTTTGGGTATATCCTCCCCAATTTCTTATATCTCCTCCATATCTTATCTCATATCTTTATTATATCTCCCCCATTATTATTATCTCATTATCTTTATTATGTCTCCCCCATTTTGAAACCTATCTCAAAGGGTCCTATGAATGAATTGAATACTTAGCCAAAAAGGTTTTATTTACCTCCATTATGATCTTTAGAGAAGCACCTCAATTGTTCAATTTTATTTCCAGTGCTTTAAGCTAGATGGCTATCTCTATTGCAAGGTATACTAGGCCTTATAATGTAGAAAGATTTGGATCTTTCTTGAAAACATTCTCTGCATAGGCCATCTCTTTATACTTCCATGTGTGGGGTGATTGCAGAGTAGATCTATATTAGTTTTCCCTTAATATTAGCCTCATCTATTGTTAATATAGCTAACTCCTTTTTAGTGTGAAGCATTGTGGCAAAATTCTTCTCACTTTGAGCTGGATCTTTTGGTAGCTATGTGCTTGATACATTGAGGTTCCTCTCCAAGCTCAATATTCTCTGGCTAGTCTCTTGTGTGAAGTATGAGGGATCACATAGTTTGGAGTACAATGAGAATATGTTCTCAAGTACTATTTTCACTTTCTCAACTCTCTTAGACAATTCTACTTGTGATAGTTCTATTTCACTAGATATTTTCCTATTAAACTTCATTTGAAATTTCTTCTCAGACCATTCTAGTAATTTGACATTAGTATATAGGTCTTTATTTTGAACCTATTCCATTATGTTGGATAGTTGTTTCATGAAGGGCTTTGTCTCATCAGGTTTGGTAGATTGAATTCATCAAGAAAGATATCTTTGATTTCTATTAATGCTTGCCTTTGTCTATACTAATTTCTAAGTATCTCGTTCTTCTTCTTCTTCTCTAGTGCCTCTTGCACTTCATTAATTTGTGCTAAGTTCATTGTTTTGTATTCATAACTTGGTATGACTATCTCTTCATCAAGTGCAAGGTCTCCATAGTGAAGTACCCTTGCTACCTTGGTAGAGGTCAAGCCTAGTTTTGATATTTGTAATGGTTCTACATCAATTCTCAGTTGCTTAGTAGGAGTCCTTGTGGTAGGAAAATTTACTAGTGTTTGTATTGCCTCTTTTTCTTTCTCCTTAGGGGTCTTCTCCTCTTCCTTGTCTTCTTCAGTTCTACCTTGATCAATTATGGTGATCAAAGGAGGTGCACCTTTGCTTTGTGTTGTAGGATTTGAGGTATCCTTTTGTCTTGTTTTATCCTATGTTTTCTCCTTAGTAGTTAATGTAACTATAGTTTCAACCTTAGTAATTGCATCATAAGCTTGTTTCTCTTGTGGTTGTCCACTTGTAGCTATAGGAGGTTGTGAAGGTGGTTCTTTTGTGTTCACCTTCTCCTTGGTTATACACTCACCAAAAGTGGATTGGTACACAACTATGCTTGTAGAGTAGTCTGGTGAAGGATCTTTTTGAGATCCTCTATAGTTAATGGATTAATGTTCCAACTTGAGGTGTTAGAAAAATCCTTCACAATTACAATTTTTACAAATGTAGGTGCTACACGTGGAGGACTAGGTGGTGGCAATTTTGTACCTTGGACACTCTTTTCCTATTGCTGCTCCCATGTCACCTTTCTGTGTCTCCTTCTCCACTATAACTTCTTCTTTATCTTTCTCTCCTTCTTCCTCCTTTTCATTTTCCTATTCTTCTTCATTGTCATTTCTTCCCTCAAAGGGATTTTATTATCCTTCCTTTACTATTTGAAGGCCATAAATGACTTTGCACATGAGGGTGGACTTCTTTATAACATCCTCAGTTGCATTTTGTAGAATGCTAAAGGCTTTGTATTTGGGTGCAAATTCACTCCCATGTTTCTTGCTAGCCTTGCTTATTTGACCTTTAGTTAGGTTAGGCATTACATGAACCAATGTTTACTCTCTTATTTCTTTCTTTGTGTTTAGGCAATAATGTCATTTGTTTTCAACAATTGAACTTAGCTCCTTAGGCATAGAATTATCAAGTTCAAGTAGAGTATTCTTGAATTTGGCCATCATAGTGTAGATAGATTCTTCCACTATGCTCTACTCCTCTCTACTTAACTTATTAAAATAATGGTTTTCAATCTAGTTAAATCTACATGATCCCTAATGTTATCACAAACATTTTCAAGGTCAGATTTGGTGGTGTGACTTACCACTCTGAATTATTCATTGTCAGATTCTATCCTCTCCTCATCTGACTTTACGGGTGCCAGATATCTTCTTCTCTTCATTTCTACTGGCCCTCCTTACCTTATGGCTTTCTTCTTTTCCTATTCCTTTGCCACTTTTTTTTTTGTCCTTGTATCTGACATTGTGGTAGGCTTTACTAGGCTTGGCTTGGCTACTTTCATCTTGCCTTTTGGCTGTGTAGTAGGCTATTTTTGTGCTTTCCTCTTCTTAGGTTCACCATTAGGCACTTCTTGCTCTGTATCTTCTTTTTTCCTCAATATCCTTACTCATGTCATGGGTCAGTGCTAATACCTCTTTCCCTTGTTCTTCTTCATCATCATCTACCTCCTCATTTACTTATTCCTCTACCTCAACTGCCCCCTCTCCAAATTTAGCTTTGAGCTTCTTTACCAGTTTATCCTTTTTCTTTAATGTAGAATCTATTTTCAACTCCATATATACCTTTGATCTTACCACATCATATGTCCCAAAATGTGGTGCACTCTTATCCACTTCTTTAGCTCACAATTCTATTATGGCTATAGATGACTCATCAATGTTTATTTCATATCCAAGAGGTCTAAGCCATCTAACCCTTGGTATGGCTTCTTGAATATAGATATAATCAATATCCACAAGAAAAAAACATCATTTACATGTTGTTCAACTAATGAAATAGGTATTCAACTAATGAAATAGGTATCCTCAGTCTCTATTTCATGGATTTCTTGAAATCCTCAAAATAACTTGTCATAAGTGTTTCAAAATTTTCTCCCATTTGTTCAACGTATTTTTTTACTTGAGCTACAATGGACGTATTTGTTTTCTAGCTAACTTTACCAAAGGATGGAAATTCATTCTATACATAAAAAAATATGCAAATCAAAATTGTACCAAATTTACATTGTGCTCCCTTGGTTCTTCTTATTGCTCCTAAGTTCTCATTAATTTGCTACAATTGCAATTCTACAAGATCATAAGTATGTTCCTTTTTAAATCATTTGTACCCAACATCTACTACAATGCATGGAACACTTTTGAGTTTGTTGGATTGATAAAGTTGTGATAAATGACTCTAACAGCAAAATCAACAAGAGGATCCTAGATGGCATCTATGGCCATGCCTCTCTTGTTCCATTTGGATCCTGTGTTCTTCTCAATAGCTTCCTTAGATTCACTCCTGAGGGTCTTTGGCTGATCTATGCTTGGATACCTTGTTTCGCTATGAATAATCCTCTTTGATATCTTTATTGGGCCATCTTCTAACCATAAACTTTCATCATGAATTCTACTCAACACTATTCTGATCCATTTAGTTTTGAAGATAGTAGGGAACTCTTGGGCATGATTTAAACCCTTCCTTTCAATGATTTTATATTCTTCTTTCAAGATTCCACTATCACACAACCTATCATAAGCATCTCTAATCTCCATGTCTCCAATAACACCAATCTTACAATTATAACATATCCTAACATCCTAGACCATAAGTACCTTAGGAGGAATTATGGATAGGGATTTGGCTAGGTTATTTTTGTATGCAACTTTAGGGATAAGATGAAAATCTATTTGCTAAACTTCATTTGACACAAGTTTAACTTCAAATAGCCCTTTTTCCTAAGATTTCCTAGAACTAGAGGCCATTTCTTCTATCTAGGGTTTAAACATGAAGAAATTTGAAACTGTATATCTTGGCACTAGTATAAATACCTTGAAATCGATGAAACTAAGTTGAATCTCTATTGAAATCTACTCAAATGATGGATTCTCTACTTCAAAATTGTTCTACACTCTTCTTCATCTTTTCTCTTTTCTTGCGATGAGGAAATATGGTTCAAAATGTGATAATATACCTTTATTTCATAGCATTTAATGCTTAGTGCATTTATAGTTGTCCACTCATCTTCTTAAGCATTTTGGCATTACTCAGCTTCCATTGTCTTTCAACAATCAGCATACACTAGAGTTTCCCTTACTCAGCTTCAACTAAAATTTCCTTTTTCTTGGTTTCCACTACCAACTCAGCTATAATTAACCATTTAGCTTCTACTAACTTTGGAAATCAACTCAACATGTACTGGGATTTTACTAGGCATCTAAAGGCAACTCGAAAACACTTATGAAATCTTGAAATTTTAACTTTGCATCTCTATTCATGCTAATCTCTCCTTTTTAGTACTTGATTGTTTTGGAACTAATGTATGATAAAACTTTGTACATCAGTCCCATATTCCTTCTTTTTCTTAGTTGGATGAAGTGTGACCACTTAACCTTACGGGTGAACTGATCCCTTCATTTGATATGCTACTTCCATCTTTCTTCTTCCATGTCTTATTCATTTCTCCTCTCATGTGTTCAACATCTACCTTTCCTTTTCCTTTGTTGAACTCCGAGTTAGGTGTTTTTGACCTTGTTGGGTAATTTTTGCTAATATGACTAGTCTTCAAACAACTAAAGCATGTAGTTTGACTCAACCATCTGTAGTAGCTTCCATTCAAATGTGTTATTATAAAATTTTCAAGGATCTGCCCATATTCCTGATAGTAATGACATCTATGCTTAGTGTTGTAATCCCAATTGATTGTGATTTTCATGATTATTTCCCCTTTCTAGTTGATGAGTTGTCCACATAGGCTTTGATCTACATTCAAAATATCTATGTCCATACTTCTTGTAGTTGTAGCAATGACCTTCAAATCTTGGTGTTTTGATAGTCCTAGTCTTGTAGTCATGTGTTTGATGTCCTTGCTTGTAGCACTTGTGACAATGACCAATGTTTTTAGGTTTTTCATGCTGATAAGCATTCTTACTCCTACACACATTAGAGATATGTCCCTTTTTACCACAAAAATGATAAGTGGGTTTAGTTTTCTTACCTTTGTTACTTCTTTCTTTTACAGTCATGGATGACTCTCCTTTTTTAGTGTTGTTATATCCTAGTCCTGAAGTATCATTGTTGGCTCTTGCAGATTTAAGTAGCTATTCAAAGTACTTGATGGCCTCATTAAATTTTTTGAACCTCTCTACAATTTCCTTCTCTCTTTTTAGGTCATTTTGTAGTTGTTCATTTTGCATCTTTAGTGTAGAGATATCAATGTCCTTAACATTTAGTTCATGATGTGCATTCATCATTTGACTTAGGGTGTCTAGCTACATGTTGGAAATTTTTGCAAGCTCAATTGAATTTTCTCCCAATCTATTAGCAAGGTTTCTCTTGTCCTCTTCTAACATAGCCTTATCTTCAATGACTCTTTTCTTCTATACAGTCACTTTACAAAGCTTCATGGCCTAAGATTCTTGTTTAAGCTTCAGTATTCTGATCTCTTCTATTTGAGCTCTATTCTTCTCCATCAAATATAATATTGCTGCATCAAACTCTTTAGAATCTCCATTTGCAAAATATTTAGAGGCGTTAATCTCTTTGTATTATGTATCATTCTTAGCTATGGAAATCTCTCTTCTTCTCTTTAAGGATTTCCTTAATTCTTCTCTGGCTTCTTCCAAAGTATGTAGAGCAAGTTTTATATCAATCACCTAGTTTTCTTTGACCTTCCCAAGCTTTTATACTTCCATTTCTAGATCTTTTCTCCAAGCTATAAGGCTCCTCCTTGTGAGAACTTGGCTCTGATACCAATTGTTGAAATTACAGGTGGGAAGATTTACTTCTGAGAGGGGGGGGTGAATTAGAAGTAAAAGACTTTAATCTTTAAAAAAATTTAGCTAAGATTATTCACATGTATTTGACATATTTACTTAACATGAAAGTAAAGATATGCATGAAAATAGATAACACAAGATTTGGTCACCCAGAAACCCTCCAAAAAGAGAAGGTAAAACTGGGGTGGGGATGACACCCACAAATTATCACTGCAACAATATGTAACTATTTAAGGTTACAAAGTTTGACCACTTCCAATGGCCTACCCTATGAGAGGCCTACCCTATTAAAGGCTTTACACCCTATTAAAAGTGACCTGGTTAAAGGATTTACAAACACTCACTTGGAATGTTACCCTGTTAAAGGATTTAGCACCTTGTTAAAGGTTTACAACATGGTTGTTAAACCAACCTATCTCCATAGGATTTTCATTCCTAATACAATGGCTAGAAAGTATTAGAATGTGTTGACCTAATGACTTAAAATCTTTAATTGCTGATTTCAAATCCTTGTTCTACTCAATCTGATATGATCCTTCCTAATTTGATATGCATCTACTCGAAGTGTTGATACTCTATTCTAACCAACTAAATTTTGCAATGCTACTCTTTCTTCTCTTAGTCTTTACACCCCTCTAAACTTCACTATCATTCTCCCATATAACTCTCACACATACATGAATTATGGGGTATCAACCTCCTTTTAAAGGCTTTGAATACTTAGGGTTAGGTATTAATCTATGATCAATATTCATCCTTCTTTTCCTACTTAAATCTTTACACTTTTTTTATTGGTTGCATGCTTTCTTCATTTTTCTTATTAGCTACATGTTGATTACATAGGGAATGCAAAAGATTCAATCTTATCTTTAAGATCCTTCAAGATTCATCTTAAGTCAACTCAAAAATAGTTTACATCTGAGTTTGTGAAGGCAAAAACTCATATGCAGATCATGTTTTACTTGACACTTATTGATTGTTGATGCTTGACACATATAGGAATTTTGTCTCACTCAGCTCCTATAGCAACTCTATCTCACTTAGCATCTATACTTTTCTCAGCACCTATAGTGACTCGACATCTATAGTGATGAAACACTTGAAACTTGCTTGACACTTGAAGTACAAACAACACCTGTTGAATCTTTGACTTGGCATGTACTATAGCTCAACATCTGTATTATGAATGGCATCATCTTGGAAATTAGTTAAGTGCATTGACACTCAAATATCAAAACCAGTCTAAGACTAATAGATATGATTTTGGATCCTTATGTACAATAGTTGTAGGAGGTCTTTTTATCATTTGAGGAGATAGTTGATTCTTTGGAATATGTTCTACAAACATCCTTGCTACATTCAAGCATGTTCTTTTTAGTAGTGTTCGAAGGGGTGGTAGTCAGTATCAACATAGGGATAGTTGAGAAAGTTTCAGTACTCCATCCATCCATGCATCTTGATTTTTCATCTCTCTCTTTTTTTTCTTGGCAGGGGGGGTTGTGTTTGGTTTTTCATGACATTTCCCCTCTTTCTTCACTTTAAAAGAGATTTCATTGCATTTTGTACATAGGTACCTAACATGGCCTAGTAGCTAGGACCCATCATACATATTCATCCTAGTTTTTGTAAGCTTAAGTGCATTCCCCTAAGTTGCACTTAAGGGGAGGTGTTGTTGTAAATAAGTATTCACTTATTTTACTTTACATATGTTTTCTTAGTTCAATGTAGTATTTTATTATTTATTAGTTTGATACCTAGGAGTTTGCATACTCTTATGAGTTGTCATGTTGAAACACTAGAGTAAGAAACTCTAATTCAGCACATGGTGTCTACAACACTAAAGTTTTCATAATTAACTGAGTTGTCATGTAGACAACATAATTATTCGCACTCTTAATTAAGTACATGGTGTCTACTGTATATGACCAATGTTAGTATGCTAATAAAAACCAAATTTAAATAAAGCTTTTACAAACTAAACAAAATTCATAAACTTCAAGATAGACAAAGATGAGCTCTCAATTGAGAATATGAGCCATTAATGGGCTTTCTCAATAAGAAGCTCTCTTGTTGAGTGGCTTTGTCTAAATAGATAGGATGTATGCTCAAGCTTATGATTCAAAAAGGGCTTCAAATGGAGTTGGAATTTGGGTGTGAGTGTATGGTTTTGATGTAAAATGGCTTCTTAAAATGGCATTATGACTTTACTTCATGGATTGTGTTGTTTTGTAAAGGGGAATGATCCAATTTATAGGCAAGAGGCTTGAGGGATTGAGGGCTAAGATGCAAGGATGGGAAAAAGCTCATGGAGGGCTCAGATTGCATGAGAAGAGAGCACATGGATTGTGCTTTCTTACAGCCAATCAAAGAGTGACACATGTCACAGGGTGAGAGGATGGAGGAAAGGGGAAGGATGAGTCAACAAAGGAGGCTCAAGGGATAAAATCTTCATAAAGACCCTCATAATGGCTTGTAAGAGCAATAACAGGGCTTGGAAGAGTCATTTATGGCCTAGTGGGCTTCATAAAATTTTATGGTTGGGATATTTTGAAGGAGGTGAGAGGAATTTCGACTTGGGCTTGATTAGGAAGGTTTTAAGCTTTCTTAGGATTGTGCAAATGATTAGAGGATGGATTAGGATGGTTTAGGATTAGCTTAGGGATAGGCAAGTGGATGGCATTTAATGAGGGTGGGTGAAGGAGGAGATATTTGTTAACTTTGGCTTGGGTTAGTAAGTCTTAACCCATGTTTAGGGAATGTGACAAGGTTAGGAGGGGATTAGGATTAGGTTTAAAGACATCTTCTAGAAGAGTCTAGACTTTGGATGAGGATAAAGACTTTCTAGAATAGTCTAGAATTTCCTAGGATGAGGATGAAGACTTTCTAGAAGAGTCTAGAACTTCTTAGGATGAGGATAAATTAGATTTTTAGGAAATAAATAAAGTTTTATTTATTTCAAGAGTTTGGGTTGAGGAGATATTTATTAAAACTTTTTTAATAAACATGAGGAATAATATTTAATCTTAATTAAATATTTTGAGTTGGGATTAGGGGTAGGAAATGATGGGATTAGCCTTTAATCAAAATTAAAGAAGGATTAGAAGATTTTGGAAGAGGTTAGTGGTCTTAAGGAAATTGGCCAAGTTTTGGGCAAAAAATAAATTTTTAATTTATTTTGGGTTTTTTGGTCAATTTATTAATTAAATAATTAATAAATAAGAAAATAATGTTTAAATAAGATTTAGACATTTTTGGGAGGGATTCCTTAATTAAATATTTTTAATTAAGATAAAGGGATTTAATGGCATAAAAATAAATTAAATAATTAAATAATTAATTAATTAATAAATGATGATGTCATTAGAAATTTTTTAGAAAATAAAAATACTTTATTTTCTAAAGGTTTTTAGGTGTCTACATCTACAACATAATTTTATGTCCTACACCTTTGTAGGTTTATCCTCTCATCATCGCACTTAGTCTTATTCTTAATGGAGGATATTCTACTCCTAGTGGACTTGTGCCTAGTTGTAAGACTTATCAATGTGCTAAAACCTAGACATTCTAGAAGCATTCCAGAGGCCTTTATATTTAGGTACTCCTAGTGTACTTATACGTGAAATTATTATTAGAATCTAAAAAGATTGATAACCCAAAATAAATAGTGCAAAGAATAGATATCTAAACTATGAATGCAAATAATACAAAATCAAAATAACAACATAGAGCTAGTCTCCAAGAGAGTAATGCAAATGCTAGAAGAAAAATATCATTAAGAAGATGCAAAATAAATCAATTAGAAATAAAAGTTAGGTAGCATGCTTATATAGACTAAGAAGAGGGAGGAGGTGGCAACACCAACCAATGAGGAGCAACCATCTATCAAACTAAAGATAGAAAAGTATCTTCCTAAGATAGCTAATGGATGCTCACATGTAGGTAGGTCACACCTTGCAACCACTTTCTAAATAAGACATTATTTATTAACCTAAGTGAGATTATTAAAAGTGTAGGAAAAAAATAGCAATGTAGGGAAAAATAAATAACCCACTAGGAAATTTTAAAAACTACACTAACACCCCACGTAAGAAAAGCTTAGGTGCATGGAAAAATGTGTCCTAGCAAGTTAGGCCTGATGAGGTATAGATGTACATAAAATTCCCCCAAAAGAGAGAGAAGAGACCCCCAAAAATAATCAGTACTCCAAGTGAGAGAAAGAGGCCCCCCCAAAAGATGAAGCATCTTCCACCCCCAGAAAAGCTCACAAATGAAGGAAGTTTCTCTCTGTGAAGGGTTTGGGGAAGATATCAACAACCTACTCGAAAGTTGGACAATTGTGAAAGTTGATGACATGACCATGGATGAGCTCTTAGATGTAGTGCCCATGGATCTCGATGTGTTTGATCTATTGATGATAGACCAAATTTTGTGAGATTTGAATGGCACTCTACTTGTCATAAAATATGAATAATAGCCATTTGATCTAGATACCAAACTTAGTGAGAAGATGATGAAGCTAAATGGCCTTAGTGGTAGTATTCACAAACCCTCGATACTTAACCTTAGTAGAGGATAGAGAAATAGTAGATTGCTTCTAGCTCAACCAACAAATAGGATTGGAACCAAGTGAGGAGTTGTAACTTGAAGTAGACTTGTGATCCTGAGAATCACCTGCCCAATTTGAATCTGTGCAGCCCACTAAATCAAGCTCAATACCTATTGCATAGTGAATCCCATAACTATGAGAACCATGAATGTAGTGAAGGATTTTCTTGGCTGCTTTTGAGTACAACTTATGAGGCTCCTACATGAATCAAGAGACCATGCCTATAGCATATGAGATGTTAGGTCTCATATGAGTCAAATAAATGAGACTCCCAACAAGTTGGTTATACAAAGTGCCATCAACAAGTGGAGAGGAACATTGAGCCTCAACTTTGACTCCAAAAAGGAAGGGAGTCAGAGTAGGCTTATAGTCAGCCATATGTAACCTTGAGAGTAAATCTAGACTATGTGATGGTGATCCCAGAAGGAGATTGAAAGATCTTAATCTTGAGAAAGTAATGTAATAAGGCCAAGTTAGTCATCAAGAAACTGTCCTGAAGGGAAACTTTGATAGCCTTAATGGTGGGTGAAGAACTTCCTATGATCAGAAAGTCATCAACATACAAAACCAAAAATAAGAGTAAATTACCCTATTGTAGAATGTAGACATTAGGATTGGAATGGCATAAAGTGAACCCAACTAATAGAAGAAAGGAGTCCATCTTGGCATACCAGGCCCAAGGAGATTGTTTGAGGCCATAGAGAGACTTTCAAAGATAATACAAAAGTCAATAATCTTGAAGGAAACCCTATGGCTACTCCATGTAGATATCCTCATGAAGGTCACTATGAATAAAAGTACTCTTCAGATCCATCTGATGTACTTCCCAACAATTAGCTACAACAATGGCAAGAACAAGTCAAATGGAATTCATTTAGGAAACTAGCAAAAAAGTCTCAAAGTGTTTAATCTCAGGAACTTGGGAGAATCCCTTGGTGACCAAGTGAGCCTTTTATTTGTCAACTAACCCATCTACTACAAATTTTTTTTGATAGATCCACTTACATTAAACAAGGTTTCTTCTCTTAGGAAGAGGGACAAGAACCCAAGTGTGGTTATTCGTCAAGGAACTATACTCTTCTTGCATAGTTGTATCCCACTCAAGAATACCAAAAGCCTTATGAAAGGACTATGGATTTGAGGCAGTAGCAATGAAGACATGTGGAGCATCCTAGAATTATGAATGAGTCTACCTAGTGTCTAATGGATCCCCAACCCAATCACCTATAGACTGTAAGGTCTATCTAGCCCAAAGGTGGACCAGAAGATGGAGAATCTAGAGGAGAATCATTAACATGTGAATGATGAGTAGGAGAGGAAAGAGTCAAGTCCTCTAAATCACTCTCTTCATCAAAAGTGGAGGTAGAAGATAGCTCAGGTGAATTTGACTCATTGAAAGATCTGTCATGTATTCCAAGTGACTCTAATGTCAAAGTAGAAAGAGTTGGAGAAGTGATAGAAAGGGAACTTGAAGGTCCCTCCTTAAAGTGAACACTCCTCTCAATGAACAAATCATGTGTAGTAGGGTGGAGCAATCAATAACCCTTCACACCATCAGGATAACCTACAAATATGCAAGGTCTGCTTTGTGGATCCAAGGCCTTGCATTTCTCTACAAGAATGTGGGCCCATGCAGGGGAGCCAAAAACTTGAAAGTGCTTGACTAATGGTTTCTAACTATTCCAAGCCTCAAAAGGAGTAACCCCCTTTAAGGCTTGGTGAGAAACATGATTTTTGATATAACAAGCATAGTTAATGGCTTCTATCCAATACTGTGGTGCAAGAGATCTAGAGTGAATCATAAAGTTTGCCATTTTCTTCAAGGATCTATTCTTCTACTCTGCAACACCATTTTGCTAAGGATTGTATGGAACTAAAAGTTGTAATTCAATCCCCTCTAAAGTGAAAAATCTTTCAAACCAATGGTTGACATACTTACCACCATTGTCTATGCACAAAACTTTGATGGCTTTCCTGGATTGCTTCTCTACAAAAGTTTTGAAGTCCAAAAAATGATCAAATGCCTCTAACTTTTTTTGAAAAATTACACCCAAGTATATTAAGAAAAGTCATCAATGAATGTGAGGACATATCAGGCCTTGCTAAAAGAAGAATGCTAAAATGGACCAGCTAAATCACTATAAACTAACTCTAGTATCTATGAAGCTCTACATGCCTTCTTTTTGTCAAACTTTTCCTTAGGATGCTTATGAGGAATGCAACCTTGGAAAACATTGCTTGAGAACCAAACTAAAGGAAACCTTTTGACCATGCTCTGTTGGTTGAGCTAATGAGAAAAATAGATGAAGGAGGATCAAGAAAAAAGTGAGAAAATAGATAGAGTCATGACTGATGATCTACTCTTCCAACTAAAACTGTAGAATCACTATGCAACTCATGTATCTCCACAAAATTAGGAGTGAACTCAACTCCCTTGCCTAAACCTATGTGAGTGATCTAGTATACTGATAGGAGATTAGTTGATAATGAGGGTACACAAAGAATATCATGGAATGTGCCATCCCCCATATCAATAGACCTTCTCCCACAAACTTCAATAGGAGTTTCATCACCCATCAAAATAGAAGGCATAGTACACAACTCCAAGGATGCAAGTTTTGAAGTTGATGAAAGATCAACCCCACAGTTCACAAGAATCACCTGCATGCAAACACCTATTATAGAAAGAGAAGCAAAAGCTTATGGAGGCAGGAATTGATCCTATATACTAGGTGATTGCAATGTATAGCTACCTATGCATTTTGGTGAGATACATCATCTACTAGATAGACATTCTTGGTTTACGACCTTCTATTTCCATGGAGGTTGTTTAGATCAGCAATTTTTTTATTAGAAAGTTTGTGGCTTCTTCATGCTTTAGTGGTTCTCTTCATGATCACTCTTTGTTCCTATCTTCTAGAACATTCTTTGCTATCTCTTTTTGGATTAGGGTATTTCCCATGTGGTTTTCTCTATTTCTCCATTTCATAGAGATTTTTTTGTGATTGGGTACCTCATCAGGCCTTATTGTCAGGATCCATTTTTCTACTTTCATAGTTGTGCTAGGTTAAGCTTACCTCTTGAGATTCACTTAAGGGGGGGTGTTAGAGTAATTATTTTTTTACACTTATTAATTAAATCACTTTGATTTAATTAAATAAGTTTCCTATTACTCTAGTTTTCTGAAGCTATCTCTTAGGTACATATAATTAATATTTTATATTAATTATAATGTGCAGCCTAGCTTTTTTAGGCTTTAGGTTACCCTTTTTGGGTTTCGACCTCCTTTGATAAGGATTTATCTCTTTGTAATTTTATTCATTCAATTTTGATAATAGCAATATCCTTTTTGCTTATCAAGAATGTCTCATCTATGGATCTGTCAATTCTTGCTTGCATAGCTTTTTGCTTCTCTTTTTGTCATAGGTGTTTGCATGCAGGTGATTCTTGGGAGCTGTGGGGTTGATCTTTCATCAACTTCAATAGCAAGTTCTTCCTTAGATGAAGCCATTTTGTGCAAAACACCTAAATCATGAACCCAAGTGGATGGTGAGGAAGCAACTGCAACAAGGGCCTTGCCCTTTCCTTTCCTCTTGTTGTTTTCTTTTTCCTTGTTAGACCCTTCATTAGAACTTTGATTGATAGACTCAAGAATACTAATATTATTCTTCTCAAGAATGTATGTCAAGTGATCAATTTGTTTCTTCAAACATTTATGTTCATCATAACTAGGTCTTTTACAATAGGCACATTTGACCTTTTCTTTCTTAGGCTTATCACCCTTAGAAGATGGGGTGTCAATAGTTTCTTTTGAAGCAACCAGTATCTGATCCTTCTTTTTCTCACTATTATTTTGTTTCTCATCCTTATTATTATTGTTACTAATTTTTTCTTTTTGTTCTTTTGTGCCTTAGTTGGCAGCCAAGGCATGTGACTTAGAGGACTTAAGAGTGCCCATCTAGATTAGCTTGTCCTATTCTCGAGTGAGATTGATAGCAAAATCATCTAAAGATGGCAAGGTGAATTGAGTACCAACTGCATCCTTACTAGCATAGAAGGTAAAGAAAAACATAAAATATTCTGAACTTAGCTTAGAGAGAATACTAAGAATCAATTGTTTATCTTTCTTTTCAATTCCACATTGTTTTAACTGCAACCTTAGTGACTTCAATCTAGTGAAGAAATCTTAGATTGTGTTGAGATTTCCTAGACTTAAACTAATTAGTTCATTTTTCAACATATGACCCCTCATTGAACCTTGTGTGCCAAATAGTGTTTCTAGCTTTAACCATATTTCATTTGGTGTATTCAAAGATTCAATTTCAAATAGAAAATTTGGAGAAACAAAAAAACATAATGTTCCATATGCCTCATCACATTTGTTAAACCACTTAAGCTTATCTTCACCTTTATCAGGTTTAGTTTCAAGTCCCATAGTTATCCTATTTAATTCAACTTTCCTTAAGTAAAATTTCATGTGTAATTTCTGCTCAAAGTAATTGTAATGAGTTAGGATGGGCATATTTGTTTGATCCATGATGAAGATATGCAGAAAAGAAATGCCAAAAAAAAGAGAACCCAACCACAAAAATGCCCCCCTTTTTACTCAACAAACCCTCCCCAAAGAAATATGATTTGGTACTTTAATTTAGTGCATTTACAACTACTACTAGAAAGAAATACTTAGTGGTCTTGATTTCAATGTATTACAAACCCTCATGAAGAGCATATGCTAAAAGTGAAACTTGGGTACAATAGTCAAGGAAATAAATACTGATCTAGTCAAAAAATCATGCACTTTCAAAAAAAGAATCACCTTGAAACAAGGTTGTATGAGAAAGTTATGATCCTCTGAAGTTTTTAAAATGAGAACTGTTAATAGTCACAACCAAGAATCTTTAATTTCTAAAAACTTTATGCATGAAAATGCAAAAACAACTCCACTAGTGGATAGAGCACAAAAAAATAGCCAAGGTCATAACAAGAATCATCAAAATCAGAGTCTATATGAGAAAGAATGAGGCATTTGAATACTGCATTCAAATCTGCAATTGCCAATAGAGAGGGGTATGGGTGTAACTCTCTGTGCTTGATTCTACAAAATATACAGATTGCATGCAAAAACTAAAAGATACCTAGCTGGTTTTTTGGTGCTGTGAACAAAACCCCAAAAACATTTTTCTTGCTAATGTACAGAAGATGTAGCTAAAGTGTAAATTAGATGCCTTTAACAACAACAAAAATGGCCCCAACAACTAAGAAATGACCTCGACAACCAAAATATGACATGCAAATGTTGAATTAGCTTCCTAAGTCCATCAATGGCATGCTGGAATCTACAATACTAATCAAAAACTCCAAATATGCAAGTTTCTTATTAGATTTGTGAATGAAACCCCAAAGATTCAAAATGTTTTTCTCAAACTTTTCTAATTCTCAAGATCATCTAAAGATGCAAGAGAACAACATACTTTTTTGTTCAAAAAAATAAAATAAGATTTATTAGCTCCCCCTTGAATCTCTCAAATAAGGAAACTAAAATCTACTCTTGCTCATAGAAAAGCTCTGATACCATGTTAGAATCAAAAAAATTGATAACCTAGAAAACTAGTGCAAAGAATAGATATCTGAACTATGAATGCAAATGATACAAAATCACAATAGTGACATAGAGTTAGTCTCCAAGAAAGTAATGCAAATGCTAGAAGAAAAATAACAGTAAGGGGATGTAAAAGAAATCGATTACAAATACAAGCCAGGTAGCATGCTTATATAGACTAGGAAGAGGGAGGAGGTGGCAATGCTAACCAATAAGAAGCATCTATCTATCAGATTAAAGATATAAAAGTATCTTCCTAGGATAGCTAATGGATGCTCACATGTAGGAAGGTGACCCCTTGCAACCACTTTCTAAATAAGATATCTTTTATTAAGCAAGATTATTAAAAGTGTAGGAAAAAACTAGCAATAGAGGGGACAATAAATAACCCACTGGGAAATAGAAAAACTACACTAAAAATTATATCAATTCATTTTGATATTTTTATTCTAATCATACTTTGGTCTATTCTATGCTTGTGCTTGAGTTCCTTGATCTTGGGTGATTTTTCCCTAAGGAAAATTCTTACAGCTCTAAGTGCTACTTCCTCACAAACTCTACTCCTCATTGCATAGATTTCCATCATCATGAAAATGTTCCATTTGACTCCTCTTGGATCCATTTGGAAAGATCTTCAAATCTTTATCTAATCAATTTCAAGATTTAGTCTCTATGAAGCATAATTAGGCCTAGTTCAAATTAGCCCTTAATAATGACTTTTTCCACTTTCTTGCAAAAACTTCCCAAATAAATTTAATAAAAAATCCCACACTCTAGTACCCTTTTGGATTTCCTAAAATATTTTTTAGGTCATAGGGTTTGATAACCTCCATACACTAGCTTCCTATGAACTTGGGCAAATAGGACTAATAAGGCTAGTTTTTAGGACTAACTATAATCTTGTGGAAAACTTGTTCAAAACTTGATCTAATGGATTCATATAGGCTCAATCCTCACAAATTATTAGGATATGATGGGATTCCACCTGCAACTATACCTTTTCTATATAATACCTTTCTACCCTGCAAGAAATCTTCTCTTTCTTCTATCCTAAACCTCTAACTAGGCTTTGTCTTCTCATCTAGGGCTTTGTAGTAAAAATAGTTCTCTAAACTTCCATGACTCCTAATCCTAGACATATTTACACTAATGACTCCCCTAGAATTTCCATATACCCTTAAATTTTTCCCATGGCTAGATTTCATGGGGGAGCCATAACTGTACAGACTAGTCAACACAAAACCATTAAGGTCTCTAAAACAAAACCAATTTATTTAGCATCCTATAACTACTCAAATAAACTTTCCTATCAAATGAGAAACTCTCTAAACTAATCAAAGAATATTATCCAATTATGAAATTAAATCTTCCAATCCATTTCAAGGTACTATCACTACTTAAACTCAAGAATTTGTTGTAATGTTGATGCAGACCTATATTCCACACTCAAAACTATAAACCTCTATTACAATACTTCCCCTCTTTACAATATTTGAGTATTTTTTAATAGTAGATGCCATCTTGATCATTCTAGGGCTTGTCAATTGATCTCCCACTCGCTATCCATAAGGGAATCTAAGGTAACTAAGTTCCATGCAACATTTGCAATAATTGCAAATGTTGTCATGAGAACTTCTTGACACAATTTGGCATCTTCCTTGATTGCCATCATCCTATTTCTTAGGATTACCAACCTACAAAATTTTGAGGATCCACAACCATAAATGACCCTATGGTATCTTTGCAAAATCATAATGTTTTTAGAACACATTTAAGATTCTAACCTCACCATAAGCGTCTAACACTAATAAAATTAATCAGCAAATAACATTGGCTATTTGTGTGACCTTAGTCCTAATGACTAACTCACTTAGCCCACATAGTAAATGAGCTTTTAAGGTCTTAAAAAAAAACTAACCTACTCTTCTTGACATGGCTAGAGTTAAAAAAAAAATCCAAAATACTAGACATGAAGAGGTTATTCAAGGTGTGCTCCTACACCAATGAGCCCTTTAGAGGAAGATATATCAATTTTTGGTGGCCACCATAGTCCAACCTTCTACTAGAGGCAAAGGAGAAGGGGGAGCCTTAACCCCATAAGAAAAGCCTCCATTCTTAATGCATTGAAAAATGAAAACCTGGATCTAAAGTTTGCATAGAATTGCATTTCAATACTTATTCATGATACAACTATGGCTCTACTAGGGTTTTGCATGTTGTTCAATATTTTTCTAATTTGGGTAAAAGCACAAACCTATGTCACCCTTTTGTAAAGGAAAAGTCCACCTTCAATGACATAAAATTGGTATTATTATTTTGAATTTGAAAATGAAGTAAACTAATAAAATGTGTAGAAATGGATCAATTTTAGAATTATAATTTTCAATAATTATTTGGAATAAGAATTGATAAATTTTCCTAATTTTTATAGATAAATTATTAGCTATTGAAAAATGCTAAAAATTAGGGGTCTAGTTCCCACCATAAAACTTTATGAAATTTAACTTATTTCCTTTTGATCTTAGATTATGTAACAGATAACATATGTATCTAGAAAAATCAAAAATAAAAATTAGCTTTAGACCTATATTTTCTCTTTTATAATGATTCAAATTCCAACTCAGTTGAAATCGATAGTTTTCATCTCCCACAACATTTTTCAAAATAAATCTATTCTAACTAGGTGAAAAATTACACATTCTACAAGAGGACTCTCTCCACTAGAACATCATTTAATTTTTATTCTTTTTTTATATGATTTAATTACTTTTTATTTCTCAAAACTGATGTCTTTTTTAGTGTTAAAATATGTGCTTGTAGAAATTTTTAATTACAATATACTATATCTAATTAAAACACTATAAATCTATATGAGAATATTCTTGACTCTGAGCTCCCTAAAATTGTGTTTATATGTTATTAAAAAAAATCATAAAAAATAGTAAGAGTTATTGAAATGCTTCTTTTTTTAAATAATTTTATTTCTTTAGTAATTGGATACAAACTAGTATAAAACATGCATTTAATAGACATTTAAAATTGGAAAAGTGTGAGACAAGATATAACTTAGCTAGAATTAATTTATCTAGATCATATGTTTGAACTAAATTAATTTTTAGATAGAAATATTCAAATTCACTCGTTCTGATAAGTTAGCCTTAAAGGTGATACAACTTTGTACTTTTTCTCATTCCACTTTTGGTTCTAGCATACCACATTTATTGTGGGATCATTAGGGTTTTTATTATGGCTCTAGCCAGCTTTAGCCTAGTAATTTCTATTGTTGTTGGAGTTGCTACAATGGATTCTCATGGCACATCCTCTGAACAAGTGACTGAGAAATTTTTCTTAAAGATGTTTCATGAGGTAAGCTCCTTCCTCCCCTAACCTTATTCTCAACATTGAAGAGTTTGATGATGCATACAAATGGCTAGAGAACCATTCCTTGATTACGTATTTTGTGGGTCACACTCATCCTCAAAGAATACTTAGAGAGTTAATTAAAAATAGTTGGACTACTCATGGAGTCTAGCTTGATGATACTTAGAGCCTCACAAACGAATTCTTGTTGTTCTACTTTGCAAACCCTTCCCAGGCTGACATGGTTTTTAACCATGGTTCATGGTTAGTTAGGTCCTCATTACTAGTTTTCTAGTGGTGGTCTTGTGATTTCTTAGTGTTGGATTACAAAAATTTGATAGTCCCTATCTAAGTCAAGTTTTCAAGTCTTCTAGTCCCCTATTGGAAGTTCATCCCTATTATTGTACAAACCCTTGGTTGGGTGGTCTGTGTCTAGCTAGAGAAGTTTTTCAATGCTCATCCCCAAAGGAGGGTTTGAATTGAGGTTGACCTCTCCTATGACTTTAAGGATTTTTTGGACATTCAAGTTGGTGCACACACCTTTTTTCATAAGGCTCTTTACTTCAACCTACCAAACACATGCGACAAGTGTCAGTTAGTTGATCACAAGATCAAGGACTAGCCTCTAGTAGTGCCTCACAAGCTAGCTCCTACTAAAGAATCACATGCCAAGTTTTTCAATAACACCAAAAAAGATGAATTAAAAACCATGACATAAAAGGGTAAAATATCCTTTACACCCAAACAACATGGGTCCTCTTTTTCTTAGCCTTCAATGGAGATTGTTCCTATTTCTACCCCAATGACACCTAATTTTTTTGGTGGTTCAAAAACCAATTTCAAATTGTGGCTCCCAAGGGATAGATGTGTTTGTTAACACTTCTTGGCCCACTTGGGTCCACACTCCTCAAGTGATTTTTTCAATTATTCCCCATAAGATACATCCCTTGCAATACTCCCAGAGCTCTAATGGATGTGGAGAAAACTCAAATGGGAAGTAGAGGCTCATCTCTATGGGAGATGCCTCCTCAACAATTACTGCTTACTCCTTGCACAATAGTTTATCCTCTCTTGGGGATGAGGATGACATGCAAGAATTATTTTCATGAATTTTCTCTCATGGAATGTTTGAGTCTTGAATAACCTCTCTTGCAAATACTATGTGCAAGATACATGATGTAGGATTGGTATCCTAGACATCCTTTATCTCTAGAAAGTCAAGAATTTTTATTTCATGTTATTTGGCATGAAAACACTATTTATTCTTCACAACATGAAGCTGGTAGAGGTGGTGTTGTTTCTCTGCTCTCACCTCAATTAATTTCTTATGTTATTGATCATGTTTCTAACCATATTAACGGGATCGTGTGGATTTTGTTATCCTTCCAAAATCATTCTTTTGGGATTTTTAATGTTTATGCTCCCAATGACATTTCTGAATGATCTCAACTTTGGTGTTGGATGGTGGATTGTCTACCACCTACCACTTGGGTCATCTATGAGGATTTTAATAAGGTTGAGATGGGTAAGGAAAAAGTAGGCCTTCTACCTTTTCATTGGATAGTTGGTGAATGAGAGGCTTGGTACTACATGCACAATAAATTGGGCCTTTTTATCCCAATATGCATTAGCACTAGCAGGGTGGGCTTTCACATGATTGGTCTAATTTTAGAGTTGGGTTTGATAAGATTTTTAAAATGCTTGAACATGTGATGATCTTTGAAAAATAGTTACTTTCCTTTTTTGAATAAAGGGCTTTGCTTGTCATTCCTCTACCTGATGTGACATTATCAAACCACTTCCCCATTCTCTTTTCTATCACTTGGCAAATAGCTTTGTGTCATCCTTCTAAGATGTATTTTTTCTCAACATGTCACTATTGTGTCATGAGCCTACTATGGCTCACATTATGCATGCTTGAAATTTATATCCTTAGCCCCACATGAAGGTTGGATGGATATAATGGTGGAATGATTCCATTACCCATACTACAAGATTTCTCTTGATCTATGTACCACAAATGCCAGTCATATGAAGTCACCATCAAAGATTTTTGTGTTGCTTTGGATGCTCTATCCTTGAATCCTGTTGATTCAAATTTGCAACTAAGGCATTCTAATATTTGGTAAAAAAGTAAATTTATGATTGCTATGCTCCTAAAGGAGGTCAAATCAAAGCTTGTCTCCACTGGCTTTAGATTGGAGAATAGGTTTTGAAAGAGTTTTTTTCAATCTCTTTGTTCATGTCACACCTCTATGGGGATCAAAACAATTAAAGCTAGGAAATAGGTTCTTTCAATCATTGTTGACATCCTTCAAGCCTTTGTTAGTCATTAAAAAAGGTTTTCACCACCCAAGATTTCACTCTATAATGTAAGCAAGCCTTAAAGGAGTGTATTGATGTTACTCCAAATTGGCTTTTTTCTGAGCAACATGCCTTTTGTGAGAAGTTCTCTACCCTTAGTGACCTTAAGGAAGCCATCTTTTCCATGGTGGATGACAAGACCCTATAGTGTGATGTGTTTCCCTTTGAATTTTACAATGTCTTTTGGAAGGCTATTGGACTTGATCTTCATAAGGTGTACCTCAAATATTTTCCCATCAAATCCTTAGGACACATCATAAATAAGGGAAACATCAAGTTCATACCTAAATTTGGTGACCCAGAAGATATTTACAACTAGTGGTCCATCAATCTACTGAATATTTCCTACAAAATCATAGCTAAAGCTTTAGCTCTTAAAATTTGCCATCTTCTGCCCTTGATTATTCAACTTGAATAGACTAGCTTCATCAAATCCAATTTCATCTTGGACAAAATCTTTTTTTTCTCGAGGGCATGGAATGGGCCTATAGATCCAAGTAGAAATATCTCAATCTTAAAATTGATTTTGCAAAAGCTTATGACTACATAGAATGGTATTTCATACTTGCCATGGTTAAGGCTCTAGGACTTTTTCTTCAACCAGTGGAGATTCTTGGGGAGGTCCTTGCATGCATCACTATTAATGGAATACAATCAGGGGCCTTTGGGCTCTTTAGATCCATTCATCATGGTTGTTCCTTGGCTTGCTCTTTTTGTGTTGGTCACTAAAGGTCAGGTCCATGACATTTCTCTCTCGAAATCTTCTTCATAGTTGGTTAATGGTCATATTTTGATGATCGTTTTCTCACTCTCATTGAGGAGGAATCTAATGTTAATAATTCCCTTGAATACTTAGAAACCTTCTATGGAGCCTTTGAGTTTGCCATCCAATGACACATGACACTCCACTACAAGAAATCATTCCTCCCTACTCCACCTTGTCTAGCTTAGTTCTAATGGAGATGGATTTAGCATGGAGAAATATATTTAATTTTTGGGCATTCCTTTTTATTTTTTGACCTCAGTAGTAGATCTCTAGAATGTTGTGTTGGACAAAATTACCAAAAATATGGACTATTGGCTCACTAAGCCTCTCTTTCTTGCTAGTAAATTCCAAATCTTTTCTAAATTTTTAAAAGTGACTCATGTTTACTACTCATCCTATTGGCCCCACTCTAGAGCCTCCTATGCTAAGTAGCCAAAGTCTCTCATAGATTTTCTCTAGGCCTTAGACATGGAGCATCATAGCTTCCATTGAGTTTCTTAGGATTACTATTGTTTTCCTAAAGAGTCTAGTGGTTTGGATCTTATTTCCACTCAAAATCAAGGTATTTCCTTATGTATTAATTGGGTATTTAGAGCTCTCACTGAGGATGAATCCTAGAAAATTATCCTCTAGTTTTTTTATTCATGATTTATTGTGCAAGGGGATAAGATTTTAGACCCTTCTCATCACCTCTAAACTTGTGCACATTCAAGGCTCTTTTATGGTCAAGAAGATATGGAAAGATTGGAAAGTACTCAAACCATGGCATTGTTGGGAAAACAATAGATTCAAAGATGGGCTTTCCATGAATAAGCACAACCTTTGGTGGCCACCCCTATTTTCCATTGATAGTGTTCCCCTAGCTAAAATTCAAGGTATTAGTGCTTTGGATTTTTTCAAATGATGCATTAGGACACCCAAGGATATTTTCTCTAGAGCCACTATGAGTATGAGATCTTGGGATGATATGTAGATCTAGTTTCATCTTTCTCACCCAAATTGCCTAACTTCTAATTTATTGGTCTCCGCCTTTCCCTCTCATTTTCTTCATAAGCTCGACATCTAGTTCGTCAAGCCTTGCTAGAAGGACTAGAAATGGTATCCGTGTAATCATCTTGTTAATTGCAAGCCTAAAATGGGCTATATGTGGTTAGTACCTCACTTTCCCATGGTTGAGACTCTCAGCTAGCACTGGAATCTCCACTCCACACAATAAAATTGGAGATTTAAGTTTAATATTATTTGGAAAGCCATTACTAAGCCAAAGATTGCACACTTTTCCTAGTGTATCCTCTTCTAGGGTGTGCCACTACATCCTTGGCTCAAGCATTTGGGTATTAATAACCCTCCATGCCTATTTTGTGGTCAACTAGAGGCTTTCATGCATATCTTCTGGTTCTATCATAGAGTTCAATAATATTGTCTTTGGATTCATGATTTCCTCAATTGCTCCTACCTCTACTGGTTGGTTGACTCCTCTAGCCTCTAACCCCAAGTGGTCCTTCCCTCGCTTGGATCTAGCCATTTTTCCTCCCAAGGTAGAGGGAGAAGAAAAATATGATAATTTTTGGGCTCCACCTAAGCCTCTCACAGACATGTAGACCATTGTGGTTTTAATGATAGACAACACCTTACTCCCTTGGTTGGCCCTGCTCTAGCCATTTGGGGTTTTTTTTTATGAATATATTTTTTGATTTACAACTTGGTGTTGATTGGACTCTTGTGAGGTGATCTTGTATCCCTCAACACTTTTTTTGTGAATATGTAGCTTTTATATTTTAATTTAGTAGAGAAGGGACTATTCATCAAAAAAATGAAAACTTGCCCATGGAAGTGACTTTTCCCTAGATTGTTGGAAAAATCCGCAAAGTTGTACAAATCCATTTTTTTTCTTGAAACCAATATTACTCCTCATCACAATTCAAAATTATTTAATTTTTTAAATTGAAACCAATAGTAATGAAGTGCATGGATTAAAAAGAGCCCATCTCAAATCAATTTCTTATCAATGAATTAAGACATATGAAGATAAAGCTAGTACTCCAAGTGAATTTAGACTAATAGACACCCCTTAGTCATTTACGATACAATTTTTTTTGTGGTTTGAATCCACATGTTATTCCTAATGATATACTTCATTGAAACTAACAATACTCTTTTGGGGGAAGAGATAATCAAATTCATTTATAAAAAGTATGTACAATTCTCTATTGCACATTAAGACTCAGACATTTCAATGATGTGACTCCATATTTTAATTCCTTATATCATTAAATAGCTACATCACAGCTAGCCAAATTGAATTTATAGAAAAAAAATTTCTTACAAGGCATTAGTTAAATTGACAACACAATGAAATTAAACAATGCTAGCAATTTAGCATATTAATTTTGGGTAATTCTTTTAATAGTTCTTATATCATATTTAGAAATAGAAAATAATCTTGATTTGAAGATTTTTGAATTATATTATATAGAAAGTTTTATGTCAAAATTTCATATTATGTTTCCTAATTGATATTAAAATAAGCAAAAAAAACTCATTTTTTATTTGCTCATACTATCGATGGATCCTGAAATGTCATGTTGATGAAGACAAATATTCTAAAATTTAATTTTAGACAATAATGTCTTTTAAAGTATTTTTTGAACTTTTTTTTTTTTTAAAATATTATTTAATTATTATATTAATTAAAATTTTAGACTAATTTTATATTTTATAACGAAAAGAAGTCCAATAAATTTATTCAAAATCTAAATTATCTAAATTGTGCATATAATGCATGATACAAATTATGAAATGAACAACGAACAAGATATATATATATATATATATTACATTAAAAAATTCATACACACATTTTTCTTTAATTTTTTACCACCCATTTTTTCTTAATACATATGTAGTTTAAGTCTACAGTGGACAAATAGGGAGGAAACTTATCATGTCACAAATAACACACATCTTACCCTACATATTTTTAAAGGATATCCTAATATTAGATGTGAATTTCTAGGCCATAATTTGATCATTCTTAATACAAAGAAAAATTATAAATCAAAATTATTAATAAACATTATTATATGCAAAGTAACAAGACTCGAATTTAGCTCTAACTCGATAAGGGCAATTAGATTCATGACCTGGCTCAGAACTGGTCATGACTCGGTAGTGACTTAGCATGTTAGGGTATATTAATAGAAAAACCTTAGAGAAATATGAAATATTTGATGACTTAGTTGGTTAGGGTCACAGGTCATTTTGACTCGATAGGGGTAACTTGACTCATCGATCTAAGTGACTCATGGTGAGTCTTGTTAGTATGATTATATGATTGATGAAAATATAAAATTTAATATTATCAATAGAAAATAAAAACACTATTGTATGTTCTTGAATAGAAAATAAAGCCTGAATAAAAAATAAAGACTTTCATAGTGTCAAATTATGAAGCTATGGGAAAAAAAAATCCAAGACCCAATCAACTCCATTGAAGTATGCATGCCCCCTTTTCTTTTTCAATACAATAAATACCACCACTACTACAAAACCTACTCCATATGGCAGTCCAACTCCAATAGCATACCACACATTTTCTTTTCTTTTCTTTTCTTCATTAACATATGTAGAAATAGGAGTAGAAGTGAATTCTTGCCAACACCATTTTTTTACAAGTGGAGATCGCCATATATTTGGATTATTTAAATATGAAAAATTAGTGAATTTTTTCATGTGTCCTCCCTATGGGATACTACCTGAAAGATTATTATTGGAAATTTTGAGTGCTCTAGAAGAACTCAATGAACCAAGACCTAGAATTTGTCCACAAAAATTATTTTTTGACAATTCTAATGGCTCCAACAAACTCATTTTCATAATAGTATTTGGAATAGTACCATCACTAGTAAATTTTGACCCAAAGTTGGTCAAAAATGAGACCAAGCAGTGTGTCACAATTTTTGTCATTGAAATTTTGACCAAATATTTGGTCAAAAATAATGTATTTTGGCTAAGCCTAATTGGTCATTATTGGTCAAAATTTTGACCAAATCTTGGTGGAAAAATTTCAAGAATTTGTCAAAATTTTGACCAATTTTGATCTATCCCACTACTAGGATGCCATGCTCATGACCAAAGGATTAGTTGAAATTTTGACCAAATCTTGGTGGAAAACTTTCAAGAATTGGTCAAAATTTTGACTAATGTTGGTCTATCCCATGATCAAGATGCCATGGTAATGACCAAAGGGTTGGTCAAAATTTTGACCAATGCTTGGTGGAAAACCTCCAAGCATTGGTTGAAATATTGACTGATTCTGGTTTATCCCATGACCAAGATGCCATGGTCATGACCAAAGGGTTAGTAAAAATTTACACCAATTCTTGGTAGAAGACCTCCAAGAATTTGTCAAAATATCGACAAATTCTGGTGTATCCCATGAACAGGATTCCATGGTCATGAACAACAAGTTGGTTGAAATGTCAACCAATTTCTCATGGAAAACCTTCTAGAGCTGGCCAAATTTTGACCAATCTAATTTGTTTTTTTTTTAATTATAGTGTGTTGTAGTGGATATTGCTTACCATCATTATATGTATGAGTTGCATCAGCAAGTGAATCCAAAAGAATTTATTGTTGGATGGTGTTTCTCTATAGGGAAGGAACCCAACCCGTAGAGGTATGGGCTACTGTGGTAGCCACATACAACAACAAACCAAAATCTTGGTCAAACAGAACAGAGTTATTGGCATCATCAGAAACCATAGATGAATCCTTAAGAGAAAAGTCTAAATCCATGAACCATTAGGGGCATCAAGTTTGATCTTCTTAGGGAGGCCCTTCAAAGAGTCAACAACCATGAGGATGCACATGAAGATCTTCCATGACAACAAGGTTTGAGCAAAAATGCAATAACTTGGCATGTGTTGAAGATAGCATGACATTCTCAAAAGGCTTAAAGGATTTCATATAATTGAATTCAACAACACTTTCCACACCTATTAGATGAATTAGAGTTGAAATATTCTTATACTAAATTTGACTCAAGAGACATAAAATATATTTGTATTGAATATAATACTTCTTAAAAAGGTCATTAACCCAAGTATTTATTACATGCATGTAGAGAGACACATGAATACATACATGCATGCTACTTGTTTATATGTCCAATGATGTTTAATTCTAGGACAACCATTTACATCCATATGGATCAATCTCATGTTACATGAATATCACAAGCAATTTCACATTTCTCCTCCTTATTCCTATCAAAAATTTCCAAACACATTCCTTTAATATAAAACCATTTCCTCCAAATTTTATATGCCTAGAAAAAATCATGAGCATTCTTGAGGTTCATTTTGGCTACCTTAAGGTATAGTATCATATTTTTAAAAATTAATATACAGATCTTCTATAAATTCTTGCCAAATGTTATTAAAAATTTTGTGCATAAAAGCATTTTTCTCCAGTCAATAATATAAACTAACAATTCTCTTTGACCAACCACAAAAAAAATCTATATATATTTGATAGATGTAGTTAGTTATTAATGACATATCAATTTTCAACTATTTCCTATTGATTAAAAATAAATCAATTTGAAAATAGCTTCCCTTTGACAACCTGTGCCACACATCTACATGAAGTTACAGATAGAGTCATTATGAACATGTCAATTCCAATTTTTACATTTTAGTGACACAACATCTACATGAAATAGAGAACTTATCATAGGGAAGTACGAACATATATATTCTCACAAATTACATGGAATTTATTATCAGATTCTATCAATGAATACTCAATTAAGATTGTAGCCAAACAAACAACATCTTCATGAAAAACTTCATCAATCTAGCATTTTTCTTTGAATGAACACTGCAAACTGTGTATCTCCTAAATATTGAAACATCCATATCTAGATATATTGACTAGACAATGAGGTGATCACATTTGGATTGAAGGCATTTTTATTTTCTCTTCTAGTACCTAAACAAACAAATAATGGCATATCCCTGGGTAGTTTTTGACATAAGCACTAAATAAAATAATAAATTTGAAAGAAACTACACAAAAATATGATTTAACACAATATTATTACCATCAATGTATAAAGATAGAGTCCTACTTATATCTACTTGAGACCATGATAACCAGACCAAAAATCAACATGGAAGAGTAATTGTACAATGAGACCACTAATATAACACCACAAGGCACTTATAAATGTGTCTAATGTTGTATTAGGAACTAAAAGAAACCTTAAGAAAGTTGAGATAAAATGTGAAATACCAAACAATGGCTCAGGCTAAGCATTACAGATAAGAAAATTATACTTGCAAGTGGCACAAAAGAAAATATGGTAGAACATTATTAAATTGAAATATAAATTACAATGTTGAATCAGCCAACCAAATTATTCCTTTAATAGGTCCTATAGTAATAAAATGCCTTGGTATGATGTTAGTAGACATCGAAATTGAGTAAAGAAAGCTTATTTATCTAAGTTTAGCCTACGAATGCATAAACAAAAACTAATTTAATTATTTATGTTATCCTTCCTTGCAAGTGGACATTAATGTGTTTGCAAACAAAAATAAGCAACAATAAAATATATATGTGTACCTATTTTTTTCAAATTAGCTAAAGGGAAACAAATTAAAACTATCCATGGGTGAAAATTGCACATGTATAAAAACTCAAGAATAGATCTTGTCACAAGTGTTTCCTTGGGTCCATAAGTAACAAAAGGGTATGAAGTCAGAGATCTACTCTTACCATGATTTCTCAATAAATTTAATAGTGGGGCACTCATTCCAAAACATTGCAGCGTATACTTCTAGATTTTTTATCATAAATTGCCAAGAGCTTTCATGCACAATATTCTTGAAACATAATTGCATGAAAGAGTGGGTGAGATACAAAAACCCATTACTACCACTTTTTTTGTTGAAAATAGAAGAAAATTCAAAACATCAAAGTTCATATAAAGGTCCAAGAACTTCAAAAATCTTGAGAATAACCCACAACAACCAGAAAACATTACACGTTTTCTATTTCCTAGATTATCATCTTCTTCTAGATTGCTAGTGAGTTTGATTAACTCACACCCTTCCCTGATGATTGTAAACATAAATTAGTTTAGTTCTAATGTAATTATCTCTAACTTATATTTGAGCCAACTTCCACACCATGCTTGTTCTAAACTAAATGTAAGGAATGTGTGAAGTGATCCCTCAATTCCTAGAAAGGGAATATAGCTTGCATCTAAAACATAGAAGCTCTCTTTATAGTCAACATTCATAGTTTTAAAAAGGCTTTATTGGTACAAAGAATGGGGCTTTTCACACCCTTTCTCAAACACAAGCCATAGCTTAGCCATTATAAATCTTGCATAATAAACTTTGTTTGACATGACTTCTTCTATCAAAAAACTATGGCAATTCATGTTTCTAGCAAGCTCTTGTCCATTTCAATTAGAATTCTCTTAAGAGGCTTATTACATCCAACCATGAATTTCCTTTTAGAATGTGACCCTATGATATGAAACACTTTAGAACTATCCCAAATATGAAAAGTGTAATTTACTAGCATGGCTAGACGAGGAAGCATAAAGGAGGACAAATGCACCCATGATACCCTATGATCTTCAAATCCTTAAATTTTATGAGACATGCTTCCATTCTATGAAGAAGAGAAAAAAATTTATCACAACGAATTTCTCTTTGTATGCATTTTAGTAGTTCAATATAGGTTGAAATAAAGTCCAGAACTTCTCTCAATATGCCATGATGAAAGCTTATGCCTAATATGGCTATCTGTCCAATTACAAAATCTACTATATCTGTAGATGTTAACCCTTTTTTTCTTCACTACCATTAATGTTTACAAAAATAGGCACCACTATAGGCTTGTGCATCAAGAATGACACCATATACAAGAAATTTATGAAGGGTGCTCTGTAAAACCATAAACTCATAATAGAAACAAAGAAACAACAAAAAATGCTAGAACAAAATATGGACTTCTTATTTGTGCCACAAATGAAGAATTACAAAATTTACAAGTACAAAATGCTAACCCATATGGGTGCCTTCATTACAATAATCTACAAGACTAAGTTGCGAACTACCATCTAGAGCTGCCTTAGACAATGTTTGGGCCTTTCTTAAATAAGAAATTTTATTCCACCTAAGAAGGTTCTAGACATTGAAACTTAATACCTACCCTAACAATATATATAGAGTCAACCAAATACATCTTTGACAATTATTTTAGATATTTTAGGTAGCCCAACTTTGAAATGCGATAAATCATGAACCGTTGCCTAATTTTCTATTATAACCACTTTTCAAAATTGCTAGATCCTGATCTATAGGCTTGGAATGGCATAAGCACCCTTCCATCAAGCTTTTGGACCTCATTTAGGCACTCTAAGGCCTCAAATGGTGAGCCTGGATATTTTTCTGCAAATTTTTCCATAAAAAATCTATAATAACTTCTCTAGTACTTATGCTTGAGTAATGAGATTTTTATGGTAGGCTTACAGCTGTAAAATGAACCTTCTTATAGAAAATGAGAGCATTTCAAGATCATATGACAAAATTACTAAAAATAGCAAGTTCCCACAAATAGTACCCACCTTTCCTACTAGTTCTTATTAGAATAGAAAAGACTAAAAAAATATATATTTTTGGGTGATGCAAGATTGCTCTTACACCCAAGATGCTCATGCACCAAACACCTAGGGTAATTTGAGAAGTTACTATCATTTCTTAGGTGTTCAAAGGAAAACCAAGATGGTGAACCTTATCCCTTGCTAGCCATGATGAATCCTTTACTAGTCTCCCTTTCCATTTGACCATGAATTCCTCATAAGTTCTTTTCCTTGTCCTTTAATTCCAACATGACTATCTAGTATCTCCTCAATCTCCTGTATAGCCAAACTAGCTACTAAAGTACTCCACTACACTTCTACAACTTCATCTCCATCACCTCCTTCATAATACTCTATGAAATATGAAATATTAAATACTAGTGAAATATTCAATTTAGTAGGAAACTCCACGTCATAATCATTTCTAGAATCATGCGTTTTCACTATCTTGCATGGTCCAAACTTCTTCATCTTCAACTTATTATATGTCCCCACTGGAAAATTATCTTTTCTAAAATGAACCATGACTTTGTTGCAAATCAAAAATTCCTTATACCTCATTTTCACATCTACCTTAGCTTTATACTATGTATTCATCTTTATGTTTTGTTTCCTCACCTCCTCACGGATGTTCTTCAAATATTCAACGAATTCTTCTCCTTCAACACTACTTTTCTCTTCTTTATCCAACTACCTTAATTCAGTAGCATTTTTGGGACTATTCCCATATACAATCTGGAATAGTGATTTACCAATACTCATATTGACAAAATTATTATATGCAAATTTTTCCTATGATAAAATCATATCCCATCCTTTTGGTTTATCTCCAACCAAACATCTCAAAAAAATTTCCAAACTTCTATTCATCATTTATGTTTTTCCATCAGTCAATGGATGATGTGATGAACTAAACTTCAACTCCATCTTCAACTTCTTCCATAATGTATGCCAAAAATACCCAAAATTTTTGGTATCTTGATCTAAAACTATACTATTAGGAAGACCATCTAGCCTCACAACTTCTCTGAAAAGAAACTCTACCACATGAACAACATCACTAGTCTTCTTCCAAGGAATAAAATGTGCCATCTTTGAAAACTTTTCAAACACCACAAAAATAGAATCATGCCTATGTTGTGTCCTCGATAATCCAAGAACAAAATTCATGCTAACATTCTCCTTTAGCTTCTCTAATATAGGTAATGACTAATACAACCCTATATTCTACTTCACTCCTTTCACCATCTGACATACTCTGCAACTTTGTACAAACATCTTCACATCTTGTTGCAACTATGGCCAGTAATAATTCTCAACAACCAAAGCTATGGTTTTATCTCTGCCAAAATGTCCAACCAATTCTCCACTATATTTCTTCTTGATGAGATTATCTCTTATTGAACTATCCTAAATCATGAAATCCAGCCAATTTTTCCTATCAAGTATAACAAGTTCTATACAAGCTTTCCATGCTTCACCAAAATCAAGATCATCTGGATACAAAGTAATGAGTTCCTTGAACCCATCCATCTCCATCTACATTTTTGTTAGCAAAAGTTGTCTTCTACTAAGAACATCTACAACTTTGTCAGACTTTCCACTCCTGTGTTTCAAGACAAATGTATAGCTCTGCAAAAACTCAACCCACTTCAAATACCTTTGGTTTAATTTTCCTTAACTATTTAACTATTGAAAAGCTTGATGATAAGTATACAAAAAAAACTCATTAGGATGAAGATAGTGTTTCCACTTATTCAATTCTTGAACTATAGCATAAAATTATTGATCATATATAGAATATTTTCTTTTTGTATCATTCAATTTCTCACTAAAATAAGTAATAAGTCTACCTTCTTGGCTCATAAAAACTCCTATTGTTGTACCACTAGTATCACAGTCTAATTGAAGCACCTTGTTAAAATTAGGAAATGCTAACTTTCTATTTCAACAAATTAAAACTCTTATCTGCTCCTATAGTCCATTTAAATTCTTTCCTATCCCCTCTTATTATTTTAATCAAGGGTCCACAAATACTGCTAAAACCTCTTATGATTTTTTTTGTAAAAACTAACCAGTCCATAAAAATATCTTACCTCTATTGTAATCCTTAGAGTAGTCCATTCAAGGATAGCCTTCACTTTCTTTGGTCCATTTTTAGACCTTTTGCTAAGACTATAAATCCTAGGTACACCAATTCCTTCATTACAATACTACACTTCTTCAGGTTTATCAGTGACTTTTCTTCCCTCAACTTATCAAACACCTTGCAAATTTGAATCAAATGCTTCTCCAATGTCTTACTAAAGATCAAAATAAAATCTAGGTAAGCAATGAAAAACTTACCCAAAAACTCCTTCATTGTCTCATTCATGAGCCTCATGAAAGTGCTTAGTGCATTGTTTAGCCCAAAAGGCATGACTAAATACTTGTACAATCCTTCTTTGGTCTTGAAAGTAGTCTTCCACTCATCACCTTCTCTAATACAAAATTGATGGTACCGACTCTTTAGATCTATCTTTTTGAAATACTCAGCTCCACTCAAATAGTCCATAATATCATCCATCCTTGGAAATGGAAATATGAACTTGATTGTGATCTTGTTGATAGCATAAGGATCTATTTACATCCTCCATTCTCCATTATTCTTAGGTGCTAATATGTTTGGTACAACACATAGACATAGACTCTCTCAAATCAGCCTATTATGTAACAAGTCATGAACTTGTCTATTCAACTTTTCAATTTTTGTGGGTGTCATTCTATGTATTGCCTTGTTTGGTAAACTAGCTCCTAGAACCAAATCCATCTAGTTATTGATCTTCCTCACTGGGGCCAATCTATCAGGTACATTATCTAATACAATATCAAAAAGCTCTCCCAACATATCTGTAACTTCTACAGGTACACCATCTACTTCTTCTTTACTATCTTTTGCAATTATAGAAAAACACATATGCTCATGCTTCATACCTTTGAGAAACTATTTTCCATCAAAAAAACATATTCTGGAAATGCTACATACTTTTTCTTCTTTCTCCTTCAATGGCTTCAACTTATGTTTCACTCCATCCTTGGTTAGAGTGTAGGTATTTTCTCACCCATCATGTACAACATGTCTATCAAACTACCATGACCTACCTAACAACTTATGAAATATGTCCATAGGTATGATATCACAAAGTACCTCATCCTAGTAGCTTCCAATTTTGAACTTCATGAAGCATTACTCATGGACCATGACCTTGTGGTCATCTTACACCTAAGCAATATGGTATGGATGTAGGTGTTTTTGTCTCTTCAACTTCAAATTGGTGACCATTATTTCTAACACTAGGTTGTCAGTACTTCCACCATCAATGATTACATCAAAACGCTTATCTTTACATCTACACCTTGTAGAGAACAAGCTCCTTCTTTGATCAAGTTCATTCTCACCACTCAATAGGACTCTTTTGTTAACTACGACTTCTCCTCTTTCAATATCTTTAGAATGTGAGGATTTGGCATCTTCATCAATATGTGCAACTCTAGCCTGACCTTTTATTCATTGAAATTCCTTCCTTGGCACTCATGACATTCAAATGCTCTATGCCCTTCTTCTTTGCAGTGAAAATATTTCCCATGGAAGCCTCCTCTTCTAGATCCTTTCCCTCTGCCTCTTCCTCTCTGATCTATATTGTTCTAATCACGAAAATAATTAGAATTATTTCCATTATGGTTCTAACTACCACTTCTAGCCTCATCCTTATTCTTTTGATCATCATTATGGCCACCATAAGATCATCCTTTAGATCTTCCATCATGACCTCTTCCACTATTCTTGTTGTTAAACTTCTTGTTCAATTTTTTCTCAACTCTTAGGGAAAATTGGTATGCCTCTTCAATACTATTGATTCAAACTAGACTTGGCTTATCCTGAATGCTTTTCCTTAGCTCATAAAAATAATGGGCCACTATCTCCTTATCATCTTCTACATGGATAGTTCTAATGAGAACTCAATAGAACTCTTTGTTATACTCTTGAATAGATTTTCCTACTTGCTTCAACCCTAGCATTTTCTTCAATAGATCAAGCTCATAATCCATAGGAATGAATTGTCACTTTAGTTTAGCTACCATCCATTCCCATCTAGTGATTTTTCCTATCTCTTTTTATTTTTCTCCAACTAAACCTCCTGCCACTAGATCTTCACATGTCTCTTAAGTGTTTCCTTTGCAAACTTGACCCTATCAGAATCCTCAATATCTTCATACTCAAAGTACTCCTCCAGTTCATTGATCCAATTAGTCAACTCCTTTGGGTTAATATTTCATGAAAATGTGGGAACCTTAAACTTAGGTCTTTTTCTAATCTTGGAGATGGCCCTAAAAAGTATTTCTTCCTCTAGGTTTAGAACAACCTCTACTTTGGCATTAATGTCTACTTCATCCTCATCCTTGCTTTCATCTCTTATAGGAAGATTTTTCCTTTGTGCTTTTTTTCTTCCAATGCTTGCATTTTTCTTTGGAGGGCTCTAAAACCCTCAAGTGTAACACCTGTAGCTCTTTTGCCATGCTCTTGTAGTGGAGGTAGTTTTGTGATTTCACTCAAACCCTAGTACAAACTACCTCACAATCAACAATTTGTATACACACTTAGCCCAAACCATGGTCCTAGTGTAAACTAAGTCACAGTCAATGATCTATCCACAAACTCAAGAACTCTAGCTCTAATACAACTTGATGAAGGGCACTCCCCTTAAAACCATAAACTCATAATAGAAATAATGAAACAATAAAAAATTCTAGAACAAAATATGGACTTCTTACTTGCACCACAAATGCAGAACTATAGAATTCACAAGTACAAAATGCTAATGTTGTCCTAGAAAATGTTCGGGCCTTTCTTAAATAGGCAATTTTATGCTACCTCAATAGGTTTTAGACATTGAAACTTAATACCTAGGGCTAACAGATCCTCAAATTACATATAGAGTCATCCAAATACATCTTTGACAATTATTTTAGATATTTCGAGTAGCCCAACTTTGAGAGGCCATAACTCATAAACCATTTCTTTGATTGGCTATTATAACCACTTTTTAGGAATGCCAACACCTGATCTATAGGTTCAAAATGGCATAATCACCCTGGCATCGAGTTTTCAGACCTCATCTGAGCATTCTAAGGCCTCCAATAATGAGCCTGGAGATTTTTCTGCAAATATTTCCACCAAAAATCCACAATAACTTTTCTATTACTTATGCTTCAGAAATGAGATTTTTATGGTAGGCTTACAATTTTGAAGTGATCATTCCTATAGAAAATGAGAACATTCTAAGCTCATATGACAAAATTATTAAAAATAACAAGTTCCCATTAATAGTAACCACCTTGTCTACTAGTCCTTATCAAAACAGAAAAGACTAAAAATGAAATATTTTTGGGTGATGCAAGATTTCTCTTACACCTAGGTTGCTCCTACATCAAAAACTATTTGAATAAAGCTAGGATAGAATCCTAAGAAAAAGCAAGAAGATAAGTATACCAATGTCAGAGGTGATAATATAGAACAAAGAAATAAGCAACAAAATATAAATATGCTCCCATTCTTCCTTTCAAAATTAGGAACTTGGTAACAATATGTTTAACCAATATATAGTTTAACAAGTATACCATTATAATTTGGGGAAATGTTTACTTGAAAAATTGAAAGTGTCTTAAGATAGGACTAAGGAAACCAAGCATTTCATTATTTTTCTTTTTCTAGACAATCTTCTATCCTACAAAATTATTTTCAAACCTTTATGAAAATTTTTACATATGATAAATGGAACTGTCACATGAATAAAAAGAAAGATGTCCACAAAGATCAGTAACTAAAAAAGATAATGATAACAAAACTTACATTGAAAGTGCAATACTTAAGGTGCACTCACATTACAAGCATGCTAAACAAAACCATAGCATATGAAAGGATCACAACCATAATTATTTGAATAGATATTAGGCATATCATTCAATCTAGAAGGAAAAACCTAGAACCGCAAGTGGAAATTACATCTTTTCCACAATTTACAAAAGACAATTTTATATGGTTGGATACCAAATTATGATACAATGTGCTCCTAAAAGAATGTAAATGTTAAGAGTAACTTCACCTGAATCCTATGGCAGAATCCAACACACTGAGAATATGGTTTGTAATGACAATAGGAATTCCCAAGCTTTCACAAAGTTCTAGAATTGCATTTAATGAGAGTGCATTGCACCCTATAAGAGCATCCAACACAAAACAATTTAATGCAAATTCACTTGATGAATAAGATTACCTGTCCATGCTTATAGCTAGTAGAAATTCATTATATATAGTTATCAGTTGCCAATCAATCAAGAGAATCACAAGCCACACTAGAATAAGAAAATATTTTGGAATTTCAAAATTCCCTATCAGATAAAGATCAAAACCAATTAAATTTTGTACCATTGTGACAGAGGGGTTTTTTATGCTCATTGAGCTAAAATAGAAATCCCAAAATATTTAATTTATATGGAAATGGTGAAAATCTAAAAGTTGAAATGAAAGGATAAAAAATTGAGAGTAATTCAATTATAGAGGAAAGAAGCATTACAATATTGATGCCATATTTCACTGGCCTTTAAAATTTCTTAGATAACTAAATCACAAAAGGAGAAATTTGTATATGGCTCTCATGTACCCTTCCAACTTTACATCACATAGAGTACAATTTAGGCTAAGTAGATTCAATGGTATTTTTCTATTGTTTAAGCTTTAAATGCATATTAATGTTTTCTATCCATTATTGATTTTATTAAATAGGGTGTAGGAGTAGATACATGACCCCACAACACATTGAGGACCCCTACAAGACCAAAATATCTTCCATAAGAAAAAATGGAAAGAATAGCTTGTTTCAACAATGCAAGATTGGTTGAATATTACAAAGAACAAGAAAATGTACATGAAATGCCTAAGTTATGCACTTTGAAGTTAACATCAATGAAAAAATTGTTGAAGCTAGATTTAGGAGGCTTACATATCTAATTCACTATGTTGTCTCAAATAATACGAACCATTATTTGAGACATTGACCATTTGATTAATCTAATTAGTAATGTCCCCTTTTTAGCTTGTGTTAGAGAATTAGTTGTTAGCCTATTATTGTGTCTCTTGTAGGCTAATTATTGTGGATAGAGGGACTTTTGAGGTAAAGGTTTGATGATGAAAGGGTCTTGTCTTATGCATGATTTGGTATGTTCCAGTTTGGTCACATATTTGTTTAAATAAATTGTCTTCTACATACATGTATTCAAAATTAAGATAAAGTTTTGAATGTCATCATGTTTAGTTTGAATAAAGATATGGGAATAAACAAAACATCAGTTTTGAACATGAAAAAATGATTTTTTCCCAATGCTATTACACTAGTCCTACAACATACTAATAATTATACAAAATAATTTTCTCAATGGAATTGTCCAACTTGCATTCCCTTAATTTACTTTATCTATATGATAACAATAATTTTGTATATGGGTGAAAATACTAAAAAAAAAAAATTAAAATATGCAAGATGGAATCAATATAAGAACTTTTAAAGCATAATTGATCAAACAAACATTTTATGCATGCAAGGATATGTAACAAGTACTGATCCATCAAGTTATATAAATTTTCCTCCAAAACAATGCTAAAATTTGTGAAATCTATGCAAGACATCATAAAGGACAAAAGTTTGATACTTACATGCATCTTAAATGCATCTTACCTTTCTGTGAAATTCCAAAATCAACACTGCCTACTCATTACAATGTTCTACCTCTTCATTATAACTCTCATGCATCACTTTCAACCACACTTCATATTCATTATCCCATTGATTATTTGATAGCTACTTACCATCTCTCTCTATATCAACATGCACTGAAAGTGAACCACATCAAACAAAATAATGTTCATCTTAACAAAGTTTTTGTTGCACCTTATAAGATAGAAAAATTTATATCTGTCTATAATTAATATATCCATTCTCACTAATTTTATGTACAAACAATTTTCTCTCTACAAAATTTTATATAAAATATTAAATATATCTAAATCTCTAAATATAGTTGTCTTTCTCTTAAAGAAAGAACACTAATATGGTTGTTTTTGAATGAAGGATCTACTAGAGAAAGAAAACTAATATTAGTTTAGCTTATGTATATAACTTTCATTCTCATTCTCCTCATCGCTAACATTTTCTCATTTTCTATGAACTAAGGATCTACTAGGTTGTAGTATTTGATAGTATGGATGTAACTCTAACTCCTCACATATCTTTCTAATGGTGGGTCTATCTTTACAACTTTTTTCAACACACCTAAACCCAAGTTGAACAATAAACAACATCATATCTCTATTATATGTATGTTTCATAAGAAAAGGGTCCAAAATGCTCATTAAATCACCTTGTACAAGGCTTGACCTAGCCTACCAACACAAGAAAGAAAGAAAAATATAATTGAATTTCAATGCTAGTAAAAAAAAAAGTGAGTGTTAGTCCATGAGAAAAGAATGATGTGTATGGCTTGAATATATAACTCACCTAGTCAATGATGTTATAGTGAGGTTTTCTTTTCTTAAGATTTATGGTTGGTCTTTTAGCAACTAACTGCAAGAGAATGACACCAAAACTATAGATATCACTGAATGGTGTAAGATGGTAACTTGAATAGTAGTTAGGATCCATGTAACCAGGTGTCCCTTTAACAAGGTTGCTAACATGTGACTCACCACCTAATGGACCTATCCTCACAAGCCAAAATTAGATACATTTGCTTCCATTTCATTTTCCACCAAGATATTGCTAGGCTTAATGCCTCTATGGATGATAAAAGGCTTGCACTTGTCATGCAAGTGATTAATACCTGCACTTGACCAAGTGCTATCAAATATTTATTCTTTTCAAATGGTAAGATTGGTAGCAGTAGTTCCTATAAGAACTACACAAACTTAAACTAATTTTTTTAACCTATTCACATGAAATCACAATAATTTCTCTAATAAAACTTGTTTATTAGTATAGTTTTACATAATCATCTAAATAAATCAAAATAAAAAATGTGTTATATAAATCTAGTTTTAAGAACAACATCAATAAACATTTTGTCACCCAATTATGGGTTAATATGCTCATTGTTCAAATTAAAAGAAATTTAAAATTTTATCAAATGAAGGCTACCTTTAAACATCACATACTAAGGAATAATTTAAACTTATAAAAATAAGTCAACATTTTAGCCTAGGAATCAAGCCTTAGTGTGTGATGTTTAAGTGGTCTGTCAAATAAAATAGGGATGGAGAGGAACTTTATATACCTTTTGTTGCACTAATTGCTATTTGACCCCATTGTATCCACGTGAATTGCATATTCTTTTAACCTATATAAAGATCCCTCAATTATCACTAAAGACACAATAAACTACATGTGAAGATCCCACAGAAATATATGTACCTATAATATGTTCCAATAGAGAGCCATTGGGTATGTACTCGTACATCAAAAAATTTTCCCCTATATGAGATGAGAAAAGAATATATTTAATAGTGATGTTTTCATTAAATAAAAGAGGAGAGGGTCTAAATTCTTAATAAAAATTAATATCAATTGCAAAGACAAAAGAAAATAGGTTCACAAGTCCTAAAACATTGCATAGTTTAATAATGAATATTTGAAATCAACAATAATAATAATAATATTTATTTATTGTACTTGTCATAGGTTATTGTACTTGCCATAGGTTGGTACTATTGCATTCACCTTGTATGATTGGTGAATTAGTTTTGCATAGATCAACCAATTACATTAAAGTATTTTGACTACATTTCAATAATTCCAAAGTTTACAAATTTCTTATCAATTGAATATATTCTTAAAAATTATTTATCCCAATTCTAATTGGTTCAATTCATTTGTTCTTTTTCTTAAAGAGAGGAAGAAGAAAGATAGTTGTCTTTGTCTTAAAGAAAGAAAACTAATATGTTGTCAAGCTATTTGGACCAGCACATGCTTCATTTAGTAGAAGGGTGTTGGCATGCCTCATAGAGAAAAATATTAAGTTTGAAATTGAGTTGTTTATATATTGAAAAGGGGAAGATAATAAAAATCAATGTTATAATAGAAATTCAAGGTTAGTAGGAAAGTTGGGAAATTCTGGGAATCCATAATTACATGGTAGGAATTGTGTACTATGGGAAGAGTTGTGTCAAGAGGTCCACAAGCTCTCCTCTATGCAGGCTTTTTTCTCCACACAAATATCAACCAAAGGCAGAGTGATTTTCATAGAGATAAATGTGTGCCCTCACCACCTCTCTCACATCCACATATACTTGAGTTGCATTTTCATACATATTGATCGACCATACATTTGCAACATTATTGAAATGAAGGAGTTAATTTCATAGAGTGAGTTGGAATGGGAAAGGAATAAGGACAACTTAAAATATTAGCTATAGCTCAACAATCAAATATTTCAAAACATGGGTAGTGCTAAAATTCAAGGTAGACTAGAATAGAGGACCCAATACAATAGTCAGATTAATATTTATCAACTCCATACCCACCTTCTTCATGTACTCACACATTGATTTCTTTGTTGTTGTCTTTGAATAGCAATACCAATTCTAAGAACCAAAATAGAAAGAAGAGAAATTAGTTTAATAAAGTTGGAATATGGATATAAGTTTACAAGTCTTTCCATGGTATAAAAATATAAAGTAAATGGGTTATCTTAGTTTGATGTAGTAATGAAGGTTTCTCCAGTAGTCCTCATTGACTATGGTTTGCAGATTTCTATTAAGGTCGAGGTAAATGACATTAATGGAGGACATGAGGTGTTCAAAGAAACTGTCAAATGAATTCATTTTAATTATACATTTTATAATATAGATATCAATTAAAAGGTGCATGAACATCTTTATATTTTAAAAAGTTCCTATATTATAACAATAGGTTATAAAAGTTGTTCACTTTTGTTAGGCTAAAGAAAAATTGTGGCACTAGCTTAAGTTAAGCCTCTTACTGATGCCTAATGTCAATTTTTCCTTCTGACATGCAAACACCATCAAAATAGGTTAAAAAGGGATCCTAAGTCATTCTTGAGTAAAAAGACAATAAGGATCAACCTTATCCAACACCATGAGGCTTGTCCAACCTCATCCAACACCCTCCCCAAAGAGTCTCTTGGTTTTAGTGAAGGCAACAATGGAATGAGTAGTTCTATTTCCTTGGTCATTTGTTATGATTTCAACTCTATCAAAATGTAAAACACCTACATAGCTATAGGTGGTGCACAAACTAATGCTAATAGCTTTATCTCTTGCCATATCTCTAATTTAAAAAAATAATTTATAGGTAGTAATGTACTCATGATATGATGAACACTTACTACTTTATAGTCACAATCATTAGTACTATATTGAACTATCATAACAATTGAAACATGTTGTGCTACTAGATCATTCAATTCAATATGTACCTACTAAAGCAATCAATGAGCTAACTTGATTTCATCAAAGAGACTAAATTGTGATTTTGACAAGTAAAATATTCTAAGAATAGAAAAGTAATTGAGAAACTGAATTTACTACTCCCATAGATGGAGCTAACTACAATATCAAAAATTATTCAGAGCATTGACCTGTACATTTATTAACCTAGTAACCCTTTATTGATCATATAGGGTCCTCTTACTTTGTTTAATGTCAACCAATGGTTTTCTTCATTGGCTTCCTCTTTATCACTTTGATTGGAGTTTGTTGTTTGACCAAAAATAAATGTATATAAAGCCAAAATAAATTGTTAGGATGAAACAAATAAAATAAATAAATTCCATTTGCATGTACACTAATGAACATAGCAATCATGATTATTTAAAATTCTTTAATAATTCACATTATTCCTCACAACTTTGTTCTTTTATCTTAGTTGAGAATTTCTCAGGCCCTACTAGTTGCACCAAATATTAAATATTGAGTCATTGGTGATTTTATACCATGCACTTGTATTGTGAAGAACAATGCTCATGACATTAGGAGGTAAGTAACACTGATTCCAAAATTGCTTATGAAAGAAAAGTATGTTTGAAGAAAGCAAGGATCTACTAAACCCAAGTGAGATGAAATAAAAGGTTGGAAAAGCCTTATGGTATAGATGAGGTTGTGGCCTATCCAAGATAATAAAGATCTTTTATGAAAATAGTTTTAAAAGGGAATATAAGTTGAACCCTTGGAGACCTAGCCTAGGAAAGGTCATTATTTCAAATGTGTTTGTTGATGTTGATACTATTTAAGCTATAGCTAGTAATTATAAATTTGAAACATTGATTATGAGAAGAATAGATAGCAACCATTTATCAGTTGTGTATGTAGAAAATATTATAGATAAAATATGACACTCAACTTAATATACTTTTCAATGAGGACCCAATAACCTAACCAGTGTTTTGAGTTTGACATTGTTTCTAAAATTGAAAGGATTTTTTATAAGAGGATGATGCATTGGAAGAAAAATAAAAGTTTGAAGAATTGTGCTTTATTATGTTAGTTCTTATTATTTCTAAATATTGTTATTCATTGTGTGATATGCAGCTGCTATCATTTATGGAAACACATGATGTAATGCTTATAGGAAACCTCAAAAATAAAGATACTTAGTGTTTGGTAATTAGAAAATTGTCTAAATATAGAATTTGGTTTACAATAGTGTATTATTTTGTTTATAACTTGTTGCTAATGTCATATTATGACTAGTGAAGTTAGATAGAGATAGTATACATATTGGTGACAAAGTGTATAACCTCAAAAGTCAATACAAACTGTATGGAATAGAGTGTTTCCCTACTTTTCATCCCTTAACCATTCTATAGAGTGGAATTTTTGTGTCATAATAAAGTCCTAGGTGTTTAGGTCTAAGTTCAAGATCCCTTAGGTGGAGAGAATCTTTATGAGATTTTTCATATTCCCTTTCTCCATTTTTCATAGCCGGGTGATCTTCCTTCGTGTGTAAGTTTTTGTGGGTAGCTTACTACCAAACCTGGTGTAGATTTGTGAAACATGAAAAGATCACTTGCAAAAATTTATAGTTTTTTGGGATACATCATTTTCTCCATGAAGACAAAAGTGAGCAAAGAAATGGAAATCATCTTCTCTGCGGTAGGTTTTCAACCCATGAAGGTGATTTTCTATGGAAAGCAACAAAAGATGAATTCAAGTCAAAATAAGAAGATAAAAATGTATCCTATAGCAAATTAATGTTCCTCTTACAATTATCTACCTCAAGAAATATTCATGATTTGTTACAACTCTTAGAATCATTCCAGGTGAAAAAATGGAAACTAACTTCTCCTTGGCAAGTTTTCAACCCATGAAGTCATTTTCCTAAAAAAAAATGAAGGAGAAGAAAGCAAAGGTGGGTCCCTAATGACTTTTCACACTACTTCTAGACATCTTTGAATGCAAAGAGAAAGTATAGGAAAAGAGTAAAGTTAAAAGGCAAGTGTGGGTAGAGAAATCAAAATCATCTTCTCCTCAGCAGGTTTTCAACCCATGAAGACAATTTTTTGGATTTAAAAGAAAATCAAGTTCATGAATGGATTAAACCCATATTTCATGTGCTAAACTTCTCAAGATGATAAATGGAAATAAAATAAGCATTGCGAGAAAGATCTATTAAGAAGAATTCAATTTCATCGATATTTTGTTACAAAGTACTCTGTTTATAATTTTCTAAAACTTAATAGAAAATGGGAAAGTAAATATGAGAGATGAAAGGTTACCATTTCACCAATAGAAATAGTTAAAGGACACCTTAATATCCATTAAAACTATGCATTTACTATTCCAACATATCTCTCTTTCAATTCATTTGTGTGGCACAAATTATGAAGATCAACAAGTGAATTGAAGTTGCTATATAGACAGAAGCATGAATAGTTACAAAACTACTGCTTTTCCTTGAACTCTTATTCTATTAAAATTACATCACTTTTTCAAAAGGCTAGTAAATTAACAATTTCTATTCCTTTCATTCTCTAGATTTGAGATTCATTTCCAAATAGAATGGCAATCAAATTTGTGGGTTTTGATGGATTGAATGGGATCAAGTCTTCACTACAGCATTTCACAAACACTTCCCTCTATTTCTATGATATGCAATATTTCTAGAAGAGTGCAAGATTAGAGCCTATACATCCCATTACTAAGAAGCTCTGAGGATGTGGGCTAATTGAAGTAATGGGTTTTCCAGTTGTGGTTCAAGCTCCCAATTTGATATGTGAATTTATAAACCATTATAACCCACACACTAGATAGATTGTATTTCCAGATGATATTGTATTGATTTCCATTGATAAATAAATAGTGGTAAATTGTCTATGAATTCTAGAGAAAGAGGAGTTTTTAGATTTGACAATTGATGGAGTTGTCTATGAGTTTTCCATGAAGAAAATGGTCTAGAGAAAGGAGATTATGCAGTCTTAGTTTCAGAAGCCACAGAGTGCCAAAAGTAAGGTTCCTAAGATTTTTTTTGTACTAATCTCAAACCTGAGATTATAGACATCTTGGTTCTCTTGCATAGATTGAAAGATAAGGTAGAAGCTTTAAATTTTGTTGAGCAATATTTATTTTTGGTACAAGTCATCTTCTTAGATACCTAATATATTGACTGGGCTCATGAGGTAAGCAATAACCTATCCAATGCTCTCAGTGCCACCAAATTCTACAACACCTGCTATACATCCCCTTTTCTAATTTACATGTTAGCTTCTCTATAGTTATGGTTACGCCTCTTGAGGGTAAAAAATTTCCCCGATGATGTTAAGTCTTATGAATTCTACCCATGTTTACAATCGAGTAAAAATTATGCAAAATATAGAGAAGTCAATGATGTGTTTACTATGAGAATTTACAAGGAGCTCTAGGGATGTCCAAAAAGGAGATTTAATCTAGAGGCTATGGTTGTTGTTAGTCAATTTGGAAGCTTTTTCATCCAATTCTCATCCTCTTCCATATTTGCATCTTGCAACTTTTGATGGGTTCTCTTTGAAGCTACCCAGGTACTTGAGTGACATGATCATGTTGATCAAGATCATGAGGGAGGTCATTCAAGTGAGTGTGCTAAGTGGGAGTTTGAAGAAGAAAGGTTATGAGTTTCTGATGAAGGTGGGAGCTTTCAGCTATGAGTCCCATTCTAATGCAAAGAACAAGTTAAAAGTGTTCAAAATGAAGTATCAATTGGAGATGTATGAGGTCTTGAGACCTATGCTTGATCCAAATGGATATGCAAGAGATGTTCTCTAGATTGGTAGTGTGATCAAACATGTCACCACTATTGAAGACTACTGGGCCAATTGTAGAGATGAGTTCGAGAGTCATGACCATGCTTTTTACAAGCTCATAGTAGATCAAGTAAAAATGTATAAAATCAACCTTGATGTTGAAGGAATTGAAGATGATGGGTAGACTATGTATAGTAATACATATTTAACAAAGTTAAGAAATACTCCTATAGAGCCTTATCAAGATGTTGGGGATGATCTAGATGTTATGATTGTCTAAATTGTTAAAAGGACTAGGAAGTGAGTTGAGTGGACTATAGCAAGAAGAAGCCAAAGTAAAAGCTCCTTCAATTTTTGCCCCTACTTCTTCCTTACAAGCTAACACATCACATGTGAACCTGGCCATAACTCAAGGACCAGCGCAATTGGTAGGTGGAGGTGACCAACCTCCAAACAAAAACATTCCTTTCATTAAGAGTTGTTAAGATGGCTCCCCTCTAGTGACTAATTCCCAGAAAGAGGTTAAGAAGAAAGTAGATGAGCTAAAATATAGTACTTCTACTCTAGTTCCTTCACCTATTAGTAGTCTAGTCCCATCTAAAAGCCCTGCACTTCTCCTCCCAGGAAATCCCCATGTGCAAGTAGTAGACTTAGGTGATGGAGGAAGTAGTGATAGTGAATCCACTAAGTTAGATGAAGAATCCAAGAAGACTGTAGAGAAAAAGAAACACCAAGAGTCCTCAAATCTTGTCTCTCAAGCTCAAAATAATCCTTTCTCTTTGACCATGAAAATAATCACTCTGGTCAAAAAGAAAATGCTTAGCATAGATTCTCTTAGGACAACCTCAAAGGTAATAGGCATAGATTCATGGTTAGAAGACACTTTTGATAGAAAGAGAAAGAGGAAAGATGAAGGTGCTCTCGACAAGGATACCTTATCCCTTACTATTCATTCTAGATCTACATTGACTAAAGTGAAGAAATAGAAGACCTTGTCTATCCTTGAATAAGATCCTAAAATAGGGCATTTAACAATGGAGATAGCCAAACCTAATAAAGAAGGCATGATTGAGGATATGACTATAGATGATTTCATAGAAACCAAACATGATACCAAAGTCAGCTTACAAAAGTCCACAAATGAGGCGATCAAAGGAAAACTAGAAAGTCTTAAGTTGTCAAAGGTCCAAATGAAAGCAAAAATATAGGAATTGAATAGTTTCATATGGCAATTAGCCATCCCTTTGGCAAGCATTTTTAGGATTCCCATTACTAGAAATCCCACTACTATAGATGTCCAGACACTTATCTCTCAACTTCAAGAATATAAGCATTTTGGGCAATTCAATAGAGAGTGAAGTGAGAAGATCAAGGCGGAAGGACTCTCTATTATAGACTAGATTGGTAATTCCATTTTAAGATTGGAAATAGAGAAAGACAATATATCATCAAATAGGGCCACCTTGGCTACAGAAAAGGTCAAGAGTGATGATTGTGTGTCTTTGTTGAAAATGATCATCTACATGAAAGTGAAGGAGGCCATTGAAGTGAAGATTTTACCCAAAGGAGATGATCCCATAGTTGAGTGGTTCTAGAGTATATAGTTCAAATCTAAAATGATTGTGGTAGTGGAAGAAGGACTTAAGAAAACTGAAGCTAAAGTGAAGAAGGATTAGGATAGAGGCAATGAACGACTAAAAGGATTTCATACTAATTCATAGTCTAGTGGACAAGGAAAGACAATAGTTGGAGTAATTGTCATGTAGGAAAACTTCATGAATGTCATAAATGACCTAACAGGAATAACTTCTAGTCATCAGGATAGAATTTCTAAGCTGCAGAAGATTGACAGATGTGTGCATGTGGCCATGGAAGAACTACAAAACTAGTTGAGTGTCATCAAATATTTGGTCTAGGAGCATTCTAAGTGGCTCTTGAGATACATAAATGTGCATGTCCATAAGCATGAAGAGGTGATTCCAATCATTGTTGCTGCCAAAGCCTATAGGGAAAAGGCAAAAAAGAGAAAGAAGGTGAAGTGTTTCTCATTTTGCCTTTTTTATTTTTGTTATGTAATCATTGTAATAGATGAACTAGCTCTTTCCCATTTGTCATTTTTGAGAAGATGAACCAATTAAACTTCCATTTTAATGATCATCTCAAAATCTTATATGTATGATAATGAAAGATTAATAAAAGGTTGGCAAATTTTTGGTGTGAAGTACTTGATGCTGTAGAGTCAATTGAATGGTATTTTCGTACCAATCATTTTCTATTCCATTTTTGAATAATCATTATTTTCTTATTGTTTCTCTTTATCTTGGATTGAAATGAGGAATAAATAGAGTTTTACTACCTTGTTTTAATGCAGCAAGCTGAATATGATAGGAATTATCATTATTAGCTCAAAGAGATCCTTTAGATGTTTTCATTCAATATAATCTTTCTTTACAATTTAGTTTCTAGATAGATCAATCAGTCTTAGTGCATATTAACTATGAATTCATAAGATGTGTGAGTTTGTAGATTTAACTAATACTTGAAATGTTACTTCTTGCCTAAGTTGTATCCCTTATAAGATTGGCTTTGTTTACCTCTCCTATTCTTTGGTTAAGAACATAACCTATTTAGATTTAGGAGTAAACAAAATTTGTTGCAAATTTCACAATAGGGAGCTGTAGCTAACAATTCAAAGGAAATTAAGTCTTTCAAAAGTAACTTTCCAACTATTGTAATCAGATGTTGTTCACAAATTAAGGTATTGAAGATTTAAAATTAGAAAGAACAAATCTATTTACCAATAGATTTTTGGCGACTCTGCTAGGGAAACAAATGGTTTCTTGACTAAATAGATCTTATAACATGAGGGAAAATTGTACTACCTCATAAGAATATTTTCCTAGTGCTCCAATCTAACCTTGGTTTCCAAGATGACCAAGAAAAAATAATTTCATCTCTCAATACATTTGTTTTGAGAAATAGGAGGAATGTTGAGCACTGCAAGAATGCTAGCCAAGTATTGGAAGAAGAAGAATCTAGAGTAGAAGCATTAGAAAGAGTTATTTACAGGAGAGACATCTGAAGGGTAGAAAGATAGTTGAGACATGAAGCTCAAAGACAAAATTAACCTATCAATTTGGAACAAACAAGGTTCCTTAGGAGTACCAAAGAACAAGGTGGGCAAGACCCTATTTTTGATAAACTCACAAAACTTGGTTTTCCCATCCTAGATATTCCTAAACAAAAAGTTGAAAAGAAAAGCCAAAGTAGACCACCTTCACCCATTAGAAATCAAAGATCTTCACATACTACTTGTCAGGTATTGACCTTGCACAGAGTAACTGCTACTCCCATTGTCAATTTTCTACCATATCTTGCTAGAACAATTATGGATGCTCCTTGGGGTATAGCAATAGGTCCATTAGCACTAATAACCTATCATCCACTCCTAGATAGTTCAAGGAAGAATTTTCCTAAATTTTTAGGTGATGGGAAGGTTACCATAGATGAGCATATTAAGGCCTTCTTCAAAGCTACTCACATTTTAGGGGTTGCACATGAAGATGTTTCTTTAAGATTATTTGTAGAGACCTTGATAGAAAGTGTAGTAGACCATTTTTATCATCTAGATGATGGCTCAATCACCAATTGGGATACAATGAGAACAACTTTCAAAACCATGTTTAAGACTATGGAAGATGAGCATGTCTTGTTAACATAGTTGACATCCATTAAAAAACAACCACCATGAGTATGAGGGAATTCATTGTAACTTTTAATAAGATCACTAGCAAGATCCCAATAGCTGATAGGCTTACTAGTAGAAATTTGAAAATATCCTTCATAAGTGCAATGCCACCAAATATTAATTATGACCTAAGAAGGTCTCATCCTAAAGATTTAGCATATGCACAAAAGAAAGTGATAAAATTTGAAAATGACTTGATCTCTATTATTACAAAGTGGAATAGGAAATTTAAAACCAAGGGATGTTCTAGCCATACCACCTCATCTGACAAATTCATTCAAAAGTTATCAACTAAACTAGTGCTAATAATAAGACAATTACCTGGGTTAAGTAATTTGTATTAGCAAAAATATCAAAACCCACCAAGAAGGAATAATGATGGAAAGTTTCCACAACTTACAAGATCACAACCAAGATTAGTGATTAAAGTGGCACTGATGAAAGGAAACATGTGCATGTTCCATTTAACACCAGATCATGATGGTTAAAGTTGTCTAAAAATTGCTCATATGATATAGTTACTATCCACGAATGAATTGAGCACCAGAACCCCTTGCTCTGAGTCAAACTCATACTCAAATGGTGACTCTAGAAACTCATTTTTAGAATATGAATTAAACTTTAACAAAAGGGTGAATGTTATCCAACCATTGATGGAACTTCATACATAGTGTTAACTTGAGGTCAAAAGCTCAAGAATCAATCCTCCAATCATGCTGGAGGAACCAACCTTGCCTTTTTCAAAAATAATACTCATATTGATCAAGGAGCATCAACATCTAAAATAGGTAAGGATAAGACCCCTTTTGATTTCATCAAATTCTATGAAGAGTCAAAAATTCAAATCTCCCCTATAGATTATTTGAAATCTTATCCCTCTAAGTTGAACAAACTGGTAGATCATTGCAAAGGGAATGCTTTTGATTTGAGTCATAGTGTGCTCATTAAAGAAGAGGATGAAACTTTTACATCTAACTTGTTTAACTAAGTGGATTCCACTATCCTAGCAACTTCCCCCAGGCAAAAACTTGACCCATTCTACATTTCACTATATATTAATGGATGCAAATCGAGCAATTGTATAATAGATTTAGGTGAGTCAGACAATGTGATGCCTTATTCTAGAGCTAAAGCTTTGGGTCTCACTCTTACTAAAGTTAATGGAAGGTATTACTCTATGGATGCCAAACAAGTCCCCTTTCTCAGATAAATCAAAGATGCTCAAGTAGCCTTAGCTTCTCATCTAGAAAAGGAACTATTGTTAACCATCCTAGTTGTGGATATTTTGGCAAGCTATGATTGTCTCTTAAGCAAGAGTTTTTTCTGAGATTTAGGAGGAGAAATAAAATTTAGCTGGTCTCAAGCAATGATTTCCATAGGAAGCAAGAAAGTTAAGTTAGAACCAAAGGAAAAGGAAAAATTTACTATTATAAAGTCAAAAGACCCTAAAGCAAAGGTCCTTTATCAAGAATTAGAATTTAGTAATTACATGTTGTTCACTGAAGACACCTAAATGTACAAGGAATCAAAAATTTGAAACAAAAAATTCCCATTGAAGAATAGGAATCTTCATCTACATGGACATTAGAATTTGATGGAAGTTGTTCCTCTTTAAGATCTAGCATAGGTGTAGTCTTAACACCTCCTAAAGGAGAGCTTGAACCCATGGCTTTCAAATTGGAATTTGAAAACACTAATAACATAGCAGGGTATGAAGTTTTACTTCTTGGGATTATCACCACAAAAGAAAAAGGAGTAAAGATTGTGAAAGTCCAAGGTGATGCAAAACTTATTATGAAACAAATTAAGGGGCAATACTCTACAAAGAACTACAAGTTGAAAAAGTACAAAAATAGAGTTTGGGACAAAATACAAGGCCTAGATGGTTTTTCTATTGAAGTAGTACTAAGGGAGATGAACACCAAAGCTAACTCCTTAGCTATTGCCACTTCTTTGCTACAACCCCATACTGAATTCAAAGATAAGAAATAGTAGGTTGAGATTGTGTATCTAGTCTCCATTCCAAATAATATAGAATCCTGGAAAGTCTTTGAAGATGAAAAGAGCTTGCAACTATTCTTAGAAGGTGACAAAGTTACTTGCAAACAATCATCAAAGGAAGAAAACTATGGAGACCTTAAATCTGAGTAGAGAAAAAACCAAGCCAAGGAAGTCCAATTGTGAGGTAATATTATTCCTCCATACTTTGTATCTTTGGAAAGACTATTTAATAGGCACAATGCTTACATCAAAAAAAAAATGGAAAAAGGTCCTACTATAGGTGAATATGAAGGAGTTAATATAGGAGATAATCATAGTCCCTAGATGATTAACATCAAAAAGTGCTGTCCACTTGAATAGAAAGAAACTATTAAATAAATTTTCATAGAATACCAAGATGTATTCATTTGGGGATATGAAGATTTGAAATGTTATAGAGATGGGAAGGTAATACATCAGATTCCCTTATAGCCTGATGTAATTCCCTTTTGACAGAAACAATGGAATTATAATCCTAAAGTAGATGATGTTATATTTAGGGAGGTAAATAAGATGTTAAAAGCAAGGATCATCTATCCCATTCATCATTCCACATGGGTAGCCAATATAGTGCCAATTAGAAACAAGAATGGAGAAATAAGGATTTGTGTTAACTTCTAGAATTTGAATTGGGCATCTTTGAAAGACAATTTTGCTCTTCCTAATATGGATTACCTATTACAATTAGTAGTTGGGGCTGAAATGATGTCCATTCTTGATGGTTTCTCAAGATACAATCAAATAGAAGTAGAGGAGAATGATCAACACAAAATGGCCTTCACTACTCCATAGGGTACATTTGCATACCATAGAATGTCTTTTAGACTCATTAATGGTGGTGCCACATTTTAAAGATGCATGAGTTAAACATTTGTCCATTTAAAAGACTAGATTATTGTTAAATACTTAGATGATCTCACTATATTTTCAAAGAAAAGAAAGAATCATATCAAAGATTTGAAGAAAGTATTGCAAAGGTGCCGAGAACACGAAATCTCCCTAAACCCAAAAAAATCCATTTTCTATGTTACAAAAGGAAAGCTTTTGGGTCATATAGATTCCTTGAAAGGTATCAGAATTGATCCAAAATAGGTGGAGGCCATTTGAAAGTTTAGCCTGCTAGTAAACAAAATAGGAGTTAAGTCATTCTTTTGATAGGTAAATTTTCGTAAAAGATTCATCCTAGATTTTGTAGAGACAACTAAATGTATTGTAGATATGATGAAAGGGAATTCAAATTTTAAACAAAATGAAAGTTTGAAATAAGATTTCTAGAACATTGAGACAACCATTACTAATGCTCTAGTATTTTGTCATCTAGATTATAGATGATATTTCATCATTTACTGCTATGCCTTTAAACACACTTTATCAGCAATACTTATGAAATATAACAAAGAAGGAATACAAGCCCCTATAGCTTTCATGAGCATACCTCTAAAAAACCATGAGTTGAAATATTCACAAATTGAAAAACATGCCTTTGCAGTAGTCAAAGTGTTCAAGAATTTTAGATTCTATATCTTGCACTCGGGTCTACATTTTAGATGTAGCAGCAAAAAGTGTCTTGATGCAATAGGATGTAGGGTGAAATGCTAGAGGGACATTAATTGTGAAAACAAAAGAGTATGATATTGAAATCAAGCCTACTAAGCTAGTGAGAGGCAATGCCTTGTGCAAAGAAATTGCAGAAAATAGAATTGTTGAAGAAGTGGAGGAACTAGGAGAAAAGTAGCTAGTATTAGCAGTAGGTATGCAAGATTCCTAGTTTGAGAATATTGCTTACTTATTAAGCTAGAAAGAATGTCTAGAAGGCATGATGGCAAGACAAAGAAGATATCTCAAGTTGAAAGTAGCTAAATACATAATTTGGGATGACAAATTGTTTAAAAGGGTTATAGATGGCACTTTCCTCAGGTGCATAGACAAGCAATAGCAAAAAATCTATTGAGGAAATTTCATGATGAAGCGAGTGGAGGACATTTCACATCTTCAGTCACAACTTTCAAAATACTGAGATAGTGTTACTACTAATCAAGAATGTTTGAGGATGCCTACTCCTAGGGGCAAAATGTGAGAAATGTAAGATGTTTTCCAAACATCCCCAGTTAGTTACTTTGCATCTCAGGCTTGCCATCATCGAAGGTCCTTTTCAACAATGGGTTCTCAATTTCATTAGGCCTATCAATCTAGTATCTAGTGCTAGTCACCAATATGTGATAACTGTGACTAATTATTTCACTAAGTGGGTAGAGGAAAATGCAACCAAGGAAACTACTTTTGAAGTAGTATGCAAATTCATTAAATAAAAAATATTAGTTAGATTCAATATCCCCATCAAATTGGTGATGGACAATGCAACCTATTTCTCCTCAGTAGAGATCACCAATTTTTGCTTTGAGCATGGAATCATAGTCAGTCATTCATCTGATTACTTCCCACAAGGAAATGGTCAATTGAAGTCCAATAACAAAAATTTGATAAATATTGTCAAGAAATTGGTGTCAAATAATTAGAAGACTTGGCACAAGAAAATTCACAAGGCACTATGGGCAGACAAGGTGACACCTAAAAGGGTGATTGGTATATCTCCCTTCAAATTGGCTTATGGGACTAAAGCCAATATCCCATTACCCTTGTAATTAGCTACAAAAAAATTGAGAATAGTAATTGAAGATGATATCTATAGGGATGGTTTAGAAAAGAGGATTATGTACTTGAGCAAACTCGAAGTGGAAAGAGAAGAAATTGTGAATCATATAATACAACACTAAATGCACATGAAGAACCTGTTTGACAAAAGGGAGAGACCACAAAAATTCATGATAGGAGATAGTGTGTTGCTATGCTCCAAAAGGTATGCATAAGAAATTTGATACCTTGTGGAAAGACACATTCACTATTCATCAAGTGTTTGATAAAAAATCATTTAAATTGGCATACATAGATGGTGAGGTACTACTGCTGACTTATAATGGTCAAGATCTGAAGCTTTATCAAATTTCAAATTGGAAATAGATAACCCCTATGCTATACAATAGTTAAGTTTAGTTCTTATTTTTCCTTTCCTAGTTAGGTTTCCCTTACTTTCTTTCATTTCTTGTTGCTCCTTGCTTTTTTTTTTTCATGTGCCACCTTTTACTTTTGTTAAACTAGGGATTTTTGATTCCATGCTTGGGCATAGCTTACCCAAGTCCCTAGTAAGAGCCAGTTGCTACCTAACTTTTCATCCCTTAACCATTCTACAAAGTAGAAATTTTGTGTCATAATAAAGTCCTAGGTGTTCAATTCTAAGTTCAAGCTCCCTTCGGTAGAGAGAGTCTTCATCAAATTTTTCAACTTCCCCTTCTCCATTTTTCATAGTCAGGTGGTCTTCCTTTATGTGAGAGTTTTTATGGGTAGCTTAGTACCCGATGGAGATTCATGAAACATGCAAAGATCACTCACAAAAAGCTATAGTTAATTGTGATACATCATTTTCTCCATGAAGACAAAAGTGAGCAAAGAAATGGAAATCATCTTTTCCATGGTGGGTTTTCAACCCATGAAGGCAATTTTCTGTCAAAATCAAAAAAGGATGAATGCAGGTCAAAATAAGAAGATAACAAGGTATCCTAGAACAAATTAATGTTCCTCTTACAATTATCTACCTTAGGAAATATTTAGGATTCATCACAACTCTCATAATCATTCTAGGTGGAAAACTAGAAACTAACTTCTCCTTGGTGGGTTTCAACCCATGAAGTCGTTTTCCCATAAAAGCTAATTTTGAAGGAGAAGAAATCATAGGTGGGTTCTTAATGACTTTTTGCACTACTTTTGGAAATCTCTTAACCTAAAGAGAAACCATAGACAAAGGGAAAAGTTAAAAGGCAAGCCTAGGTGGAGAATTGAAAATCATCTTCTCCTTGGCAAATTTTCAACCCATGAAGACAATATTTTAGATTTTAAAGAAAATTGAGTTGGTGAGAAAATTAAACCCATATTTCATGTGCTAAACTTCTCAAGATGATAAATGGAAATAATATAAACATTGTGGGAAAGATCTATTAAGAATAATTTGTTTCAATGGATATTTTGTTATGAAGTACTTGTAAGGAAACTTGGCAATAAAGAATATAACCGTTTCCACATAACCCATAATAGATCTAAAATAAACATGAAATTAAAATCCACATGCAAGAGAATAGAAAACATACCCACAAAATTGTGACACAAGATATACCCTGGGAAACCCTCATTGAGGGAAAAACCCAGCCTCCAAAAGCATCCATCATCATGTATTATTCAGCAAAAAATACCATTGCCATACAACCATGGAAGCCTTCATGGCCATAGCCACAACCGAGAAAACTATGTGAACGAGCATGAATCCACACATCCCATGCCATGCTCCCAACCTTCACAAATGCTCCCTTGGCTAACCTGTCAAGCCTTGTCCCGCTCGACTCTTACCTTTTGTCTTCTCCTTGTCACTCTTTTTTTTTCTATACAACAACTACCCTTGTGGCTGCTTATATAATAGAAAGTCCCACAAAACCACTAAGTGGTATTACATAAACCATGTGCTAAAACCATGTGCTACCTAACCCACTGACCCCACATTTAATATTGGGCATTTAATTCTTTTCCCCAATATTAAATAATTACATGAAATATTTTCACAATGTTACAATACAACTCATCAAGAATATTCTATGGGAATCTTTACATGTTGCACGTCCATCTAGGTACAACATTACATAATAAAATAAAATATAACAATATTATGCAATGTGTGCAACACCCATTATCTCAACAATCTCCCACTTGTTGTATACATTGCATAGGGTCAATCCGTAGCCACATAAATGAACAAGGGAACAATCCCTCCTAGCACATCCACCATCATGGATCAAAATGCACCAAGTGCTCCATCCTGGTACCCGCAACAAAATCAAAGTATCCAGCATCTCGAACATGAATGATCTCACCTCCTATTATGCCACTACCACTGGACATACATAGAAGCCATCCAAAGAGAAAACCACCCAACCTGTCGCATTAGAAGATCATAAAATCCTGTACCAACTGAAAATTCCAAGCACAAAAACCTGATCCAAAGGTAATCACATGTATCCGTAGTTGTCAAAATATCCATAGCTGAAATAGCACCTACAGCAAAGTGCCAAACCCATCCAACTATCCATACCTCAAAGGTATAACAAGTGAATCTTATATCACCGACATATCCAATCTATAACCTGCAATCACAAGCCTCAAGAGCAATACCTGCCACATATATACCAAGAAGCTCCCACTGCAAAAGATAATGTCAAATCTATAACCAATCCACTCAACACATCTCAAAGAAGTGAATCCATGTAGTATCAAGGACATCCACAATACATAAACTGATATCCTGCAAGAACAACTCTCATAACAAGTCTCCAATAGTCTCTCAATTTCTCCACGACCAACAAAGGAAAGAGATAAAGAAATAACCATGTCATCTCTCACATGACATACATGAGCACAAACCAGTGATCACAATCTCTAACCAATCTCAAATCCAATGTAAGCAAAACTGAACATCCAGGAAGATAACCAAGACCAAGAGAAACCATGCAAATCATAACCTGTATCATGTCCTTCTACACACACCTCTAGATGTAAACTGTGCAAGTATGATCTCCTCCATAAAACCCCAACAAGAAGCCTCAACAACACCCAAACCATACCATATAACTAATCATGGATGTAAGCCTCTCACAAGAAGATCAAACTCATAAAACCATTCCTAAACCAAGGAATAACCATTCCTAATCCAAGGAATATGCCCAATATAAAACCATCTCCCAAACTCAACCAGCATAACAACATATGCACATGGAGATAACCAATGCTTAACCATCTCTCAAATGAACCCTCCAGAACTAACTCATGTACCATAGCTCAAGATCCATATCCATGAAAGACAAGCATAAATATAATGCAACTGAGAGAAAACAATGGGCTATACCTCTCAAGTAGCAAACCGCCAAGTAGACTAAGAGTGGGGAATGAGAATGCTCATCAAGATACCCAAATCTCCAACCAAGACTCATCTAAGAACAATCTCCTCTCAAGTCCATATCAGGTGACTGCCCCTCGGACTTCCTGCTGAAACCATCAACCATCCCAACAAATACTTCTCTAATCCAAGAGAAAATCAGCATCACCACCGTCTCTAAGTATCCATGAGCACCTGTAACCAATCAATCCATGCCAACTCCAAATGCAACATAGCAATATCATGAAGTATCCAGCTTATGATCAATGTACTCAATACAAAGAAACTAAACCAAGATCAATGTCAAAGTTCCAACCATGGCCTCAGGAACATAAACATGACAACATGATCTTACTATCTCAACTAAAGAGATAACATGCTCCATATGAACATACCATAACATGTCACAACTCTAAACGCGTATCAAGAGTTTACCATGACATAATAATGAAACCATCCTTACACCAAGGATAACATGCCAAATAAAAGCATAAACCACACCTTTGCCAAGAACCCTGTAAGTCCTCAAGATGCAACCATCTCCACACACCATGAAGAAAACCATCTCCACATACCAGGAAGAACCATCTCCACACACCATGAAGATAACCAAGAACTCCATGAGTCCTCAAGATCTAACCATCTTCAAACACCATGAAGATAACAAGTGCACCATGCAAATGTCAAAGACGCTTCTGCAGCAACAGGATCTAAGACAAACCTCCAACATCTGCAAACACTCAATAAATATATCAATGCCAAAAAAAAAAACTCCCACTCAACCGTGGTACCAAGTCACCTATGGCATCATAAAATCCATCTCCTATATGAAGATCCAAATCAAACCAGGAACTAATCCTGCACTGTCACCCCATCACTATCACAAGCTCCCACTAAACCGTGTATCCAAGCTATCCATGACATAATGATGAAAAACCATCTTCTAACCATGAGAATCAACCAAGGCATCAAACCATCAAAGAACTCAAAGTGCACATCATGAGCTCCTCAAAAGAAACTAAATAACCATGATCCTCAACCACGAAGATATACCACCATAACCAAATCATAAAAGCTAATAAACATCAAGGATGTACCTGTATATCCAATCATGTCATGCCAAAATCTATGACACCATGATCACATCCATGAACCGAGCATCTGGCTCTCAATATGTCCAACCTGTCAGCATAGTCAACCACAATCCTTTACCATGACTGTACCTGGTAACAACATCTCATCCCTTCTACATGAAGATAAAATCATGTGACTTAGGGCATAGACAACCCAAATCCAAGCCACCAATCTGAATATGCATCAATAATGAAAGATCAATGGGCAAAGACAACCCATAACCAAGCTATAAATGCAATCTGTAAGTATAGACCGCTTACAACACTGCACAACTTGTAGACCCAACAAGTCATCATGCATATCCAAACCAAACACTGATAACCATATCATCATGAGACCAATCTAAAATATGAACTGAGTATACAATGACATCAAAACTTAAATCTCCAATGTCATAAACTCACAATGTTACCATAGTCAAAATATACCATAAATAGTTCAGATAAATATATCAACAAATAAATCATGCAAAACCTGCACCAAATCTGAACCATTGTGTAGAGCTCTCCAAGAGCTTTCCGTTGACTACTCGAAGTCCAAAATCCGACTCCGTATGCCCAAGTTATGCCCTAATCCGTGCTCAAAATAAATAAGATCTAACTTTAGGGCTCTTAAAACCTGACAAAATATCAAAATCATAGAACCAAACCTACAAAATCTTGTAGTTCTCTGAATTAGCTTTCCAACGCCTGTAAGAACTCTAAAATCTGATATTCTGAGAGAAAGTTATGGCCATTTTACTAAGACAGTCTTTTTACCATTTTCAGTACGATTTTTCATTTTTAATTTTTTTTCAGTGACGAAAATTCCGACGGGATTAAATTTGACGGCCATCATGGGCTGAAACCAAAAAACTCTTTCATTTTTTCTGAACATGGCCAAACTAGGGCATATTATATATCAAAATTTATGGAAATGTCGACCCGGATCCAATGGTGAGGTCTGTTTTTACCCAGGAGGTCATTTCTGCAAGCTACCCCCCAAAACCCTCATTTAAATGAAACATTCAAAAAAAATCTTTTTGTCCAACAATTTCACATGCCCAAATCTTTTAACATCCCATCATAACAGCAAATCCAAAGTCCTCAGATCTACAATAAATCATTCATATATCTTGCCCTTTTCTTTTATCCTCTCATGCATTCCCATGGATTCAATCTAGGGTTACAAACAATAAAACCATAGCTCTGATACCACTTGTAAGGAAACTTGGCAATAAAGAATATAACCGTTTCCACATAACCCATAATAGATCTAAAATAAACATGAAATTAAAATCCACATGCAAGAGAATAGAAAACATACCCACAAAATTGTGACACAAGATATACCCTGGGAAACCCTCATTGAGGGAAAAACCCAGCCTCCAAAAGCATCCATCATCATGTATTATTCAGCAAAAAATACCATTTCCATACAACCATGGAAGCCTTCATGGCCATAGCCACAACCGAGCAAACTATGTGAACGAGCATGAATCCACACATCCCATGCCATGCTCCCAACCTTCACAAATGCTCCCTTGGCTAACCTGTCAAGCCTTGTCCCGCTCGACTCTTACCTTTTGTCTTCTCCTTGTCACTCTTTTTTTTTCTATACAACAACTACCCTTGTGGCTGCTTATATAATAGCAAGTCCCACAAAACCACTAAGTGGTATTACATAAACCATGTGCTAAAACCATGTGCTACCTAACCCACTGACCCCACATTTAATATTGGGCATTTAATTCTTTTCCCCAATATTAAATAATTACATGAAATATTTTCACAATGTTACAATACAACTCATCAAGAATATTCTATGGGAATCTTTACATGTTGCACGTCCATCTAGGTACAACATTACATAATAAAATAAAATATAACAATATTATGCAATGTGTGCAACACCCATTATCTCAACAGTACTCTGCTTATAATTTTATGAAACTTAGTGGAAAATGGGAAAGCAAATATGAGAGATAAAAAGTTATTGTTGGACTAATGGAAATAGTGAAATGACACCTTAATATCCATTAAAACTATGCATTTACTATTCCAACAGATCTCTCTTTCAATTCATTCATGTGGCATGAATTCTCAAGATCAATGGGTGAATCGAACTTCCTATATAGATGGAAGCATGAACAATTAACAAAATACCACTTTTCCTTGAACTATTATTCTGTTAAAATTAAATCACCTTTTAAAAGGCTAGTAAATGTTCAATTTCTATTTCTTTCATTCTTTGGATTTGAGATTCATTTCCAAATAGAATGGCAATTAGATTTGCGAGTTTTCAATGATTGAATGGGATCAAGTCTTCACTACAAAATTTTACAGACACTTCCCTCTATTTCTATGACATGCAAGATTTCTAGAAGAGGGTGAGATTAGAGCCTATACATCCCATTATTGAGAAGCTCCAAGGCTGCAAGCTAGTTGAAGCAACAGGTTTTCTAGTTTCAACTCAAGCTTCAGAGTTGATATGTGAATGTATAAACTATTATAATCCACACACTAGACAGATTGTATTGTCAGATAATATGGTATTAATTTAGATTGATAGAAAAATAGTGGTAAATTGTCTACAAATTCCAAAGTGAGAGGAGTTTTTAGATTTTCAATTGGTGGAGCTATCTCTGAGTTTTCCATGAAGAAAATGGTCTAGAGAAAGGAGATTATGTAGTCATGGTTTTAAAAGCCATAGAACACCAAAATTAAGGTCTCAAAGACTCTTTTTGGTACTAATCTCAAACTCAAGATTGTAGACATCATGGTTCTCTTGCATAGATTGAAAGGTGAGCTACAAGCTTTAAATTTTATTGAGCAATTTTTCTTTTTGGTACAAGTAATCCTCTCAGATACCCAATATATTGACTAGGCTCACAAGGTAAGTGAAACCTATCCAATGCTCTCAATGCCATAAAATTCTACAACACCTTCTATACATCCTCCTTTCTAATTTACATGTTAGCTTCTCTATAGTTATGGCCGGCCCTCTCAAGGGTAGAAAATTTCCCTGATGATGTGAAGTATTATGAATTCTACCCATGTTTACAATTGAAAAATAGTTATGTAGAATATAGAAAAGTAAATGATGTCTTTACCATGAGAATTTGTAGGGAGTTCTAGGGATGTCTAGAAAGGAGATTTAGTCTGTGGGCTATGGTGACTATCAGTCAATTTGGAAGCTTTTTCATCCAATTCTCATCCTTTTCATATTTGTGTCTTGGAGATTTTGATGGGTTCTCTTTGAAGCTACCAAGGTACCTAAGTGACATGATCATGTTGATTGAGATCATAAGCCTAGCCATTCAAGTGAATGTGCTGAGTGGGAGTCTGAAGAAAATAGGTTATGAGATTTCCATTAATGTAGGAGCTTTTAGCTACGAGTTTAGTTCTAATTCAAAGCACATGTTAATAGTGTTTGAAATGAAGTATCAATTTTAGATGAATGAGGTCTTGAGACCTATGTTTGATCTAAATGGATATGTGAGAGATGTTCTCCAAATTAGTAGTGTGATGAAACATGTCACCACTATTGAAGACTATTGGGATGATTTGATGGGGACACAACCCAAGAACAAAATGGACACAACAGAAAAGGGGAAATTGTATTAACTGAGAAAATAAGCTAGTACAATAGTATAGAGAAAATAAACTTCAAAACATGCCCTAAGGGCTCACAATAGCATAAATCTGGAGATAATTTCTCCTTTCAATACCACCTCTCAAACTCCACTCCGAACTTCCTTTTACAATGCTAGAAATCTCCTTAAATAGACCTCGAAGGGTTAAGGACTAGGAGTACATTCTAAAAAATACTGCTAGTAGGCATCCACCGACCAAATAGAAGGTTCTGAAAGCTGTGGTAGAAGTTGGCGCAAATCTAGAAGAATTTAGAAACGATAACCGAACTTCTGAGAGGCATAACTTTTGAACCATAGCTCTGATTGACGAACCGTTTACATTTTTGGAAAGCTCTCAAAGTGCTCTATAGCTTTATTGACTAGCTTCACTCATCTCCCATTTTTCAGCCCTTTTCAAGGTCATTTAATGCCCCTAACCTGACTTTCAAGCATTCTTAGGAGGTCTCCAAATCTTGAAAAATTGTAATAACTTTCAGACCGTGGGGCCTTTTGACCTTATTCTTTTTATGGAATGCTCTAAATCACAATTACATTCATTTGGCCAATTTACACCTTCTAGGTCACCAAAATGATGGCCAAATTGCATGCTCCTATTTTTTTGGGATTTTCTAACACACTGATAGTGGAACTATGAGAGTTGGAACCTTTATTTGGTCCAAAAGGGTATCCAAAAATGAAAAGACATAAAATAGAAACTAAGTCTAAGTACATTTTTTTTGGGTGACACAGGATTGCCCTTATACCTCTGGATGCTCCTACATCAGACACCTAGGGTAGATTGAAAAGTGACCCTGTCACTTTATGAATGGTAGAGGAAATCCCAAATGGGAAACTTCAGCTACTGAAATCCAAGTTGAGTCCTCGATCGGTCGTCCTTTCCACTTCACCAAATACTCTTCATACTGCCTATTTCTAGTACTCCTACCCACACGTTGATCTAGAATGTCTTCTCTCTCCTCCTTTTTAGAAGCAGGAATTGGACATGGCTCTAACACTAGCTCCTCATCTGCACCATCATCATGATACTCTGTTAAATTTGCAATGTTGAAAATGGGAGAAATGTGAATACCATCTGGCAGCTCCACCTCATATGTGTTTCCTAAGTCATGTTTCTTCAAAATTTTGCAGGGGCCAAATTTCTTCATTTTTAGCTTGTTGTAAGTACCGGCTAGAAATATTTCTTTTCGTAAGTGCACCATGACTAAATCTCCTACTTGGAATTCCTTATGTCTTCTCCTTTGATCAGCCCTAGCTTTATACTCTTGATTCATCTTGGTTATGTGTGCCTGAACCTCCTCATGTAGACGCTTGATATGTTCAGCAAATTCCTTAGCTTCAGCACTCATCCTCTCCCCGTGTTCTATCTTCCTCAGCTCTGGTGCAGTCCTTGGGCTATTCCCATATACAATTTGGAATGGTGATTTTCCAGTACTTCTATTTACAGAGTTATTATAAGAAAACTCAGCCTGTGGTAGAATCAAATCCCATCCCTTGGGCTTATCCCCAACTAAACATCTCAGCAAATTGCCCAGACTTCTATTTACCACTTCTATTTGGCCGTCAGTTTGTGGGTGATGCGTGGAACTAAATTTTAAGTCTATTCTCAACTTTTTCCACAATGTCCTCTAGAAATACCTCACAAATTTAGTATCTTTGTCAGAAACTATGCTTCTTGGAAGACCATGTAGTCTTACCAACTCTTTGAAAAACAAGTCTGCAATATGGACAGCATCATGAGTTTTGTGGCATGGAATGAAATGTGCCATTTTGGAGAACCTATCAACCACCACGAATATTGAGTCATTACCCCTTTGTGTCCTTGGAAATCCAAGAAAAAAAACCATACTTATGTCCTCCCATGGCCTTGATGGAATAGGCAATGGCTGATATAGGCCAGTATTGTGACTAAACCCCTTGGCAACTTGACAAACCTGGCAACTCTGTACAAACTTCTTCACATCTTGTGTAATTTGAGGCCAAAAATAATGTTCTCTAAGAATGGCAATGGTCTTATCTCGACCAAAATGTCTTGCCATCCCTCCACTGTGTTTCTCCTTAATCAGATTTTCCCTCATGGAACTCCTTGGAATGCACAATTGACTATCTTTGAACAATATGCCATCCTAAATCAAATAGTCTAACCACTTGGTTCTATCTATAGCAACAGGTTCTTTACAAGCTTTCCATGCTTTAGCAAAATCAAGTTCCTCGGGGTAAAAATTCTTGAGTTCATCAAACCCAACTACTTCAACCTGCATTACTGTAAGCAACAACTGTCTCCTACTTAGTGCATCTGCAAGCCTATTAGATTTTCCACTTCTATGCTTCAACACAAATGTATAGCTCTACAAGAACTCTACCCACTTCATATGCCTCTGGCTCAATTTACCTTGGCTATTTAGGTACTGTAATGCCTGATGATCAGTATACAAAACAAATTCTTTTGGCAATAAATAATTCCTCCATTTCTTTAAGGCCTAAACTATTGCATAGAACTCTTGATCATAAATAGAATACTTCTTCTTTGCATCATTCAATTTTTCACTAAAATATGCAATAGGCTTACCTTTTTGGCTTAATACAGCCCCAATAGTACTGCCACTGGCATCACAATCTACCTGGAAAAACTTTCTAAAATCTAGAAGTGCCAACACAGGCTATTCTATTACCTTCTTCTTCAGCAATTCAAAACTTCTCACTGCTGCTGCAGTCCATTTGAACTCTTTTCTATCCCCTCTTATTGTATCAATTAGGGGTGTACATATGCTATTGAAATTCTTAATAAATTTCCTATAAAAGCTAACCAGACCATGAAATGATCTTACCTCAGTAGCAGAACTTGGAGTAGGCCATTCCAAGATGGATTTTACCTTCTCTGGATCCATTTTGAGACCTTCAGGTGATATAACAAACCCCAAATAGACTAACTCCCTTTTTGCAAAGTTACACTTCTTCAGATTAATTAACAGTTTCTCTTCCCTTAGCCTTTCAAGGACACTATGAATATGCAATAAATGTTCTTCCAAAGTCTTGCTGAAAATTAAAATATCATTCAAATAGACAATAACAAATTCTCCCAAGAACTTCTTAGGTACCTCATTCATGAGCCGCATGAAGGTGCTTGGGGCGTTCGTCAATCCAAAGGGCATGACTAACCACTCATAAAGACCCTCCTTGGTCTTGAAAGCTATTTTCCACTCATCTCCTTCACGAATCTGTATTTGATGATAACCACTCTTAAGATCTATCTTTGTGAAGTACTAAGCTCCACTCAAGCAGTCCATAATATCATCCATCCTTGGCAAAGGAAACTGGTACTTGATGGTGATCCTATTTATAGCTCAAGAATCTGTACACATCCTCCACTCTCCATCCTTCTTTGGTGCAATTATTGTAGGTACTACACATGGACTCAGGCTCTCTTGAATCAAGCCCTTCCTCAACAGCTCCTGAACCTGTCTATTTAGCTCCTCTGTTTCAGTAGGAGTCATCCTATGAGCAGCCTTGTTAGGAAGACTAGCTCCTAGAATCAGATCTATTTGATGACTGATTTTCCTTACTGGTGGCAATCCATCTGGAACATTATCAGAGATAATATCTCTAAACTCCCCTAGTAAATCTAAAACTTCAACTGGTATTTTGCTACTACCTTCTTTATCTTTCCTAAGAATCAACGCATAGCACATATGCTGATGTTTCATGCCATCTAAAAACTTCCTTTCATCAACAAGACAAATCCCAACACTGCTACATACCTTTTCACCTTCCCTTTTCATGGGCTTCAATTTGTGGCGAACTCCATCCTTTGTTAGAGAGTATGTGTTTGCATGTCCATCATGCACTGCATGTCTATCAAACTGCCATGGTCTACCCAACAATAGATGGAAAACATCCATCGAAATAACATCACAAAGAACTTCATCATGGTAACTCCCAATTTTGAATTTTACTAAACATTGTTCACTTACTAGGACCTTATGATCATTTTTTACCCAAGCAATCCAATAGGGTTGGGGATGTTTCTCCCTCTTGAGCTTCAGCTTAGAAACCATCTCTTCTGATACCAAGTTATTAGTGCTACCACCATCAATGATCATGTCACAACATTTATCCTCACACTTGCATCTGGTACGAAACAAACTCCTCCATTGTCTTGGTTCAATCTCACCACTTAGTAGGACTCTTTCATTTACCAAGGACTCTCCTCTTTTTGCATCCTTTGAATGTGATGATTATGCATCCTCATCCACATGAGCAACCCTAGCTTAGCCCTCAGCTCTCCTATCTGTCTTTCCTTGTCATTAAGGGCATTCAAAGGCATGATGACCTTCTTCATTGCAATGGAAATAGGTACCACGGAAGCCTCCTCTTCCTTGTCCACATCCTCTACCTCTTCCTCTTTGATTTCCAAAGTCTTGGTCATGGGAGCGGTTGAAACCCTCATTCCTTTGGTTCCTGCTAGTACCCTCATCTTCATTTTTCTTTTGGGTTTCATTGCGGCCTCCAGATGACCAACTGCTTCCCCTTCCTCCTTGACCGCACCCTCTTTGTCTTCCTTCAAACCTTTTATTTAGCTTCTCTTCAACTCATAGGGCAAACTGGTATGCCTCTTCAACGCTGGTCATTCTTACCAGACTTAATTCCTCCTGGATGCTAGGTCGCAACCCACTGATATAACGAGCAACCTTCTCCTTATTTTCTTTTGCATGTCCTTCTCTAATCAAGAGTCGATAAAATTCCTCTGTATATTCTTGGATGGATCTTCCTGCTTGCTTTAATCCATGCATATTCTTAAACAAATCAAGCTCATAGTCGACAGGAATGAATTGCTTCTTCAATTTGTCCACCATGCGATCCCATATTGTGATCTTCTCCTTTCCTCTTCTGTTTCTTTCCAGTTGAACCTCTTTCCACCAGATTTTGGCATGGCCTTTCAGTTTTGCCTTTGAAAACTTAACCCTATCTGGGTCCCTAATATCCTCATACTCAAAGTATTCTTCCAGTTCATTGATCCAATCGATCAACTTATTTGGTTTCAGATTTCCTGAAAATACACCCACTTCAATTGTGGGTCTTTTCCCAAACTTAGTAATGGCCCTAAAAAGCCTTTCCTCTGCATGATTCAAAACTTACCTATCAAATTCCCCTTTTGGTTCCATTACTTCTTCTTCATTGTCATCCTCACTGTCGTCACCTGCGGCAACATTTGCTCCTCTACAGAGCTCCTCTTGCAATTCTTGTACTTGCCTTTGGAGGGCTCTAACCTCTTCAAGATTAATAGCTCTGGCCCTTTCGCCATGCTCTCTTCATGGAAGCATCTTCTAACTTGAACCCACAACCACACAGTCCTAGTGCAAACTGCCTCACAATCGGCGCTCTGTCTACACACTCAGGAAAACCTGCTCTGATACCACTTGATGGGGACACAACCCAAGAATAAAATGGACACAATAGAAAAGGGGAAATTGTATTAACTAAGAAAATAAGCTAGTACAATAGTACAGAGAAAATAAACTTCAAAACATGCCCTAGGGGCTTACAATAGCATAAATCTGGAGATAATTTCTCCTTTCAGTACCACCTCTCAAACTCCACTCCGAACTACCTTTTACAATGCCAAAAATCTCCTTAAATAGACCCTGAAGGGTTAAGGACTAGGAGTACATTCTAAAAAGTGCTAGTAGGCATCCACCGACCAAATAGAAGGTTCCAAAAGCTGTGGTAGAAGTTGGCGCAAATCTAGAAGAATCTAGAAACGGTAATTGAACTTCTGGGAGGCATAACTTTTGAACCATAGCTTCGATTGACGAACCGTTTACATTTCTAGAAAGATATCGAAGCGCTCTATAGCCCTATGGAAAAGCTTCACTGGTCCCCCATTTTTTAGACCTTTTCAAGGTCATTTAATGCCCCTAACCTGACTTTGAAGCATTCTTAGGAGGTCTCCAAATCTCAAAAATCTGCAATAACTTTCAAACCGTGGGGCCTTTTGACCTGATTCTTTTTCTGGAATGCTCTAAATCACAATGACATTCATCTAGCCAATTTACAGCTTCTAGGTCACCAAAATGATGGCCAAATTGCTTGCTCCTATTTTTTTGGGATTTTCTAACACACTGATAGTGGAACTGTGAGAGTTGGAACCTTTATTTGGCCCAAAAGGGTATCCAAAAATGAAAAGACATGAAATAGAAACTAAGTCTAATTACATTTTTTTTGGGTGACATGAGATTTCCCTTATACCTCTAGATGCTCTTGCATCATGATTGCAGAGATGAGTTTGAGAGTCATGGTCATGCTTTTGCCAGGCTCATAGTAGAGAAAGTAATAATGTATAAAATCAACCTTGATACTAAACAAATTGAAGATGATGGGCATAATATGTATAGTAATACATATTTAACAAAGTTAAGAAATACTCCTATCAGTTAAGGGCCTTATCAAGATGCTAGGGATGATCTAGATGTCATGATGAATAGAATTTTTAAAAGGATTAGGAAGTGGGTTGAGTGGACTACAGAAAGAAGAATGCAAAGTAAAAGCACCCCCACTCAAGCTCCTTCAGTGTCTGCCCCTAATTCTTCCTCACAAGCTAACACATCAGGTGTAACCCTAGCCATAGCTCAAGGACCAGCTCAACCAACAGGTGGAGGTGACCAGCCTCTAGGAAAAAACATTACCTTGACTAAGACTTTTCAATATGGCTCCCCTCTAGTGATTGGTGCCCAACCAAAAGCTGAGAACAAAGTAGATGAGCCAAAAGATAGTACTACTACTCTAGTTCCTTCACCTACTAGTAGTTTAGTCCCATCTACAAGCCCTGCACTTCTCCTCCCAAGTAGTCCCTATGTGCAAGTAGTGGACTTAGGTGATGGAGGAAGTAGTGATAGTGAGTCCACTAAGTTAGATGAAGCAGCCAAGAAGACTACAGAGATAGAGAAAGGCCAATAGTCCTCAAAGCTTGTCTCTCAAGCTCAAAAGAATCCTTTCTCTTCAACCATGAAAATGATCACTTCAGTCAAAAGGAATTTTTTTAGCATAGATTCTATTAGGATGACCTCAAAGGTAATAGGCACAAATTCATGGTTAGAAGACACTTTGGATAGGAAAAGAAAGAGGAAAGATGAAGGTGCTCCCAACAAGGATACATTATCCCTTAATGTTCATTCTAGATTTTCATTAACTAAAGTGAAGAAATAGAAGACCTTATCTATCCTTGGGTAGGATCCTAAAATAGAACATTTAACAATGGAGATAGCCAAACCTACCAAAGAAGGAAGGATTGAGGATATGATTATAGATGATTTCACCATGCATTTAGTAGATCTTGAGGTAGCTAGACATGATACCAATGTTGGCTTATGGAAGTCCACAAATGAGGTGACCAAAGGACAACCAAAAATTCTTAAGTTGTCAAAGGTTTGGATGAAAGTAGGAATATAGGAATTAAATAATTTCATAAGGTAATTAGCCACCCCTTTGGCAAACATTTCTAGGATGCCCATTACTAGAAATCCCACTACTACAAATGTCTAGGCACTTATCTCTCAACTTCAAGAAGATAAGAATTTTGGGCAATTCAATAGAGAGTGAAGTGAGAAGATCAAGGCGGAAGGACTCTTTGTTATAGACCATATTGGTAATTCCATTTTAAGATTGGAAATAGAGAAAGATAATATATCATCAAATAGGGCCACCTTGGCTGCAAAAAAGGTCAAGAGTGATGATTGTGTGTCTTTGTTAAAAATGATCATCCACATGAAAGTGAAGGAGGCCATTGAAGTGAATATTTTACCCAAAGGAGATGAGCCCCTAGTTGAGTGGTTCTAGAGTATGTAGTTCAAATAAAAAATGATTGTGGTAGCAGAAGAAGGACTTAAAGAAACTAAAGCTAAAGTGAAGAAGGATTAGGACAGAAACTATGAACTACTACAATGATTGCATACTGATTCATAGTCTAGTGGAAAAGGGAAGGAAATAATTGGAGTAACTTTCATGCAAGAAAACTTCATGAATTTCATTAACAAGCTCACAAGAATAACTTCTAGTTGTCAGGGCAGAATTTCTAAGCTTTAGAAGCTTGGTGGATGTGTGTATGTGGTCATGGAAGAACTACAAGACTGGTTGAGCATCATCGAAGATCTGACCTAGGAGCATTCTAAGTGGCTCTTGAGACACAATTTTGCATGTCCATAAGCATAAAGAGTTGATTCTGATCATTGTTGATGCCAAAGTCTATAGGGAAAAGACAGAAAAGGGAAAGAAGGTAAAATGATCCTTATTTTGCCTTTTCCATTTTTGTTAAGCAATCATTGTAATAGATGAACTAGACCTTTTCTATTTGTCATTTTTCAGAAGATGAACCAATTAAACTTCCATTATAATGGTCATCTCAGAATCCTATATGTATGATAATGAAAGATTAATAAAAGGTCAGTAAATTTTTTGTGTGAAGTACTTGATGTTGTAGAGTCAATTGGATGGTATTTTTGTATCAATCATTTTTTGTTCCATTTCTGAATAATTGCTATTTTCTTGTTGTTTCTCTTTATCTTGGATTAAAATGAGGAATAAGCAGAATTTTACTACCCTTGTCTTAATATAGCAAGCTAAATATGATAATAATTGTCATTATAAGCTCAAAGATATCCTTTAGAAGTTTTCATTCAATATGATCTTTCTCTACAATTTAGTTTCTAGATAGATCAATCAATCTTAGTGCATATTAACTATGAATTCATAAGATGTGTGAGTTCATATATTTAACTAATCCTCAAAACATTACTTCTTTCCTAAGTTGAATCCCTTATAGGATTGGCTTAGTTTACCTCTCTTATTCTCTAGTTAAGAACATACCCTATTTAGATTTAGGATTAAAAAAAATTCAATGCAAACTTCACAATAGGGAGCTCTACCTAACAATTTAAAGGAAAGTAAGTCTTCTTAGAAGTAACATTCCAACTTTTGTAATCAGATGTTGTTCACAAATAAGGGCATTGAAGAGTCAAAATAAAAAAGAACAAATCTATTTACCAACACAAAGATAATCATGTTTGAAGTGAAATAGGATAATAGAATTTAAGGAAAGGATTGTTTTGTTTACAAAATAATTACTTGTCCAATTAGGGCCAACATCCTAGATGTTTACTCTAAGTTGGAAAAGTGGATTTTTGTTTTAGCAAACCTGGTAACAATTTATGAAAAGGATATTTTTCAATAAGAATCATATAAGAGAAGTGTGAACTATAAGATTGTGATTATGATTGCGAGTTTTATCTTGTAATTGTGATTATATCTGAACTTTTGTGAGAGTGATATATGTGAAATCTTATATGAGCTATTTGATGACCTGAGATTGAGTTAAAGATTAGAGATTAGTTAAGGAAGAAGATGCAGTACCTATTCTAGAAATCTAATTACTTGTTTGGGCAATGAGCTCTTCTTCTAATTGGAAGTGCATCTTTGAGTAGTGGGCTCATCTTGCATCTACTGCACGACAACTCCTAATAGGGATTCAAAGTCTCCTAATAGGGACTCCTTATATTGAATTTTCCCATTGAATCCTAGCAGGGTCCATCTTCTCAAGAACTTATATATTAGTATATTATCTAGTGGTTATCATCCCTATTGGGGTTTTCCCTTGGCCTGTGTTTCCCTAGTTAACAAAATATGGTCTTATGAGTTATCTTTGTGCATTATTACTATTACAAATTACTTGATTTTTTTGTTATGCATGGTTGAAACTAAGAAAAAATATCTAGTTGGTGATTAAAGTTTGTAGATTACTAATTCACCTCCCCCAATAATCCCTATTTCTAATCATTGGTATCAAAGCATAGTTAATTTAAAGAGGCTTAACAGCTTGAGTAAGATCCCTATGGATATGGAATAGTTGATGAAGAAGCTTAAAGAACCTATTGAAAAAATTGATCTCCTTACTAAAGAAAGAGATAAGCTAAAGGAAAGATATGAAGACTCCAAATTATACATTGGTCAATTGAAGGAAAATATTGAACATCTCAAATCTAAGCCTGAATCTATGGAATCTAGAACTAGTGATGATGACTATTCAAAGTTGAAGACAGAGTACAAGATCTTGAAGCATGAATTGAAGATTAAAAATCTAAAGTTAACTTTAAGAAATGATCCGAGAAAAATTGAATCTAATTTGAAGACTAAAAATGCAAATCTGAGAACAAGTCTAGTAAAGAAAACATCTTAGTTTGAAACATTGAAAAAAGATCATGAAGAACTCCATAAGTACGATACTATTATGAAAGATGAATTAACTTAGTGCAAGTAGCAGCTTGAGAAGCTTTATTCTAGAAAAGAAAAGATTGATGATTGAATATCAATATAAAGGCCTACTTATGATGAGATCAGTCTTGGTTATCTAATTAAAATGTCTACAAAAAAACCTTAGATTAGATTAGATCTGAAAGAAAAAGGAAAATCTAATGATAAGATTGAATCCAATCAATCTTCTGATAAATCTATAAAAGTTAGAAAAGACAAGGAATTTAAAATTTTGGATGAACCAAAGCATGTGGAATCCCCTAAGAAAACTAGGTATGAATATAGAGGTAAGTTCTTTTCATGTAATGAAATAGGACATATGAAAAGAGATTGTACTAATAAGTCTTTTAATCATGTTAAGGACTTTTATTTTCATAATTGTCACGGTATGGGTCATAATGCAATTGATTATAGGAAACGTAAGTATGATAATGATAGAAGAAATAGTAGAATATCTAGAAATACTAACCCTCCAAATAGAAGAAGATATAATGAAAGGAATCAAGAGAAGGAAAATATTATAGAGATAGATGGTGTGTTATAAGTGTAAAAACTTAGGACACATTGCTCAAAATTATCATGCACCAGATGGTCATCAGAATCCTAAAAGTAGAGCACTAGTATGTTAGTTATGCAACAACTTTGGACACATAGAAAAGTACTACAAAATGGATAGAAACTTGAGAGAAAGAAGGAAAAATGGAAGAAAGTTCAGGAATAGAAGGAATGATGGAAAGAATGCTAGAAATGACAGAAGAAACCATGAAAGGAATTTTAAAACTAATAGAAACAATGAGGAACATAGAAAAATTGTCAGTGAACTTCAAGAAGAAGTTAATGAGGCATTTTTGAAAGGAGTAGATATCTTAAAACAAAAGCTAGATGATGATGTGATAAGAAGATAAAAGTCAATTTTGAGTTTGACTCAATTAAGTTGAATTAAGCTTATTCATAGCATCAAAATTTGAGAACTTCATCCAGAAACTAAGTTAGAGATAGCAAAGTTGGGAAGAGGTGTATCAAGATAGGTTTAGATAGTACCTAAGCTCGCTTGTAATTTGGAACTCATCTAAACAAGTTATGAAGGAATTCAGAGTTACTAGCATTATAGTAAAAGATTAACTTTGTAGCAAAAAATGAAAAGCATATTTTGTAGAGAATTTTGTGATGCAAAGTTCAATAGAGTTTTTTTATTATGGAAACTAGCTATAGCAAACCTTGGGTGACATCTAAAGATTAGATAGATGATCTTGAGCAATTATTTGATTACAAAATGTAATTGACAATTTTTTTAGGTTTGTAAAGTATGCAATTAATGCAAGTTCAAGTTGATGGAATAAATGGAGTATAGAATTAATTTTCACTTCATTGCAAACACATTCAAAGTAAAGAGCAATTAGAAGTGACTTGACAGAGCTTTTTTGAAGAAAACCCTATTTTTGGAAAGAGATATTTAATTATTTTTCTACAAATTTGTTTAGTGAAAGTTAATAATTGATAAAGTCATGGCTATGTCAGTAATGCAAAATGTTGAGAATGAGGATAGACCTACATTGAAGGTTGTTTCTATAGAACCTACTAAAGGAAACCCTAACACAACATTGTGTATCACTTTGAACAACATAGTATATCTTGAAGATGTAGGAAGTTATTTGAATAGTAAGTTTGAGTTTATTGGTAGTAAATTCATGGACAAAATATTAAATTGGTTTTCAATCATGACGTGACTGTGAAACCTAGATTGTAATATCTAAAGGATTTAGACTTGTTTAAATATCACGTCTACTATGAGTTAGACATAGATGAGTGGATAGAGATCATATTGAGTAGGATACATGATGGTAAATTATGGATGCAAGACAATGTAGATGATATTTTTGTTGACTTTATTCATGAGGTAACTAGTCTTCATAAATAAGGAAATGTACTTATAGGTGAGAAAATGGTCAAGAAGAAAGTTAAGAGTTATACTAAAGTAGTGTATAATGGAAAGGCTATGGTGATTAGCACCTATTCTATTTGTACAAGTTCAAAGATTGATGAAATTTTAGTGGGATTCATATATGTAGCATATAAGATATATATAGAGAAGGAACAAGTGAATCTTAGTGAAATACTGAGAATGCAACTCTTAGAGAACCTAGACAACATCAAGGGGACAAAGAATGGTGTGTTTAGCTTACAGTCATTAATCAATCACATATTATTTCATGTACTTAAAATATTTCCTTACTTATCAATCATAGATATAATGAGTAGTGATAGATGCACAATGGAGAAGATTACAAAAGCATGTAGAAGACATCCTATGGATAAGATATTAGATAGTGACAACCTAATAATGAGAATTTTTTAGAATTAAATGAAACAAAGATTCAAAATTATACCTACAATTATTGACAAATTTAAGGAAGATATTTGTATTTTGGTTGATATACATTATACCTATATTCAAGAGTAGAACCTCGGGAAGCATTTCTTGATCCCTTGAATTATGAATTAAATGATGATATAGTAGTTGGTTATATTGATTTGTTGTTGAATTTAGATAGAGAGAAAGTAAAATATAGATTTGATACATATGATGAGATCACACAATCAGCTCATCAGGTATATGTGGAGAAGGAATCAAACAAGAAGATTGAATTTATAATGAAGAAGGTACTATCATAGGCCAGAATGATAGAGAGTGATTCTAAAGCTGTAAGACAAATGATGAAGCAAGAAATACTAAACATTCAACCTTTGTCATTATCTATTGCAAAGACATCTTTAGAATAGAGAATTCCATATGCAACAGTGTTACATGTTCAGCCTAGTGAACTTAAAAGAAAACTTGAAAGATTGGTGGAAGCAATAACTACTAAAACAAAGAGGGTAAATCAATAAGCCACCAAACCAAGAAAGAGATAGAAAATATTGTTGAAAATTGTTGAGTCAAGTGATTAAGATGAAGAAGAACAAGAGATCAAACAAGTAGAGAAAGTGACTCCATCAAAGCAATCAATAAGCAAAGCTCAACAACCTTGAAAGATGAAGATAAAGAAGATCAACATAGCTATTGCTAATGAAGGTAACTTTGTTTAGATGAACAAGTTTTATGATTTGTATACCAATTTTGAGAAGGATCATATTGATATATCTACTATGAGATATATTATAGAAAAAAATCTTAAATTGAAGGATCTTGAGAGCATAATTGACAAGAAAGTCTATGAGAGACTCATTTAGAGGAAGGCTCTTGCAAGAGAAGAAGATCTAGAACTTTGGAAGTCTATGCTTAGAACTAATTGCAAGATTGATGATGAAGAAGAGATTAAAAGATTGTTGAATAACCTTGCACCATATTTGATGAATAAATTGAGGCCATTTCTATTTATGATTAGTGAAAATATAAACTAAGAAGTGAGACTATAGCATCAATCAGCCAAATGTTGATAGAGTCAAAGGAAACATCTCCTCCAGCACCTAGAACCTTGGAAGTATTAGTGAATGGTGAAACTATGAAAATTGATCAACCTAATGTTACCATTAACATTGATGATATCAATTCATTTGGTGGTTCCAAACCTAATGAACCAGACACTAAGGATATTAAGGGAAAAATGAGATAGATTGAAGAAGAGAAGAAGAAAATAGAGGAGGCCAAGTAGAAATTCCTTGAGGAAAAAAAGAAAAGAAAGGAAGACGAGGAAAATAGAAGAATTGCAAAAGAAGATATGAGAAAGAAAACTAAGGAAGCTGTGAATAAGAGATTGAAAGAGAAGAGAGTAAAGGAAAGAGAGGAAAGAGAAAAGAAAGAAGAAGAGAGAAGAATAAAAGAGATCGTTAAGAAATAAAGGTAGAATGATACTAAACCATCTAGTTCATCCACTTTTCTCTCTCTTACTAGTTTAGCTACTGATAATGATGATCAAATAGATCTGATCTCATCCCTAACAAAGCTTGTTGAGAAGAACAAGAAAGAAAAAAGCTTACAAAGAAATTTAATGGAAGTTACTGATAGATTGCATAGTACCTTGGTAGTATAGCACTCTAAATTAGATCCTAATTAGAGGGCACACGAAGTGCTAAAATAATTTGATGAAGAGTTTACCAATTTGTTGAATGTTGCAAAGGAAAAGGCATAGATTTCCCATGGTGCTAACTTGTTTGGCACCATCTATCAAAACATCAAGAATGATTTGATTAATCTTGATACTTGTATAAAGGAACTTTGGAAGTGCCAACAAGATGGGAAAAAATTATATATTAAGTGTATCTTATCATACAACTGACTAAACACATTAATAGTTAGATAGAAGCAAAGATGAGTGAGCTAGAGGCTTTATCTAGCCAAATCCAACAATTATCTTGCAAAGTAGATGATTTTGAAGGACAAGTGACTAGTATTCATCATAACATCAAGAAACTAGAGCTTCAAAAGGAATAAATTTTGAAGAGCATATTAGATGTCAGAGAATCTATTGCTCTAAAACAATTAAAGGAATGTGTCAAGACCAAGGACACATATTCTATGTTTTGTATTTAGATCTTAATGTAGTTGAGATTGCATCACATGCTTTATGTCATATTCTCACCTCAGTTGAGTCCACCAAGGATCCATGTACTAAGGGTATCGATAGTCCAAAGACAAACTTTGATGATTGCATGAAGATCATATCAGCATATGGAAGGACATCATCTTTGGACAATTTTTTGGATAGATTTCTGACATTTTGACCTTTTTCATTGATGTCAAAAGGGGAGTAGTAGTTGTAGAAAATTGAATTGTCAAATGGGGAGTAGCTATAGAATATTGTAAAGTATATTTTAAGTGGGGAAATATATAAAAACTTAACAAAAATAATAGATTAGCTTCTTTTTTTGTCAGTTAGCTAGTTTTCCCTATTTTGTTGCCATCAATGACAAAGGGGGAGATTGTTGACAATTGGCTAATGCTGATATGTAATTATTGTAATTTATGGAAACACATGATGTACATTCTTATAGGAAATCTCAGAAATAAAGATACTTAGTGTTTGGTAATTAGAAAATTATTTGTGTATAGAATTTGGTTTACAGTACTGTATTCTTTTATTTATAACTTGTTGATGACATCATATTATGACTAGTGAAGTTAAATGGAGATAGTATACATGTTAGTGATCATGTATATAACCTTGAAAGTTAGTAAAAACTATAAAAAATAGAGATAATCGTCTTTTAAGTTAAATAGGACAATGGAATTGAAGGAAAGGATTTTTTCTTTACAAAATAATTACTTGTCCAATTAGGGATGACATCCTAGATCTTTACTCTAAGTTGGTAAAGTGGATTGTGGTCTTAACCAACCTAGCAGCAATTTTTGAAAAGCATTGGTACTTATGCAAAGGATATTTTGTGATAAGAAGCATTTAAGAGAAGTGAAAATAGTAAGATTGTGATTATGATTGCAAGTGCTAACTTGTAATTGTGATTATATACAAACTTTTTTGAAAATGATATATGCAAAGTTTTATATGAGCTATTTGATGATCCAAGATCAAGTTGAAGAATAGAAATTAGTCAAGGAAGAAGATACAATACCTATTCTAGATGTCTAATTACTTGTTTGGGTAGTGAGCTCTTCTTGTAATTGGAAGTGCATGTTTGGGCAATGGGCTCATCTTGCATCTACTATACCACAACTCCTAATAGGGTTCAAATCTCCTAACAGGGATTCAAAATCTCCTAAAAAGGCCTCCTTATATTGAATTTTCTCATTGACTCCTAACAAGGTCCATCCTCTAACAAGGAAGTTATATATTAGTATATTATCTACTGGGTATCATCCGCACCAAGGTTTTCCCTTACCCGAGGTTTTCCTAATTAACAAACTATGGTGTTATGAGTTATCTTTGTGTATTGTTATTGTTATTGTTAAGCATTACTTTATTGCTTTGTTATGCATGGTTTAAAGTAAGAAATAATATGTAGTTGGTGACTAAAGTTTGTAGATTATTGATTCACCCCCCCTCTCAATAATCCCTATTTCTAACATTATCTTCCATCACTCAATGAGATTAACCATGTTAGAGGGAAGTGGAGCAAGGTTACCAATTCAACTTTGGTGTAAAACTTGAGACAAATATAGTAAAGGTCATAATTATGTGATGTTCCATGAATCTTAACATGGATCTTTGTATGTCATAATTATAGTAAAGATACTCTATAATCTTTGTATGCATGTAATGGTAGAAAGGTGAAAGAAAAGGATCTTGGATTTATCCTAAGTTGGTGAGCCAAGAATCACCATCAAGGTCATAGAAGTGATCTAGTGAGCACCTAGAAAGAACTAGAAAGTATAGAAACAAGCCTTGTTGTTACATCAATGATGCAAAATTTTGATAATGGAGAACATGACCTATTTTGGTTAGATTGTTAAGAAGGATACACAACAATAGAAAAAATAGCCAACTTTGAATTCTCGAAGACCTTCTTCAAAGCAAGGTGGGGAAAACATTCCAAAAATTACATTGAGGTAGTGGATGGGGGCATTACAAAAGTATGGAGATGGAAGTCTCTAGACAACATCAATATTCCAGACAGAGAAAAAGAGGAGTTGATCAAAATCTTAGGATCTTGAAAATGTCACATTTCATCCAAGGCAGGATAAACTAGTTCTGGATGGATTGAAGACTAGAAACTAGAATGCTAAGGAGGGATATAATTACCTAATTAGAAAACAACTAAGACCAAAGAAAAACCTCTAATTGTGACTGTATTAGGATATAAAGCTCTTACCTAAGGAAAGATTGTTCTCATGGCTAGCACTATAAAATAAAATCCTTATAGATGATAGATTTAGAGAAAAAGGATATGTAGGTCCAAGAAGGTGCCCTTTTTTTGAAGAGGATTAAGAAAATGTGGACCACATATTATTAACCTACAATTACTCTCGCCAATGTTGGAGCTAGTTATATAAAAAACTTGGATGCAACTTCATAATGTGAAGGTCAATCCTAAGCATGTTTCAAGCTTGGCCTATTTGAAATAAGGATTGTATGGTGACTTGTGGAATATAACACCATCTATTTTCATATGGGAGTTATCAAAGGAGAGAAAAAGACACATTTTGAAAAATAAAAGGATAGGATAGGAACAACTTACCAATGAGATGGAGGCTGTTGTTATCAAGATTGTGCATAATAAAACATTGAATATGCAAAAAGTGGTAGAAAAGATGACTTACTGGGATGAGAAGATGAGAGGTAGATGGATTGGGTTTAAGATTCCTTGATATGTTAGTTTGAGCTTCACTTGCTTTCAAGAATACTTTACTCTACTTAACAAGACCAATCACATGAAGGTGAAAGCTCATCTAGCCTCACCCCCCTCCACCTAACATCAATCTAAATTACTCATTATCATCTAATTATATACTTCATTCATTCATTCATTTATGAACTATAACATTCAATCAATACAATCACATAACATTTAGTAATATGATATAAAATTCATTAATACACAATACTATTCAAGACTTCATTAACACATAACAATATTCATTAAAATGAAATAAAAAATAATATTAATACACAACATTTATAGATAATTACTTTAAAACAAGTTCTTCCATTATCTAACAAAGTTTATCAAACAAGGTTTATCAAAGAGCAATTTAAAAAAATCATTTCTTCTTTTTATTTTTCATAGCTCTGTTAAAAAAGGCTAATAGGAGCATCAATATCTTTCTCATTCTCCTCTTCTTATAGCACATGTAATGTCAAATTATGATGCCTCCTCCTATTTGGAGCTGCACTAAAGGGGGTTCTATTGCAAGAACAAGTAAATGGGTTAAATTGGCATACTCTTTTTCTTTCTTTTTTAACTATTACAAGTATTTAATTAAGTAGTACAACATAACATACATTTTTCTTACCTGACAATGCCACATCATGTACATTAACATTTTGAACTATTTCCATGTCAACATGCTGAACACTTGGAACATGCTCCATTGCTCCATTCCTTCATCATAATATTCGACATGCTCTAAAATATTCAAAAAAAGGTTACATGTCAAATTACAATCAAAGATGTTAAATTGTATTCATAATTGCATAATTAATTTCCAATAGAAAATTAATACCTCCACCATTATAATGCACATCATGGCCTTCATCATGGTCAGGTTTTGTAATAAGATATAAAGGTTGTAGTGAAATGTTGTGCACATTGTTATGTAGCCAATTTATGTTCAAAACTAACACCAAAAAGAAATTTCTCAACTATTCAATATGATTTACTTTTCTTTTGAACAATTTACCTATGTCTCATTTGGTTCACCAGATTCTTGGTTATGGCTTTCAAATTCTTGGCATATACATGCAACCACAACTTTATAGCCTTCCTTCAAGGCAATTTTTTTATCTTGATCTGTGAGCTGTACATTGAATTTTGTGCCCTATATTTTTTTCTTAATATCATCAATTTTTGCATATATGGTTTGATTAAACAAAATTTTTTGCAAAATTATATTAAAAAAATATATGAAATTCTATTGCTACTCCTTACAAGTCAGAACTGAAGATTCATATAGCCACTAGAGCCAAGTCTATGTTGGACAACCTTTTCTAGTCTCACTTTTGTAGCCACTGATGTGTCCTACAATCTATGAACAATTTGAAACATGTTAGATTATAAATTTACAAAGATCACTAATTAGTGCATGATTACATTCTACTTAATACTATCATGACATACCTTTTTTTGCCATGTTCTAGTTCATTTTCTTTTGTTGTAAATCTAAAACAAAAGATCATTGAAAGAAGAAGATTGATTGCAAAGAGGGAGATTGTTGATAAAGAATGTTTTCAATCATTGTTTTGTCATTGATATCAAACCTACTATTTTCTGGAATGATAATTTCTTATAAGATCCAAGTACTATCACTTAGTTGGTTGATGAAGAGGATATAATCAACAAGATGTAACCAAAGTACCTAAAGGAAAGGTTGAGTTATAATGAAGTGCAAGGATTAGTTAAAAAAATGGTAAAATGATGTATTAATAATATACTTGAAGATACAAAGGTTGGCCACACTTAGAAACATTAGAAGAATAAGTTGCAACAAGGTTGTTTTTAAATCTTAACAAAGTTCATTAGTGAGTGTTGAGCAAGCTAGTATGAGCTGAGCAGATTTTCAGTTAGTGCCAAGAAAATGAAAAATCTAGTGTGTACCAAGTGATACGCAAGGAGCTAAGCATGTTCAGGTGTTGAGCAAAGCACTGGGTGCCAAGCATCAGAAAAACTTAGTGGATGCCAAGTGAATCCATAGTAGGTGTCAAGCATCAGTAAAATGTAGTTGATGCCAAGTAACATAGTATGTGCCAAGCACCAAAATTTCAATAGTGTCAAGCTACTACATTATTGAAAAAGTCAAAGATTCACCAGATCTGAGCCAACAAGTTCATTGCCTTGAATTTTGTGAACCAGTTGGAGGATAAGGATGATGAGCCAGAGGCATAAAATTTTATGTAAACCATTTTTGAGTGAATTCAAGAGGATTCTTAATGATGTTTCTAGAAGGAACAAGTTATGGGTTAAATTCAATGAATTCTACCTAATCTATTCAAATTGGAATTAAAGGAGACAAGAATCAAGCGAGAAAATCAATTCTAGACTTTTATTTAAGGAGTCACAAGCCAAGAAGCAAGAGTTACTAGTGTGCTAAATTGTAAAGTGGTTGAAGGGTGTCAAGGTGAAGGCATCAAGGAGTAAAAATAATAGAGCATAGAGACTTTTCTTTGATAAGTGGTCAAAAAGAAGATTGAATTGGTACATCGAGTTTGAAGACTCAAGGAGATGAAGCTTGAAAGGAGGACAAGTTGTTAGAGCTACAGAGACTTAAAGCCAAGCAAATTGTGAAGAGCTAAATTTTGAGTTGTATGAGGTCAAAAGCCCTTGTTGTTACTCTCTAACACTTGTGCAAGCTAGGATAAAAATCCTATGGATGTAGGTTGGTTTAATAGCCATTTGTGAATCCTTTAATAGGGTGACATTCCAAGTGAATGTTCTAAAGTCCTCCAACTAGACCAACTTCTAATAGGGTGGTTAAATCCTTTAACCAGATCACATTTAATAGTGTGTTGTAGCCTTTAATAGGGCATCACTTCAGAAGAGTGAGAATTGAGTAGCATGTTACTAATAGTTTTTTTCAAATTCTGTTTCCACATAAATCACTATGTTATGTGTTGATCTTTTATGTGTTATGCTTGCATATTGATTTACAGTAACTTGCTAAGTAAAAAAGTTTAGGCTTGGATACATGAAAATTTTTATAGGCTCACTTTACTTGATGAAAAAGCTTTAATAGGACATTTGGACCTTGGATAATTGATTCACTCCCCCTCTTAGTTATTCTAAAGCATTTCTAACACCTTTATTATCACATAGCTTTTTCTCCTCTGCATCTTCTATTATTTCATTCCACTCCATCGATGGAATCATAAGAGGACAATCATACTTTGGGTTCTCCTTTAGGCCCCTTCTACATTGGTCCCTCATAGTCTTTATATGTATTCATGCTCTTTTGAGAAGTAGGGAAATGTCAAAATGTTTTTTTCCTGAAAAGGTCCTCAAAAGGTACAATAAAAGGACGAAAAGAAAAATATAATAGCAATGATATGAAACTACATACCTTTTACATATAATGAGTCCAAATAGCCTCAATGTCATATTAAAAAGATTATAAAAAAATATGATTTCCTACAAAAGCATAAAGGAATTATCAATCCAAAATGAGTTATATATAAGTAAACTAAAATTATAGTTTAAATAATAACAATTTTAAATCACTTGGAGGCTTTCCTAATTTTAACAAAAACATAGTTTTCTTGTTCAACAACAATGTCTATACAAATGAACTAGTACCAGTCACACAAACTACTCTAGGAAATGGATCAGCTTCAGTAGCATTGGTCTCTATTGCTCTATAAATTGAAGGTCTATCTATTAGTGCACAAAATAGGTGCATGAATATAAAATCCACCCAATAAAAAAAAATAATGCATGATTAGCACATTGGTTTGTCTAGTTGTAGTAGGAATAGATGCATGCTCCTTGTTACTGACAATGAATTCAGTAATATCGGATCACTAACTGAAGGAGGTGTCTATAGTTCATCATGAGCTAAAGAATATAATATTGTTATCAAAGACATTTACAATAGATAAAGATCAGATGGGATACTAGCTAGAAGTATCTAAAAATAAAAGTTAAGTGTTATAATGTTGATGAAAAAAAACAATGTTGCACCAATTTCACTTTCAACATTAGATATCCTATTTCAACACTTATTAGTTGCCTTAAATAAACTCAATGGTGTAATAATATTGTAATGTTTAGTAATGTTTTAAAGAGAAAGTGTTACACAAATGTTGTCTGCTACAACCCTCACCATGTTCACTACGCAGTGTCACATCTATCACATATTGCTTTAGAAGAATACATAATATTTTAGATCATGATCCATAAGATACTATAAAATATAAACATATATTGAAATTCTATTATTGCTTGAGATTAATTATTGCTTACCTTACTCTATGACCCAATTCTTCTTTTAGTGCCTCTTTCTCCTTGCTTATGTCACCCTCAATGATAATGTTAACAACTTCATCACTATATTTTTGTTTGAGTTGTTGGGCCATGAACATAGGGTTAGCACTAAGGGTGATGTCATGTATAAATGATGCCTACATTTTAGATCACATTTGATCTACCATTATTTTAGCTTTTCCCTATCATTTGTGACATCAATATCAGTAAAATTCCATCAAAATAACTCCAAAGCCATAAAGAAAAGAACATAATAATATGAAATTTGTTTCTATATAATTTGAACAATTACAACAATTAAGGTTTACCTTCATTGAAGAATGTGTTTTAGATGGTGCATCCTTGCCTATGGGTGGTGGTCTATTCATGTCACCCTATGAAAAAATTTATTAATTCTTAGAAATCAGTAGTAAAATGAAACTATTTATTATGTTCTACTTAATGTTTATATCTACACATATTGTTTTCAAAGAAAAATTTGCTGTAACTAATGTGTATATCTACAAAATTCAATATCACTTTGATTTAATATTAGTAAAATTCCATCAAAATAACTCCAAAGCCATAAAGAAAAGAACATAATAATATGACATTTGTTTCTATATAATTTGAACAATTAAAATAATCAAGCTTTACCTTCACTGAAGAAGGTGTGTGAGATGGTGCATCCCTACTTATGAGTGGTGGTCTATCTATGTTGCCTTGTGAAAAAAGATTAGTAATTCTTAGCAATTAGTAGGAAAATGAAAGTAATAGAATTACCAAAAAAATTATTAATAATAAAGTAGATTGTATATTGAATTCAATATTAATTGGAGGCAACTAGTTTAAATGCGTAATAATTTGGCTTAGGTTAGAATTCACCCAAGACCAAGGAACTCAAACACAAGCAAAAAAATAGACCAAAGAGAGAGTATGATTAGAATGATGATATATTCATTCAATATGCTATCTATGCCATATCAAGAGCACACTAGGAGAGCTTATATATAAAGGCCTCAAGAGAGCTTCTAGAATGCATAGAAGTCAGCACCATGATAAGTCATACAACTAGGCACATGTCCACTAGATATGGGTTATCCTCCATTAAGCACAGAAATAAGTGTGATGATGTGAGGATAAGCCACCAATGGTGTAGCACACAAATCAGTGGTGTAGACAACATGTGCTAAATTAAGAATGAAAATAATTGTGTTGTCTACATGACAACTCAGTGAATGATGCAAACTCTAGTGTTGTAGACACCATGTGTTGAATTAGAGTTGTGTACTTCTATGTTGTTAGCATGAAAACTCAAAAAGGTGCACAAAATCCTAAGGGTCTCACCTAAATAAATAATAAAATAATGAAAAATAATAAAATAATGCATTAACCTAAGTAAATTTGAGTGTAAATAGTAAATACTTATTTATACCAACACCCCCCCTTAAATGAAACTTAGAGGAATGTCGTTAAGCTTATGAAATCTAGGAGGAAATGTATAATGGGTCCCAGATACTAGGCCATGTTAGGTACCCATGTACATAATGAAATGCAATCTCTCGTAAAGTAGAGAAAGAGGGAAAACCTCATGGGAAAAACCCTCATCTAAAAAGAGAGATAAATAGGGATGCATGGATGGATGGAGTAATCAAAACCCCCCCATTATGACATATATCTAGTATATACATAAAAGAATGATGAGAAGAGGAAGAGAGATAGAATAGGCTCCTACCCCAAAGAAGAATGACTACTCCGATGAAGAAGTTGATCCAAGACTAGAAAATGGCGTTCCTCCCCTTAGGAAGAAATAAGGCCAAAGGTACAAATGAGATGCTTCCACTATGTGTGCAAAGAATCCCAATAATAAGTGATGTCTCTAAAACCTGCTCAACTAGTTGAAGAATCGATTTCAAAGAACTGTCTATCTCTACAATTGATGAAGAACCCCTTTACAACTACAAATCATAAGTATCCACAATCACTTCAACCTGTAATGATCGATCATGTAGAGAATGAACAAGAGGGTTAGATGGAGCCCCCATGACAACTAAAGAAGGTGATTTTGCATCAAGAAGAAGAGGTAGATCATGAATATTGTCCCCTAAATCTATCAAGGATGTTGGACCTAGAAGATTGGATGTACCCTATTGTGTTGGACCTATCACTATGGCTATGTATGCATGTGGACTGAACTAATCTAGTGAACTCTCATTACAACTGTCGATAGAACCCCACATGTCTAAATCTATTGAAGCACTATTGTTGGTGTCACTATCAATTTCTACACTATATGATGTTTTGAGAGGATTAGAGGACAAGTTTGGTGAACTTTCCTCAAAGCGTACATCCTTCTCCACAAAAATTAGATGTATCTCAGGATCTAATAGTCTGCATGGCTTCACACTGTCTTCATAAATAATGAAAGTACAAGGCCAAGGTGATTGTTCCTTACATCCCCTAGAAGATATCTTTGCCCATGTGGGACAACCAAAGACTCTAAAGTGTGTCAAAATAATTTTTTTTCCATACCATGCCTCAAAAGGAGTCTTTCTATCTAAGGCTGGATGAGGAGATCAATTAAGAATGTGAGTGACAATACTAATTGCTTCGACTTCTAATGATGGATCTAAAGACTTGGATTGTATCATGCAACTTGCGATAGACTTGAGAGTTTGGATCCTCGATGCTACAACATTTGTTTTATGTGGACTAAATGTTGTTGGAGTCTAAAGATCAATGCCCTCAAGCCTACAAAAGTCTTTTAGTCATATATTTACATACATGCTTCTATTATCCATTCTTAGAACTTTGATGGATTTCCTTGATTTCTATTCTACATGAGTCTTGAAGGCTAGAAAATTTTCCAACACTTCATTCCTATTATGAAGAACATAGACCCAAGTGTACCTTGAAAAGTTATCAACAAAGGTAAGTATATAACAACCTTGGCTAAATGCAAAAGGACCTGCTAATACCATGCGAACCATCTATAGAACACCTGGTGCTCTTGAAAACTTCCCTCTCTATAACTTCCCCTCTAGATGCATGTCCACTAAATTTTTTGAACATTCACTATGGGAAAAGTTTATTTGGGGTAAACCTTTGACCATTTTGTATGTGCAAAGTTGTTGAAGGTAGAAGAAATCAAGATGACCAAACCATTGATGCCATAATTGCATTGTTGAATTTGATTTTGATAACAAGGCCTTTGAAGGAGACTTGGGCACAAAATGGGAGAAAGAGTATAACCTTTTGTTAGATTCACTTCCCCCACTGCAACCAATGAGTCATCTTTAGGACTATGCACCTATACTAAGTTAGGAAGGAGCTCAACTCTATGTCCATCTCCAAGGTGAGTGTTTTGGTAGATTGAAAGGAGATTTGAACTTAGGTTTGGAACATAGAGAACATCTTGAAACTCTTCATTTTTCATTTCCACATTTCCTTTTCCTTCAACTTCCATTTTGGTATCATCTCCCACACAAATGTGTGGTGCCTTTGAGTGAATCATTGAAGAAAAATCCTCCTTTGAAGAACCCATATGATATGAGGCACTGGAGTCAAATATCCATTCCCTTGTAGAATTTGAATTTTCCATGAGTGCTTACCCTTTGCCCTTGGAATCTAAAGAAAACATTTTATCCTTATAAGCATTAGGCAATGGAACATTATATTTTCTTAATGATGTTGGTCAACTCATCAATCTTTTTAAGATAACACTCATGTTCTTCATGACTCATTTTCTTGCAATAGGCACACTTCTTCTTCTCCTTATTGTTGTCCCCCTTCTTGTTGGAATTTGAGGACTTGCCTTGTTGATTGGATTGTGGTGTTGTCTTTTTTGCATCCTCTAATATGTTCTTCCACTTCTTTTTACCCTTTCCTTTATTTGAAGACTATCTAGTTAAATTTTGAGAACCCTCATTGTTGGCTACCAATGCTTTAGACTTAGGTGATTTGAGAATCCCCATTGATTTTAATGTATTTTATTATGTATCTAATAGATTAGCATATTCATCAAAAGTGACTTTCCTATAGGCAGAACCTAAGGTAGTCTTTGAGGTGTTAAATGAAGAAACAAATATGGAATACTCCAATGGTAGCTTGTTATGTATGAGATAGATCAATCTATCATCTTTGATAGAACTCCCACAATTAGTAAGCTTTTTCCTTAGTTCATTCACCTTAATGATGAAATCTTGTATACAATCATATGACTTAGGATCTAAGGAGACAAGCTCATCTTTAATTTTGAAAACATCCTCTTCAAACACTTTACCATAAAGGCTTTTGATGGTATCCCAAGCTTCCTTGGATGTAGAACACTTCTTAATTTGATACATGATCTTATCATCAACCCCTAAACATATATCACCCAGGGCTTTCCTATCTATTGCTACCCAAGCTAAAATATCACTTGCTTATACATTATCACCTAATGATTTAAGAAAAGTACTACATATTGTGAAACTCCACTATGAATTAAGTGATACCACATTTTGATGGATCATGCAGCATAGTTATGTGGAGTTAATTTTACAAACATAAAATTTCTCATAATGTAGAAAATGAAAAAATTGCAAAAAAGAGAGAACACAACACCAAGAACACACACCCCCCCCCTCACTAAATCAAGAAAACCCCCCAAAAGAGATGCTTTTGGCACTTTATCAGTAGTGCAATCACAATGGCCACTTGTGAATTTTGGCCATCGTGAACTTTTGATTTTTCTTTTCACAACTTCTTAATGGATTAAAAGTTTGAAACTTTACAATGTGCTACAATTTTGAAACAATACAAAGCAAAGAAAGTCCCTATTTTTGAAAGTTAAACTTTTATCGACACAACCCTAAAATTTGACTATAAATTTGGAAAGTAGACAAACAATAACACACTTTCAAAAAAATAGAAGCTATTTTTTACTCCAGATTTTCCCATATGGAGTGTTTGAAGTTGAAAAATGTAAGATTATATGGGATAGTCACCAAAAAATGCAATTTTTGAACAATCCATTCACCAAAACCAGAAAATAGCTACACTACTAAAAATTTTAGAAAATTCTACCAATTTCAAAAAATTTACACTTGATTTTGAGTCTAGATGACTGAGATATGGCCTCCCAAAGTCAGACTGCAAAATCAAAAACCAATCTAGAGAGGGGTTGCAGTAGCAAAAGATAGGGTTAAATTTGATAGTCATACAACCATCACAACAGTTCAAATTTTGCTAGGAATAATGGTCAGATGGCCATCAAATTTAGGCCATGGAACTTGATGATGTCAACACACCTTGCCCCTATGATGATGTCAGTGTGATGTTAGCCATACATATGATGATGTTAGTGACTAATGTGGTAGTATGGTACCGTACAATCTATATGAAAAAAATTAGCATCATAGGGTATAGCTAATGACTGGACTACTGACTGTATAGTACAGATGGCTAATTGTCCTACCACATGGATATCGTATGCTAACTAGATGATAGCTGGTCTAATGATGTGTACATGTTACACAGTGCTGACTACCATTTGACGTGGTCAAATTTGGCACTAACATGTGCTAGCACCTACGTGTCTAATTGAGATGATGCAAGGTTAGCGCTTTATAAGCAGCATGGCACTATAGTTGGCATGCTTTGCAAGTCTACACTGTTAGAGATTTTAAACTCATTCACCAAAGGTTTGAGTGAATATTCACTATGATAGCAGAATATTCACATAGGCAAGATGTCTAATCATCACGTGGATGAAGTAACATATGCCACATGTCATCCTATCTACTGAGAACAGATGCCAAGAAATTGAACTTTGTGGGTTGAGTTATGTTTCAATAGTCATTGGGTTTTCCAATATTTTGTCCCACATGTGTGGGAGCACTAAATGCCCTATGCTTTATAAAGCATAGCCTGTAGAGTCACAAATGAAAGAGGAGCCACTAGGGTGGTAGGAGTAGCCTGTGGCTAGTGATCTTGATTACTCGGCCACTAAAGTTAATAGTGTTGGATTTATTCAATGCATAGTACAGCCTTATGATGGAATAATAAGCCCATTGTATGATGATATTCCCTACAAAATAATAAATAATTCCAAAATTGTAGATTTGAGGTGTGATTTCCCAATTTTGCAAAAGAAATTTCTCTGACTAGCCAACTGATAAAGATATTGTAAAAATAGAAACTCAAAAAGAAATTTTAGAGATAAAAATAATTCAGATCCAAAAAATAAATTCACAAATCGAATAAAATGACCATACCCAATTACAAATCAATGCCTATAGGTGCTAGTTTACAAAAAAAATTTGCCTCACAATCAACTTTCACATAGCATAGGAAAATTTATAGTCAATCTTCACTAAATTGATGTTCCAGATGCAATAGTGAAGTTAGATCTAGCTCTAGATGCTCCCAATTTCTTTAGATTCTCTAGATTTGGGTCGAGGTGTTGAAGCATGAATGGTCTCAAATAGCTATGTGTAGAGAATCTATGTTAGCTCTGATACCATGTAAGAATTTTTCTTAAGCCAAAATTCACCCAAGACCAAGGAACTCAAACACAAGCACAACAGTAGACCAAAGAGAGAGTATGATCAGAATGATGATATATTTATTCAATATGCCATATATGCTATATCAAGAGTACACTACGAGTGCCTATACGTAAAGGCCTTAGGAGAGCTTCTAGAATACATAGAAGTTAGCATCATGATAAGTCATACAACTAGGCACATGTTCACCAGATATGGGTTATCCTCCATTAAGGACGGAAATAATTGTGATGATGTGAGGATAAACCTACAATGGTGTAGCACACAAATCAGTGGTGCAAACAATATGTGCTAAATTAGGAGTGCAAATAACTATGTTTTCTACATGACAATTTAATGAATGATGCAAACTCCAGTGTTGTAAACACCATGTGCTGAATTAGATTTGCATACTTTTGTGCTGTCAACATGACAACTCAACAAAGGTGCACAAACTCCTAACTGTCTAACCTAAATAAATAATAAAATAATGCATTAACCTTAGTAAACTTAAGTAAGTGTAAATAGTAAATACTTATTTACACCAACAAAATTTTATACTTACCAATCCCATGATAGAGAATTTTTTGTATCGACACAATTCAAATTGTAATCTATCAAAAGCTCTTCCACTACACTTATTGATTTTATTGCAATTTTTTTTGCATGCCTTGAATATATAATTCACCAACTTATTAGTTGACACAAGTCAAGAACTATTTACAAATCTTACAATATTCCCTATTGCTTTTGGCCTTCCATCAATATACGTAGCAAAAATTTTACTTCGATCATTTTCTCTGCTTTGTATACAATTTGGTGACAATGCATACCTATGCATACTTTTTTTTTTATTGCACAATTTGCATCCAATTATTGTAATTTTAACGAGGTCCTATATACTCTATCAATTCAACAACTTCATTATAATATACTTTTATGCCATCCATGGAAAATAGGCCCAAACCATGTAATGAAAATAGAGTTATGCAATAAATCCTTTCATTAATAAAAAAATTAGTGTTAACTAGAGGTAGTTTCTTGGGTACCCATTCTTTCTAAAGATGTGTGTACCTTAAGAGAACCTTCCTATCACCTTCACTCTCATTATCATAAGAACATGACCCCACACCCCCCTCTCCCCCCCACCCTGCATTTGTTTGTTGAATTTTCTTTTAGTCTTTTGACCTCTAGTTGATCTCCCTATTGTAAACCAACTAGATGACTCTCTTTTGTCTTCTATTTCCACATTTTCCTCACTCAAGAAAGACAGAATAAAAAAATGCCTATTTGATGATACCTACAATCTATAAAATCTAAGACACATGGGTATGTGCAAGATCATGGTCAACCAAACTATGGCCTTAAGTGGCAATGAAAAACTAGCAAATTAGGGTTATGTCAACTTGACACATAATTTTAAAGTGGTTTTGGACTTTATATCAAAAAGTTGTAAGAAAATAATCTATATGAAATTTAATGTAGTTTCTAAAATACTAGAGCTTATGTAGATTAAAAATATTTGATTGATCAAAATATTTTATTTTAATGTAGTACTACAAAAATTTTAGGGCAAAAATAAAAAGTAGGTGTATATCTGACCATCTTAATCAAACTCAAATGATAATATTTTTTAATATAATTATAGATATAAATGTAGACTCATGCCTAGATGTAATACATATTTTTGGATTTTTTTATTCTAAATAAATAATTAAATATGAATTTTCTACTATAACTTTTCCAAAATTTAAAAACTCATGTGTCTGACCAAATTAACTAATTGAAAACTTTACCAATTTTTTTTTTTTTCCTTATACTAGTTTAAGCATAGAATGTGACACAAATTTTGGATTTCAAAAATGTTATACCATTTGAAAGTTATAGCTATTTTTCAATCAGTATGTCAATCAACACTTTATAGTCATCTTCATTAAGAATTTACTAATAAACACTTATCAAACTCAAAATTTGACAACAATTATATCCATAGAATCTTGAGTGTTATAAAAAACCCTTTTCATTTTATTGAATTTTGATGAAAATGATATTGTCAAATGGCTACTCAAAGTCTAAATGTTGGTGAATCCTTTCTCAAACATTTTTTTTGAGTTGACCAAATAGATTTGGTAAATAGCAAGCCTAATCAGGTGCTCAATTTCAAATTGTGTATTCAATACTAGATCAGATACCTGATATGAAATTGGGTACCTGAAAAGTGGCAGCCAAAATTCTTTCATTCATAGCCTAGCCCAAATTTTGGAGGGAAACCAAAATTTGGGAAGTGTGGTCATTATTATTATTAACTATTATTATTACATATGATTATGATTATTATTATTAACTATTATCATAATATATGATTATGATTATTATTATTATATTTAGTAATATTATATTATTATTATTATTAAATATAATATAGTAATATTTATGATAATAATAATTATTAAATATAATATTGTCATAAAATGTGTCAAAAGGTGTCATAGGATAACCTATGACCCCTTTTGATGCATTCAAACCAACCAAATGGGTCCTAGAACTCGTAGGGACATATGATGTCATGAAATACATCAAACAAATGGACCCCTAGGGGTCCTAGGTCCCATAGGGGAATATGTTGTCATGAAATGCATGGAACCTATGACCCCTTTTGATGCATTTTAACCAACCCAATAGGTCTATAGGGGTCCTGGGGCCTCTAGGGACATATGTTGTCATGGAATGTATCAAAAGGGGTCATACATTAACCTATGACCCCTTTCAATGCATTCAAACCAACCAAATAAGTCCCTAGGGGTCCTAGAGCCCCTAGGCACATATGCTATCATGAAATGCATCAAAAGGGGTCTTGGGTTAATCTATGACCCCTTTCAATGCATTCAAACCAACCAAATAGGCCCTCAGGGGTCCTAGGGCCCCTAGGAACATATGTTGTATTTGAAACAACCAAAAGGGTCCCTAGGGGTCCTAGGGCCCCTAGTGACATATGTTATCATGAAATGCATTGAAAACCTATGACCCCTTTTGACACATTCAAACCAACCAAATAGTTCTTTTAGTGTAAATAATTAATTATTATTACAATTTACTTAAGTATACTTAGGTTAATGCATTATTATATTAGCTGGCATGTAGACACCTAGGAGTATGCATAGTCATATGTTGTCTTGTTGACAATACAGGAGTTTGCATATTCATTTGATTTGTCATGTAGAAAACATAGTTGTTTGTACTCCAATTGAGCACATGGTGTCCACAACATCTCTTTACAAGATACACCTATGTAAGCTTATCCTCTCTTATCACTTTGCTAACTCCTAGTCATTCTAGATGCCTTTATATATAGACACTTTTAGTGTATATTCATATGATATTCACTCTCATTGTTGTTATTATGATCATACATTATTGTTCTATATTGTGCTAAAGTGTTTAAGCTTCTTGATCTTGGTGTTAGGAAAATGCTTGCATATATCAAAGCTATACCAAATTCTTTCATGGTATCAAAGCTAAGGGAGCTTCATTTCATAGCCATTGGAGACAATTTTTACTTCACATCTTATAGGGCCACAATTCAAATTTGGAGTATCTACAATTATTTAGAGCATCTAGAGCCAAAGTGGACCTTCAATGAATTCTAACTATAAATTTGCCTACCCTAGGCCATAGTCAAATCTGTGGAAAATTTTTTTTTGCAAACTTGAACCTAAAGGCCCAATTTGTATTGGTATGATCACTTCAGATATGTGCATTTAATTTTTTAGATCTATACATTTTCATTTGTGTCTCCTTTTGGATCTACAATTTTTTTGGATTTGCATTATTTTATTCCCAAAATTCTATAAAATTTTTGGCCATTTGGCTGATAAGAGACCAATTTTATTGTAGAAAGGCTAGGTGATGAAACCCTAGCCCCCTAGGGCTAGCATTAATATTTTGAAGGCCATACATGGATTAGCCACAATAGCATGGAAACTACAAGCAGCCAGATCAATTACAACTAGCATATTCCAAATTGAACCAACTTCCACATTGCAGGTGGCACTCAAAATAATCATGGCAACATGCACCGTGGATCTTAAGCCACTTCACCCTCCATAGCCATCCCTCCATGCACACTCACATGGTGCATGTTGGATTAACTTCTAACACCACTACCAGCTCTTCCTTTCCCATCGGTGTTAATACCAGCAACCTTCACACCACCACTGAGAAGACAACTCCCATCATCACTATCAACATGACTCTACCACTAGCCTAAGCTCTACCAACCACTCTACTACTCCTACTAGCCCATCCTTTGCTCATCGATTGATCCTCATTCATTTCTACCAACTCAGCTCATTAGCTACCATGAAGGCCCCTCTACATTGTCTACGACATGGATCTTGAGTGCCACATTACCCTCTACTTTAGCCACCAACATAGCAGTATGTCATCTACCATGTTAGTTGTATGAATTTTCCACATTAGCAACACATCATCAATACAGATTGCCACATAAGCTATGGGGGCCTGTTTTGGTTGATGTCATCATTTTATAATAATAAAATTCATGGTCATTTGACCATCACAAGTAGGCCATATTGCACTATTGTGATGATTGTTTAGACATCAAATTTAACCTAGAAATTTCTTGACATCATCAAGGTAGAACCCTCACCATATGTAGTTTTGATTTGATAGTCCAACTTTAGGAGGCCATATCTCAGTCATCTAGACTCCAAATCAAGTGCACTTTTTTTTTTTGAGCTAGAATTTCCTAATCTTTTAAGTGGTGCAATTACTTTCTAGTTTTGGTGAATAGATTTGTTAGAAAAAATAGTTTATGGTGATTGTACCTATCCAATCCTACATTTTACAACTTTAAATGCTCTATACAGGCTCATCTAGACACATATTTAGGTTTTATTTTTTTTGAAAGTCCATAATTTTTTGTCTACTTTCTAGATCTATAATTAGATTATTTATGTGGACACAAATACCACTTTCAAAAATAGGTTCTTTTTTGCATTGTATTGCTTTGATCAAACTTCAAAATATTTGTATATTTGAGCTACATTGCATAGTACTAGAAAGATTAAGGTTCCAAAATTAACATCGCATAAATATGCCAAATGGTCAGTTACAAAATGGTGTGAATTAATGAATGAAGAATTTTCTCAATATGTAGATAGATCTCTTCCTAAACCCAAAGGTGATCAAGTCACTTAAAGTGAAATCTGTGCTTGGGAAATGGTAGATAGAAAAGCCATAGGAATCATTAGGTTAGGGGTTGATGATAAGATCCTTTATTAGATCATAAAATATGATACATCTAAGGAAACTTGTGATGCCCTTAAAAAGCTATATGGAAAGTGACTGAGGAGGATGTCTACAAGATTGAAGATGAAATTATCTCCTTAGATCCTAAGAACTTTGATTCCATCTAGGATTTTATCATTTAGGTGAATGAGTTGAGAACAAAAATTAATGATTATGGTAGTGCTATTAAGGATGACAGGTTGATTTATTAATTTAGAATAAGCTACCATTAGACTACTCCACATTTGTCTCTTCTTTTAACACCTCAAAGGCTACCTTAGGGGCTTCTTACAAGAAACTCACTTTTGATGACTATGCCCAGTTGTTAGACGATAAAAAAGCTAAGTTGATAACAATGGGGATTCTCAAGTCTTCAAAGTATAAGGCATTGGTGGCTAATAATGAGAGCTCCAAAAATCCAACTGGTGAATGTTCAAACAAAGGAAAAGGAAAAAACAAGATGTGGAAAGATAACAAACAAGGGGACACAAAAAAATCACCACCTAAATCAAATCAACAACAAGGCAAGTTGTCTCCTCATACCAACAAAAAGGGGAACAATAATAAGGAAAAGAAAAAGTGTGCCTATTGCAAAAGAATTTTTCATGATGAACATCAATGTTATCACAAGTAGATTTATGAATTGAAAAACATCATGAAGAAGAACAATGTTCCATTTCTTAAGGCTTATAAGGAAAAGAGGTCTTCATCTTCTAATTCTAAGAGCAAAGGACAAGCTTTACTTGCAGACACTATTAGTTAGGTAGAATGGATTATTGACTCAGGTGCCACACATCACATGGGTGCTTTAAAGAGAGATTTTTCTTCATTGACACCTTTAGAGGTACCACACATCTTTGTAGGAGATGATACTAAAGTGGAAGTTGAAGGAAAAGGTGAAGTTGAGATGGAAAGTGGAGCATTTAAGGATGTTCTCTATGTTCCTAATCTTACATCTAACCTTCTTTTAGTCTACAAAATCACTCACTATGGAGGTGGAAACAAGGTTGAATTTCTTCTAGATTTAGTTGTGAAAAGCATCAAAGATGATTATATGGTTGCAATAGATGAAGCTAAACATTATTCAAGGATTTAAATGTTCTCTTCCTTTGTGCCTAAATCTAATGCACAAGCCTTGTTAATGCATTCAAATATAAAAAGAAAATTATGGCATGAGAGATTTGGACATCTCAACTATAGGTATCTTCAACAACTTAGTAGCAAGAACATGGTTCATGGTCTACCTCAAGTCCAGTTGTTAGATGGTTTTTTTTAGGTTGCACATTTGGGAAGAATCTAGAAAAAATGTTTGAAAAGGGGAAGTTTTGGAGAGCACAAAGTGTTCTCGAACTAATTCATAGTAATGTAGTGGGCCCATTTTTAGTGCCATCATTTGGATAGTCTCTCTATGCACTCACTTTCATTGATGAATCTTCTCACTATACTTGGGTATTCTTCATGGTTCATAAGAGTGAAGTATTTGAATGATTTCTCACCTTTAAGGCTCAAGTAGAAAAGCAATCAATGAAATCCATCAAGGTTCTTTGAACAAATAATGGAAGGAAGTATGTGAACTCAAGAATTATTTACTTTTGTACTAAAGAAGGCATTGAGCTTTATTATTGAATATCATACACTCCATAGCAGAATGGTGTTGCCAAAAGGAAGAATAGAACCCTCAAGGAGATGACTACTTGCATGCTATTACATAAGTCTCTTCATCAAGTTTTTTGGGTTGAAGTAATGAATTGAGCCAATTACATCTAGAATAGGAGTCCTCATTAAGCTTTGGATGATGTAACTCCTTTTGAAGCTTGGACTGGATGGAAACCTTCTATAAAGCACTTTAGAGTCTTTGTTTGTCTAGCCTAGGCAGAAATACCTCCATAGAAACACAAGGCATTGGAACCTCAAAGTAAACCTTGCATCTTCGTTGGTTATGTAGACTCTCATAAAGCATACAAATTGATGGATCCTAAGACACATGAAATTTTATATAAGAGTAGTGCACACTTTGAAGAAAGTTGTCCAAGCTTTACTTCTTCAACTCCTCCTTTTTCCTACTACATTGAAGAAAGTGATGGTGATGATAGTGACTTGGAAGATGTTCATCCATTACCTGAATAGAGGTAGCAAATAGATGATGTTGAGGAAATTCCTTCTACTTCTACATCTTCTTGCACTAGACCTAACTGGGCTCAATAGACATTGGATATAGCAAGACCATTGGCAGGGAATCCTTCAGATACTAGAAGGACAAGATCACAATACAACTCACTCACTCATGCTTACATTACAGTTGTTTCTAATCCATAATCATTCAAATAAGGTTTAGGAATTCTAGAATGAGATAAAGCAATGGAGGAAGAATATAATTCTCATATGACAAATAACACATGGGACTTAGTCTCTCTTACTAAGGGAAAAAAATTGGTTTCATGTAAGTGGATCTATCAGACCAAGTTTGTAGTGGATGGAAGTGTTGATAAGTATAAGGTAAGACTTGTTGCAAAAAGGTTTCTCTTAGGTGCCTAGTATTGACTACACTGAGACCTTTTCCCCAATTGCAATAATTAACTCCATTTTTTTGACACTAGCTATAGTTGTATCTCAAAAATGGATTGTTCATGAGATGGACGTGAAGAGTGCATTTTTGAATGGTGATCTTCATGAGTAGATTTATATGGAGTAGCCATAAGGGTTCATTCAAGATTATACTTTGGTTTGCAAGTTGAAAAATTCTATCTATGGACTAAAACAAGCTCCAAGAACTTGGTATGCCAAGACAGATTCTTTCCTTCTCTCAGTAGGGTTCACTAGTTGTCATTCAAATTTGAATGTCTACATTCTTCAATGGGATGATTCTCACTTGCTACTCGTGCTTTATATTGATGACTTAATCATTATAGGGAGTATAGCATCCATCATTGATAGTGTCAAGTCTACTTTGTAGGATAGGTTTTCCATGACCGACTTGGGTCTACTTCATTACTTTCTTGGTGTTGAGATACACCAATCTTCATCAGGGATCACATTATCCCAACCCAAGTATGCTCTTGATCTACTTTCTCAATTTCACATGAGTGACTACAAGGCTACATCTACTCCATTTCTTTCAAGTGTTAAGTTAGAAGTAAAATTTTCAACTCCACTTGTTGATGCTACTTTGTATAGATAGTTGGTTGGAAGTCTCATCTACTTGAAACATACATGCCCTGACATATCCTTTTCATTTAGCATGGTTTCTTACTTCATGCAAGAGCCACATGAACTTCACTAGAAGGCATCCAAATACATCTTACACTATATCCAAGGTACACATACATATGGGATATGCTATGTAGCTAGTATTAGACTACAGTTAGTGGGTTATACAGACTCAGAAAATGTAGGGGATCTTGATTCTTGCAAATGCACTTTAGGATACATGTTTCATCTTAGTTCTAGGCCCATTTGTTGGTAGAGTAAAAATTAGAACACTATTGAGCTTTCATCTAATAAGGCTAAGTATTAAGGAGCTATCATTGTGGCTACAAAAGCTATTTGGGTACAACATATTCTAGAGGAGTTTAGGTTTGACATACCTAGACCCATAGTCATACATTATGATAATTAGAGTGCCATTGAAATCTCAAAATATCTAGTGCAACATTAGTGGACCAAACAGATTGAGGTTCATATGCACTACATTAGAGAGCTGATTCATGAGCAATTCATTGTATTGTAGTATTTTCCTTTAGAAAAGAAAATTGTAGATATCTTCACCAAGCCCTTCATTGAGGTCAAGTATCTTCATTTGCAAGATCTCTTGGGGGTGTCAAATATTTCACCAGGGGGGTTGCATGACTCTTCTCTACTTTATTGTACTTATCTCTCTTTTTGGGGGAGGGTTTTTCCCATGAGGTTTTCCCTCTTTCTCCATTTTTAGAGAGATTGTGTTGCATTGCATCGCATTATATGTAGAGTATTTCATTTGTACATGGGTACTTAACATGGCCTAGTAGTCAGGACCCATCATGCATTTTCATCATAGCTTTTATGAGCTTAAGTGCATTCCCCTAAGTTGCACTTAAGGGGTGTGTTAGTGTAAATAATTAATTACTATTACACTCTACATAATTTTAATTAGGTTAATACATTATTATATTAATTATCAAGCAGACACCTAGGAGTATTCATAGTCATATGAGTTGTATTATTGACAACACAAGAGTTTGTGTATTCATATGAGTTGTCATGCAGACAACATAGTGGTTTGTACTCCAAATAAGCACATGGTTTCTACAACATCTCTTTATGAGATACATCTATGTAAGCTTATCCTCTTATCATCACACAAACTCCTATGTGCAATGGAGGATAATCCACTCTTGGTAGACATGTGCTTAGTTGTGAGGCTTATCACTTTGCTAACTTCTAGTCATTCTAGATGCCTTTATATATAGGTAGTTCTAGTGTGTATTCATATGATATTCACTCTCATTATTGTTATTATGATCATACATTATTGGTCCAAATTGTGATAAGTGCTTGAGATTCTTTATCTTGGTGTCATTTTTTCCTTTAAGGCAAATTTTTACATGGTATCAGAGCTATACCAAATTCTTACAAGGTCCTTAGGGATCCTTGGACCACTAGGGACATATATTGTCATGAAATGTGTTAGAAGGGGACCTATAACCCCTTTTTACACATTTGAAACAACCAAATAGGTCATTCTCATTATTGTTATTATGATCATACATTATTGTTCCAAATTGTGCAAAGTGTTTGAGCTTCTTGATCTTGGTGTCATTTTGCCTTATGAAAATTCTTACACGGTATTAGAGCTATACCAAATTCTTACAAGGTCCTTAGGGGTCCTAGGGCCCCTAGGCACATGTGTTTTCATGAAATGTGTCAAAAGAGATCATATGTTAACTTATGACCCCTTTTGACACATTCAAAACAAGCAAATAGTTCCCTAGGAGTCCTAGGGCCCTAGGGACATATTGTTGGATACACTTGATTAATTGTGTGTTATCTTTGATGTTACATAAATTTCATTTTATTATCATTTAGTATATGTCGAGTTCACTTGAGCAGTAAGGATAGTTCTTAGTGTCTACCAAGTATTCCTGTGTTTTCCTAGTTTAAAAGGCAGTATCTACTGAGTTCACTTGGGCATTAAAGAAAAATTTGTAGGAAGTGAGGTTAACTGAGCTCACTCAGGTAATAAATGAAACTTGGATGGAACTAGTACTAACTAAGCTCACTCAGTTGCCAAAAGATTTTTGCAAGTTTGCAATGTTAACCGAGCTTCTATTGGTTAACAAAGGAAATCATTTTTGAGTTAGTTTCTACCAAGCTAAGTCAGCTACTGAAGGATTTTTTTTTTTTTTTGTATTAAGCTTAATTGATTTATCTATTGATTCTAGCTGACTAAGGTGAAGGATATTTATTATTCTAAGTTGTATTTGAGGCAACTTGAGAGAGTGAAAGATATAAGTATGAGGTCAAATTGTGATTTCAAAGTGTAATTCAAAAAGTTTTTATTGAAGATTTAATGATGAGAAGAGGAAGTGAATTTGAAAGATAAGAAGAATATCCTTGTGGAGTAGCAAAGATATATTTGAAATTAGGAAGGATAAACTACAAGCTAGAGCAAAGATCTATAATAAGCAATCAATTGCATTCAAATTAGGTCATCTCATTGTTACTTTCTAACCATTGTAGCAATGATCTAAATCTCCTAACAGAATTGGCTTAATAGCTATTTGTAAATCCTCTAATAAGGTGGCAATTTCATTGAATTTTTCTCAAGACCTCTAACAAGGACACTCCTAATAGGGTGATTCAATCCTTTAATATGGTCACACCTAATAGTGTTTTTTGTAACCTTTAATAGGGTTGGCTCCTAATGGGGCTCACTTCAAAAAAGTTAAAAATAGTAACTAGTTACAATTGGTAGTTTTTTGAAAATTAGGTTTCCACATTAAATCCTAGTGTATACTATGTTCATGTTATTCTCTATGTTGGCAACTTAGTTAAAGTATTGTTAATCATAGACAACATCTAAAAGTTTATATGCTAAGCAGTATCTAGTTATCTATTTGCATTTAGTATTGACATCTAAGGGATCTAGGATTTATTTTTGGAGTAACTAATTCACCCATCCCCTATTAGTTACTCCTTTTATATTTCTACTAATTGGTATTAGAGCTTTTGGTGCTTGTAGAGAAGGTTTCAAGAACCTAACCTAAAGATCAAGATGTCTTACAAAAGAGAGATTCCCAAACTAAATAGAGACAATTTCGTAGCATGGCAAGGACTTACAAGGCTACATTTGGCTACCATTAGTGATTCAAGTTGTAAGTATCTTGATGCTGAATGCAAAAATCCCACTACAAATCTATCAGTTGAAGATATTGCTAAAAAAAAATCATAATATCATGATGATAGATATTGCATCTGCTCTCAATTATGCTGAATTTGATGAGGTAAAAGATTGAAAAACTACTTAAGAGATGTGGAACAAACTAAAAGATATTTGTGGAGGAGATGAAAATGTAAGAAGAGCCAAAGAAGAAAGTCTTAGAGGAAAATTTGATCAAATGAGAATGAGAGAAGATTAAAATATTGAAAAATATGTTGAAAGGATCAAGGCCAGTGTAAGTTTTATCAAAGCATCTGGAGGAGACATTAAGGAGGAAACTATTTTAAGTAAAGTGCTCAAAAATCTTCTTCCTATTTATGCAATTAGAGTATCTACTATTCAAGAAATGACATATGATCCAAATAATAAAATAGTCTTGGATTCTCTAGTTGGAAGATTAATAGCTTTTGAATTAGACAATTATGATAACTATGTTCCTACTTCAAAGAATATAAAATCTATATTCAAAGAAAAACTCTCACTCAAAGAAAAGGGTAAGAAATCAAGGTCTATTCAATTAGGAAGTGAAGAAGATGGATCATCAAAAGAAAGTTTAGATAGTGATCTTGAGGTTGTTGAAGCCCTACTTGCAAGGAAGTATTCCAAAGGAAGAGGAAAGTACAAAGGTAAATTTCCTCTGATCTAATTTTCTTGTGAAGAAATAAATCACATTGCTTCTAGGTGTCCAAATTTTTAAAAAAATAAGGATGAGAAGAAAAGAAATAAGCATAAAGGCAAGAAGGACTCCAAGAACTACAAAGAAAAAGGTAAGAAATCTTGTTTTATAGCTAAAGATTCTAATAACAGTGAGGTATATATCACTATGAAAGATGAATCTAATGATGAAGGAGATAAGATGAAACTTATCTCTCATGTTAGCAAAAATGATATATGGATTGTTGACAGTGGCTGCTCACATCATATGACTAGAGACAAAGCAAAACTTGAGCACATGTAATATTATGATGGAGGTATTGTAAGTTTTGGAAACAATGAACCTTATAACATAAAAGGAAAAGGATGTATCTTGGTGACAATGCTTATTGGGTTGAAGGACTAAAGCATAATCTATTAAGTGTGGCATAGCTAAATAACATTGGATTCAAGGTAGAATTCATGAATGGATAGGCCAAACTACTGGATGGGAAAGGAAATTTAGTTGAATTTGGCAAGCAAACAAAATGTAATCTATTTGATCTTGATCTCAGTGATTGTTCATGTTTTATTACTCAAATAAAGGAAATCTGGTTATGGTACAAAAGGCTATGTCATGTGAATTTTGATAATCTAGTTAAGATAGGAAAACATAGAAGAGTAAGAGCTATTTGTAGTTTGAAGAAACCTAACATGGGTCTATGCAAGAATTGCCAAATTGGTAAGATGGGAAAGACTAGCTTCAAAATAAAAGACTATCAGTCAAAAGAAGTATTAGAAATTGTTCATACAGATTTATGTGGACCTATTGGAATAGAAAGCTATAGTGGAGAAAAAATTTCTTTCTTTTTGTTGATAACTATTCCATAATGATGACAGTAATGTATCTAAAAGATAAATTAGAAGCCTTTCAAAATTCAAGTGGTATCTTGCAAGAGTAGAAAAAGAAATAGGAAAAAGGTTGAAATTCTTAAGATCAAACAAAGGTGGTGAATTCATTTCCCATGAATTCAATAATTTTTGCATTGAAAAAGGAATCAAAAGACAAGTATCATGTCTTAGTATACCACAATAGAATGGGATAGCTAAAAGAAGAAACAGATCCATCATGGATTGTACAAGAACCCTGATGATTAAAAAGAATGTTGCTCTCAAATACTAGAAGGAAGATATCAACACTACACTTCATACCTTAAATAGAGTTCAGTTGAAGAAAGATTCAAACAAAACACCTTATTAGCTATGGTATGGCTACAAACCTAATGTAAGTTACTTGGAAGTATTTGGTAGCAAATGTTATATATTGAAAGAATCTAGAAAAGGAAAATTTGATGTAAAAGGTTATGAAGGAATATTTCTAGGATACTCTTGCAAAAGTAAAGCACATAGATTTTTGAATTTGTCTACTCACAAAACTAGTGTACATGTTAGAATTGATGAGTTTGCAAAAAAGAGTTACAAAGAAAGCAACAAGGAGCCAGAACATTATAGAAGATTTGTTTAATATGAACCTAATACCCTCCCAAATCTATCTAATAGAAAATAAGCTTCATCTCCCATGTCTCCAAAAACTCTAATAGTTTCCAAGTTGTAGATATTGCAACCTAAGCCACAAGGATCTGAGTCACAATCAAAGGCTATCGAACTAGTTCAAACTAAGCCTGATGAAAATGAATCACAGATAGAAGGACACAAGCTTGAAACTAAAATTCAAGAAGAAGATGGTTGAACTCATTCAAAGACCAAAGATTTTGTGTTAGCAAGCTATGTTAGAAGATATCACGCAACTGACTAGATCATAAAATCAGATGGAACAATGACAAGAGGAAAATTAAAAGGTACACATTTACTTGTTAAATTTGAACCTAGAAGTGTTTAAGATGCTCTAGAAAATGAAAGTTGGATTCAAGTAATGAATGAAGAGATAGAATAGATAGAAAATAACAAAGCTTGGACTCTTGTTCCTAGACCCAAGGATAAAAATGTAATTGGTAAAAAGTGGGAATTTAGAAATAAGCTAAATGAAGATGAAAAAGTATCAAGAAACAAAGCAAGATTAGTGTGCAAAGGTTATTCTCAAGAAGAAGGTATTGACTATAGTGAGAATTTTTCTCCTATGGCAAGACTAGAAGGTGTTAGAGCCTTACTAGCATATGTAGTACATAGAGGATTTAAAATATAAAAGATGGATGTTAAATCTACATTCTTGAATGGAATTCTTGATGAAGAAGTTTACATTGAACAACTAGAGGGTTTTGTTGATCCTAGTAGAAGAAACATAGTTTGCTAGTTACAAAAAGCATTATATGGCCTTAAGCAAGCTCCCAAAGCTTGGTATGAAAGACTTCATAATTACTTGGTACAGATTGGTTTTCAAAAGACTAATGATAGCAGTAGTCTATATATCAAGGAAGGAATAGCTAAGAAGATTAGATTGGTAGAAATATTTGTTGGTGATACTCTATTAATAGGAAATGATGACTTGTGCAAAACATTTTTAAAAAGAGATGAGTAAAGAATTTGAGATGTCCATGTTTGGTGAAATAAAATTCTTTATTGGATTGTAGATATAGTAGAACAAAAATGGTATCTACCTCACTCAATCTAAGTATATTAAGGAAATACTGAAGAAATTTGGAATGGAAGATACAAGACCAATTAAAACACCCATGTCTTCTAGACATAAGCTTTCTAAAAATAATAATTCCAAAGAAGTAGATAAGACCACATACAGATTAATGATTGGAAAAATACAATATGTAGTACACAAAAGGCTTGATATTGCAGTAGCAATTGGAATAGTGGCAAGATTGTCAAGAAAAATCCTAAAGAACAATCACATGATTGCAATCAAGAGAATCATGAGATATTTGAAAGGTACTGAAGACTATGGTTTATGATACAAACTTGGAGGCAATTTGGACTTGAAAGTATTTACTGATGGTAATTGGGTAGGAAATCTTGATGACAGAAAAAGCACTAGTAGTGGAGCATTCTTTCTTGATTAAAGATTAGTATATTGGACAAGCAAGAAGAAAAATTGTAAATCTCAATCCACAACAGAGGTAGAATATGTAGTAGCAAAAGTGAATTGCTCATTTGGTTCAAATAACTATTGGAAGGAATGAAGGTAGAGATCAAAGATCTAGTCATCATATATTGTGATAACACTAGTGCAATCAATATATCAAAGAATCTAGCAATGCACTCCAAAACAAAGCATTTTGCTATAAAGTATCACTTCTTAAGAAAGTTAGTGCAAGATTAAGAAGTCAAATTAGAATATGTAAATACAAAGAAACAAATTGCAAATATATTCACCAAGCCATTGCCTAAGGAAATATTTCTATATCTAAGAGGTAAGCTAGGGGTCATTCCCCTATCTGAAATCCACTAAATGAAGTTTAGTGAATGCATCAACCAGAACCTATTGAAGATCAATTAGTTGGTGTAGAATTAGCAAGGGCATATTGTAGATGAATCAATACTTAAGGTACATTGGTATTTACTAAATTATTTTCTTTGGCATGTGTTGTCAAAGAGGAAGAAGTTTAATGTCATATCTCTAAGAAATTTTTGGAACCATAATAAAGTAAGGAACTACAGAGGGAGAAGTTTTCCAAAGAAGAAGTTTTCTAAAAGAAGGCAAGTGTTCTAAATGAACTTTGTATCAGTTGTTGTTGATAGAATCTAGTGAAAGGAAGAGCTCATATAGCCAAAGGAAATTCTCAAGTCTAAATCTAAAATTTCATTGTGCTATGGCATGTTGTTTTGCCATCGATGCTAGAGAGGGAGATTGTTGGATACAAATGATTAATTGTGTGTTGTCTTTGATGTTACAAAAATGTCATATCATTATCAGTTAGTATATGCTAAGCTCACTTCAGTAGTAAAGATAGTTCTTAATGTCTATTGAGCATTCCTATGTTTGCCTAGTTTAGGAGGTAGTATCTACCAAGTTCACTCGAGTGTCAAAGAAAAGTTGTAAGAAGCGAGTGTTAACCAAGCTCACTCAGGTAATGAAGGAAATTTGGATGGAACTAGTGCTAACTAAGCTCACTAGCTTACCAAAGGATTTTCACAAGTTTCCAGTGTTAACTGAGCTTCTATTGGCTAACAAAGAAAATCATTTTTGAGTTAGTTTATAGTAAGTTGGGTCAATTATTGATGGATTTTTTATATATTTTTTGTATTAATCTTAATTGATTTATCTATTGATTATAGTTGACTAAGATAAAGAATATTGACTATTCTAAGTTGCATTGAGGTGACTTGATAAAGTGAAAGATATAAGGTCAAGTTGTGATTTCAGTGTAATTTAAAAAGATCTTATTGAAGATTTAATGATGAGAAGAGGAAGCAAATTTGAAGGATAATGAAAATATCCTTATGCACTAGAAAAGATATATTCAATCAAGAAGGATCAAGTACAAGCTATAATAGATATTTGTAATAAAAAATTAGTTGCATTCAAATTAGGTCATCTAATTGTTACTCTCTAACCATTGTAGCAATGATCTAAATCTCCTAACAAAGTTGGGTTAATGGTTATTTGTAAATTCTTTAACAAGGTGGCAATTCCATCAAATTTTTCTCAAACCCTCTAACAAGGCCACTTCTAATAGGGTGATTAAATCCTTTAATAGGGTCACACCTAATAGTGTGTTTTGTAACTTCTAATAGCATTGGCTACTAATAGGGCTCACTTCAAAAGAGTGAAAAATAGTAACTATTTGCAATTGGTGGTTTTTCCCAATTTGGGTTTCCACATTAAATCCTAGTGTCTATTGTGTTCATATTATTTTTTGTGTTTGAAACTTAATTAAAGTATTGTTAATCACAAACAACATCTAAAGGTTTATATGTTAAGCATCTACCAAACTTCAGTAGTATTTAGTTATCTATTTACATTTTGTACTAACATCTAAGGGATCTAAGATTTATTTTTGTAGTAATTGATTCATCCCTCCCCTCTTAGTTACTCCTCTTATATTTCCAACACATATGTTGTCATAAAATGTGGAAAAATAGGTCATAGGTTAGGGTTCCTAGGCCCCCCTAGGGACATATGTTGTCATGAAATGCACTAAAAGGGGTCATAGGCTAAATGCACCAAAAGGGGTCATAGGTTAACCTATTACCCTTTTTGATGCATTTGAACCAACCAAATGGGTCTCTAGGGGTCCTTAGGGCCCTAAGGACATATGTTGTCATGAAATGTGTTGAAAGGGGTCATAGGTTATCATATGACCCCTTTCAATTCATTTGAAACAACCAAATAGGTCCCTAGGGGTCCTAGGGCCCCTAGGGACATATGCTATCATGAAATGAATTGAAAGGGTCATAGGTTTGAATACATCAAAAGGGGTCATAGGTTAACCTATGACCCCTTTTGATGCATTCAAATGAACCAATTAGGGTTAAAAGGGGTCATAGGTTATCCTATTAACTCTTTCAATGCATTAAAAATTGTTGGTGTAATTAAATATTCACTAATTACACTTACATAAGATTACTTAGGATAATGCATTTCATAGTAATTTATGATTGAGACACTTAGCAGTTTGCACCTCAATTAAATACATGTTGTAGGAGAATTCTATTGTAGGTGGTCATAGTTGTTATCTCATTCCACATTTAGTGCACTTATCACATTATCATCCTCATCATTGCACATACTTCATTGCATAATGGAGGATGGTCCACCTTTGGTGGACATGTGATTCCACCTTGTGTGGGTGATAGCTTATCTTCTACTTATCATTGTCTCTTATCACCTCTCCTATATAAGGAGGCCTATTATGTGAATTTAAAAATAAATCCATTGGATGTCAATCAAGTCCATTATCAATAATAGCATTATTTCATCTTCATGCAACTATCTTGCCATTCTCTTACGGAGGTTTTCTTAGTTTTTCATTTGATCCTAGGGGTGTTGTAGAGTTACCTAAAACACTAACATGGTATTAGAGCTATCATGGTGTGAAGACCTCTTCTTAAGAAGTGTAATCTTGGCTTCAATCATTGTTGGTGCAGCATTTGGAAATTTGGACATCACAATTTAGAGGAGATTTGGGGAGTTGTATTTTGTCACCTATTGCGGGAAAAAATTAGAGCTTGTTGGTGCATATCAGAGATTGGCATCATATAGAGGAGGTCCAAAAACCACTAAATTGAATTATGTTTAATCCAAATTAGACATCTAAGGCAAAATCTAGAGCCATTTGGTTTTTGAAGCTGTGGTGCCAGTGATTTAGAAAAAAAAAATTCAGAGGTGATTTTCAAACAGTGATATCTCCTTCATACGGACTCCATTTTCCTAACAATTTTTTTTGTTTTGGGGTAGAATTTCACAATATACAAAATGAGATAGGGGATTTGGATATTTGTCTCTATTTTTTTTTTGAAAATTACAAATCCCATTTTCTACAACTTTCAAGGCTCTACTTTGGCACATTCGATAACATTTGCAAGTAAAATTATTTTTTAAAGTGCATAAATTTTCCTCTACTTTCCAGATCTATAATCATATTTTAGTGATTTGGAGTATGCTTATTACTTTTAGAAATAGATATTTTTTGGTTGTATTTTTACTTGATGAAAACTTGGATTGCAATTTTCATAATTGAATTAGTAATTTGAAAGAGTTATCGATTGATTTCAGTCATTTGATTTCATCATGGATTTTTCAAAAAATTTATTGCTCACTCCACATAACTATCATGAATAGAAGCAAGAAGTTTCTAATTAGCTGAAAAGTATTGGATTACTTAGAATGATTTGTGGACAAGATCTAGAACCAGCTATAGGTGTTGCAAAAAGAGGAAAATGATTTGATAGGATCGATAAAGTGCTTAGCTCTCTTAGATCTACCATTTCCAATGATTTTCTATATCATATTGTATCCTCCACAAATCATCATGATGTTTGGACAACATTACAAGGAATCTTTGGTCAACCTAATAGAATAGGAAAATTCAAGTTGGAGAATAAGCCTATAGTTCTAAGTTAGTGTGATTTTGATAATATTCAAGACTTTTTCTCCAAGTTCAATCAGTTTAGAATGGAGCTTTCTAATTGAGGTATTACTAAAGATGATGAACAATTGATATTATCTATTCTTTTCAAGCTAGGTCCTAAATATTCAATCTTTATTTCCACATTCCATGCTACTATGGATGCTCTTTTTAGTGCATACAAAGTGCCTTCTCTTGATTAATTTGTAGCTTAGCTCACAAGGGAACAAGAAAAGTTAGCACGCATGGGTCAGTTGAAATCTTCCAAGTATCAAGAGTTGGTTTCAAATGACTCCTCTCCAAAGGTTCCCAAAGGAAAGGGAAACAAACAACACAAGGATCCTAAGAAACATGACAAAGGTGATGACTCTCCTTGACAACTTAATATTGAATCCAAGTCCTCTTCAAGAGAGGAAACATCTAGAAGAAAGAGAGATAAATGTATTTATTACAAAAAGTTAGGACATGATGAGCATAAATGTTTCCATAAGAAGACTGATGAGCTCACTCACATTCTTCAAAAGAACAATGTCTAGTTGCCCTTTTAAGTTTCTTCTCCTTCTTCTCAATATCAAGTAGCTAGTACATCTACACCATCATCTAGAGGCAAAAGACAAGCACTCATTGCTTCCACACATCCTAACCAAGGTAAACGGCTTCTTGATTTTGGTGCATCATATCGTATGGCATCTTCTACATATATGTTTTCTTCTAGTGAGCTTTGTAATTCTCCACCTATAATGATGGATAGTAATACATACATGAAGATTTGTGGGAAAGGTCATATTCCTATGCGAGAGGATACATTTAATGATGTTCTTTATGTACCATCATTAACCACTAATCTCCTTTCCATTTACTAAATTACTCATGGGGCACAAGGTAAAATTGTTGAGTTCACTCCTAGTTATTTCTATATTATGGACATGGAGACTATAGATGTCATAGCTTTGGGAGTTGTTGATCATTCATCATGCTTGTATTCTTTTGCATATATTTTTGATAATGGTGATGATATTCATGATGTATTAATAATTCATATGAGGAGAAAATTTGACACTTGAATCATTTTTTTCTTGAGACAAGTGTTGAAATTCCTATTCCTCCATCTCCTACTTCTTCAGAAATGAGTTCTACAATTTAGTAGGATGATCTTTATTCTTTAGATCTTGTAGTATGGGATCAATTCCTATATGCTCTTTCATATGAATCTCATAATGAAGATTTGGTTAATACATCTAAGGGGGTTTCTCTTTCAGATACTTCTTCACCTTCTTTGGAGATTGGATTTCCCAACTCTTCATGTTCTCTTGTTTTTTCACATCTCATAGGCCAGCTTGATGGTATGATAAAAATTTTAAGCTTGGAGATACTTATTCATTCTTTAGATATGCATACATGGTGACCTTCTTCCTCCTTCCTCACTTTTTACATAGAGTGGATTCTCCATCATTTGATGTATTTATCTCTTCCTAAGGGGAGACATATTTCTTTAGGTATTGGATTATATTTTTCTTCTAGGTACTCTTCATCTACATTGGAGCTTCTTCATTATGGGGGGATATCATGTTTCTTTATTTCCTTCTTATGGGGGGATCATTCTTAATAAATACATGATGTATGCAATTTTAGGTGGGTCTTGAGTACTCCATCTATCCATGCATCTTGTTTTCATCTCTCTTTTTGGAGGATGATTTTTCTCATGAGGTTTTCTCTCTTTCTCCACTTTATGAGAGATTGTATTTCATGTATTGCTTTACATACTATATGTGGGTACCTAAAATGGTCTTGTAGCCAGGACCCATCTTGCATTATGAGTTTAAGTGCATTTCCCTAAGTTGCACTTGGGGGGGGTGTTGGTTCAATTAAATATTCACTAATTACAAGCTTAGTTAGGTTAATGTATTTCATAGTAGTTTTTGATTGAGATAATTAGGAGTTTGCACCTCAACTAAACACATGGTCTAGAATAATTCCACTCTAGGTGGTCATAGTTGTTATCTCATTCCACCTTTAGTACACTTATCACATTATCATCATCATCATTGCACATACTTCATTGCATAATGGAGAATGGTCCACCTTAAGTGAACATGTGATTCCACCTTGTGTTGGTGATAGCTTATCTTTTTCTTTTATCATTGTCTCTTATTGCCTCTCCTATATAAGAAGGCCTATTATGTACATTTAAAATCAATCCATTGGATGTCAATGAATTCCATTATCCATAATAACATTCTTACATCATCATTAAATTGTCTTGTCATTCCCTTGTGAAAGTTATCTTAGTCTTTCATTTGATCCTAAGGGTGTTGTAGACTCACCTAAAACTCTAATAGAAATAACCAAATATGTCCCTAGGGGTTCTAGGGCCCCTAGGGATATATATGTTGTCATGAAATGCATCAAAAGGTGTCATAGGTTATTATATTACCCCTTTCGATGCATTTGAACCAACCAAATAGGTCCCTATAGGTCCTAAGACCCCTAGGGACATATGTTGTCATGAAATGCATCAAAAGGGGTCATAGGTTAACCTATGACCCTTTTCAATGCATTCAAAACAACAAAATAGGTCCCTAGGTGTCCTAGGCCACCTAAGTACATATTTTTTCATGAAATGCATTGAAAGGAGTCATAAGCTAAACTGTGACCCCTTTCAACACATTTGAACCAACCAAATAAGTCTCTACCAAATAGGTCCTTAGGGGTGACCCCTTTCAAATCATTTGAAGCAACAAAATGTGTCCCTAGGTGTCCTAGGGCCCCTAGGGATAGATTTTTTAATAAAATGTGTTGAAAGGGGTCATAGTTTATTGTATGACCCCTTTCAATGCATTTGAAACAACCAAATAGGTCCCTAGGGGTCCTAGGGCCCCTAGGGACATATGTTATCATAAAATGCATTAAAAGGGATCATAGGTTAACCCGTGACCCCTTTTGATGTATTTGAACCAACCAAATAGGTCCCTAGGGGCCCTAGGGCCCCTAGGGACATATGTTTCCATGAAATACACTGAAAGGTTTCATAGGTTAACCTATGACCCCTTTTGATGCATTCAAAATAATCAAATAGGTTTCTAGGGGTCCTAGGGCCACTAGGGACATATGTTGTCATGAAATACATTGAAAGGGGTCATAGGTTAATCTATGACCCTTTTGATGCATTCAAACCAACCAAATGGGTCCCTAGCAGTCGTAGGGCCCTTAGGGAAATATGTTGTCATGAAATACATCAAAAGGAGTCATAGGTTAACCTATAACCCCTTTCAATATCCCTAGGGATCCTAGGGCCCTTGGAGACATATGTTGTCATGAAATGCATCAAAAGGGGTCATAGCTTAACCTATAACCCTTTCGATGCATTTTATGACAACATATGTCCCTAGAGGCCCTAGGACCCTTAGGGACCTATTTGGTTGGATTGAATGTGTCGAAAGGGGTCGTTGGAAAACCTATGACCCCTTTCAGTACATTTTAGGACAACATACCCCTAGGGACATATGTTTTCATGAAATGAATCAAAAGTGGTCATAGGTTAACCTATAACCCCTTTCGACATCCCTAAGGGTCTTAGGGCCCCTAGGGACATATGTTGTCATAAAATGTATTGAAATGAGTCATAGGTTAACCTATGACCCCTTTCGATACATTCAAACCAAATGGGTCCCTAGGGGTCCTAGGGCCACTAGGGACATATGTTGTCATGAAATGGATCGGAAGGGGTCATAGGTAAACCAATGACCCCTTTCAATGCATTCAAACCAACTAACTAGGTCCCTATGGGTCCTAGGGCCCCTAGAGATATATGTTGTCATGAAATGCGTTGAAAGGGGTCACAGGTTAGGTTAACCTATGACCCCTTTTGACACATTCAAACCAACCAAATGGGTCCCTAGGGTCCTAGGGCCCCTAGGGACATATGTTGTCATAAAATATGTTGAAAGGGGTCATAGGTTATCATATGACCCTTTTTGATGCATTTGAAACAACCAAATAGGTCCTTAGGGGTCCTAGGGCCCCTAGGGACATATGTTGTCATGAAATGCATCAAAAGGGATCATAGGTTAACCATCACCCCTTTCAATGCATTCAAAACAACCAAATCGGTCTGTAGGGGTCTAGGGCCTCTAGGGATGTATGTTGTCATGAAATATGTCAAAAGGGGTCATAGGTTAACCTATAACCCATTTTGATCCATTCGATCAAATCATATATAATATCCTATTAAATATAATAATAATAATAACAATAATAATAGTAATAATGATAATAATATTAATAATAATAGTCATAATAATCATATATATTACTATAACATATTTAATAATAATAATCATCATAATAATAATATTCATAATAATAATTATATACAAATATTATATTTAACAAAATACTAATATATAATAACATTTGTAGAAATTTGTTTCCCTTGCCCATGTTTTCTAAATTCTGACTTCCCCCCAAAATTTGCACATCCTATTTGGGTACCTGATATCATATTGGGTATCAAATTTGTGATAGGATACCCAATATGGGATTGAGTACCCAAAGTATTGGCATGCTTTTTCCAAAATAGTCTCTGTCACTACAGATTTGACAATCACATTTTTTGGGGGCCATTTTCATGTATTTGGAGAAAAATAATTTCTTGGGGCCCATACGATTGAAAAAGGTTCTATAATGTATGATTAGGTGTCCAATATTGTTTTCTAAATGGGGAAGAATAGTCGTTGAAAGGCTAAATGAAAAAGAAAGGTATGAAATGAAGACATTGCAGTATATAGGGAAAGGGACAAGGTAAATCACTAAAAGAAGAGACAAGGTATGTTAAATGTGAGTCAAGTTGATTATATATTGATCGAAGCTAAAATCATAGAGTTGGATAATGAATATGTATAGTTGGAGAATGAAAATGTGCCAGTTGATAATGATAATATTGGGATTAAACATTTAGAGAATGAAATTTTACCAATTCATAATGTAAATTACATGATTGACCATGTTGAAAATGACAATGCACAGGAACATTACATATCTCCTAATTATAATTGACATGAAGGTTCTAGAAAACCAATATGCAGAATTGAAATTGATAAAATATTATTACCAATTTGGAAGGGAAAAAATCTGAAAAAAAAACCATTCGGTTATGGGCTTCAAGACTTCATCAAATGTTTTTCAACAAAAAGACAGTGGTCTAGAAATGTCAACTTTTTATAAACTTATTAAAGATGCAAAAGATGAGATCTTTGCTTTCCAAATTGAAGATTCATGTCAATAAAAAATTAGAAAGAAATTCCATTATTGTGAATAATCTTTTCAATGCTCTCAATAGCATTGGAAAAAATAGCAAGGAGAAGGATAAGTGAACTGCTCAAAGGGTTATTACAACCTCTTTGGTAAGTTTTCATTTGAGAAAGGGTAGATATATGAGACAGACATGTATTGACTTAAACTTAAATCAAAATACTTTGAGAAGAGCACTTAGTAGATGAGAGAGAATTAATGATCCTCTTCAAAATAAAACATGGACTTTTGGTACATTTTGATATGAAGCTATTCGATGATGTGAAGGAAGAAATTACATAGTTTTGGCACTCTAGCTCGAGAGCATCACCCAATGCTAAAGACATGTTAAAGTTGAGAATTGGCATTAGAGACCACACACCACATCCTAAACATTATTTGGAGGTAACTCAAAATATATTGTTCAAAGAATTGAGAGAGAGTCATCCAAGATTACATATATCACAAAGGGATTTTGAATCTTTGAAGCCATTTTATTATGTGCCACTTAAAATTTGAAATAGATGTTGTTGGAAATATCATTTCAATTTTTCTATGCACCATGAACTACTACACTCCATCCATTCTACTTTGAATAGTAAAGAAATGTTGGAGAATTTTGGTGCTGTTGGCTTCCAAAATCATCAAGTGACTTGCTAGATCAATTTTTATGTCATAGAATTGATGGTTATTTCTTTTATAGAAATGCTTGCTTAAATTAGAAGTGTTCAAAATGTGGTGGCTTATCCAAGTTTGAAACATGTTTCAATGAGGGGTGCAAACAAGATCTTAGGAAGACAATAATAATAAAAATGGTATATGAAACCATGAAATATACATTTAAGAGTGGGGGTAAGGGCTCTAGATGTGAATTGGTTATAAAAGAAATTAGTGTGGCTAGTTTTATTTTAGATTTCAAGACAAATCTTTTCTACAAGTATGCAAGACTTAGTCATAGGTCTCAATAGTCGGATCAACAATTTAGAATGTGTAAGGAGACTTTTCCCATTGTCACTATTATTGTTAACCTCATAATGGTTTTTGAAACTTGAGTGCCAATACACTTAACCACTTTCTATATTGGAGCCGAGTACACCATGTATGTTGAGCCACAACATGAGCTGAGTCAGGAAAGACTTCAGGTGCTGAGTGATCTTTAGGTGCTGAGTGGTCTTCTGGTGTTGAGTGAAGATCAGGTGCCGAGTGAAGTTCAAGTGCCAAATGAATTTAGGTGCCCAACATGATACAAGTTTCGAGTGATATTTAAATGCAAAGTCGCAGATGATTCATGAGTCTAAAAAATGCCTTTATATTGCTATGTTTAAGATACTTTATGATACTCTATTTATCCTTGTTTTAACACTTATAAGCCTATGTTTGATAAACCTTTGATGATTTATGGGGTAGAAAAACTATGTCATCTTTTGCCTAAATTATATCTAATATGCAGTATTTCATATAAATATCCAAATGTGCATTCTTATGCTTGAATTTAGTTTGATGGATGCTTGTTTGCAAATATGTCTTATATCATAACTAACCTGATGATAAGGATTAAAGGATGAGTGAAATAATCCAGAAGTTGGTTGCCGACAGCATTCAAGGAGAAACGAGCATCAAGGAACAACCACGAAAAGGAAGTTATAACCACTCCAGGAAACATGGCAATGAATAAGGAGGAGTTTTTATGAGCCATTACCTTCTCTGCATTTATGTTGTAACAAGAAGATGCCGCACCTTCATTGCTCCCTCCTCAATTTCATTATCCTTCCTTTTCACTTTCAATTGTTCTCCTATATTCTCTCCTGCAGACTTAACTTAGGATAGTTACTTTTCTGTTATGTAATAAAGAGTAGATTCCCTATATATGTCGGGATCAAATCCTGTGTGTGAAGTTTTTAGTTTTTGGTTTTGATAAGTTTTATCGAGTAAGAGAGAACACTAATTCACAATTTGTTGTGGTTGTGTTTTACAATTTTGAATTATGTAATGACTGATTAATGAAATGAATTAGTTCTCTTTAGTTTCTATCCTACGTTGGTAGATTAGAGAAGCCAACCAAGGGGGCCCACTTGGAAGGTGGATTAGATTAGGACAGAATAGATTCATTTTACTAAGCATTAGCAATATTTTAAGTAAGATGTAGCTAGTTAATTCCTTCCTTTAGCATCACACTTCATGAACATTCCTGCAGCATCTGCAAGAACAGTCTAATGGATGAGTCAAGATGGAATCTTTGTTATCTTGTCATTGTGTTTTCAACATTCATAGATTTAGTAGTTTCCTTTCCATAGTATTAGTGTAGTTTCTTTCCTTTGTATTTTTACTTTTCTACAGCACAAGCATAATGACTCATCAAGGTACCTAGTGCACATACTATGCCAACCATTTCAAGTATACGTCCCTGGGTTGACAATCTAAATGCACCTCATGGTAGGGGAAAAGTAGTCCTTAGCTTGAATAGATTATTCCTAAACTAGGCCTAGCACATGACTATGGAACACCTATTGTGAGGCAGTTCATTTTTGGCACCGTTGTTGGGGATGGTGTCAAGCTAGGAGCATTTTTGAGTCATAGTTTTTAGATTAAGTTCTTTTTACCAGTGTGAAAATTTTAGTTGCATGCATCAAAGAGGAAGATGATGAGATGAATATGGCAAATTTCTTCCACAAGGATTTGTTAATTTGAATGAAGAATTTGAAGAAGAAGTTGAGTTGCCTTTTGAAGACACAAGTCTTGTTTTCCCCACAGTATCATCATCAAGAGTTGAATCCCTAGATATATCTGGTTTCCAACCTTTCAGCAAAATATTGACCAGTTTTCTTGATAACACTACCTCAAATCCACCAGTTGTTAATCACCCAGTGCCTAACATTCCTTTTTAGTAGCAACCTCATAATCCAGTCCCACCAGTCATGGTGCAACCCACTTTTCCATTTCCACTTCCAAGTCTCATAACCAATGCCAATCTCAAGAATATACCTCCCACTGCTCTTTTGAAGTTCTATGGCCTTGCAACTGAAAGCCTGATACCTTCTTGTTTGAGTTTGACATCCTTTGTCGTAGTTTCGACTACAACACTGATGCCCATAAGCTTAAATTATTTCTAGCCACATTGAAAGAATCAGCTTTACGATGGTTCATGGGCTTAGGAGCCAATGCAACTGTAAATTGGGATGAAATGCAAGCCTTGTTTTTGGAAAAATATAAAGAATATTGCAAAGCATCTGGCACAAGAGGAGATGATATCTTTAGGATATCATAGAAGGAGGAAGAGACATTAGAAGACTATGTTTCTTGATTTTTATATACACTACAAAAGAATCCTCAGCACACATTGTCTGAAGATTCCCAAAAACTAGTCTTTCTAAGAGGAGTGAATGAAGACTATTTGGAAGCATTGGACCTAATGGCCGATGGAGATGTATATCAAGCTCAATAGAATGACCTCAAAAAGATATGTCAGAACTACTCAAGGTCAACCATGAAGAAAGGTCGAGGACCCTGTTTTATGGTTACAAAAGGAATTAGTCAAGGCATTTCAAAACTTGAAATATCCAATTTGTTGTCAAATTTCAAACAAGACATCAGTAATGATGTCGCTACACAGTTGGATACAATGACTACAAAGAAGAAGCAAGCAGAGGCTGAGTTACAACTAGCTAAGTACTATCCTCATTGCTGAAAGCAAAAGAAGGATTGCCACTATAAATTGGTTGCAAGCATGGAGAACCAGCATCTTCCAACTGAATATGTAAAGATAGATGGGGATGATGAGCAAGTATTCTTTGTTGCTCAACACTGACCATGGGCTCAATGTCAACGTATGCCTCAAGACCCCTTGCAAAATTTAAATTCATATGGTAATCAATGGAAAAACCGCAATACATAAAGTCCTCCACAAAACCAACCTAATTGGAATAATGCTGGGAAAAATAACCCACAACAGTCTCAATGGTCTCAAAATTTCCAACAACCTTGGCCTAACCAGCAGAATAACCAATGGCCCCAGAACCAGTAGAACCAATGGCAACCACCCCAAAGGAATTGGCAATCCCCAAACCAAGGGAATTGGCAATCTCTAAACCAATGGAAGGGATCTCAACAATGGCCTAACTAAAATATCGGTGTTCCACAATTACCCCCTCCAGCTCAACAACCTGCTTAAATGCCACCACTTGAAAATAGTGGACCTCAAAAAGCAAACACAGCTACCTGCACAGCCTCAACCAAATCCAAATAGCAAACCACAGCAGCTCATGTATAGTACTAATACCCAGTAGTACCCTGCTTATGCCCTAGATTTCGCAGATATACATTTGAGATTTGGAATGACCTTACCAACAACAAGGCCACCTCTTATAACTGAAGTATTAGACTCTCTTGTAGCATTAGAACCTTTGGTTGATGAACCTATTGACCCAACTAATGTTACCATACCAATACCAGGTCAACCAGCAGTAGAGCCTCCTTTTCTAGACCAACTAATACAAAAGGAACAAAGCAAGGAACAACCCTTTGACATTGTTAACCAATTGAAGAATATGCATGTCTGAATACCTTTGTTTCAAGCTATTAAAGACATTCTTACTTATGGAAAAGCTATAAGGGAAGATTTTCTAAAGAAACTTGGAAGGAAGAAGAAGGATCCTACCATAGTTCATGTTGTTGGACATTTAGCTGGTATCATGTTAGGAAGAGTGATTTCACCAAAATATTCTGACCTAGGGAGTCTAGTAGTAAGTGTCAGCATCAATGGTCAATTTGTTAAAAATGTCTTAATAGATTTGGGAGCTGCTATAAATGTGATGACTAAAGAAACCATGAAGAAGTTACAAATAGAAGGATTAAGGTCCACACCAAATATTCTGCAGCTTGCAGATAGTTCCATTGTCACTCCTGATGGAATGATAGAAAATATTGTTGTGACCTTAGATTACCTAGAATATCCTGCGGACTTCATGATTTTGTCCCCTAAAGTAAACCTATCTAGCTATCCTATCATTCTAGGTACACCATGGTTTGCCATAGCTGATGCAAACATAAATTGCAAATTAGGGAATATGACTATATCAAATGGCCAAGCAATCAAGCAATTTGATCTATATCCTCCTGCACAATCATTACCAGATTTGAGTACATGTTTTTGGCCAGATTTAGGAGATGAAGAAGAAGAGATCAATTCCATAGTAAAACTTATGATGTTACATAGGCAATCTTTTCTAAAGTTGCAAGAAGAAGATTCAGTAATCCAGAGCATCCTTATCAACACCTGTGTGGTAGGAAAAGATGTGTCTGAAAGCTCTATATTAGAATTGATTACATATGAGGAGTGTGATACAAGTTGTACTTTACTTAAGGAACCTAAAAATATTTTTTCATGATGCAGAGCCCTCTGTATTTATCTTCAAGGAAGCTTAGTTCAACTCAAGGGATTCACAATAGGCTGGTACACCCTCAAGGAACCAAGAACATCTCAAAGATTACAATAAAGAACCATGACATTATACACCAGTAAAGACAACATCTTCACTCACACAATCAGATTGCTATGTCTGATTGAATTGTTTATAAATTCAATTATACATATATTATTTCCAAAATATTTGGAGGAATTGTTCCAAACTAGGCATAGTAAAACATATTAAAATATGGTACCCATCCAATAAACCAATTACAAGTTATGGTCTTTGTATCAAGACCCATTTTCTCTGTCATAAACCAGAACCAAAACTGGTAACCCTGCCTAGGGCATCAAATATCTTTCACAAAAAAAAATTAAATAATCTCAAACCAATTCCAAATTATCCATCTATGATTCTAGTCTCCAAATCTGTAAGCCATTTATTTTTTCCATTCATATATGATTTTTCAAGCACAAATCCCTGCCTTCATCTTGAATGGATATCTTTAAAAACCAGTTTCCACTAAAATGCTCATAACTTTCACAAATTTAAATTAAAATGATCCAAACAAGTTGTAAATGAAAGTTAGTTCACATATATTTCCAATGAATATTATTAGAGGTCCTGAGTCTCCAAAATTTTTCCGTAACACATGCTGGAACATGACTGTATTCAGAAAATCTTAAATCTGCAAATACCCATTATCACCAAAATGCACATAACTTATTCATTTCTTCATAAAATAAATTCAAACCAAAGCAAAAAGAAATTTTATTCACTGATCTATCCAAATATACAAATTTTACATGGTTTATAGGCTGTAATTGTCCGTACAAGACCTGGAACCAACACTAAAACTGAAAACCAATCAAAATAACAACTCAGAATATTACCAAATTTGTTTCAAAATGTATCTATTATTTTCATTAATTATTTGTATCAACCTTACATCCATTTTTATAGATTTTTTATTTGGTTATAACTTCCAAACCATGCTTTAAACTAACCCTTCACATTCTTTTGACCCTTTTGCATTCTTGACAACGTTTTATGCATTTTATACATTTTTACATTTCAACTTTCATACAAACCCAACCTAGACCAACATTATGACTCAAATGACTTTATATGGATGTAAATAGATCCATTCACCAATTAAATAAACATTTTTACATTATTTATCATATTAAGACCTCCTTTGACAACTTATTACAAATGGCTTCTCTAGCTTTTATATCTTTGTCTTCTTCAAATTTAGGTGCCTCTGCACCAGTTCACTACTTCCCTGTGAATTAGAAGGAAGCCCAATCTCTGAAATTGCTATGGTAGAATCCACTATTCCTATTGAACTGAGTAAAGGCCATAAACTGCATGTTAACCCCAAATTGACATCCATACAGATGGAACAATTATAAGAATTGCTTCAAAAGCATGAGAAGACTTTTGCTTGGGATTATGATGATATGAAAGGATTAAGCCCTACATTGTGTACCCATAGGATATACATTAATGAAGGTTGTCAACCATTTTGTCAACCGTAGAGGAGGATAAATCCAAGCCTCAGAGAAATAGTCAAAATAGAATTGCAGAAACTACTTGATGCTGGCTTTATCTATCCTATATCTGATAGTAAATGGGTATCACCGTTGGTTATATTACCTAAGAAAGGAGAAAAATGGAGAATTTTTGTAGATTATAGGGAGTTGAATAAGCCTTCATAGATCAAGTTTTGGATACACTAGCTGGAAAAAAGTACTCCTTTTTAGATGGATATAGTGGCTATAATCAAATCAGTATTGCTCCTGAAGACCAAGACAAAACTACATTTACCTGTCCATGGGGTACTTTTTCATACTCTGTTTTACCATTTGATCTTTGTAATGCTCCTGCAACATTTCAATGGGCTGTAATTAGTATTTTTGCTGATATATTACATGATTGTATGGAAATCTATATGGATAACTTTACAACATTCGGAGTTACTTTTGAAGAAGCAATGATAAATCTTGAAAAAGTTTTGGTAAGATATCAAGAACATAATTTGGCACTAAATAGTGAAAAGTGTTTCATGCTCATGCAAGAGGGTGTGGTACTCAGTCATTTCATATCTACTGTAGGTATATAAGTAGACCCAACTAAAATTGAGGTAATTCAAACATTACCCATACCCACTAAATTAAAAAATATCAGATCTTTTCTGGGACATGCTGGATATTACAAGCGTTTTATAAAAGACTTTAGTAAAATAGCCAGTCCCTTGTATAAGTTGCATTCAAAAGAAGCTGAATTCAAATGGACACTTGAGTGTGATAAAGCTTTCCTATAGCTTAAGAAACTTTTGACCACAACCCCAATTTAACAAGGCCCTGATTGGAACCTAACTTTTCACATATATACAAATGCTTCTAATTATTCCATAGGAGCAGTTTTAGCACAGAAACACTCAAATCTTGAGAATGCCATTTATTATATTAGTAAGAGTCTTCATGGTTTAGAATTGAATTACACAGTGACTAAAAAATAATTTTTAGCAGTAGTCTATGCTCTAAATAAATTTTGGCATTATGTCACAGGTTATCCTATCTATGTTCATACTGATCATGCAGCAATCAAGTATCTCATGAACAAACTTGCTATAACTGGTAGGTTAGCAAGATGATTACTATTGTTACAAGAATTTGACATAACCATATTAGATAAGCCTAGAAAAACAAATTTCGTAGCTAATTATTTGTCAAGAATCAATCATCATGATATTGACACTACTCTGGTAGATGATGCATTTTCAGATAAACATTTGTTTCATATTATTGTTAAAGTTCCATGGTATGTAGATATTGCTAACTACATTGCAACTAATAGGACACCAACACATTTTTCTTATAAGGAGAGAAAGCTGCTCATACAAAAAAGCTTCCATTTCTCATGGATAGACAATTTTCTATTCTATACTGGACTTGATCAAGTTATGTGTAGATGTGTAAGAGAAGATGAGACATATGATATTTTGCATGCATGTCATAATGAGCCCTGCAGAGGACATTTTGCAGCCAAAAGAATAGCTTTCAAAATCTTAGCTACTGATTACTATTGGCCTACCCTTCATAAAGATGCAATCAATTATACAAGGAAGTGTGACCAATGCCAAAGAATGGGTCACCCAACCAAAATAGATGAAATGCCTCTAAACCCTCAAATGGTGTTAACACCATTTGACAAATGGGGAATGGACTTCATCAGTCCTATTGATCCTCCATCCAATGGGAAGTCTTATATTTTGGTTTGTATTGACTACCTAACCAAATGGGTTGAGGTTAAGGCTATGAAACATGCCCGTGATGAAAAAGTTATTGAATTCCTGTATGAAGAGATTTTTACATGTTATGGAGTTCCTAAAGAATTGGTTACTGATCAAGGCACACAATTTACTTCTAACCTGATTTCAAAATTGATGAAATAGTATAACATCAGGCATCACAAATCCAGTCCTTACCATCCACAAGCCAATAGACAAGAAAAAGTTACCAACCGTGAGCTGGAAAATATTCTAACTAAAACAATCCATTTGCATTGCCGAGATTGGACCAGCCAGTTACAAGAAGCTGTTTGGGCTTATAGAATAACTTGGAAAACCACTATCGGATTCACACCATTTGAGCTTTTGTATGGGAAAGTGGCAATGCTTCCAATTGAATTTGAACACAAGACTTTAAGAACAACCTTGACCTTAGATATTGATCTTCCTGCAGCACAAAGATAACATCTCCTGCATCTTAATTTTTTGGATGAAATGTGCAAGACCGCTTTAGAACATACTGAACTGGTGCAAAAACAGAGAAAACATTGGCATGATTCTCATATCCTCAACAAATAGTTCAAAGCTGGTGACTGGGCATTATTGTATGATTCTCTCTTTAAAGATATGCTAGGGAAGCTACAGACACGATGGTTAGGACCATATCAAATCATCCATGTCTTTGACAATGGAACAGTTCAACTAACCACAATTGATGATATGCCTTTCAAAATGCTCGTCAATGGTCATCAACTTAAACTTTAAAAATAGCCTCAAACAAAAGCTGAGTTCATGCAACAGTTCAAACAACCAAATCCAACAACAACTCAAGTACCTCTTCCTACAGCCGAAGGTGAAAACATTCTGCCTGCTCCTCTTCAACATTAATTATAATTTGTATGTCGATAATAATAACTTTATGTTCGCATAAATTCCATTTTCTTTTCATGATATTTCTTTCCATTCATATCTTAATCTTCCATCCACCCACCTCACTCCATTTCTTAATCTTCCATCCACTCACTTTCTACATACTAACATTTTTGTGTTTTCAATCAAATCCGCACATGCTAATGGATGCTGCCATTTACATTATTTTTGCCACCTTTTTTTTTGACCATGTGACAATCCGCTTGGTAGGTATAAACGTTTTCAAAGTATTATTCATTTATAAGTTTGCATATTTTGTTAATTATATCTAATACTGCATAATCTTTATAATTACGATGTATTCTAGTCCCTAATCCATACTAGTCTAACACATGAGGACACTTGTTGTAAAATTAGCAGGGGGCAGGGGAGTGTCATACTATCCAATGACATGCCTGATTAACTGTGATGATTTTCAAAAATCTTGGCATTACCCTTTATTAATGAGAGCTTTTTTCCATAAGTATGCCATGTCAAGTGTTGTACTCCCACTTTTTGAATGAATTTTTCTTTGTTCGTGCCAAACTTTTTGTGCTAAGCCATGATGTGAACTATTTTTAAATTTTTTTTGGCATTTGAACCATGTTTCCGAATGATTTCCACGCAAATTCATGATTTACTTTTACCTAAAGTTTAATTATGGCACATAACAATTGGTTATGGCAATTAATGTTCCCAAAAAGAAGCGATGAAGCATCTGAGAAATAACGCAGAGTTTTGAAGTTGCATTCAGAAAGGGAGAGGGAAACAGAGTAGCAGAAGTATCAAGAAATGGGAGGAGGTTTATAGAGAAAAGAGCCAGTTGAGCATATTTTGTTGCTCTCTGATGTAGAAGCAGTAAGAAGATTCAATGCATGCGGGTGGTTAGGTTATTTTTTGAATTTAATAGCATATGATGAAGAAGCAGCTGTAAAATTCACCAGGACATTTGATGAAGGTGAAGCTTCTGTGTGGGGTTTGATAGTAATTGCAATAGAAGAACGAATTGTAGAAGTAACAAGGTTACCTCCTGTTGGAGAGCATTATCTGAGCTCGCATGACCCTAGGTCAGCAAGGGCCCAATTCACTACCCCACATGACCCTCCATTGGATGTTACAAAGCAGGGGTGCAAGAGATTGTCTTTGTCACCTTTATACCCTGATCTAGCAATGCATGTCATTAGGTATTTTACTTGTGAAGGCAGATTTTCTCACTTACATGCACACCATTTTAAGTTGCTTAGTTGTATAAGGCACAATATTGCCGTGAATCTTCCAAATTTTTTGTATAATATGCTCTGTATTAGTGTGGAAGAGACTCAAAAAGGGAAAGATGATTCTATCACTCACCATGCTTTGATTAAGTTGTTAATAGAAAGGTCTCTTAGGGATGTATCCCCTTTGACATGGGATGACTTTGTGAAATTTAAAACTCTACAACCCCAAGTTGACCCTAGTGAACGGCATGGTGAGGAAAATGTAGTTCCCAATAGTGAACTTGCAGAACAAAATATTGAGGGAGCTAAAATAGAAAATGCACAAGGGATTGAACTAGAATTTGCTTCTACTCAAGCAAATGTGCCTCCACCTAAATAGGACATCCCTAGGCCCACTACTAGTCAAGCTAAAAGGAAACGAAAGTTACCAGAAGAAACCATTGCTCAACAAAAACCTAGTCCTACAATTAAGCAACAGAAGAAAATGAAGAAAGTTCCTGTAGAAACTAATCCTACAGTAGTGATATGTAAAAAAAAAAGTAGCCAACAGACAATAGTACAAGAAGAGACTCCTTTGCGGAGAAGCCCTAGAATGAGAGGACAGATTTTTAAAAATCCTATATTGTCTAAAGCACCTGCCCCAAATTATTCTATGCAAATAATTTTTGACCATTCTTCCCTTCACACTAAGATGAAAGAAGCTTCTGGTAGTCCTCCTGTAGCATGTGAGCAAGAAATTAATGAAACCTTAATGGATTTACTAGGTGTTTCAAGCCATGAGAATGAAGTAGTTCCTAAAAGTCATGATTCAAATACTGCCTTAGTCCCTTATAAGTCAACATGGATCAATAGTTTGGCAGAACATCTATGGTGGGAATGGAAAAAGAAAAAAGATTATGAAGAGGATAACAGTGCCGTCACCTTGCAAAAACTCCTTTTCCAATTATATGGACACCATTTATTTGCTGAAGCACTATGGAAAGAGGAGAAGAGAAGAATGAGCAAGATCATAACATCACAAAATGAGGAGATTGAAGAATTAAAAGAATAGCTTGAAAGACAGAAACAGGGCATGGAACATGCACTTAAATTAGCTGATCAAGCTCTTGCTTGCAGACCACCTCCTCGAGTATATGCTTTTTGTTTTGAAGAACAATATCTTTTGTTTTAGTTGATGTTAACCCTCAGAAATATAAATGCAAAATTCAAAATTGCACAAGAGTTTTATGGGTTGTATCAAACCTTCCCACCATGGCAGTAAAATCTATTGTGTGAGTTGTATATTCATAATTTTGTCATTCCTGCAAAAACTGAGTGAAATCCTTTGCTCTATATAGGAGATGTGCATTTGAAAGCTTTAATGTCATGGATTTCTAATGAGGTGAATTATGACAGACAACTGGTTAATTACAGAGATGAGGAGAGAAAAAAACCTTTACCCTTGAGGGCAGAAAGTAAACAACCAGAAGAAATGCTTCGAGACTGGTTTACATTAACCTATGGAAGAGTAATCCAGGCATTAGAAAGAAGGTATTTTCTGCTAGAGCCAAAGTATATGCCAAATATGAAAACTTGCCCTACTTTGCATTCCAAAGAGCTATGACCAGAGTAAGAGGTAGATGGGCACGGTTACTTGATTCTCTCAAGAAATTAGAGCCACATAGTACTATTAATTTGGAAGCAGCACTATATAGAATTCCAAAATATTTAGAACTGGGAAAGCAACTAAGGACAGAGCTATGGTGTCCTTTAACCATGCAACCTCCAATTCTTTTATGGCCCCTGTATGATATTGATGTTGACAAACATGATAAGTTGTAGGAAGACCACAGGCAAGAAGTATGGGAAAGGACCAGAGGATTCTATTACACCTTCAAGAGCAGCAGAAAGGGAAAGATAGAAGTTGGGGAGCTCAGATCTTTGACAAAGAAGTGTAATTCTTGAGAACAAGCATTAGTTTAGTAGGGGGCAAATGATGAGTCTAAAAAATGCCTTTATTTTGTTATGTTTAAGATACTTTATGATACTCTGTTTATCCTTGTTTTAACATTATAAGCCTATGTTTGATAAACCTTTGATGATTTATGGGGTAGAAAAACTATGTCATCTTTTGCCTAAATTATATCTAATATGCAGTATTTCATATAAATATCCAAATGTGCATTCTTATGCTTGAATTTAGTTTGATGGATGTTTATTTGCAAATATGTCTTATATCATAACTAACCTGATGATAAGGATTAGAGGATGAGCGGAAGAATCCAGAAGTTGGTTGCCAACATCATTCAAGGAGAAACGAGCATCAAGGAACAACCACGAAAAGGAAGTTATAGCCACTCCAGGAAATATGGTAGCGAATAAGGAGGAGTTTTTACGAGCCATTACCCTCTCTACATTTATGTTGTAACAAGCGGATGCTGCGACTTGATTTTTCCTTCCTAAATTTTGTTATCCTTCCTTTTTGCTTTCAGTTGTTCTCCTATATTCTCTCCTGCAGACTTAACTTTGAATAGTTACTTTTCTGTTATGTAATAAAGAGTAGATTCCCTATATATGTCGAGATTGACTCCTGTGTGTGAATTTTTTAGTTTTTGGTTTTCATAAGTTTTATTGAGTAAGAGAGAACACTTATTCATAGTTTGTTGTAGTTGTGTTTTATAATTTTGAATTATGTAATGGCTAATTAATGAAATGAATTAGTTCTCTTTAGTTTCTATCCTACATTGGTTGATTAGAGAAGCCAACCAAGGGGGCACACTTGGAAGGTGGATTATATTAGGATAGAATAGATTTATTTTACTAAGCATTAGCAGTATTTTAAGTAAGACGTAGCTAGTTAATTCCTTCCTATAGCATCACACTTCATGAACATTCCTGCAGCATCTGCGAGAATAGTCTAATGGATGAGTCAAGATGGAATCTTTGTTATCTTTTCATTGTGTTTTCAACATTCATAGATTTAGTAGTTTCCTTTCCACAGCAGTAGTGTAGTTTCTTTCCTTTGCAGTTTTACTTTCTTGCAGCACAAGCATAATGACTCATCAAGGTACCTAGTGCACATACTGTGCCGACCATTTCAAGTATATGTCCATGGGTTGAAAATTTAAATGCACCTCATGGTAGGGTAAAATTATTCCTTAGCTTGAATAGATTATTCCTAAGCCAGGCCTAGTGCATGACTATGGAACACCTATTGTGAGGTGGTTCAATGATGTTGTGCAATATAGAAATGCAATAGGAGCGGAGTAAGCCAGTTTGATATTACTGCCAAGCATCTAGAATCAGCAAGTGCTGACTAACATAGAATGTAAATATGAGTTTGTAACTTCATTGATTCATATGTAAACCATTTTCATGGCCAACATATGATGAATCCCAAAGGATTAAATGATAAGATCAACTATTTTGTATTTCCTATGCAATCTACATGCAGCCAATAAGAAAAGTGCACAGAATGAGTAGGAAGCAAAGATTCAATATGGATCATAGATCCATACCTAACCCTAAGTCTTCAAATGTCTTTATAACGAAGATGAACTCTCATTAAAAAAAAATGGATGTACAAGGGTGTGGAAGGAACACTATTTCAGACTAAAGAGTATTAGATCTCAGAGGATCAAGATTAGAGAAAGTAGATCAAGTGCTTGTATTCAGCAAACGAAGGATTGTAAGCTATCAGGTTTATTGTATTTAATACTCTATAGCAATTGTATTAGAATGAAAACCATATGGTGATAGGTTAGCTTAGCAGCTATTTTGTAGATCCTTTAAATAGGTGATTAAATCCTTTAACAGGGTGACACTTCATATAAAGTGTTTGTAAATCCTTTAACCAGGTCACTATTGATACAGTGTAAAGCCTTTAATAGGGCAGGCCTTTAACAGGGTAGACCATCAAAAGTGGTTAAATATTATTACTACAATGATTTTGTGGGTATCATCCCCACCCCAGTTTTACCTTCTTTTTTTTGGAGGGTTTCTAGGTTACCAAAATCTCAAGTGTTATGTGGTGATGCTTATGTGTTTCTCATAATTGTTTGATATGTTCATATGCATGCAATCTACTTTCAGTTAAAAAGTCTTAATGATCAAAACATAGTACTTTTGATTCACCCCCCCCCCCCCCCCCCCCCCCCCTCTCAGAAGCATTTTTCCTATTTGAATATTCCAAATATTGGTACCAGAGCAAGGTTCTCACAAGATGAAGTCTAACAACTTGGAGAAAAAGATCTAAAGATGGAAGTCTTCAAACTTGGGAAGATTATTGACAATCAAGTGATTAATGTGCAACTGGCTCTACACAAAGTAGAGGAAGCAAGGGAGGAATTGAAAAATCGTTGAAGAAAAGGAAGGATATAGCCATAGCTAAAAATGATATAAACTATAAAGAGATTGATACCACAAAACTGTATGCCAATGGAGATAGAAAAGAGTTTGATGCAGCAATAGTAGAACTGATGGAGAAAAACAAAGTTCAAGTAGAAGAGATAAGATCTCTCAAGATGGAACATGAATCACAGGCTATAATGTTATGTGAAATTACTGAACAAAAGAAAAGAGTAGTTGAGGAAAAAGTCATGATGGAAAATGACAAAAGAAATCTTGCAAATAGACTTGAAGAAAAATGTACTAAATTAACGAGGATCTCAAACATGCAGATGGATACACTTGCCCAAATGATGAACCTTCATCATGAACTCAATATGAAAGATATTGAGATCTCTACTTTGAAGATACGGAATGAAAAACTGAAGAATGAATTAAACAAAGAAAAAGAGGTAGCAGAGAATCTCAACAAGTCAAGTGCAGCCATCAAGTATTTTGAACAGTTGCTGAAATCTCCAAAATCTACCCATGATACATCAAGACTTGGATACAATAGCACTAAAGTTGGAGAATCATCAACGAGTGTTCAGCAAAGAAGTGACAAAGGTAAGGATTCTAAACACACTTGTCATTACTATAATAAAAAGGGACATACTATTAATATTTGTAGGAGTAGGAGATTCAATTAGCCAAATATACTCAAGAGCAAGAGTTACTGTCACAAGTGCAACATGCAAGGACATATAACACAAAATTTCAGATCCAATGTCACAAGGACTCAAAGGTTTGATGGACATTGTCATAATTGCAATAAGTATGGACATAGAGCATTTGAATGCAGATCAAAGCCTATGTGGACATCAAATCAACCAACAAAATCAAAAGGAAATGAAATCCACTATCATTGGGATTATAACACTAGGTATAGCTATCATTATTGTTAGGAATATGGACATACACCCCAGAATTGCATAAGAACACATTTCTAGGGAAACTATAAAAGATTGTTTAGCCAAACTACATGTTTCAATTGTTTGAAAATTGGGCATAGCAACAGAAACTATCCTACAAGGTCAAAGGCACCCAAGACTGAAGAAAATAAGGGCAAAGAAAAGATTGATGTTGAAAAGATAAGGGGGCAAATGAATAAGACTTGGAAAAAGAGAGATGAGTGCAACACATCAAGTGGAGGGATCACTTCACCCAATGGGTCAAGTGATCACACTTCATCAAACTAAGCATGAGAAGTCTATGGGACTGATATACAAAGTTATATCACACATCATTCCCAAGACAAAGAAGCAATGCAAAGTATAAATCTACATGAAACAAGATGTCAAGAAAAAATCTAAATGATGTTACCGAGCTGTCTTTGGATGCTGAGCTAAACTTCAACACATGCCAAGTTCCTAATAGTGATCGAGTTGATAACTGATGCTGAGTTGGTTAACTCCAAAGAAAGCTGAGTAAAGTGGAAGTATAGTACAAGCTGAGTAATGTTAAAATCCATCAGAAGCCAAGCTAGCAGTTGAGCATTTAATGCGATGAAAATAGGGTATATTATCGTGATTCCAATCAGTTTTCCTCATCGTGATCAAGAAACAAAGAAGAGAAAGAGAGTAGAGTGACTTTATAGAAGAGAATCCAACATTTAAAGTAGATTACAACATCTCTCAATGTGTTTTCATTGATCTTGAGGTATTTTCATTTGTGCCAAGCTACGCAATTTCATATTTCGTAAAAAGGAAACCCTAGTTTGCATAAATGACATCAAGTTTCAAGAAAATTGAGGAGAAAGAGTTGTTTGAAGTTTAGTTAGTGTCCAATGAGGTCAAGCAACCTAAGTTTCATCCCATCCCTAAAGTTTCATACAAAAATGACCCAGCCGAAGCTCTTTCCCAAATACCCCCAAAAGTTGTAATGGTTCAAGACGTGAGAAGATGCTACAATTGTAAGATAGGAGCCCTAGGAGATATGGAAATAAGGCAAGTCTATGAGAAATTGTGTGTAGATGGAGTCTTAAAAGATGAATTCAAAATTTTTGAAAGAAAGGATTTGACCCGAGTTTTGAACTTTCCCACCGTATTCAAGACAGAATGGGTTAAACTTGTGTTAAGCAAAATTCATGGTGGAAGTCTTTGGATGGAAGATATTCCCATCAAATTAACCAAAGGAATCATACATAGGGTAACTAGGTACCCTACCCTAGATCGGTTCAAAACCTTGAGAAGTGAATTGAAGGAGGTTATTGAAAAGAACACCAATGCATAGTGGAATAAAAGAGGAATGATGATTCACACAATTCAGGATCCTCTAGTTGAGTTTGCTATTAGAGTCTTTGCCCATAAGTTATATTAATCAAGTAGACTCAATAGTGTACCATGTATTGCAGTAGATGTAGGTTAAAAATTAGTGAAAAAGGATCATACTTATGATCTTGTAGAACTACAACTACAATAGATTACTGAAAACCTAGCTACCATAAGAAGGACAAAGGGTGCTCAATGCAAATTTGGAGCAATTCTAGTTTGTATATTCTTTTATGTTTAGAATGAATTCCCCTCTTTAGGAAAAGTTATGTGGAGGAATGATAGAACTATCATTGCCCAAATCAATGAATAAATAGAACAGATGGGAGAAAATTTGGATACACTGATGACAAGTTATTTTGAGGATTTCAAGAAATCCATGAAGCAAAGATCAAGAATACCAGTTTCCTTAGTGGAAAAACATTCTAATGATTTTTGCATCTTAGTTGACATTGATTTCACCTATATTCAAGCAGTAATTCCAAGGGTGAGATGGCTAAGGCCATTTGGATATGAAATCAATATAGATGAAGCTTCTACAACAATAACTACATTAGTGGTAGAAGAAATAGATAAAAGTGCTCCACACTTTGGCACTTATGATGTGGTAAGATCAAAGATAAATATGGAGTTAAAGACTACCTCCACATTAAAGAAGAAAGACAAATTGTTGAAAAAGATTAAAAAGAAATTTGGTGACAAAATTGAGGCTAAATCAAAAGAAGATGAAGATGACAATGATGATGATGAAGATGAACAAGAACAAGGCCCAATGAAATTGACCCAAGGCCTAAGTGAAGACAAGGACAAAGGTGCAAAGGAAGAAGAAGCCAAGGTAGCACCAACTAAAGCTGAGTCAAAGAAAAGGAAGACAATAGAACAACCTCCAACTCAGCAAAAACAAAAGAAATCTACTATTCCATCACCTCAAAAGCCAACAACCTAAGCCGCAACAAGGGCCTCCACTAAAAAGGCTAAAGAGGAAGCTACAAAGAAGAAACCAATCAAGGAAGCATAGGATGAGCCAAGGAAAAAAAGAAGATATGTGGCTCAACCTGATACTGATGAAGAAGATCAATCTAAAAAGGTAAGCCATTTTTTAGTTGATACTTTATGTAAAAAGATTGGAAATGGTGATTTAAGCAACTTAAATAAAGTTGATTTCAATAAATTTACTAAAGAAGAATAGAATAGGATAGAGGAAACAGTTTATGGAATGATGGCACAGTTCAAGTACACTCCTCTTGAACTAGATGGACAATTGCCAAAAGAACTATCTAAAATTGTAGAAGACAGATGGCATTTTTGTTTGAAAATGGAGAAGGAGATGAGGGAATCAACCCTAGCAAGCATATTGCCTAATTTGACTAAGAAACAAATAAATAAAGTAGTCAAAAGGCATAATACTAGGTTTACACCTAAGTATAAGGCATTCTTCATTCTCCAAAACAAGATGGAAGAAATTGTTCAAAGAACAATGAAATCATGGAAAAACTTGTACAAAAAGATTGAAGATTTTCTTGAAGAAGAATACAAGGAAGAAGCTACCGCTCCACCAGAAGAGAGAAGAAAAAGGAGAGAAGAGAAGACATTAGTAGATAAGGGAGAAGAAGAAAAGAAAGAAGAAGAAAAGAAAAAAGAAGAGGAAGAGAAAGAAGAAGAAGAAAAGAAAGAGGAAGAAGAAAAGAAAGATGGAGAGGAGGAAGAGACACAAGAACAAGATGTAATGGCAACAACTAAGCAAAAGCACCAACTAGACCAAAGTGTGCAAGACACACAATTACCACCCTCTAGCCCTCCTCATGTACCCATCACACTTACAATAACTATAATTAAAAAAGATGTGCCTGACACTTCTGGTCAAAACATCAATCCATTAACTATAGAAGACCTCAAAAGAATCCTTGACCAATCTATGCAGCAAGCAAGATTGTGTACAGATCTAGTATTGGTCAGTATGGATGAATTACAAAAACTAGTAGAAAGCACAGTTAGAGAAAAGGTGAATCCACAAGAACCACCTTCCATCATCTCTACAACTACTAGTGGTCAACCTCAAATGCCCACAGTTATTTCATTAGGCATAGTTGACACCTCAATATAGAAGTTGACTGCAGCTGTAGAAAAAGAAATAGAACAAACAAGACAGACTATTACATCTGATCCTATAGCACAAACAGAAGATGCACTTCCTAAGATTACTATAATTGATCAAGGTAGTAGACAACAGGAAGAGAAAATAGAGGAAACCCCTAAAGAGCAAGAGGCAATAGAAACATTGATAAATTTTCCTACCTTGGGAACTCCTTCACAACATCCATTGGAAATATCTACACTTGGATCTAGTACTACAAAAGTTGCAAGGGTACTTCACTATGGAGACCCTGAATTAGATGAGGAGATAGTCATACTAGGATATGACTCAAAAATAATAACCATTGATCAAATCAATGAGGTGCAGGAAGCACTGAATAGGAGAAAGAGACAAGAGATACTCAGGAAGGAGTATAAACAAAAGAAAACACTACATGAGATTAAGGACATCTTTATGGATGCCTTCAGTTTGTAGTCACCAGATGAGTCAAAGCATATCATAGAGAAATTATTAGATATTGTTGACTAGGTGACAAATGAAGACCAAGAGACAAATGCAAAACTTATAGAATGGTCTAAAAGGAAATTCCAAGGAAAAGTAAATGAGCAAGTATCAAGTCCAATTGCACTCTCCCAAGTTGAATTGGAAAAGCTAATAGATAAGGTGAAAAGGGTACTTGAGAATATATTTTCATTGTATAAAAAGTTGTGTGGTTTTTCATACTTCACACAGGAGACAAGCCAAAAGACATTGAGCTTGGAGAGAAATTTAAATATCTCAAGCATGCAGCTACCAAAAGATCCAGCTCAAAGTGAGAAGAATTTTGCTCAATCACTTCACACTCAAAAAGAAATAGCTGTATTATCAGCAGATGAGGCCAATATCAAGGAAAAACTAATACAACTCCAGTCTTCCATTACCCCACATTTGGAAATACTCCATAAGGAACAAGTCTATGCAGAAATTGTTCTCAAGAAAGATCCCAATCTTTCTACTTCAAATGGACTTATACATCTTGTTGCAAAGACTGCCATCCAACACAAGTCACTGGAAATTGCTTTGAACAATTGGGATGTAGCTCTTAGGATGATTATGGAGGTAAACAACACATTTTTGGTGAAATATGGTCTTAACCCTTAAAATCCTTTGACATAAGTGTCAAAAAGGGGGAGATATATATCTTATTAATAGAGGGGGAGATATTATAAGATGAATGAGAGAATGGGGGAAATAAAACCAAGGAAACTAAGGTGAGCATGATATACAGATAATGTCACAAACAACCAACTCAGGAGGAGTTACAATAATTTTGAGTTACAATATTTTTGAGCTATATATATTGTAAGTTACACAAATTTTGATTACAGTTTTTTTTAAAACCTTTGTATATACCAAGCAAATTAGTTAATGTACTCATAAGATCAATTAAGTGTTTTTGTCACTCATGTCAAAGGGGGAGATTGTTAACCTCATTATGGTTTTTGACACTTGAGTGCCAATACACTTAACCACTTTCTATATTGGAGCCAAGTACACCATGAGCCGAGTTAGGAAAGACTTCAGGTGCCGAGTGATCTTTAGGTGCCGAGTAGTCTTCAGATGTTGAGTGCAGATCAGGTGCCGAGTGAAGTTTAAGTGCTGAATGACTTTAGGTGCCCAGCATGATACAAGTGTCAAGTGATATTTAAATGCTGAGTCATAGATGATGTCAAGCAATACAAAAATGCAACAGGAGTAGAGTAAGCTAGTTTGATATTAGTGTCGAGCATATGGAATTAGCAAGTGCTGAGTAACATAGAATGTACATATGAGTTTGTAACTTCATTGATTCATATGTAAACAAATTTCATGGCTGACATATGATGAATCTCAAAGGATTAAATGATAAGATCAAATATTTTGTATTTCCTATGCAATCTACATGCAGCCAATAAGAAAAATGGAGAAGGCATGCAACCAATAAGAAAAGTGCAAGGAATGAGTGGGAAGCAAATATTCAATATGGATCGTAGATCCATGCCTAACCCTAAGTCTTCAAATGTCTTTATAAGGAAGATGAACTCTCATTAAAAAAGAAAAAGGATGTACAAGGGTGTGGAAGGAACACTATTTTAGAGTAAAGAGTATCAGATCTCAGAGGATCAAGATTAGAGAAAGTAGATCAAGTGCCTATATTCAACAAACAAAGGATTGTAAGCTATTAGGTTTATTGTATCTAATAATCTCTAGCAATTGTATTAGAATGAAAACCCTATGGTGATAGGTTAGCTTAGCAACTATTTTGTAGATCCTTTAAATAGGTGATTAAATCCTTTAATAGGGTGACACTTCATGTAAAGTGTTTGTAAATCCTTTAATCGGGTCACTATTGATATAGTGTAAAGCCTTTAACAGTGTAGGCCTTTAACAGGGCAGACCATCAGAAGTGGTTAAATATTATTACTACAGTGATTTTGTGGGTATCATCCCCACCCCAGTTTTACCTTCTTTTTTTTGGAGGGTTTCTGAGTTACCAAAATCTCAAGTGTTATGCGGTGATGCTTATGTGTTTCTCATAATTATTTGATATGTTCATATGCATGCAATCTACTTTCAGTTAAAAAGTCTTAATGGTCAAAATAGAGTACTTCTGATTCACCCCCCCCCCCCCCCCTCTCGGAAGCATTCTTCCTATTTGAATATTCCAACAATTATATCAATTGTTGACTTTGTTGAGAACTACACATTGCAACCTCAAAATGAGATACAATCTTAGTATTACAACTCCATTCATGTTGCTATTTTTGTCCACATAACATATAGACATGCCCCTAATAGTGTTAAAGATAATCAAAAGATTGTTAGAGATTACCATTTTTATATGAGTGATGATAGATCTCACTCTCACAAGTTTGTGCAACATTGATTTGAGAATTATTTTGATTTTTTATAAGAGCATGGCATTGCTATGGATAGACATATCATTTGGTCAGATAATTGCATAGGCCAACTCAAGAATGCTCACATGTTTTATTGGTTTTTCAAGATGCACATAGAGAGGGAGTGCCTCACATTTTAATTTTTTTTTAGTCTAGCCATGGAAAATGGGAACATGATGAAGTAGGGGCATGTGTGAAGAGAGCTCTAGCTAAGAAGAAATTGAAGATTTTAGGAGTAGAGCTTCTTGATGCTCGTAGCTTTGTTGATTGGTGTAGCTTAGCATTATCAAAGGGGGGGGGGGGGGGGGAATCTTGTTTCAGTAGTACATAAGTTCTTTTGGTTAGTTGATGAAGGGTCCATAGGTGATAGATTAGATTGTTGTATAGTGAGAGACTCATCAAACATGCATCCATTCCAAAGCTTTGATTATAGTACACGAACCATTTGGACATAATAACTACCTTACTTTTGTCTTAGTTATTTTCCATGTGATTGGGATAACTGTAAATCAATTGAGTGGGTGGAAACATGGTCTCCACATTATCTTACTCCATTGTCTATCATACCCTCTATCAAAAATGATGACATGAAAATTTTACTTGAGTATACCCATCTATTAGATCTTCTTTAGCCAGGAAATGTCTTTGCATTGGTTGCACCATAAGGGAATGATAAGAAATTAGATTAATGGTTAGCATGTTTTGTAAGAGGTAAACAAAAGCTTGCACCACCAATTACAATTGATGATGGATTCATATATCCTATTAGTTCAATGGTTGTTGCTGGAACATGGTTATGGACATACATTCTTAGAAGGAATGAAATTCCTACATTCGAAGATTATCAGAATCAAAAAATGTCAAGTTGTTGAAGCATCAAAGAAGACCATAAGTAAAATAACATTTTACTATTAGTAATGTTGATCATGAATCCTTATTGGTGGCCCTTAAATAGAGAGAGGACCCTACTGGAACACTCGACTAGGTATATTTACTTATGTTATTTTGTTCATAATGATTTGATGAATTGATGATTATCTTGTTTAATACAATAAGTTACAAATATTTTTTATGATATTAGAATGTAGGTACATCATGAAGAGCATCCATGCATGAAGATAAAAAACTAAATAAGGAGCAGAATGAAAAAAAAATCTATTCTATTTTTGATGCTACAATTTTTGACACTACGATTTTTCACACTACTATTTTTGACACTATGGATTTTGGTGTTGTGTATTGATGTAATAATTATGAAACACTTGAGATATTGTAAATGTAAACTTGTTTATTTAATGTAAGAAAAAAAGATGGTTTTACTTAATGAAATTTATGTGGAGGGACCTTAAAAATAATGATTTTAATACATACTAACACCAAACTTGCACAATTCCCAATGCCAAAAACTTGAGAGAGGTAAAAAATAATATTTTAACTTAATACTAACCCTATTGACACCCTTTTTCTAGCCACTAAGAGCCTCCATCATTTGCGGCCACACCATATCGAAGAGTCTCCAAGGTGCTCTAAGTGTGTTTCGAGGTTGATCTTCCAAGGGTCATAGCTTAGAGCTTGTGAGGGCTATTGATGAAATCTCAAATGCTACAGGATGGTCATGTTGATGTCTAAAATAACCTATCTCATTTTAAAGAGATCACATTCTATTTAGATTTAGCATAGCGATCTCGCTTGATGCTAAAACTCATAGTGTGCCTTACTTCATAGGTGCATCATAGCATAACTTTGAAACCACTAATCTTGGTAGAAAATCATCAGTGTCATTAGCTCTATATAGGTGAGTGAACCCTAGTGACACCATTGTTTCAACCAAAGAGAGCCTCCATCATTCACAACCACCTTGTAGCAAACCCTCTCCAAGGTGCTCTAAGTGTGTTTTAAGGCCAATATTTTGAGGGTTGTAACTTAGAGCTCGTGTGGGTATTAATGAAATTTAAAATGCTACAAGATGGTCATGTTGAGACCTAAAATAACCTATCTCATTTTAAGACATCACATTCCATTTGGATTGAACACAACAATCTTGCTCGATGCCAAAACTTGTTGTGTGCCTCAGTTCATAGGTGCATCACAACATAACTTTGAAACTATTGATATTGGCATCAAATTGTTAACATCATTATATCTACATGGGTAGGTGAACTCTCATGAAACTTTTGTTCTAGACACAAAGAGACACCATCTTTTGTGACCACACCATACCAAAGAGTCTCCAAGGTGCTCTAAGTGGGTTTCAAGGTCAATCTTCCAAGGGTTGTACCTTAGAGATCATGGGGACTATTGATGAAATTCCAAATGCTTTAGGATGGTTATGCCAAGGCCTAAAATAAACTATCTAATTTTTAAGAGATCACATTTAGTTTGGATTCAATAGAGCAATCTCGCTCGATGCAAAAACTCATGGTGTGCCTCAATTCATAAGTGCATCACAATGTAACTTTGAAACTCCTAATCTTGGCATCAAATCATTAGAACCATTAGCTCCAAATGGGTAGGTGAAACCTTGTGACACCCTTTTTCTAGCCATGGAGAGCCTCCATTGTTTTGTGACCACCCTATATTGAAGAGTCTCCAAGGTTCTATAAGTGTGTTTTGAGGTCGATCTTCTAAGGGTCATAATTTAGAGCTCATGTCAGTTATCAATGACATGTAAAATGCTATAGGACTTTCATTTGAAGACCTAAAATAACCCATCTCATTTTTGAGATATCACATTTCCTTTGGATTTGGCACAATGATCTTGCTCGATACCAAAACTCATAGTGTGCCTTAGTTCATAGGTGCATCACAACATAACTTTGAAACTATTAATCTTGGCATTGAATTGTTAATTCCATTAGCTCTAAATGGGTGGGTGAACCCCAGTGACACCCTTGTTCTATTTGTGAAGAGCCTCCATCATTTACGGCCACCCCATACCAAAAAGTCTCCAAGGTGCTCTAACTATGTTTCGAGATCGATCTTTTGATGGTCATAACATGGAGCTTGTGAGGGCTATCAATGAAACCTTAAATGCTAAATCATTGTCATGTTGAGGCTTAAAATACTTTTCCTCATTTTCAAGAGATGACATTCTATTTGGATTCGGCATAACAATCTCGCTTGATGCCAAAACTTGTAGTGTGCCTTAGTTCATAGGTGCATCACACAATAACTTTGAAACCATTGATCTTGGCATCAAATAATCACCTCCATTAGCTCTAGATAGATGGTAAAATCCTAGTGACACCCTTGTTATAGCTACAAAGAGCATCAATCATTCATGGCCACCCTGTACTGAAGAGTCTCTAAGGTGCTCTAAGTGCATTTTGAGGTCAATCTTTCAAGAGTCATAACTTGGAGCTCATGTGGTCTATCAATGAAAAATAAAATGCTATAGGATAATCATGCTGAGTTTTAAAATAACGTATCTCATTTTTGAGAGATCACATTCCATTTGGATTCAGCACAATGATCTCGCTCGATGCCAAAACTTACAACGTGCCTCAATTCATAGGTGAATCATAGCGTAACTTTGAGACTATTGATCTTGGCATCAAATTGTTAGTGCCATTAGCTCTAGTTGGGTGGGTGAACCTTAGTGACACCATTTTTCTAGATGTAAAGAGCCTCCATCATTCATAGCCACTCCATACTGAAGAGTCTCCAAGGTGCTCTAAGTGCATTTCGAGGTCAATCTTCTAAGGGTTGTAACTTGGAGCTCATGGGGGCTATTGATGAAATGTTGAATGCTAAAATACATTCATGCAAGGGTCTAAAACAACTTATATCATTTTTGGGAGATCACATTCCATTTAAATTTGAGATAGGGATCTTGCTCAATGCCAAAACTTGCAGTGTGCCTCAGTTTATAGGTTCATCATAGTGTAACTCTGAAACTATTGATATTTGCATCAAATCATCAACACCATTAGCTCTATATGGGCATGTGAACCCTAATGACACTCTTTTTATAGTTGTGGAGAGCCTCCACCATTTGTGGCCACCCCATACCAAAGAGTCTCCAAAGCACTCTAAGTGCATTTAGAGATCAATCATCTGAGGGTCATAACTCAGAGCTCATGGGGGCTATTGATGAAATTTAAAATTATATAGGATAATCATGTTGAGGCCTAAAATAACCTATTTCATTTTTGAGAGATCACATTCTGTTTGGATTCAGTATAGTGATCTCGCTCGATGCCAAAACTTGTAACGTGCCTTAATTCATAGGTGCATCATAGTGTAACTTTGCAACCACTAAACTTGGCATCGAATCATTAGAACCATTAGCTCAGGATGGGTGGGTGAACCCTAGTGAGACCCTTTTTCTAGCCACAAAGAACATCCATCATTCGCAACCACACCGTACTAAAGAGTCTCCAAGGTGCTCTAAGTGCATTTTGAGTTTGATACTTCAAGGGTTGTAACTCAAATCTTGTGGGGGCCATTGATGTAATGTTTAATGCTACAAGATGATAATTCTAAGATCTAAAATAACCTATCTCATTTTTGAGACATCTCATTCTATTTGTATTCAACATAGCAATCTCACTTAATGCCATAACTCGTAGCATGCCTCAGTTCATAGGTACATCATAGTCTAACTTTGAAACCATTGTTCTTGGAATCAAATCATCAATTACATTAGCTCTAGATGGGTGGGTAAGCCCTAGTAACACCCTCATTCTAGCCATAAAGAGCCTCCATCATTCATGGCCACCCTATACTAAAGAGTCTCCAAGGTTCTCTAAGTGTGTTTTGAGGTCAATCTTCTAAGGGTCACAACTCAAAGCTTGTGAAGTCTATCGATGAAATGTCAAATGATAAAAGATAGTCATATCAAGGTGTAAAATAATCTATCTCATTATTGGGAGATCACATTCCATTTAGATTTCATACGGTGATCTCACTAAATGCCAAAACTTGTAGTGTGCCTCAGTTTATACGTGCATCACAATGTAACTTTGAAACCACTGGTCTTGGGCATCAAATCATCAATACTATTATCTTCAAATGGATGGATAAACCCTAGTTACACCCTTTTTCTAGCTGTGGAGAGCCTCCATCATTCATGGAAACCCCATGCTGAAGAGTGTTAAGCTACTCTAAGTGTGTTTTGAGGTTGATCTTTTGAGGGTCGTAACTCAAAGCTCATGAGGGCTACTGATGAAATGTTGAATGCTACAAGATAGTCATGCCAGTTTCTAACATAGCCTATCTCATTTTAAAGAGATCACATTTTTTTTGGATTTGGCACAATGATCTCACTCTATACCAAAACTTGCAATGTGCCTCAGTTCATAGGTCCATCATAGTATAACTTTGAAACCGTTGATCATGGCATCGAATCATCAGCAATATTCACTTTGGATAGGTGGATTAAGCCTAGTGACACCCTTGTTCTATCCATAAAAAGTCTCCATCATTTGTGGCCACCCCATACCAAAGAGTCTCCAAGGTGCTCTAAGTGTGTTTTGAGGTCGATCTTCCAAGGGTCATAACTCAGAGCTTTGGGGGCTATGGATGAAACACTGAATGCTACAAGATGATCATGACAAGGACTACAATAACCTATCTCATTTCCAAAGTACTCTAAGTGCATTTGAGTGGGTGAACCAAGTGACATCTTAAGGGATTATAGAGATTATTTCAAATTAAACATTGCATCAAAATTTGATAACAAAGGTTATTAAAATGCTATTCACAAATTATTGCATTTGAATTGAATATAAAAAACATGATCAAAATGAGTGATATTCCATAAACATGAACAATACACATGATCTACAATAAATTAAACAATGTTATACTAAATTAATATGTATATCATTGCGCACATAAATGACAAAAATATATATCAAAATACATGTATCCCTAGACAAATTACACAAATATATATATATATATATATATATATATATCAAATTTCATGTTTCCATAGACAAATTATGCAAATATATATCAAAATACATAGATCCATATACAAAATGTGGCTGATCATGCCATCAGAATGTGTATAATATCAATTTTTTTGTATACATTGTGGCATATGTCATCTCAAAATATCTCATGACACATTCTATGACAACTATATGATGCAAGAGCATCCTGCGGTATAAGGGCAATCCTATGTCACCCAAAAAAAAATGTACTTAGACTTAGTTTCTTTTTCATGTGTTTTCATTTTTGGATACCCATTTGGGTCAAATAAAGGTTCCAACTCTCATAGTTCCACTATTAGTGTTCTGTGTTAGAGTTTTTAATCACCTTGGGATACATGTAAATGCCAAAAAAATAGGAGTATATATTTGAGCCATAATTTTGGTGAACTAGAAGATTTAAATTAGTTGGATGATTATAATTTTAATTTAGAGCATTCTAGAAAAAGAATCAAGTCAAAAGACCCCACGATTTTAAAGTTATTGCAGTTTTTCAGCTTCTGGGGGACCTCCTAAGAATGCTTCAAAGTTAGGTTAGGGGCATTAAATGATGTCAAATAGAGCCAAAAAATGGGGGACAAGAAATATTGTCCATAGGGCTATAGAAAAATTTGAGACCTTTCTAAAAATGTAAATAGTTTGTTAATCGGAGCTATGGTTCAAAAGTTATGTCTTCCAGAAGTTCGGTTACCATTTCTAAATTCTTCTAATTTTGTGCCGACTTCTCATGCAAATTCTGGAGCCTTCTAAATGGTTAGTGGATGCCAACTAGCACTTTCTAGAATTTATTCCTAATCCTTAACCCTTTGGGGTCTACTTAAGAACATTTTTGGCATTGTAAAAGGTAGTTCGGAGTGGAGTTTGAGAGAAGCTATTGGGAGAAGAAATTATCTCCAGATTTATGCTATTGTAAGCCCATAGGGCATGTTTTGGAGTTTGTTTCTCTACACTAAGTGTACTAGCATATTTTCATAGTTAAAAAAATTTTCCCTTTCCTATTGTGTCTATTCTATTATTTGGCTTGACTCCATCACTATACTATCCTATGTTGCTGGTGGGTGATCAAAATGCAACCTCTTCACTGCACTAGGTAGATTGGATGCCTCCTACATAAACAAAAAAGGAAAATCCAAAGTTAGACTACTAAATTTATATGATTCTATGTATCTAACATTGAATTTCTCAAATGAATAATGATCTTTTTTTTAATGAAGATTTATAGTATTAAACTTTCATAAAAAATGCCTCTCTTTTTGACCTCCTGCACTAGTCAGGAGTTCTCTCATATGTTTTTGGCAATGCTTGAACCTTATTGATTGTGGCCTGTGTATGTTCAAGTATGTTTGTTAGATGAATCTAAAGCTTAAGCTATAACATTATAATTCATAGAATTCTAAATTTATAACATATAATCAATAATTAAAACTAAACTTACTTGTGTCAATTCCTCCTCTAAATATAATGGTTGCATCAACAAAGATACAAAACCCTAGCATCCAACCTCCTATGCACTAGGTGTTTCCTATGAGATATAAAATACTAGTTTTTAATATCACAGAAATCAATCTTTAAAATAAATAAAGAAAAAAAAAATGATACTTATACATATGATGTGGCTCTCACTATGAATGGAAATGCCAAAGGATATGTGATGTGGAATCTGCCTAGACTCATCACTAGTAGCCATGCCCTATATAATAAAGAATGTAATTAAATTTCATTACCATAAATTTTTTAGAAGAATGCATTGATATCTAATCACTTTAAATGCACATAATTACCTTTCCCTTGTCAATGGGTTGGGCCTCATCCCCTGCACTCTACTCCCCACTGATAGGTGATAGTTGCAAGAGCAAAGAAAGATTAGAAATCATATATGCTCCAATATCAAATAGAAAAAATAATGAGAACGCAATATAATATACTATAGATGTCTCAAGACCAAATGAAATAGCCAAGAGCATGGCATTATCAACCTATCTGAGCTCCTCCTCAGTCATTAACTAAACATGAATGAAGATCACATACATGTATAAGTCAGTATGGATTTTAAATTAGAATTACTCTATTATAAAGATTAAATTTAAATCAGATATGTCATAACAAAAAAATGTATACACATACAAACATAGAATGATTCCATGCCTCTACATGCCCCTCCTCTCTCAAGTCAGGATGTGCAACCTTTATACATGCATCTAGCGTATCCTCCTCAAAGACAAACTGATACTCAAAAACATCACCTATGGGGCCTAGACAAATATTCTTGCATTTTATGGAAGTATGGGGCACACAAACATGTGATGAGCTCATCGATGATGAACTCACACCAATATCATTAACATGGGAAGGCAACACTAACCTAGCCTAGGATATCATTAGGCTACTCAATCTATGGATCACTCTAATATTTTGAGAGCTAGCCTCTATAATGATTTCAGGATGCTACATTGGAGGGCAGGGGGGATAGATCAGTAAGGGGGACCAAAGTGCTAGCTTTCTTCCATTGGGAAAAGGGTCTATTCTAAGGAGCTCCTCCTCCTACACCCATGTTGGGCCTCATGCTCAAATAGTTCACCTTGAGGCACAACACAAATTCAGCATACGATATTCTAATGAAATAAAATGGAACCTCTAAATTTTTGTGGAGGGATGTCAAAAACCATCCACCAATGATCCGAGAAGTTTGCACGCATAGCCTCATTTGTGCACCATTTAATTGATAGTTTTGGCTCCATGCATTCTACTTGTTTACCAATTTTTGGGTCAACAAAAAGGCTAAATATATCATCTTTAGTTATATTTAGGGTGGCAACCTCATCATAATCCAACCCATCATCAAACATGGCATGCATTTGGTCATGCCAATGAAGAGTAGCATTTTATTCATTGGTAACTGTTTCAATATTTTCCACTATGGTGTTTAACATGGATAACATGGGAGCCAATGTGGGTATAGTGTTATATGTGGTTTGCAAAACCCTTAGTTTGACAAAATTTTCAAATATCAAATCTTCAATTTAAGGATGGTTTTGAGGGGGTAGGGGATCATTTGGTGGATGGTTTTTTAGAGGGTACTAGATTTTTTGGTGGAGGGTTACGAGGAACATTGTTTCCTACCTCAATATCATCATTTGGGTCAGCCATATCTATCAATTTTCAAAACATAATTTCTATTAAAAAAAATCTAAATTTCAACAAATTCTATTAAAAAAATCTAATTTTTAACAAATTCAATTAAAAATAACTAATTTATAATAATATTCATTCAAAACATTAAAAAAAATTACCCTTATTGTATACTTGTTCCAAAAACTAATACCCAAATGGAGGTCAACACTCAAGCAAAGAAAAATGTAAATGTAAAAAGAGCAATCAATTTTTTTAAAAAAATTTATGTTATAGGTTTTGGGTATCCAATTTCATATCAGATACTCGATATAATATCAAGTATCTGATATGAAATCAAATACCTACTTACCAGTCAGATACCCAAAAATGCTTGGTCCTAACTTTTTAGCTTTGGTATCAGGATGGGTGGAAAAAAGTTACGGTGGATTTTGAAATACTTTTTAGACATTTTTAAACTCCACTTTTTTCAAATCGCCACTTTTTGGCACAGCATTATCTTGCACATACCCACACTAGGACAAAAGTTGATGTTGACGATAAAGAGAAGATATGCAAATAAAAATTTATTTCTATAGGGTCTATTGACATATACCTATCGATCCATATGATTGTGCAAGATCCTAGTCAAAGGAATTGAATAACCTGCATATGTAAATCATTTATCATCAGTTCACAAAAAATTTGGTCTAATTAATGTGTATATCTAAAAAATATTAGACGTGTTGTACTTAATATTTATATCTGCACATATGGTTTTGAAAGAAAAATTTGGTCACCTCACTTATCAAATTCATCCATATTTTAATGAATGAAAAATTTTCCCCTTACAATGCTCTATAAACTAAAAATTACATAGAAGAAATAAATTACTATTAGCATGAATGTTGATGCTATGAGAAAACATTATAGAATAGTGTTATGACTATGTTTGTCATTCATAACAACATAGTAAATCTGACAAAGTAGAAGATTGAGATTTATGTATTGAGGACATCACATTGCATATCTACCCATGCACAATTAACAACATATACTATAGTATGTATTTGACATGTGGTCAAGTATGCAGAACCTGAATTGATAGCATACAAAAGATATTCGTCATTTACTAAGAACTACAGGAAAATGGAGTATTGGGAAATAGTTTCTATTGTATGATCAATATAACATATTTTGCTTGGAATGAAGGGTTTCCTAGTTAATTGGAGGAAGTACACTTACCACTAATGATGTCAACAAGTGCACAGGTACAAAAGTTACATGTGTGGAAGTTTAGAAACAACTGTGAGCTAACAACATTAATTAATTGTGTATTTCATTTAATTAAATATGGAGCCAACTCTAATGAATGTTAAGTATATGGAACCAGCTCAAAAGATTAATAATTGATTATGATACAAAGGAAATATGTTTTTTGAGTTCTAGTGCTAAAGGTATGTGATTAAGAAGCAGAGAAGACTTGCAATTTGTGAAGTAGAAGAGCAAAGTAATATGCTAATGTGTGTAAGTGAACTTAAGGGTTACTAATAAGTTATAGATTTATTTCCATGGTCTAAAGGTGAAGGAGTCCAATGTACTAGACATAGGAAGAGAAAAGAGATTATTCCACAACTATTGTGTCGAGAGGAATAGTACCGAGATCAATTAGATAATAGATTTGTTGATCTGATCCTAATGTTGTTTGGACAGTGGGTTCAAATACCTTCTTCAACTCCTAACAAGGTTGGAATCTCCTAATAGGGATTCAAAGTCTCCTAATAGGGACTCTTTGTACTAAGCATTGTATCAAACTCCTAATAGAGTCTATCCCCTAACAAGTATTTAGATTAGTAAATTATTATGTGGGCATCATTCCCACCGAGGTTTTCCCTCTAATCAAGGGTTTCCCTAGTCAACATATCTAGTGTATGTGTGTTTGAACATTTCTTTATGATTTTTATTTAGTTTGGTTGATTAAGTAAGAATTATTTAACTTTGATATATAACTAATTCATCCCACCCTCTCAATTATATTGGTGAACTATTACTTCTAACAATTGGTATTAGAGCATCAATTCCTTGAAAGAAAGTTTAAACAACTTTGGGAGATCCATGGCAAATATGTTCAGAAAGGAAAATCCTAGATTTGATTGCACAAACTACAATAGCTGGAAGGACAAAAATGAAGACTCATCTCTTGTGCATGGGACTAGGATATTGACTTGTGACAAAGACATCCAAAAATATTGTAGAAGAAGACAATCTTGAAACCTACACCAAAGAATAGAGAGAAGTATTTATGTGTGACATAAGAGCAAGAGAAGCAATACTATTAGCATTACCTAAAAGTGAGTACAATTAGGTAAAACTACTTAAAACATCTCATGAAATTTGGAAAATTTTACAAGCTAATTATGAAGGTGATACACATGCAAAAAGAGTTAGATTGCAAAACTTGAATTACACATTTCAAGATGATAGAATGATGGAAGATGAATCTATGAGAAGCTATGTTGGAAGAATATCTAAGATTGTTGCAAGAATCACATCTCTTGATGGAAAGAAATATGATGATGAAGTGACATGGAAGATCTTGAAAAGTTTGACACCACCTTTCAAGTTAGAAGCACAAATGATTCAACTGATGATACCTTGCACTACTAATTTCACTAAGGAGATATTGCTTGGTAGATTGGAAGCTGTAGATGTATCACCTAATCTAGTAGTGTCAAATGAATACTAATTATTCAATGAAAGCATGTATAAAACTAAATAGTTAACACTTAAGATAAGACCAAGGTTATCACCAGAAAAGGAAGCAAACCAAGAATGGTAGGCTCCTTATGGTATAACCCATGATGAAGTGGATATGTCCTCGATGGGAGGGGATGTATGCTCACGTGATCAAGCTTCCAAAGGACGGGGGTTTTTACCAAGTGTGTGTATGGATGAGGGTTTCAACAATGGAGGTATGGAGGGATTTCAGTATTATGATGATATTTTGGTTGTTTCTAGGCTCTCAAAATAGCATTATAACTTTGCATGAAAGGTGGATTCTCTTTGTGAAGGGAGAGGGTTTCATTTATAGGCCAAGGGGTAGTGAAATGGATGGTTCAGATGTAAGGATGCAAGGATGGTGAGGGAGGGCTAAGATGCAGTCAAAGGGAAATGCAAGGATTGTACTTGTTTAGAGCCAATAGGGACATGCCACTTGTCACAAGGAGGATTAGTGTGAGAGGATAGGATAAGGGTTGGTCAAGGGGGTAATGAGGGAGGTTGAATATGTAAGAGGGATGTAAGAGTCATAAAGGGGGATGTAAGAGTCATAAATGTTGGAGGGTGAGGGTGAGAATGAGTTTGTTGACTTTATCTTGGGTTAGCAAGTCTTAACCCTTGCTTAAAGTTGTGCACATTATTAGGAGGGGGATTAGGCTTAGTTTAGAAAGGCAGTTAGGGGGAAAGTGACCTAGCTTTGATGGGATGGGTTAGTTAGGTGGCTAAGTGAGGTTAGTATGGTGAATAGGGCTGATTAGGGGTAAATGTTGGATTTAGGGATGTTTTAGGGGTTTAAATATTTTATTAAATGATTTATTTAATAAAATGAGGGTACAAAATTAAATTAAATAGATTTGAGAATTTATTTAATTTAATAGAGGGATAGGGTTTTAATTGATAAGTTAATTTTGGGTTATCATTCAATTTTATCAATCGAACTATAGTTAATTAAATTAATTAATTAAATATTGGATGATGATTAATTAATTAAATAGCAAATATTTAATCAATAATGTCCAGGGAAATCACTAAATATGATTACCTATTTGTGTAATCAGATTTAGGTATCTACATTTTGCCCCTCTTTGACATAGTGTTGAAACAACACTATTTCAAAGAAGTTCAGATATAAATGATATGAAGAAGACTTTGAAAGAAAAATGGTTGCCTCATTTTTGAGTAGAAGAGGAGAGAATGGATTGCATAATGCCCCCTCAAGAAGGTGGTAGGGAGAGAAGGTGAGGCTTGACAACTTCTTGAAAAGTACAAGAATGAAGGGTGAGCAGGAGGACTGAGAGTGGCTAAGAGAGGGGTTTTAAGGACACTCATACTCTTACTATGTGAGAATGATGCAAAGGAAAGCCTTGTGCACAAGGATAAGAAATGTGTAAGAACACTAGTTATAGGGGGAGGGGGAGGGTGATTTGGTTGTTTTGAAATTGAGCCCAAGGAAGTAATTGGGAAGATGATAGGGTTGGGGAGATTATGATTCTAGGATTAGGATTGGTGATGACTAAGATTATGATTGATTTAGAAGCTATGATTATGATTGATGTAGGAGCTATGATTATGATTGATGCATGAGCTATGATTATGATTTGATGCAAGATTAGATACTATGGGATTGACAGATTGGCTGGATCATGATGGTAGGATAAATTGGATGGGATGCTTTGATAGGATGGAATTCTTGGATAGGATGTGATGTTTTGAGAGAATGGAATTCATAGATAAGATGGGATATTTTGGATTCTTGGCTAAGATGGGATGTTTGGAATTCTTGATTGGATAGGATGTTTGGGATGGTTGGATTGGATGGGTTTCTTGGATAGGATGGGATGCTTTGATAGGATGAGATGTTTGAGATGCTTGGATAGGATGGGATGCTTGGTTAGGATATTATGCTTTGATAGGATGGGATGCTTGGATAGGATATGATGCTTTAATAGGATGGGATGCTTTGATAGGATGTGATGTTTGGATAGGATATGAGGCTTTGATAGGATGGAAGTGTGAAGTAATCCATTGAAGCTTGAGCATGGGGGTTTTCCAAAGGAGAGCACCACCATGTAGCTGAGCACTTATTTTGATATAGGAATATTGGGGATATGCCAAAGTTACTAAAAACATCAAGGCCTTTGTACCAATATTACATGGGACTAATGTGAAACAAATACACGAGGATTGCCCCAACATCACACATGAATCCTAGAATAATTAGAGTGGAAATGATATTGGGCAAACCCCAAGAAAATGATATTTCCCAAGTGCACCATGTAACCACAAGTGATCACATGTTTGGACTATGCAAGGGTCATGTCTAACTAACTCACAAGTAGAAAAAAGAAGATAAAAGCAAGATGAAAATCTTGCTCTTGAATTGCCCCATTCAATGCACACCATGATATAAAAGATCATGGTGATCTTGAGGAGGGAACAACCCAAATTACATGGAAGAGATGCATGAAAAAGCAAACTTGAAATCCTAGAAAGAAAATAAATCAAAAAAAATGTGAATCCATGAAAAAATAACCTTTTGCCAAAGAGATTGGTAGGACTATATACTAACAAACCAAGATCAGATGAGAGGAAGGATACATCCTACAAGGATCTATCAGTAATATCAAGGACTAGGATGAGTTAGGAAATCAATACTTTTTAGGACAACATTTTGATGAAAAGGGATCTTGTATGAGGATTCACTAAAGCATCGAACCAACATAAGCATAATTTCTAATCAAGCATGAACTAACATGAATAGATGAGAGATATACAATAGTACTAAGTGAAGGATTGATGCATAAGGATTATATAGCTAACAAAACAAAGTATGTACAAGGGATTACCATATAAAAGCTTAGAATGATAGGATAGCAATGAGAAACATAAAGATGAGAAGATAGAAGATAAAAAGATTGGGATGAGGAGATAGAGGGGAGGAAAAGCTCAAGATGAAAAGATAGTTTGTGAAAATCTTAAGATAGTGGGAGTTAAAGGCTTAGGATGAGGAGATAGTGGATAAAAATGGATTAATGGTGGATAGGGTGATATGGATAGGGAATGATATACCTAAACACAATGGATGGGAAATATGTATCCCAATAATGATGATTGGATTGTGACCAAGGCTTGCAACAAGGTTGGACAGAAGATTAAGAAGGTGATTGGATGAGTTGAAAGATGTGCAATGGGATGGTATAGTGGATGGTGGATTTATAGGAGCATTAGGATATGAATGGATGATATTGGGGTATATGGGGATAGCCCAGAACTAGATACCAATGACAAGGTATGTACCAAGTGATGGCAAGAGGGATAGATGGTGGGAAGTGCAAGGATAGAAGAAAAAGGTATGACTGGTAGAAGGTTGGATAGAGGAATGTGAAAAGATAAGAATTAGGAGATGAATGGTTCATGGGATGACAAGATGAAAATAGGGCTAGAATGATAGGATGGAAAGATGGACATGACATGATCTCCAAGGAATATAGTGCCCCCAATTATATGTTATATGTGAGAAGGTTTTATAAGAGGTGGGATAGGATGGAAGATTGATCAACAAGAGGATGAGGGATATGGATGGAAGCTAGGATGTGAAAGGTGAATGAGGGAGGGAAGATAGTAGACAAATATTTTTGGTCGATGAGGTTTGAAAAAGTGGAGGTGGAGGGAATTATATGGAATGAAGAGTGGGTGGACAAAGGATAGGTGGATACTAACTTCGATGGGAGATGGATGTCAAAAGGATGACCAAAAGCATGTATCTGGTGGTGGACATTATTTTAATCAAGAACCAAAGGAGGATGTTGGTTGAAATGGATGGGATGTGGTTGGTCTGGTGGGATGAGATGGGTATGTTGGGTGATGGAAAGTGCCCACAAGTGTGCAGAGCATTTGGATGGAGGGATTATGCATGATGCTTGTTTGCCAAGTTTTCATCATGGTACTTATCCATGGCAGTTGAATTGCCAAGTTTTCACCAGTGGATGATTTATTTTATTTTATTTTATTTTTTATTTATTTTATTTTTTTGACTTTTTCAATGCATTTTTACTCATAGATCTTGGTAGGAAGGGAGGGAGTTGAAAAGGATTGGATTATACAAGCAGAATGATGGGTGAGAGTTGACAAGTAAGTGATGGGAAAGACATGAGGCTTGTAGGTAAATGAATGAGGAAAATGGAAAGAGCATCATTGGCACACACCTTGAAAGGTGATGAAATAGTAGGAAAGATGGTGTTGAATGAGGTTAAGGAGAAAATGAAGGAAGAGAAATATAAGGAATAACAATAAAGTTGGAAGATGGAGGATGTGAATTTTAGGATAATAAGCATATGGACTAAGAGTGGGTTGGGTATGAAGGATTTATATATGGAGATTTGGATAGAGTATGAATGGGTGAGGCTTTTTGAGTAGCATGAATGGATGCCAATTGAGATTTTTCTTTGAGATACTTTTTTTTTAATGAGTGTCCTAGGTGTCCACCTGATTTTTGACTTTTGCAGCTTGTGCCTTTGTGGCCTCTTGACTTTTTCTTTGATTTGGATCAAATTATTCTCTTATAGAGCATGTATTTTAGAAGGGACATGTTGAAACTTTAATTTTTGTGGATTTGTTGATTTATGCTTTTTTATTTTGGCATCCAATATGCTTCTATTAGCCATGGAATGGGAACAAGAGCATGGGGGATACAGAGGGATCATGGATGGAGTGATAGATTTTGAAGGTTGGAAGGGATTAAAGGATGTTCCTTTGATGATTTAGTTGGTGGATTTGAGGGGATGGAATGATGAATAGGAATATAGGATATGGATGCATATAATTGACCAAAATGGATGGAGGGAATGAAGGATATGGGCCTAAAATAGATGGAAATGAGGAAGGAGTAGGTCCCAAAATAGATGGAGGAGATAAAGGATTCATATTAGGTATATAAGGACCCAAAATGTATAGAAAGGGTGGGGGGTTTAGATAAGGGATATATGGACCCAAAATGGAGGGTTCAAAAGAAGTAGTAGGATAAGGGCCCAAAATAGATGTAGAATAAGATGGATGGGAAATTTGGGGTGGAGATGGAAGGACTTGTGACCATGAACGGGTAGGAGGGATACCAAAATATAGAGATGCACTTTTATTTCTTTGTTCAATATGGTGTTCATAAGATGTGAGTCCATTATTAGTTGAAGGAGTTGAAGCTTCAAGTATGATAATCAGTTCTACTTCGATAGATCTACCATCATGGGATGGATGGATAGGATCTTGATTTGAATGGGTTGATGGGAATGCATCTTGAGATGGACTAGGTATGATGGTAGGATTGGGATATGGAAGGGATGGTGACTACTCTTTAGATGGAGTGAATAGTGAAAGTGGATCATGTAGGGGAATAAGTGGGATGGTGGGATCTTCTTTTGTTGCATGGGATATTCCAACATGCTTTTGGACAAGATATTGATAGGAATGGATAGGAAAGGATGGTATGATAAGAGAGGTATGGATGATTTCTTTAAATGAGGTAGATGGATAGGGAGGAGATTCAATAGTAGGGATGGGTTGATTGTGGATAGACTTGTGAGGTTTAGTACATGGGATTTGGGTAATGCTAGGAGGATAAGATGTAGATGTGATTTGGAGGGATTTGATGGATTGGAACTAAGGAAAAGAAGGGGTTTGATAAGTGGGGTGGATGAGATAGGGATGGTAGTGATAGGACAATGTAAGAGGAATGATGGGTGTGGGAGATGGATTTTATTTGGGCTTCCTTGTGAAATTCCTTGGAGATGAGTGTGTTGAACTGGGAAGAGTAAGGAGATTAGGGTGATCTATTGTATGACTAGGACTAGTTGGAGGATTTGGAAAGTGGTGTGGAGGATACTGGGATGTTCAATTTGGACTAGGGATGTAGCTACTAGAATTGTTCTAGAATGGTGAAGGCTAAGAGAGGAAGGTGGAGGAAGATGGATATATGACTGATGTATAAGAGGAATATGTGGGCATGCAGATTAGGATAAGTAGGGAAGCTTGGATTTGGATTTGTATTAAGCTTATGATAGGAGGAAAGTCTAACTCCAAAGGATATGGAAATGGAGTGGGGAATGACTAAGAAGACTTAGCTATCCTAGGATAAGGAAGACTTGATGGAAGACTAGAATGATGTAAGAAAGGATGTGATTAGGATGACACTATTTTTGGAAGTTTGGATGAATATTTGATGAGGCAGTGACTACCCTAAGTATGCCTTTCATTTGGATTGAATGATTTACCAAGGTATAAAATGTAACAAGCTAGACTTAGGGTTGTTGTGAATGGACTTGCTAACAACCATTTCAAAGGATAGGCAAGTGATCTCTTTAGCAAAAAGATTTGATTTATTTTAAAACATGGGGAAGCTTTCGAAAACTCAAGAATTTCAAACACTCCAATAGCCCTATAAGATGTTTTACAATGATATACAAGATTAGTTAGGGGTTTCCTTAATATACGTAAGGTATGTGAGGTCCAAATCTATAAATGAAAGAAAATAATGTCACATAGCTAGGAGGAGACGGTAACCCAAATCTCTACCTTCACTTCCCAAAGGTATAAAGTTCTTTCGAGCTTAGCCAAGAGTGACAAGATTGTGCTTCCAAGAGAGTCATCTTTTTATTCACCTCTCGATATTTATACTTTTCAAGAATGGGAGAGTTGAGGTCATCCCAAGGGGTGATGAGATCCCCATCTAGGCCTCCTAAAAAGTGTAAAACAAGATCACATAAGTGATCTTGAGTTTAAAAGACACTTTTTCATTCCAAATTGATGCTTAAGATGTTATAATATACAATTGAAGACACTTGTGTTTATGACATACAATGTTCATTCCAACTTTACAATGTCGTCAACATAATGAAAATTAAAAGTTTGTCAACATAAGAAAATTGAGAATCATTGAAGTGTGTCAAAATCATGCAATGTTCATTGATTTTTAGGCATTGAAGAGTGAGTTAAATTATTTTATGCCCAAATTTGAAGTGTGAGGTCTAGCAATGATTATTTGATCTTTGGCATTCAAGATTGGGTTTTGTATTTTAATCATGCATTCCAATAGAAAACTTGATTTTAGTCCATGGCATTCAAGATTGATTTGAGTGACAATCATTCAATGAGAGATATGTTTAAACATGCAAGTTCATTCTAAGAAAAACATACAAAAAATGGTTAGGCTTTGAAGCTATTCTAATCTAAAATGCAACAAAAAATAAATTTGGTTAGTCACACAAAGATCCTCAAAATCAAAACCTAACTATGGGAAAAAAAGAAACTTTTTTTTGTTCATTTTTATAGGCGTAAAAATTCTTAGAATTGCCCCTATCCTACATAACCACCAAAAGTAAAAATTTGATTTATACTTTTTTTTAATAAATAAAATAGCAATCCTATGAGGTAAAATAGTGATCACGCAGGTTTGAACAGTAATCATGTAGGTAGGTGATGGCATTCCTGTGGGTGTAGGATAGTGATCCCATGATGCAAGAATACAAGTGAGAGACAACAAGATTGTAGTATAGAGAACTGATGAAAAAGTGCAAAAAAATGGGCCGCAGGTTAAAAAGTTACAGAGCAATCTTAGAAACCAACAATCTCAAGGGTTCTTGCAGGAGCATTCCTGTGGATAGATGTGTTAGCAAGTTCGCCTAAGGAATGAGAAACTTGGGGTTAGGGGTTGACCAATCAAGTAACAATGTTTCCACAAGTTTTTCAGTGATCTTTCTAGTGAAAAATGGCATTCCCATGGGAATAGTGTTGGTGAGGATGCAAGGGATGTGCATATGAGACATGGTGATGGTCATTGGAGATAAGCAGTAATCCCGCCTTCGTGGGTTGGCATTCCTGCCAATTTATGGCTATAATCCTATGGTCATTGGATCATGTTTCTAGGGTGGTGGGATCATGAACAATATGTTTTTGGAAGTATTTTAAAATAAAAATTGATTATATGGCTAGGAGTGTGATTTTCAATGACATACCTATGTACCTGCAAAAATATTAGCAAACCACCTGCACACACCCACAAGCACAAAATGTTATTTTGGTTAGTTTAGCATAAAAACACAAAAAACATGATTATAGTGACCCAAATGCGGGGTCCCACCTAGTGTGCCAAAATGTATCACCTAATATATTAGTGTAAAATGAATACTAACTATTAAATGAAAGCATGTACAAAACTAAATAGTTAAAACTTAAGATAGGAACAAGGTTATCACCACAAAAGGAAGAAAACCAAGAATGGTAGGCTCCTTATGGTATAACCCATGATGACGTGGATATTTCCTTGATGGGAGGGGATGTATGCTCATGTGCTCAAGCTTCCAAAGAATGGGGGTTTTTACCAAGTGTGTGTATGGATGAGGGTTTGAACAATGGAGGTATGGAGGTATTTCAGCATTATGATCGTATTTTGGAGTTTTGAGGCTCTCAAAATAATATTATAAATTCTCATGAAAGGTGGATTCTCTTTGTGAAGCGAGAGGGTTTTATTTATAGGCCAAGGGGTAGTGAAATGGATGGTTAGGATGTAAGGATGGAAGGATAGCGAGGGAGGGGTAAGATGCACTCAAAGGGAAGCACAAGGATTGTGTTTGTTTAGAGCCAATAGAGAAGTGACACTTGTCACAAGGAGGATGAGTGTGAGAGGATAGGATAAGGGTTGGTCAAGGGAGTAATGAGGGAGGTTGAATATGTAAGAGGGATGTAAGAGTCATAAATGTTGGAGGGTGAGGGTGAGAATGAGTTTGTTGACTTTAGCTTGGGTTAGCAAGTCTTAACCCTTTCTTAAATTTGTGAACATATTTAGGAGGGGGATTAGGCTTAGTTTAGAAAGGGGGTTAGGAGGCAAGTGGCTTAGCTTTGATGGGATGGGTTACGTAGGTGGCTAAGTGAGATTAGTATGGGTGAATGGTTGGATTAGGGGTAAAGCTTGGTATAGGGATGTTTTAGAGGTTTATATGTTTTATTAAATGAATTATTTAATAAAATGAGGGTACAAAATTAAATTAAATAGATTTGAGAATTTATTTAATTTAATAGAGGAATAGGGTGTTAATTGATAAGTTGATTTTGGGTTATCATTTGATTTTACCAATTGGACTATAGTTAATTAAATTAATTAATTAACTAGGGGATGAAAATTAATTAATTAAATAGTAAATATTTAATAAATAATGTCCTAGGAAATGAATAAATATGATTACCTATTTGTGTAATTAGATTTAGGTGTCTACAATAGAATTTGATCTAAAACAATCTGGAGAATTGGCAAAAGTTGAGACAGCATTCAGTGCATTAAACATCAAATATAGTTTAGCAAGGAGCATAAAATCATAAGGAGAGATTGCTAGAAGTAGCAAATCCATTGAAGAAAAGATCTAAGAAGTAGTGGCTCTTCTTGTGGAAAGAGAAAAAGATGGTTAGAATATCTTTAAATGTTGGACTTGTAATGAATATGGTCATTATGCATCTAAGTGTCCTAAAAGAGAAAGGAAGTTTAAGGTTAGATTCAAGTCTAGAAGATCTAAAAATTTCCTATATGCTAATGAAAAAGAAGATGAATAAGAATCAGATCAAAGAAAAAGTGAAGATGAATTAGGATTTGTAGCTATAAAAGAGGATGATCTTCATAGAAAAATTAGAGAGGAAAGTGTGTTGATTTCATAAATTGAAAAGAGAGACTAGATCATTGATAATGGTTGTTCACATCACATGACTGGTGATATGAGAAAGTTTGTCAAATTTAGAGGCAATTATGGAGGAATTGTCAAAGCGGGGAATAATACAGCCTATCATATTACAGGAATTGGATCTATAACAATTGATAGTAAAACATATACTGATGATGTTTATTTTTTTGATGGACTTAAGAATAACTTGTTGAGTACTGGAAAACTTATGGAAAAATGCTATCAACTACAATTTGGTAATGATACATGCATTATCAAGAACACAGAAGAAAAACTAGTCGGTACTAGCACAAAAACTAGAGGTAATGTATTTCAGTTAAGCTCCACTGGAATAACATGTTTAGTGGCAAGGATTGACAATAGTTGGTTATGACACAAAAGATTTTGTCAAATTAACTTTGATAATATTATGAAGGCCAGTAATACACTTGCTGTGAGAGATTTTCCCAAAATCTCTAAGCCCAATTACACTATTTGTAAGGAATGCATTTTGGCTAAGTAGAAAAGAGTCTCATTTTCTAGCAAGTAGTTTTGTACTACACAAAAGTTGGAACTAGTACATACAAATCTAAGTGGTCCTGCAAGAACAAGAGGTTTCTATGGGGAAAGGTACTTCATGATTTTTGTTGATGATTTTACTAGAATGATGTGGATAGCTTTTCTTAAAGAAAAATCAGAAGCATTTGAGAAATTTATGATATTTAAGAACAAGGTGAAAAATGAATCTAGAGTTAATATCAAGAGCTTAAGATCAAATAGAGGAGGAGAATTCACCTCTAGAGAATTCAATATCTATTGTGAAGAACATGGCATTGGGAGATAGCTATCCTCACCCCATACACCTGAGTAGAATGGGATTACTAAAAGAAGAAACAAATAAATTTTTGAAGTAGCAAGAGCTATGTTCTTTGAGAATGATGTACTAAAGATCTTTTTGAGAGAAGTTGTCAACATAGTATTATACACACTAAACAGAGTGAAAATTAGAAAAGGTATGAACAAAACACCCTATGAATTATGGTTTGGTCACTCAACTTTAGTCAAGTACTTCAAGATATTTGGAAGAAAATGTTACATGAGAAGAGATGATGATATTGGAAAATTTGATCCAATGAGCAATTAAGGTAGGTTTCTTGGTTATTAATTAAAAATTCAAGCTTATAGATGCTTCAATTGTAGAACAAAAACTATAGTAGAATGCACAAATGTTACAATTGATGAAAAGTTTGGTACCAAGGAAAAGATAATGGACTATAACTTTGATGGATATGATTACTCTAGAATGGATAACAAAAGTAATGATTTATTTTTCAAGACTAACAATGACTTGCAGAATAATGTGCAAATTGAAGCTGTGAGAGAATAATAGAGCACAGTACCTAAAATAAGAATTGAAGGAGCAACTCCCACTCCAAATAAGAACTTGATAAGAAATCATCCTACATATTAGATAGTAGGGAGTAAATAAAAGGGAGTAATGACAAGGAGCAAAATTGATGAAGAATTATGTCTAATATCTCAAGTAGAAATAAGAAGCACAAATGAAGCAATCAAAGATGATCACTAGATCAAAGAAATGGAGGAAGAACTCTAGTAGATAATCAAGAATGACACATGGAAATTGGTTTCTAGACCTAAGGACAAAAATGTAATTGGCACTAAATGGGTATTCAAAAATAAAATGAATGAACAGGGAGAAGTAATAAGAAACAAGGCAAGACTTGTATGCAAAGGTTATTCTCAGCAAGAAGGAATTGATTATGAAGAGACATATGCACCTATAGCAACAATGGAAGTAGTCAAAATGTTTGTATCACGTGAAAAAAACAAGAGTTTTAAGGTATATTAGATGGATGTTAAGTCAGTATTCTTAAATGGAGAACTTGAAGAAGTTTACATTGAGCAACCTAAGGGCTTTCCTTTAAAAAAAGAAAAGAGTATGGTTTGTAGACTACAGAAAGCATTGTATGGATTGAAACAAGCACCAAGAACTTGGTATGCAAGTTTGTACAAATACTTAGCAAAACTTGGATTTGCTAAAGGAACAACAGTTGGTAACTTGTACTTAAAGAAAATAGAACATGGTTTGCTAATAATTATTGTATTTGATGATGACATCATTTTTGGAGGAAATGATGAAGCCAATAACAAATTCTCAAAAGATATGAAGAATGAGTTTGAAATGAGCATGATAGGTGAAATAAAAATTGTCTTGGGATTGTAGATTGTTCAAAACAAAGAAGGTATCTTTATTTCTTAAACCAAGTATTTAAATGATTTATTGAAAAGATTTGGTTTAGAAAGTTGTAAACCTATTGGAACTCCTATGGTAACTAGGCATAAATTATATAGCAAAGATGAGATGCCTATGATGAACAAAAGAAGTACAGATCTATGATTGGAGGATTGTAGTATCTAAGTCACAATTGACCAAATATAGCCAATGTAGTTGGAATTGTGGCAAGATTTCAAGCTGATCCTAAGGAATATCATTATACAGCAATGAAAAGAATATTTAGATATCTAAAAGGAACATTAGATTATGGTATTTGGTATGTCAAAAATAGTGACTTTACTCTCTATACCTATACAAATGTTGATTGGGTAGGAGATAGGGATGATAGTAAAAGCACTAGCAGAGGAGTATTTTTCCTTGGAGAAAGATTAGTTTCTTGGCTCAACAAGAAGCAAGATTGTACCTCACAAAGTATTGTAGAGGCAGAGTATGTTGCAGCAGCAAAAAATTGTAATCAAGTCATATGGATGAAGTAGATGATGAAGGACATTGGAATCACATTCAGAGAACTTGTTATCATTTACTGTGATAACAGAAGTATAGTTAACATGTCTAAGAATCCTATTTGACATTCTAAGACTAAGCACATTGTTATAAAATTTCATGTGTTGAAAGAAAATGTTGCAAAAAAAGAAATTAGATTGGAATACATTAGCACTAAGGAACAGATTACAAGCATTTTCACGAAGGCCTTACCAAAGGATACATTTAAGTACCTGAGAGGTATCCTTGGGGTTATGCCCCTATTGAGCTCAAAGTAAAAGATACAAAAGTGCATCAGTCCAGGGTACACATCATCATTACTAGAATAAACTAATGTCAATGCTTCCTCAATGGGGGAGTATCTGTGATGAATAGAGTTAGTCAAGGACTCTTGGCAATAGGTAATTAGTATACAATAGTATCTTTAAATACTTGTGTTATTCAGTTATATGCAATGATTATAAAGCAACAAACCAGCTTGTGGTCATGCTAATAGGTTGTTATGTGTTCAAATTTTGTACTACCTTTGACATTGATGTCAATTGGGGAGAGAGTGATATAAAAAACATTTCATTAGAAAGGGATAGAGAGTGATATGTAAGACACTAAAGAGAACTTTCACTATGGGGGAGTAGTGTTGAAGGATTTGATTGATTAATATTCTTGGAACTAGATTTTTTTCATCTATGTTGCCATCAATGCCAAAGGGGGAGATTTTTAGCATGAACTATGATGCTATGAGAAAACATCATAGAATAGTGTTATGACTATGTTTTTCATTGATGACAACATAGTAAAACTAATAGAGAAATAGACTAGGATTTATGTATTGAGGACATCACATTGTGTATTTTTCCATGCACAATTAACATCATATACTAGAGCATGTATTTGGCATGTTGTCAAGTACACAAAACCTGAATCGATAGCATAGAAAAGATATTGATAATTTATTGAGAACTTAGAAAAATAGAGTATTGGGAAAATAATTTATGTTGTATGATCAATATAACATATTTTGATTTGAATGAAGGGTTGGGCAATTAATTGGAGGAAGTACACTAACCACTTATGATGTCAACAAGTGCACAGGTATAGAAGTCACACGTGTGGAAGTTTGGAAACAGCTATGAGCTGATAGCATTAATTAAATGTGTATTTCATTTAATTAAATATGGAGTTGACTCTAATGAATGTTAAGTATATAAAGCTGACTCAAAAGATTAATAATTGAGTATGATATAAAGGAAAGATTTTTTTTTGAGTTCTAGTGTTGAAGGTGTGTGATTAAGAAACAGAGAAGACTTGCAAATTGTGAAGTAGAAGAGAAGAGTAATTTGCTAATGTGTGTAAGTAACCTTACAGGTTACTAATGAGTTCTAGATCCATTTACATTGTCTAAAGGTTAAGGATTCTAATGTACTAGATAGAGGAAGAGAAAAGAGATTGTTCCACATCTATTATTCTAAGAGCAATAGTACCAAGATCAATGGATAGTGGGTTCATTGATCCGATCCTCAAGCTATTTGGATAGTGGGTTTAGCTATCTTTTTCAACTCCTAACAAGATTAGAATCTCCTAATAGGAATTCAAAGTCTCCTAATAGGGACTCTTTGTACTAATCATTGTAATAGACTCCTAATAGAGTCTATCCTCTAACAAGGAATATTCAAATTAGTACATTATTCTATGGACATCATTCCCATCAGGGTTTTCCCTCTGATCAAGGGTTTCTGTAGTCAACATATTTTTTGTATGTGTGTATGTGCATTTCTTTATGATTTCTATTTACTTTGGTTTATAGAGTAAGAATTATTTAATTTTGATACATAACAATTCACCCTCCCCCCCAGTTATATTGGTGAACTATTACTTCTAACAGCTACATGATGCATTCATCAAAATCAAACAAATTTCTATAAATAAAATCATGACCCCATCATACTTGACATTGATTATACCTTGACATATATTTCATTAATCATCATCTTCATCTATATCATCATCATCACCATCATCATAGTTGTCACTTTGATCATCATCATCACCACCACCATCTTCATCACCATCATCACCATTATCATGACCATCATTGCCATGATCATCATAGTATTCATCAGCATGATCATCATCATCATCATCATCACCATTATTGTCAGCATGACCAAATCATCATCTTCTTCATCATCATCATCATTGGATAATAGTCATTTGTGATCATCATTTACTCCATCTTCTAATTCTTTAGTATCTTCTTCTTCCATCACATTATACTTCACTAGCCTTCCTCTTGGATCATGGCTAATAACAAATAACCAACCTAGTTTTTTTTCAACACAAAAGTAAAACACTTACTCACATTGGCTTGGAAGAACATAGGGCTCATCTCCAATTGGTTCAAATGACCTTGTATTAATCATCATAAATCCACTATCATGTTCAATAATAGTCCTATTAGAATCATTTCAAATCAGTTGAAGCCTATACCATTTGATGAAAAATAGAACTAATTTGAATGAATTAAAGTTGCACTCAAGTATATCATCCAAAATGCCATAGTATTGATTTTTAGATTTTTTAGGATGTATGTCATTTCTAGATGAAATATTGGTGACCGCAAAGACTACACTTATCCTAGAATCACAATTTTTTTTATTTCGTCTAAAATTTTTATGTGAAATTTACAGCCATGGTAGTACATAGCTTTGTGGTGTTTGACCTACAATTATTCAGACATGTCAAGATTATTTTCATTGATTTATGAGTTGATATTAAACTTATGGCTCATGATTAGTAATCTTATATGTAACTTTGTATCTCTTAAGCCATATACTAGATCAAATACCATTGGCATAACATTGGGATCTCCATTACGATGAGCTTCTATGCCAATCTATGGGAAATTTTGTTTTTTTATGACTTAATTTAATGCATCACTTTGTTCCTCCATTAATAACCAAGGAAGGGCACTCGTATTTATGCAATCTCTATTGTTATTTGATTCAATGAAATATTTCAGTACATTGTTGGATTCATGAATGTCAATACAAATTTTGGAATTTTTTCTCTATCATGCCTTCCATCCAATATTTTCCATAGTGTCTATGTTACATTCTTTCCAATATGCATAGCATCAAATAAATGCACGATTGGGAGATCCTTGTAGTATGGTAACCAACTAAATTTTGTAGGATAACTTTTCATTCCTCTAGAAAGTTGGACATATATTCCTTGATAATCTTCACAAGCATAAATTACATCATTACTAAATATAAGACAATATCAAATATAAATTTCAAACTTTAGACCACAAACTAGACATTACCTAGGTGATTTAGTCAATTGTATTCCAAATTCCATAGATGAAGTGTCATTCTTTGTGGCCTTGATGTTGTCTCTTCTTTCTTATTAAAAAGATGTTTTTTAGTAATTTTATACTTATGATTATTGTGGAGAAAGTTCCTAAACTCATCAAACACCTCCTTTCCTAAACTTCTTGAATGACAAGATTTAATCTTCGAACCACAAACTAGCCATGAAAATTTTCCCTTTGTCTGAAGATCTGGAAGATATTGTATAATTGGATCATGTACAATTATCATGCACAACTTAACCATACAATAATAATTTGTAAGCACTATAACAAACCAAAAATATGTGGGTGATCCCATGCAACTCGTTCTAATTTTTCATCATGAACAGATTAGATGAAAAGTGAAAAAAAAAATTGGGGCATTTCAAGAAAAGCGTTGAATTCCATCAAAGCCACCACATTTATTCAATCAAAGCCATGTGGAGAGGGATTCAATGGAAGCCCATGACTTCACTCGAAGCCCATGTAGACCCATGGTCCACTTGGGCTTCAAGTGAAGCCATGGGCTTCCTTCGAAACCTTTACAGCTTCAAGAAAAGCCCTAAAGCCTTCATTAAAAGCCCAAGAAAACCCTAACCATGATGTCTTTTAAGTAAATTAACACTTTTCAATTTCATTTTCATGACGATTGTTTTGGACCAGCAGTTGGAGCAAAGTTTGTGACATCTGCAATTAAATCATCATTTGGAATTAGCATATTTAACCTCCTTCGAGTATTCAGCATACCATGTTTGTTCATCTTTGTAATTTTAATGAATATTTAGTTATTTTGATGAATTATTACTAGTTTTTATAAAAAATTAGTTAGTTTTATGAATTTATTTAGCTTTTTTATGAGTATTTTGTTATTTTTAGTATACAGTAATTAATTTTATGTTTATATGTTGTATTTTAGTTTAAATTTTAGAAATTATTGTTAAAATTGTAGTTATTGGAAGAAATATTATATGTTTATTTAAAATAGGATTCGATGTAGAAAACTAAAAATATGATCTAAGATGTAGAAAACCAACAATAGGATTAGATGTAGAAAATAAAAAATGATTTAAATCATAGAGATGAATAAAAATTAATAAAAAATTACCTTCAATATCTAGAAAAACTCTCTCATCACTTTCTCTCTCCTCATATTTTCTCTCTCTTCTCACTTTCTCTCTCCTCAAACTTTATGTCTTCTCACTTTCTCTCTCCTTGAACTTTCTCTCTCTTCTCACTTTCTCTCCTTAAACTTTCTCTTTCTTCACTTTCTCTTTGCTCACACTTTCTCCCTCTTCTTACTTTCTCTCTCATCACTTTCCTCTCACTTCTCTCTCCTTTCTTTATCTCTCTTCACTTTCTCTCTTCTCACATTCTCTTTCATCAATTTCTCTCCATACACTCTCTCTCCTTATACTCTCTCTTTACACTTTCTCTCTCCTCCACTCTCTCCCTCTTCTTACTTTCTCTCTTGCCACTTTCTCTCTCCTCTCTCTTCTCACTTTCTCTCTACTCACACTTTCTCTCTCCTCACACTCTTCCTCTTCTTACTTTCTCTCTCATCACTTTATCTCTCCTCCTTTTCTCTCCTCACTTTCTCTCTCTTCTCATTTCTCTCTCATCAATTTCTCTCTCCTCACATACTCTCTCTTTCTCCTCCCACCCTCTCTCCTCACACTCTCTCTCATCACACTTTCTCTCCTCACACTCTCTCCCTCTTCTTATTTTCTCTCTCATCACTTTCTCTCCTCTCACTTCTCTTTCCTTACTTTCTCTCTTCTCACTTTATCTCTCCTCAAACTTTCTCTCTCTTCTCACTTTCTCTATGTTTACTTTCTCTTCTCACTTCTTTCTCATCAATTTCTCTCCTCATACTTTCTCTTTCTTCATAGTTTCTCTCTCCTCACATTCTCTCCCTCTTCTTACTTTCTCTCTCCTCTCATTTCTCTCTCCTTACTTTCTCTCTCATCAATTTCTCTCTCCTCACTCTTTCTCTCTCATCACACTTTCTCTCTTCTCACACTCTCCCTCTTCTTACTTTCTCTCTCACACACACTTTCTTTCTCCTCACACTTTATCTCTCCTTTCAAATCTCTCTCTCCTCTCACTTCTCTCTCCTTAAAATTTCTCTCTCATTAATTTCTCTCTCCTCACTCTTTCTCTCACACACTTTCTCTCTGGACTCTCACTTCTCTCTCCTTAAACTTTCTTTCTCATCAATTTCTCTCTCCTCACACTCTATCCTCACTCTTTCTCTCTTATCACTTCACTCTCTCATGTCACTTCTCTTTCCTTACTTTCTCTCATCATTTTCTCTCTCCTCATACTCTCTTCCTATTCTTATTTTCTCTCACACTTTCTCTCTCCCTCTTCTTACTTTCTCTCTCATTAATTTCTCTCTCCTCATGTACTCTCTCTCTTCACACACTCCCTTTTCTTACTTCCTCTCTCACCACTTTCTCTCTTGTCTCACTTCTCTCCTTACTTTCTCTCTCATCAATTTCTTTCCTCACACTCTCCCTTTTCTTACTTTCTCTCTCTCTCACTTCTCACTCGTTTCTCTCTCATCAATTTCTCTCCTCACACTCTCACACTTTCTCTCTCCTCACACTTTATCTCTCCTTTCAAATTTCTCTCATTCTTCTCTCCCTCTTCTTACTTTCTCTCTAATCACTTCTCTCTCCTCTCACTTCTCTCCCCTTACTTTCTCTCTCATCAATTTCTCTCTCCTCACTTTCTCTCTCCTAACAGTTTCTCTCTCATCACACTTTCTCTCTCCTTGTACTCTCTCCCTCTTACTTTCTCTCTCTCCTCTCACTTATCTCTCCTTATTTTCTCTCTCATCAATTTCTCTCCTCACACTCTCTTCCCTCACTCTTTCTTTCTCATCACTTTCTCAATCTCTCCTCACACTTTCTCTCTCCTTGAACTCTCTCTCACTTTCTCGCCCTCTTCTTACTTTCTCTCTCCTCACACACTCTCCCTCTTCTTACTTTCACTCTCGTCACTTTCTCTCTCCTCACACTCTCTCCCTCCTCATACTCTCTCCCTTTTCTTACTTTCTCTCTCATCACTTTCTCTTTCCTCTCACTTCTTTCTCCTTACATTCTCTCCCATCAATTTCTCTCTCCTCACAATCTCTCTCTTGCACACTTTATCTCTCCTTTCAAATCTCTCTCCTTATACTTCTCTCCCTCTTCTTGCTTTCTCTCTCATCACTTCTCTCCTCTCACTTCTCTCCCTTACTTTCTCTCTCATTAATTTTTCTCTCCTCTCTCCTCACTCTTTCTCTATCCTCACACTTTCTCTCTCATCACACTTTTTTTCTCCTCACACTCTCTCCCTCTTCTTACTTTCTTTCTCATCACTTTCTCTCTCCTCTTACTTCTCTCTCCTTAGTTTCTCTCTCATCAATTTTCTCTCCTTGCACACTCTATCTACTCTCTCTTTCTCTTTCATCACTTTCTTGATCTCTCCTCACACTTTCTCTCTCCTTGAACACTCTCACACACTTTCTCTCTCCTCACACTCTCTCCCTCTTCTTACTTTCTTTCTCATCACTTTCTCTCTCCTCTTACTTCTCTCTCCTTAGTTTCTCTCTCATCAATTTTTCTCTCCTCGCACACTCTCTATCTACTCTCTCTTTCTCTTTCATCACTTTCTTGATCTCTCCTCACACTTTCTCTCTCCTTGAACACTCTCTCTCGCACACTTTCTCTCTCTTCACACTTTATCTCTCCTTTCAAATCTCTCTCCTCGCACTTCTCTCTCATCAATTCTCTCCTTAAACTTTCTCTCTCATCAATTTCTCTCTCCTCACACTTTCTCTCTCTCCTCATACTTTCTCTCTCATCACACTTTCTCTCTCCTCACACTCTCTCCCTCTTCTTTCTTTCTCATCACTTTGTCTCTTCTCTCACTTCTCTCTCCTTAGTTTCTCTCTCATCAGTTTCTCTCTCCTCACACTTTATCTCTCCTTTCAAATCTCTCTCCTCACACTTCTCTCTCATCAATTCTCTCTTCTTAAAATTTCTCTCCAATCAATTTCTCTCTCCTCACACTCTCTCTCCTCACACTTTCCCTCTCATCACACTTTCTCTGTCCTCTCACTTCTCTCTCCTTACTCTCTCTCTCTCTCTCTCTCTCTCTCTCATCACTTTCATAATATTAAGTTAACATTTAGTTCCCCTTATGTTCTTTTAATATTAAGTTAACATTTAGTTTGCACGTCATCCCCATAGATGGCATCCCACGATTAGCCTCAAAATCAAGGATAAGGAGAGGGACATGGATAGGATTAGGGCTAGGGATAGGGATAGGGATAGGCATAGGGACAAGGATAGGCTTGTATTCTTGATATGTCCACTATTTTCCAATTTTTAACTATAGAGATTGCTAGACTAAGATCGGCTACTGAGCAATCTCAAGATAATATATATAGAGATATATTTTAGTAGATTTTGACTAGTCTTGAGGAGGTTACTAACAGACTTACATCATAGTTTGCATTTACACCATAGTCTGTAAAGAGGATTTTTGATGAGCTTAGAGTAGAGATCTCAGTTGGTATATCCTTAGACCTAGTTCAAAGCTTGGTTTCCAAGGAGATTATCAAACAAGAGGTCTTCCCATTTTATGAGGGGAAGACCATAGTCAGCACATATCAGGTTATTAGATATGTGGTGCCATAGATTGTTTGTATGATATACCCTCAATTCCTAGTAGTACATGGTCATTATCCTAATAATGACCAAATTCCATTATATTTTGCCCAATAGTTGTATGCAAAGTTTTGTTTGGGGCACCACATCAACTATTTAGATATTCTAGGATATTATGGTTAGGGATGTGGTAGAGTTTGTGATCGTGATGCATATCATGAGGTGACTCATGTTATTCATCAGCATCGTGCATTAGTGGGATCTAGGACCCCAGCAATGATTCCAGTGATGGTAGCTACTACAGATAGAGTTGTCATGGCTTCTCATAGGGAAGCAGTTGATTGGATAGGACACATTGCATCATTGCTAGGAGCATTACATCTGACACTCTGGGTAGGCATCTTTTGAGTAGACCTAGTCAACACAGATCATCTTCTGAGGCATCATCAAGTATTACATTTCCCACTAATGAGATCTATAGAGTTGCACGTATTCCTACACTAGTAGATATATGTGGCCTCATTGGAGAGCACACACATATGGAGATGGCCTTATATCTTCTAGATGATCTTTTACATGCATATTCATACATCGCAAATACACAAGGGATGCCTTTACATAGTGTCACAGAGATGACTTCATAGAGGCCTATATTTTGAGCATCCCAAGACATGGCATTAGGTCATGCACATCAGAGTACACAACACTCTGCATAGGACTTTTGTGTTGAGCACTCTACATAGCACTCTGGCACTCAACAGTCTAGCACTCAACACTCAACTCAACACTCGACACAACAGTCTATTGTAGCTCCACCTAAGGGGACCTTAGGAGTTAGTCAAGGTATATCTATTTCTACTGATGGAGTTGACATGCTTGATCAACACTTATGAGATTTGGGTCATATTCATGTTCCTAGTGACATAGGATTATATGTGGACATGTTATTTTAGTCTACTAACTCTACACCACTTCCATCCTAGCTTGTTAGTCCTTTGTGCACTCCTCACTATTTTAGAGGATTGAGACTATTAGAGATGGGGTTTTTTTTATGACACCTTAGTATGTGTCACTAATGACCCTCTTGCTCCTCCGACCCAAGTACACACCTCTTTTAAGTTTCATTTTTACAATAACAAATTTTCATGTACAAACTTATAATTATGTACTCATATTTCCAAATGAGTTTAATTTTGTAGGTACAAGTAGCAAAGCATGCTTCTTCCAATGTGGGCTTTCATCGTAGTGGGAGGAGAGATATTGTCAATGTGACACCTACTACTAATGGGTTAAAACTATGATGGATGTGACATCCACTAGTGCTTGACTAATTGTTAATTATATAAATTTAAATTAATTTTAAATTTACTAGATACATGTGCAATTGTATCAATGCATTTAAATATATATATATATACATGTAAATATTTGAAACTCTAGAACCCATGTGTAAATATATGCAGGTCCCTATACATGTCTAATACATTTTTATATTTTAATTTATAGGGCTCAGTTGATACTCCATAGACACATGATCCTCATGATTCTTTATTAGAGGGCCACTTTGTTCATATGCATCCAGATGACTCTCTAGTTTAGGATACATGCACATGTTTACTTTATGATTGATCTGATCAAGACTGTGTGTGTGTGTGTGTGTGTGTGTGTGTGTGTGTGTGTGTGTGTGTGTGTGTGTGTGTGTGTGTGTGTGTGTGTGTGTGTGTGTGTGTGTGTGTGTGTGTGTGTGAGTTTTATGATTCATTTTTTATTAAACACATGATTGTTTTGAAATTTATTCAATCATCAGATATGTTTCTAGTTTATGACCTTTGGATATGATCTATATGTATGTATTTCATTTATGATTAGAAATATGATATATACATATATTTCTAGTTTATAACATTCAATATACATGTATTTAGCTTATGGTTAGACATGTGTACATAATTGGTTCAATTTATGATTAGAAATATGATATATACATGTTTCTAGTTTATAGTCCATGTGATACACATGTATTTAGTTTATGGTTAGACATGTGTACATGTATGATTGGTTCAATTTATTCAATTAAATCTAAATGTGATATATTCATATTTCTTTTTTATGGTCCATGTAAAAATTTAAGTACAAAAATAAACTCCTAAACTTCATATTTAAATTAACATATAAGGTACACAAATAAACTCCTAAACTTCTACGATCAAATGAACATGTAAGTATTCAATGTACTATATGTATATGAAATGGATATCAAATGAACATGTCAAGTATGTATGTACGTAATGTATGAACATATTAGTATATCATTTAATAAACACATGTAAGTATTCAATATAAGTATGCAAGTTACACATGTAAGTATTCAATGTATGTACATGTATGAAATGGATTGAATTAACTATGAAATATTAAATATATAAGCAAGTGATCTAGTAATATGAAGTATTAAACGCAGCAAGTCCTAGAATTATGAAATATCTAAAGCAAGTTCTACAAATATAAAATCAATCAACTATATGCATATAATGGGTTTCAAGTGGTTCCACACACTCTAGACACATATAATGAACATATACATGTATACATGTATGAAATGGAATAAATTAAATATGAAATATCTTTAAGCAAGTGATAGTAGAAATATGAGTATTAAATGTAGTAAGTTCTGGAAATATGAAATATCTTTAGCTCAAGTTCTGCAAATATGAAATAGATTTCAAGTGGTTCCAAGTGGTTCCACATGCTCATGGAGAACATTTAATATTCTCTCTTGGTCCTTAGTATCTAATCTTCATTCCAACATCTACCTTTATGTTTAACTAGATGTAGAAAAATGGATGTAGCAATAACATGGTTACTATATTGAAGCAAAGTGAATTCCATGTTTCACTAATTTTTGTTTGAACTAGCATAGGCCTTTTTGTAAAAAAAAATGTATATCTCCAACTAAGCAGATTCTAGTAGGTTGCAAGATTGCTCAGAACCTTGGATTTGATCCTAGATCAGCTTTTCAAGAGAGGAATTTGAAAGGATTCCTATTGTTAAGCTTCATGAAAAATAATAGCTCAACAGGGTCCTAAGACCCCTAAGGACATATCTCATTCATTCAAATGGGTTGAAGGGGGTTAAAGTGTAACCTATGACCCCTTGCAACCCATTATATGATAGCATATGTAATATCTCATGTGTTTAAATGAGTTTAAAAGGCTCATATCATATCATATGACCCTATGGACATTTTTTATCAATAAATGGAACAAAAGGGGTCATAGGGTTCAACCCATTCAAACATATGAGATATCTCCCTAGGGGTCAAAGGACCCCTAGGAACATATATTATCATCAAATGGGTTGAGAGGTTTCATAAGGTGCCCTGTTTCCCCTTTCAACCCATTTGAACATATGAGATATGTCCCCCTAGGTTGTAGGACCTCTAGGTCTATATGTCGTCATTGAATGGGTCAAAATAGGCCATAGGGTACCCTATAACCCTTTCAACTAATTCAATCATATTATATATGTGACTAGGGGTCCTAGATCCCCTTAGAACATATGTTATCATCAAATGAGTTGAAAGGGGTCATATGTTATCCTATGACCCCTTTCAACCCATTTAACATATGAGATATGTCCCTAGGGATCCCATAACCCCTATGAGCATATGTTCTCATCAAATTGGTCAAAAGGGGTCATATGGTGCCTATGACCCCTTTTGATCAATTAGAACATATGAGATATGTCCCTAGGGGTCCTAGGGCCATTACGAACATACGTTATCACTTAATATGTTGAAAGGTGTCATAAGGTACCCTATTCCCCCTTTCAACCAATTTAAAAACATGAGATATGTCCCTATGGGTTATAGGACTTCAAAGAACATATGCTAGAATAGAATGTATCAAAAGAGTTCATAGGGTACCCTATGACCCCTTTCGACTAATTAAATCTTATTAGATATGTCCCTAAGGGTCATGGACCCCTAAGAACATATGTTGTCATCAAATGGGTCAAAGGGGGTCATATGTTACCCTATGATCCCTTTCAACCCTTTTTACATATATTATTATTGAATGAGTTAAAAGGGGTCATAGAGTACCCTATGACCCCCTTTTACCCATTTAAACATATGAGATATGTCCATAACGTTCCTAGGACCATTAGAAACATATGTTTTCATTGAATGGGTTGAAAGGGATCATAAATTAACCTCTGAATCATATCTACCCATTTAAACAAATGAAATATGTCCCTAGGGGTCCTATGACCCCTAGGAACATATGTTGTCAACAAATATATATAGTATAGTTTTTTTTTTTTATTGATAAAAGGCCTAGGCCAATAATTTTTATTAAGTAGTCAAAATTTGTACATGATTTTGTCATTTAGCAAGGGAATTTAACCATTTGAAGTACATAAATAATTGTAGGGACATTCCCTAATTTCAAAGTTATAAGATTGAAGATTACTTTCTGATGGGGACATTACCCAAGAACAGAATGGACACAACAGAAAAGGGGAAATTATATTAACTGAGAAAATAAGCTAGTACAAACAGTACAGAGAAAATAAACTTCAAAACATGCCCTAAGGGCTTACAATAGCATAAATCTGGAGATAATTTCTCCTGTTAGTACCTCCTCTCAAACTCCACTCCGAACTTCATTTTACAATGCCAAAAATCTCCTTAAATAGACCCTGGAGGGTTAAGGACTAGGAGTACATTCTAGAAAGTGCTAGTAGGCATCCACCGACCAAATAGAAGGTTCCAGAAGCTACGTTAGAAGTTGACTCAAATCTAGAAGAATCCAGAAATGGTATCGAAACTTTCGGGAGGCATAACTTTTGAACCGTAGCTCCAATTGACAAACCGTTTACATTTTTGGAAAGCTCTCGAAGTGCTCTATAGCCCTATGGAAAAGCTTTTCTCATCCCCTATTTTTGGCCCTTTTTGAGGTCATTTAATGCCCCTAACCTGACTTTGAAGCATTCTAAGGAGGTCTCCACAACTTGAAAAACTGTAATAACTTTCAAACTGTGGGGCCTTTTGACTTGATTCTTTTTCTGGACATGCTCTAAATTACAATTACATTCATCTAGCCAATTTACACCTCCTAGTTCACCAAAATTATGGCTCAATTACATACTCCTATTTTTTCAGGATTTACACAAACACTGATAGTGGAACTATGAGAGTTGGAATCTTTATTTGACCCAAATGGGTATCCAAAAATGAAAACACATGAAATAGAAACTAAGTCTAAGTATATTTTTTGGGTGACACAAGATTACCCTTAAACCTCTAGACATGCTCCTGCATCAGACACCGAGGGTAGATTGAAAAGCGACCTTGTCACTTTATGAATGGTAGAGGAAATCCCAAATGGGAAACCTCAGCTACTAAAATCCAAGTTGAGTCCTCGATCGATCGTCCTTTCCATTTGACCAAATACTCTTCATACTACCTTTTTCTGGTACTCCTTCTCACACGATGATCTAGAATGTCTTCTATCTCCTCCTTCTTAGAAGTAGGAATTGTACATTGCTCTAACACCAGCTCCTCCTCTGCACCATCATCATGATACTCTGTTAAGTCTACAATGTTGAAAATACAAGAAATGTGAACACCATCTGGTAGCTCCACCTCATATGCATTTCCTGAGTCACGTTTCTTCAAAATTTTGCAGGGGCCAAATTTTTTCATTTTCAGCTTGTTGTAAGTACCAACTAGAAATCTTTCTTTTCATAAGTGCACCATGACTAGATCCCCTACTTGGAATTCCTTATGTCTTCTCCTTTGATCAGCCCTAGCTTTATACTCTTGATTCATATTGGTAATGTGTGCCTGAACCTCCTCATGTAGACGCTTGATATGTTCAGCAAATTCTTTCGCTTCAGCACTTGTCCTCTCCCCTTGCTCTATCTTTCTCAATTCTGTTACAGTCCTTGGGCTATTCCCATATACAATTTGGAATGGTGATTTTCCAGTACTCCTATTTATAGAGTTATTTTAAGAAAACTCTGCTTGTGGTAGAATCAAATCCCATCCCTTGGGCTTATCCCCAACTAAACATCTCAGCAAATTGCCCAGACTTTTGTTTACCAGTTCTGTTTGGTCGTCAGTTTGTGGGTGATGTGTGGAACTGAATTTCAAGTCTATTCTCAACTTTTTCCATTATGTCCTCCAAAAATACCCCACAAATTTAGTATCTCTGTCAGAAACTATACTCCTTGGAAGACCATGTAGTCTTACCACCTCTTTGAAAAACAAGTCTGCAATATGGACAACATCATGAGTTTTGTGGCATGGAATCAAATGTGCCATTTTGTAGAACCTATCAACCACCATGAATACTGAGTCATTACCCCTTTGTGTCCTTGGAAATCCAAGAACAAAATCCATACTTATGTCCTCCCATGGCCTTGATGGAATAGGCAATGGCTGATATAGGCCAGTATTGTGACTAAACCCCTTGGCAACTTGACAAACTTGGCAACTCTGTACAAACTTCTTCACATCCTGTGAAATTTGAGGCCAAAAATAATGTTCTCTAAAAATGGAAATGGTCTTATCTCAACCAAAATGTCCTACCATCCCTCCACTGTGTTTCTCCTTAATCAGATTTTCCCTCATGGAACTCCTTGGAATGCACAATTGACTACCCTTGAACAACGTGCCATCCTGAATCAAATAGTCTAACCACTTGGTTCTATCTACAACAACAGGCTCTTTACTAACTTTTCATGCTTCAGCAAAATCAAGATCCTCAAGGTACAAATTCTTGAGTTCATCAAACCCAACTACTTCAACTTGCATTACTATAAGCAACAACTGTCTCCTACTTAGTGCATCTGCAACCCTGTTAGATTTTCCACTTCTATGCTTCAACACAAATGTATAGCTCTACAAGAAGTCTACCCACTTCATATGCCTCTAATTCAATTTACCTTGGCTACTTAGGTACTGTAATGCCTGATGATTAGTATACAAAAAAAATTCCTTTGGCAATAAATAATGCCTTCATTTCTTTAAGGCCTGAACTATTGCATAGAACTCTTGATCATAAACAGAATACTTCTTCTTTGCATCATTCAATTTTTCACTAAAATATGCAATATGCTTACCTTCTTGGCTTAATAAAGCCCCAATAGCCCTGCCACTAGCATCACAATCCACCTGGAACGCTTTTCTAAAATCTAGAAGTGCCAACACAGGCTATTCTATCACCTTTTTCTTTAGCAATTCAAAACTTCTCGCAGCTGCTGCAATCCATTTGAACTCTTTTCTATCCCCTCTTATTGTATCAGTTAGGGGTGCACATATGCCACTGAAATTCTTAATAAACTTCCTGTAAAAACTAACCAGACCATGAAATGATCTTACCTCAGTAGCAGACCTTTGAGTAGGCCATTCCAAGATGGATTTTACCTTCTCTAGATCCATTTTGAGACCTTCAGGTGATATAACAAACCCCAAATAGACTAACTCCCTTTTTGCAAAGATACACTTCTTTAGCTTAATTAATAGTTTCTCTTCCCTTAGCCTTTCAAGGACACTATGAATATGCAATAAATGTTCTTCCAAAGTCTTGCTGAAAATTAAAATATCATCCAAATAAACAATAACAAATTTTCCCAAGAACTTCTTAAGTACCTCATTCATGAGCCGCATGAAGGTGTTTGGGGTGTTCATCAATCCAAAGGGCATGACTAACCACTCAAAAAGACCCTCCTTGGTCTTGAAGGCTATTTTCCACTCATCTCCTTCTTGAATCCATATCTGGTGATAACCACTCTTCAGATCTATCTTTGTGAAGTACTGAGCTCCACTCAAGCAGTCCATAAGATCATCCATCCTTGGTAAAGGAAACTGGTACTTGATGGTTATCCTATTTATAGCTCAAGAATCTGTACACATCCTCCACTCTCCATCCTTCTTTGATGCAAGTATTGCAAGTACAACACATGGACTCAGGCTCTCTCGAATCAAGGCCTTCCTCAACAGCTCCTGAACCTGTCTATTTAGCTCCTTTGTTTCAGTAGGAGTCATCTTGTGAGTAGCCTTGTTAGGCAAACTAGCTCCTGGAATTAGATCTATCTGATGACTAATTTGCCTTACTGGTGGCAATCTTTCTGGAACATTATCAGAGATAATATCTCCAAACTCCCCTAGTAAATCTGAAACTTCAAGTGGTATTTCACTACTACCTTCTTTATCTTTCCTAGGAATCAAAGCATAGCACATATGCTGATGTTTCATGCCATCTAAAAACTTCCTTCCATCAACAAGAAAAATCCTAGCACTACTACATACCTTTTCACTTTCCTTTTTCACGGGCTTCAATTTATGGAAAACTCCATCCTTTGTTAGAGAGTATGTGTTTGCATGCCCATCATATACTACATGTCTATCAAACTACCATGGTCTACCCAACAATAGATGGCAAACATCTATCAGAATAACATCACAGAGAACTTCATCATGGTAACTCCCAATTTTGAATTTCACTAAACATTCTTCACTTACCAGGACCTTATGATCATCTTTTACCCAAGCAATCCAATATGGCTAGGGATGTTTCTCCCTCTTGAGCTTCAGCTTAGAGACCATCTCTTCTGATACTAGGTTATCAGTGCTACCACCATCAATGATCACGTCACAACATTTATCCTCACACTTGCATCTGGTACAAAACAAACTCCTTTGTAGTCCTAGTTCAATCTCACCACTTAGTAGGACTCTTTCATTTACCAAGGTCTCTCCTCTTTCTGCATCCTCTGAATGTGATAATTGTGCATCCTCATCCACATGAGCAACCCTAGCTTGGCTCTCAGCTCTCCTATTTGGCCTTCCTTGTCATTGAGGGCATTTAAAGGCATGATAACCTTCTTCATTACAATGGAAATAGGTACCACGGAAGCCTCCTCTTCCTTGTCCATGTCCTCTACCTCTTCCTCTCTAATTTCCAAAGTCTTGATCATGGGACCAGTTGAAGCCCTCATTCCTCTGGTTCTTGCTAGTACCCACATCTTCATTTTTCTTTTGGGTTTCATTGCGGCCTCCAGATGATTTACTGCTTCCCCTTCCTCCTTGACCATGCCCTCTTTGTCTTCCTTCAAACCTTTTATTCAGCTTCTCTTCAACTCGTAGGGAAAACTGGTATGCCTCTTCAACGCTGGTCATTCTTATCAGACTTAATTCCTCCTGGATGCTAGGTCACAACCCATTGATATAACGAGCAACCTTTTCCTTATTTGCTTCTACATGCCTTGCTATAATCAAGAGTCGGTAAAATTCCTCTATATATTCTTGGACTAATCTTCCTACTGACTTTAACCCATGCATCTTCTTAAACAAATCAAGCTCATAGTCCACATGAATGAACTGCTTCATCAATTTGTCCACCATGCGATCCCATCTAGTAATCTTCTCCTTTCCTCTTCTATTTCTTTCCAATTGAACCTCTTGCCACCAAATATTGGCATGGCCTTTTAGTTTGGCCTTTGCAAACTTAACCCTATCTGGGTCCTTGATATCCTCATACTCAAACTATTCTTCCAGTTCATTGATCCAATTGATCAACTCATTTGGTTTCAGATTTCCTAAAAATACACCCACTTCAATTGTAGGTCTTTTCCCAAACTTAGTAATGGCCCTAAAAAGCCTTTCCTTTGCATGAGTCAAAAATTCTCCATCAAATTCCCCTTCTAGTCCCATTTCTTCTTCTTCATTGTCATCCTCACTATCGTCACCTGTGGCAACATTTGCTCCTCTACAGAGCTCCTCTTGCAATGCCTGTACCTGCCTTTAGAGGGCTCTAACCTCCTCAGAATTAATAGCTCTGGCCCTTTTGCCATGCTCTCTTCATGGAGGCATCTTCTAACTCAAACCCACAACCACACAGTCCTGGTGCAAACTGCCTCACAGTTTCCGCTCTGTCTACACACTCAAGAAAACTTGGCTCTGATACCACTTGATGGGGACACGACCCAAGAATAGAATGGACACAAAAGAAAAGGGGAAATTATATTAATTGAGAAAATAAGCTAGTACAAATAGTACAGAGAAAATAAACTTCAAAACATGCCCTAAGGGCTTACAATAGCATAAATTTGGAGATAATTTTTCCTGTCAGTACCTCCTCTCAAACTCCACTCCGAAATGCCTTTTACAATGCCAGAAATCTCCTTAAATAGACCCCGAAGGGTTAAGGACTAGGAGTACATTCTATAAAGTGCTAGTAGGCATCAACCAACTAAATAGAAGGTTCCAAAAGCTACGTTTGAAGTTGACACAAATCTAGAAGAATCCAGAAATGGTAATCGAACTTTCAGGAGGTATAACTTTTGAACCGTAGCTCCGATTGACGAACCATTTACATTTTTGAAAAGCTCTCAAAGCGCTCTATAGCCCTATGGACCAGCTTCACTCATCCCCCATTTTTGGCCCTTTTCAAGGTCATTTAATGCCCCTAACCTGACTTTGAAGCATTCTTAGGAGGTCTCCACAACCCGAAAAACTACAATAACTTTCAAACTGTGGGGCCTTTTGACTTGATTCTTTTTCTGGAATGCTCTAAATTATAATTACATTCATCTAGCCAATTTACACCTCCTATTTCACCAAAATCATGGCTCAATTACATACTCCTATTTTTTTTGGGATTTACAAAAACACTGATAGTGGAACTGTGAGAGTTGGAACCTTTATTTGACCCAAATGGGTATCCAAAAATGAAAACACATGAAATAGAAACTAAGTCTAAGTATATTTTTTTATTGGCACAGGATTGCCCTTATACCTCTAGATGCTCCTACATCACTTTCTTGATTTGGTCTTGACTTTGATGTATTCACTTTAAAGATTTCCCACTTCCCTTTATAGTATACTTTTCCTCAAGTCTAATTGTCTTCTTTATTTAACCCACAAACAATACATTTTGACCAAGATCATTGTTAGGTTAAATAATATTAGAGTAAATAATTATTTATTAATTATTTATTCTTTTACTTAAGTTTACTCAGGTTAATGCATTTATTTAATAGTTTTAGTTGATGAGTTGTTGACAACACGGGATTTTGTTCCTATTTAAGTCATACTTATCCTCTCACCTTGTTTGAGGATATCCCACCTTCTGTGGACATATGCTTAGTTGTTAACCTTGTCTTCACTTTCCAACTTCTTCTACAAGCTTCTATGAGTCCTTTATATTTGGGCTCTCTCATTGTATTTCATGTCTCATTTTCAATAGCAATACATTTTCATTGTTTGCAATCTTCTCTCTCAGTCCGTTTAGTGTTTTTCCAAGCTCCACCTCTTCCTTCTTTGGTTTCCCTTTGATGGGTTATTTTCATGCAGGTGATCTTTCAGAGTTGTGAAGTTGGATTTCATCAACTTCTACATGGTATCAAAGCCTCCCTCCTACTTCTTGGTTGAAGAATTTTTGATTTCATGATTCGGAGACACAAACCCTAGTTTGTTTGTCATTTTTTTCTTCAATTTGAGGGAAGAGCATTTTTTGAAGCACTTTGGGTATAAAAAAACATTTCCATTGAGTTTAGAAGGCCTATTAGAGTTAGAATTCATATAAAATTTGCCAATTTTGGTGACAGGAGCTCTAGGAGGAAAAAAAATTTAGTTCGGAAGCTGTGTGAATGATTTATTAGCATTTATTGCAAAAAAATAAAAAATTCATAGGGTCACCCAGCGACCACCAACACACCACTACTAGTAGTGTAGCCACAAGGCAGCCACTACATGGTTGCCACTCGATTGGCCCGCCACCCTCCCGAAAATGCCCCCACCTCCAACCACCTGTCTCTACCACCACTGTCGTTGTCTGCCACTATTGCTCAACTCTATAGCCTCTTCCTATGCATTGCCCCTGTGGCTTACCTATCACCAATTCCCTACTAGCACACGTGGACTATTTTGAGTGTGCCACATAGCACTAGTGCCACATTGGCACTTGCCACGTTGCTCCCAATCATCACCACCATGTCAAATATTTTGCAACAGACCTATCACATGGAAGCCATGTGACATTACCACATGGCAGTCCTTTTTTTCCATGATGGACCCCTAGTCATCGATTTTAAGCTAGTGGAATGCTGACATCGACATGATGTCACCTTGCATCAATACCCCTGCAAGCACTTCAAGTCTCTTTTTGATCTACTCATTTTTTGGCCATAACTTTAGCATACTGAGGTATTTTTCCAATCCAAAAGAAGCATTGGAAAGATGGTTCCAAGGTAGAGACATTGGTGTAGGTATTTTCAGGTTTTGATGTAGTTTTGTGGCTCATTTTTGCAGTCAAAGTTTGAAGTTCTATTTTTCACTTTGGCAAGCATATCTTTTGAGTCCCATCTCCATTTTTTGAAAACATTATATTTTTGGAAAACTAATTTTGTCATCTTTTCAAAAATGCTATCATTTCTTTTATATTTTACACCATGCTCTTTCTATCATTTTTTTGGCATTTTTTCTCTATCATGGATATCTTGAGTGTTCCAGGTCCGAGGATCATTTTCATGGCATGGGATCTTTTTTTTTGGACTATACTATCTTTTGTATTAGCTTTTTTTTCTTTTTGATCATTGTAGCTATCATTTTTAAGCATCTTTATGTAAACACACTGAGATAAAGTGCTACTCTTGCATTTTGGGTTCATGAACATTGTTTTGAGATAGTTGTACTTGCACTATTTTATAAAGTACCATGGTGGGGATAGTTTTTTGTCATTTTTGTGCCCTCTTCCTTTTTTTCCCCATGCAGTGTTAATGACCATGTCTTTATAGGTGTTTGTACCTCTTCAACTCTCTCATCATTCTTGGTTCTTTCTACAAAGAATTTTGGCCCACTTTCTTAGTTGCTTGTCATCTCACCCCATTTGCATTAAGGGGGGGTTATTCTATTGTTCTAATGCTTCCTTGGTTCGATGGTTCAATAGTGTAAACTATGTATACTAGGCAATTGTAGTGGTTGGCTACCTATGCATTTCAGTGAGATGGATCATCTACCATATAAACACACTTGGTTTGGGCCTTCTTCTTCCATGGAAGTTCTTCAAATCAAAAATTTCTTTGGGGCTTCTTCATGCTTTAGTGATGATCTTTGTGATCTTCTCTTGTTCCTATTTTCTAGGACATTCCTCTAGCTGGAGGCTTCTTCAATCCTTCACTAGGTTTTCTTACCTTTTTTGGGGGAGGGTTTTTCCCATGAGTTTTTCTCTCTTTCCCCATTTTTAGAGGTTTTATTTTTTTGCATTGTACATGGGTACCTAACATGGCCTCGTTGCCAAGACCCATTTTGCATTTCATCTTATTTTTTGTAAGCTTAAGGCATTCCCCTAAGTTGCACTTAAGGGGGGGTTTTAGAGTAAATAATTATTTATTCTTTTACTTAAGTTTACTTAGGTTAATGCATTTATTGAATAATTGTAGTTGATGAGTTGTTGACAACATGGGGGTTTATTCCTATCTAAGTCATACTTATCCTCTCACCTTGTTTGAGGATATCCCACCTTTTGTGGATGTATGCTTAGTTGTCAAACTTATCTTCTAACACTTTCCAGCTTGTTATAGAAGCTTCCATGAGGCCTTTATATTTTGGCTCTCTCATTGTATTTCATATCTCATTTTCAATAGCAATACATTTTCATTGTTTGCAATCTTCTCTCTCAGTCTGTTTAGTGCTTTTCCAAGCTCCATCTCTTCCTGCTTTGTTTTCCCTTTGATAGGTTATTTGCATGCAGGTGATCTTTTTGAGTTGTAAAGTTGGCTTTCATCAACTTCTACAAATACTTAAAAACCTTTACAAAATTCTATTAATTAAAAATCACTAGTGAATTAGCAGAGATAATACTTAACAAGATATCAAGAACATATAATATTTAGGTTTTAGAGATGGCTATAGTCTTCATTAGAATCCTTATTAAAGAACATTCTATCTATCCTTAATAATATATTCCTATCTTCATTATTCTATTAATTTGGTGATTTCATTAGAAATGAATGCTAACAAATATTTTATGTATATAAATAATAAATCTCTAGTCTAATAGTTATTAATTAACTATTTTATAAATGGTTTCAAAATTGGCTTGTTTGAGATTTATCCATTGGCCTAGATTTTATTATTCTATATGGAATAATGTTTTTATTTTCTTCAATGAATTAAGTAAACTTATAATTTACAAATAAATGTTTAGTGTGGATTTTATTATTCTATACTAGTAATAAATGGATTTATGTTTTTAAGAGCCTCTGATGCTCCCTATCTCAATTCTAAGGCTTTGATAAAAATTGGCATAAAAATTATTTCAACAACATTTATTTGATAGTAATTTACATTAATTTTAAAATCTAATAATGTTTTATCATTAATATTTAATAATAAATAGTTTGGGTATCATAAAATATTCATTAAAATTGATTTGCAAACTTCTTGGATCTAGGGTTAGTCATCTTTTGATTCTGAAACATCCATTTCCAGGATATTTTGCTATTAGCCACCTCTCCTCTAACATTGTAGCTTTACTATTTTTATCTTCTAATTAAAATTCAAAATCCTTATAAAGATATTCTTCATCTAAGACTTCATAATGGATAATAGCTTTTGAAGCTAGATCAGAGATAATTCTACAATTTTTATCTAACATATCTACCTTATCACAGTTTCTTCTATAGATCTTGAGTTCAACTTGACAAATATCTAAGGATATATTTGGTGGATTAAATGGTTGGGACAATAATATGCTGTCATACTATTGGAATTAAGTTATTATTGCCATTAGTGACAACACATATCTACATCAATTCACACTGAGCATTCTAGTGTTAACCAAGCTTCACAATTCACACCGCGCATTCTAGTGTTAACTGAGCTTCACAGTTTACACTAAGTGTCTACAGTGTATACCAAGCATTCAGTGGTTACCTTGTACGTTCATCACTTATCAAGCATTCATAAAACTACTGAGTGAATTTGCCATCCAATAGTAACTACCGAGTTTACAATGTTCACCGAGCTTCACAATGTTTATCGAGTGATGGAAGTTCAGTATTTACCCAGTGATGAAAGTGTAGTGTTTATTGAGTGAAATCAAGGTAAACGAAGGATCCAATTTTTTCCGAGAGACACTATATCTATTGAGTCTCCAATGGTCACCGAGTTTCAAGCTACATTGTGTGGTTAGTATGGACTATGCCTCTACTTCTACTGAGTGCATGATGATGCCAAGTAATGCAGTGGATGCCGAGTATTAGAAGCTCACCAAGTTAGCTTGAAGAACTCGAGTTTTCTACTGTTTGGCCAACTTGGTAATGTTTTGTTCACTTGTATTTTAGTTGACCTTGCAATTGTAATTATTGGAATGGTATATATATAATGTATTATATCATTTACAAAAATATGCATTAGAGTAAAAAGAGAGACATGTAATGTTTTGAAAAGTGTAAATGTGAATCAACAAAAGAGGAGTGTATTTAGAAAGATCTACAAGGAGAAGTAAAGATTCATTAATCATAAGAGGTGATCTATCTTTCAAGGATCTAATCAGCAATCAAGTTGTCAGTAGATCCACTATTTCATCCTAACAGGTGAATCAGTTTTGCAAATCCTTTAACAAGGTAAACTTAATATTCTTTTGTATAAATCTCCTAACAAAGTACATACTTCAGTGTATGTTTGTAAATCCTCTAATAAGGTGGACCTAGCAGTCCTTTGTGCTCCTAATAGGACAGATCACTAGAAGTGGTCAATGTAAGCCTTAACAGGCCAACTTCATACTACAGTAATGAAGTTTTGTGGGTATCATCCCCACCCCAGTTTTACTTTCAATTTGGAAGGTTTCTGGGTCACCAAATCATTGTGTACGTGTGTTATAAACATTTGTTCTCTCATATATGCAATAGATTAGATGATTGAATGGTGAATAGTATATATGATCAAAGTGTTGATGTTATTGATTCACCCCTCCCCTCTTAGTAACCTATCATATCTTGAATATTTTCAACAATTGGTATTAGAGCTTAGTTTGGTTCTTAGGAAAAAGCTTGATAGCTTGAGTAAAGATCAAGGACAATGGAGATATTCAGACTTGACAAAGCTATTGAAAATGAAAAGCTAGATCTGGAAATGGCCATGACTCAACTCAAAGAAGCTAAGGAGCATATTTCTCAACCCCTGAAGAGAAGGAAGGAACTTGCAAGACAAATGAATGACCATCAGTATATTGAAGATAAGATTGAAGACCTTTTACCATCAAGTAGCTCAAATGAAGCTAATGAGGCTATCAGGGAACTCCTAGCAAAGAATGGCTCTCTGTAGCAAGAGCTAAGAAAGCTTAAAAGAGAACAAGAAATGCAATCAATCAGGCTATTTGAAGTTTTGGAATAGAGAAAAAAGGAAAATGAAGACTTAGAGGCAAGAAATAATCAATCCCTTTAGCATAAAGATCTTGTAGATCAACTATCTAATGCAAATGAAGAAGTTATGAATCTGAGATCTAAGAATGAAAGCCTGAGGAATGATTTATTCACTGAAAGACAAATCAATGAAAGCTTACAAAGTAACTTAATATCTGAAAGATAAATCAATGAAAGTTTGGAAAATGACCTAAATGCTGAAAAAAAATCAATGAGAGAATGATGAAATCTCAAGTAGACATGACTCAATTAAATCAACAAAGTGAGCAGAATCTTCATAAACAAAAAGGTAAAGCTAGACTTGGTTATAAGGAAGAAGGTGAAAACTCCAAAGAGGGTGCTCAAAGGAATCAAAGACCTACTTGCAATAACTGTGGTAATTTAGGTCATATATCAAACAAATGTTGCAGTAATAGAAAAGCTAAATTCAATGGTAAATGCTACAATTGCAGTCAACATGGTCACAAAGCTAATGAATGCAAGGAGAAACCAAAATTTGAAGGAAATTGTCACAAATGCAAGAAGCATGGTCACAAGGCATTCTAATGCAAATCCAAATCATTCAATCTAGTTGAAAAACTTGTTAAAGTAATATTTGGATGGGACTACAATACCTGGTGCAGATGCCATTATTGTGAAGAATATGGACATATTGGTATAAAATGAGCAAGACATCACCTAAGGAAGAAGGACACTATTGTAAGATGTTATACATGCACTAAACTCAGTCATATAGCTAAAAACTACATGAACATAGGAAGAGTCAAAGATGAAAAGAAAACTAAAGCTGATAACATTCGGAAGCAAATGAGGCAATAGTGGATTCCAAAATCTATCGAGCAAGATAGTTCAAATGATGGAAATGCCACTCAAGAAGTGGGTGACTCCACCATTTCCAATTAGATTCATAAAGGAGAATATGGAACTATATCTTCTAGTGATATCTCAAGCAATTCCAAATTAAAAGAAAGAAAAATGATCAAATCAGTATTCCAGATACACAAGGATCAAAGAAAGCATATCTTTTTTTGAGTTGCATCTACTGAGGAAGGTCAGTTGAAGACCTTACTGAGCTAGGTCAGGAGCAACAAAAGTTTTATTCAATTACCGAGTTGCAAGCTTCTACCAAGCAAGTGAATGATAGCCTATTAAGAACTATGTCATCTCAGCTACCTTTGTACCAAGCATTTATGGAAAAAAAACTTTCAAAAGGGCATAATTTGATTTAATTTTTCACCACAATTACAGAGCTAAGAAATTTCTAGCGATTCCAAGCAAATTCCAAAGTGATTTAAATGATTCTTAAGCAGAGAATTTGTTCAAAATTTTCTTACACCTATCGAGCAGCAATGGCATCTAGGAGTAGCAACGACACCACTGCAAAATGAGGTTTAGAAATGCTAGTTAAAGGTGTGGAGTGGAAGGTGCCAAATTTCAAACTAGTTCTAGCAATTGCAGAATCACTTGACCCCAATAGAGCTCAATCACAAACTCCACCAAAGGGACTTCTCATAAACAACATTCATACTCATTTCAAATGTTCTGTTCAAGAGATTGGAAACCTAGAGATGGACAATGCCCTAGGAGAAATGAGTATTGATGGTTCTTTGAAACCCGAGCATAAATATCTAGAGACCAAAGGGTTAACCCACATTTTGCATATGCCAAGAAGTTTTCAAACTAAGTGGATTAGGTACATACTCAGTCATGTTCACAATGGGCAACTATGGTTAGAGCAGCTAGTGTTAATCGCCAAAAAGATGATTCATAAGATTACTGGTCTCCCCATACTCAACAAAGCAAAAACCATCAAAACCCTAAGTTGGGAGGAGTTGCAAAAGAAAACCCTAGCTGAGTGGGATGGGAGAGGTTTAAAGGTTAGCACTATTTCTGACATTGAATTAAGGTTTGTCATTCACATCATTGCCCACAAAATCTATAGCTCTAGTCATCTGAATAGTGTGCCCTGTGAGGCTATGGATTTGGCTTTCAAAATTGTGAAAAAGAACCTTGAATTTGACCTGTCAGAATTATTGTTAAAACAATTGAACAAAAACATGGACAGCATAAGGACTTCAAAGAATAATCCCTACAAATTTGGTTCCTTATTGCCTTGTTTATTTTTCTATGTTCAAAAATTCTTTCCTTCAAAAGGAACTATAGTGTGGAGAAAAGACATTCCTATTCTATATCAGATAAATGAGTTTGTAGCAGAAATGGGTGAAAACTTTGATAGCATCATGGATAATTATTTTGAAGATTTCAAGGAAAGGATGAATAATAGGTTTCGAATTCCACCAAAACTTGTTGAAGATTACAAAGATGATGTATGCTTCATGGTTGACTATGATAAAGTGTACATTGAGGTAGTCAGACCTCGAGTTGCATGGGTAAAACATCTTCCCTATGAGGTGAATATTGACGAGGCCAAGGACATCATTGAAGCACTGGTGAATGAGCTAGTAGACCCAAAGCAACCAATTTTTGGAACATATGATGAGGCAAAGGCTAGAATTGAGCTTGAAATCAAGCTACCCTAGGCCATAAGCAAAGGTAAAAGAAAGATAGCAAAGTTGAAAACTGAAACCGGCCCTCTTATGCTTACCAAAGGAAAAGGTGAAGATGAAGAAGAGGAGTAGGAACTAGAAGATAGAGAGGAAGAAACAAAGAAGGAGGTAGAGCCAGTTAGAAAGAAAGGCAAGGTAATCATTACTAAGCCACCCAAAGCCTCCACAGCTATTTTTAGTAGGCAAGAAAAAGGTAAGAACAAAGGTGAAGTAGTGTTCAGCAAACCCCAAATAACCTTCCAAGATAGATTGAAACAATTGGAAGAAGGAGCCGACATCACAAATTTATAGGAAATTAAATTTGAAACAAGGACAGATGCAGAGAAAATGTAAATTGAGGAACTAGTACTCAATAAAATGGGAAAATAGAAATACTCCCTAGACTAGCTTGCCCCTCAAATCTCCAAAGAACTATTGGAGAGATTGCAACCTAGGTGGGATTCAGCCACCCAAACGGCCAAAGATATATATGAGCAATCCTTAAAGAATCTTCTACCAAGTCTTACTAAACTAGACATTAAGGCAGCAATGGAGAACCATGAAGGTAAAATAATGATTAGATTTCACACATGTTTGATTTTAACTAAGGACATTGAGCATGTTGTAAGTGATGCAAAAATTATTTGGAAGAACATCTATCATCTGTACAAGCCCAATAATGACCTTGCTGAAATCAAGGATGATGACAGTAGTGACAATGATGATTTTGATAGCACTCCATCCATCACATTTACTCCAGGAGAGTTGCATGCACTAATGGAAGAAAAAGAGGAAGAAGACAAGGAGGAAGAAGCACATGAGGAAGAACTAGATGAAGAAGATCTAGTAAAAATTTCAGTAGAAGTTATTGCATCCCTTCCTCACTCTCCACCAAAGAAAGTTACATCTACTTTGGAGATAGCTTCTGCAAGTGAGATTGTGAGCACAATAGTCACATCAATTGCTCAATCTTCACCAACCTCCTCCCAACTCTAGGTATCTAAAAAAAATGTGCCAAGCACTTCATCAATTGAGCTATCTATCACTTCTTCAGCCACCGAGTCAGCCTCCTTAACTCCATCATCAATGTGTGTAACAATAAGTTCTACAATTTTTTTTATCATCAGTTCCAGTAAGTTCTATAGTTTTGTTTCTGTTAGCATCATCTGTATCCACTTCAACTCTAATCAGTTCAGATGCTACTATGGGTACTCTATCGAGTGTGATTCCATTTTTGGGAAGTGTTTTAGTTCTTGATTTGGTTAATACTTCTATTAGCATTCAATCCTTGAGTCCTATCCTAGGTCCTACTGCTAGCCCTTCTATCTCCAATATTGTGTCTATACCTAAGGTCAAACCAATCATCACAGAAGTCAAACAAAAGCATCCATTAAAACTTCTGATCAATGGAAAAGAAATTGTAGAAGATATTGACTTAGACACAGAGATCTAGTGATTCCAAAGATTGACTATGACAATGCTACCATTGAAGAGATGAGGTTAGCTAGTCAACTCATAGAGATGAAAGCTATGCAAAAATAGTTAAGATCAAAAAGGGATAAGGAATATAGAATAATTGAAAATTCCAAGAATATAATTACAGATGCTATAAATGTTGAAGTAGATCCTACTCAACACATTTTGATTCAGTTAGAAGAGGTTGTACAAAAATTTAATGAAGATTCTTTCAAACAAGAGAAACTTGTTGAGAAAGCTAAAAAGAAATTTGATAATAAGGTGCTAGAGCATATTTCTCAAAAGATAGCAATCAAGCAAGTTGAATTGTCAACATTTTTAGGAAATTTTGAAAATTCTTTTAATAATGTAGCATCACTTTTTGTCAAACTTTGTGATGTTTCTAGTTTTACAACAGAAATAAAGGATAAGTTAAATAAGATTGACATTGATATGCAATCAAGCACTTCCAAGCTAAAGGTGGACTCCTCCTCCACAACCTCCCATCACACCAAAATCATATATTTGGTAGATGTATAGGTAAAACTATTGAGAGAGGAAGAAAGAATCTGGTCTACACTCATACACATCCAAAACATGATCCTTCATATATTGGACACAATGCAGAAATATATTACTCATTGCAAAACATTGGTCCAAGATCAGAACTTCTCAGTGGCTGATCACTTGATTCAATTATCAGCAGAAGTTCAAATTGCTCTCTCCACCTATCAAATCTTGTAGTAGACTTGGGATAGTATATTTTCCACCATCCTCAAGGTACATCAAGAATTTCTATCTCACTTTCGTGTAGTCATATAAACTATATATATGTAGTCCTTTGGGATTATTGTCAAAAAGGGGGAGAGATTCAGCATAATAAGAGAGAATAGAGTTATCACTATGAGTGATAGGGGGAGTTAGCACTCAATAGAGTTAGCATGTGTACAAAAGAATCTTTACATATACATTATAAGTCATCAAGAAGATATATAGAAATGTATATGTAGCAGTTCTACAAAGATCAATTTTGAAAAACCAAAATTCATTGAGTCAAGTTATGTACATATGCTTTGGCTTATAAGTGTTTTGTCACTAATGCCAAAGGGGGAGATTTTTGGCATTAAGTTATTATTGCCATTCCAGTTCACATCGAGCATTCTATTGTTAACCAAGCTTCACAGTTCACACCGAGCATTCTAGTGTTAACCGAGCTTCACAGTTTACACCGAGCATCTACAGTGTATACCGAGCATTCAGTGGTTACCTTGTAGGTTCATCACTTACCGAGCATTCATGAAGCTATCAAGTGAATGTGCAATCCAACACTGACTATCAAGTTTATAGTGTTCATCAAGCTTCACAGCATTTACCGAGTGATGGAAGTACAGTATTTATCGAGTCATGAAAGTATAGTGTTTACCGAGTGAAATCAAGGTAAACAAAGGATCTAGTTTTTGCCGAGTGACACTATATCTATCAAGTCTCCAATGGTTACCAAGTTCCAAGCTATGTTGTGTGGTTAGTATGGACTGTGCCTCTACTTCTATCGAGTGCATGACGATGTCAAGTAATGCTGAGTATTAGAAGGTCACCAAGTTAGCTTGAAGAACCCGAGTTTTCTACTGTTTGGCCAACTCAGTAATGTTTTATCCGACCTTGCAATTGTAATTATTGGAATGATATTTATGTAATGTATTATATCATTTACAAAAATATGCATTAGAGTAAAAAGAGAGACATGTAATGTTTTGAAAAGTGTAAATGTGAATCAGCAGAAGAGCAGTGTATTTAGCAAGGTTTACAAGGAGTAGTAAAGATTCATCAGTCACAAGAGGTGATCTATCTTTCAAGGATCTAATCAGCAATCAAGTTGTAAGTAGACCCACTATTTAATCCTAATAGGTGAATCAATTTTGCAAATCCTTTAATAGGATAGACTTAACAGTCCTTTTTATAAATCTCCTAAAAGAGTGCATACTTTAGTGTATGTTTGTAAATCCTCTAACAAGGTGGACCTAGTAGTCCTTTGTGCTCCTAACAGGGCAGATCACCAAAAGTGGTCAATGTAAGCCTTAACAGGCCAACTTTATACTGCAGTAATGAATTTTTTGTGGGTAGCATCCTCACCCTAGTTTTACTTTCTATTTGAAAGGTTTTTGGGTCACCAAATCACTATGTACATGTGTTATAAATGTTTGTTCTCTCATATATGCAATAGATTAGATGAATGAATGGTGAATAGTATATATGATTAAAGTGTTGGTGTTACCAATTCATCCCTCCCCTCTCAGTAACCTATCATATCTTGAATATATCCAACACATACTTCTTGGGATCTTGTGAATTTAATTCTAGATCTATCTATATAATGTTACAATCTATTGACTTTTAAGTGAACATTATGATGCTCCTCACTACTGATAATGGGGCTACTAGTGATTTTATGGCTATATTTATGGATTTAACTAGAGTAGCTTGATTCTTAATCTAATTACACATAAATATTTTATTTTATTTTATCAAATTAGGATCTTGATCAAGGATGGAATTTGATACTACAATATCTTTAATTTTTATCTTTTCATTTTTGTGATCAAATTTATGTTGATGATGGTACCCATCAAAAATTGCATTTATACATTTCTTCTGATCATTCTTTATTTTCACTAGTAGTTGATTAGTATTTTTAATTTTTGTTGCTATTTCTTTCTTAATAAGTTCTTAATGTTTTGATATATTAGAAACTTCCCCATATTACAACAATGTCTTTTATCTTTTTTCTAAGAGCTAACATATTATGGTTGACCTTACTAAAAGAATTATTTACTTCCTCAAAATTTTTTGAACTATAATTTGAGTTTCCTAACTTTATAGGAGATAACTCTATGTTTGAGGCCTTTTCACCCAAACTGTCCTATAATAATGATGCACCCCTCAACCTAGGAGAATTATCTTTTGTCTTCTCCTAATTTGAAATTATAATCTCATTCTTTTCTTGGCTTCTATTCACTAAAACTTCTTGGGCTACCACATGGTTGCAAGAATAAGAGAGATAGGTATCCAAATCTATAGATATAGAAGGATAATGGTATCTCCTTCTAAATCTAAGGATTTACTAAATAAACCAAATCCTCCAAGTTCTAAAAACTTTAAGCATGATTCTTTATCTATAACACCTTTAGTAGCTAAATCATAAGAGTATAATTCTTTCATTAAACTAGTATCAATGAATACAATTTTAGATCCAATAATACTTTTAAAGAAAGATGGGTACAAATGATAGAGTGAATTGTTTGTAATAATTTTCACTAGCCTAAGGATTATATTCGAAGGGGAATCCACAAAGGTTTTAATTGAATTGGAACTTAAAAAATTCTCTAGTAGACCTTTGAAACCCCCAAATAGATCCCCAATTTTTTTAGGATAGAGATATGCATGAGTTCTATAGAAAAATTTGGGAATTTTGACCCATCGATATGTGGAGGGTAAGGAAACTTTAGAGAGATCAAATTTTGTGTTCCACACAAAAGAAGAAATTGTAAAACCCTTGATATAAATATGAGAACCCTTTAGGAACTTATCTTTAATGTCTTGATTTAAGTATTGTGCGAAAATAAAACCATTCTAAATTTTAGTGGTGCATACCTCACCTTTGAATGTCATTGAGATCCATAAGGAAAAATTAAAATATCAAATGAGACTCATGTGCCATAAAGAATTCGAGCTAAATTTGTAGTATTCATCCCATAATTTGTTTGAGGTTGAATTACAAAATCATATAATCAAACTTTCTTTTCCCTATTGGAAATTTGGCTAAGATGATGTATTAGGGTTGTCATTTATGGAAACATATAGCCTATTTTGAGATGGAAAAAGATAAGAATATATTTGAAGAATAGAAACTTAGAAAATTGTCTAAGTATGATGAAGGTGGATAGTGAACAGTCATACATTTTGTCTTGGAATGCTTGATTGAAGACACTTGAGGTTTTATCCACTTTCAAGAAGGTAAAATAGAGTTTCTACAACTCAGGGTAATTTCGCTATAGATTATGACAAGTATAGTGTGCATTATTACAAATCTACCCAATACAACTTGACTAAACAGAACATAGTTAAAGGCAAAATAAAGGCATTTTGGTTAAGGATTTATTTTGTTTTACCAAATAATTACTTTAGAATGTTGGTATGACATCCTAGATGTTAAACCACATGTGAAAAAAATAATATTTGAAGATTTAGCAAAGTACAAAGTAGCAAGGCTGACAAGACTAAAAAATTGGTATAAAGATAGAAGATTTTGTTAAGCGAAGTGCGGTACACTATCAAATTGATATAATGTTTACATGTAAAATTTATGTAATTGGTATAGATATGAAATTGATGCTAGAATAGACCAAAGTTTTTGTGTGTATAGTTTTGAAGAAGGAACTACCAATAGAAATTAGACATTGAAGATATCAGCACTATATAAGGTTTTTATATCTATCTCTATTAATAGTATTGTATAGTTGTATGTGCATCTTTGAGTAGTGATCTCATAATGAAATTTTTTTTTTAAATTGTAATAACTCCTAATAGGGTTGAGGCTTCTAACAAGGCCTAGTCCTCTAACAAGGATAGATACATTATCTTGATGTAATAGACTCCTAATAGGGTCAATATCTTTCAAAAAATACTTTTTGATTAGTGGATAATTTTTTGGGTACCTTTCCCTCCAATTTTTTACCTTGGCCAAGGTTTCCCTAGTTAAAAGATAATGGTGTTAAGAGTTGGAGTGTGTTATGCTTATGTTTACTTTTTTGTTTGATCATCTATGTCAATTTAAAGATTGTTAATAACATCCATAGTTTGGAAAAAAAAATTGAAACTCTAATTCATGGCCCCCCCTCTTAGTGTTCCCTATTTCTTACATTATCATCCATGTTTTGTGCTTTTAGTAGTTTTATTGTCTTTATTTGATAAAATTTGTTATGAATTTTGACTAGAATCCTATTGTGTATTTGGCAAAATTGTGTCCTAGCTAGGATTATATTGGAATTTTCCTCTAAAGTATATTATTAGGGTTTCAAACATTAATTCAACTATATTCAAAGCTTTGGATGGATTTTCCATTAAGGGCCTCATTTTGGTTTTTTGGGATGCTTTGTAGCCTCATCGAGGAACAATCTGATATTTTTACACTTTTGCTTTTCATATTGCATTTTTTGATCACATTCTATTTTTGAATATTAATTCACCTATAAGTTGAATCTCTCCATTGATATTTTTGTTATGATTACACCACATTTAGAATGCATATGCACCAACAAAATGAGGGTATGGGGATTTTACAATATCTCAAAAAATATCACTCTACTGATGTAAAGTAAAATCTAAGTTAATTTTAATTTAGTAAATATTTATATATATGATATTAAATATATAGTATATAATCTTATGTAACTAGAACCCTATACTCAAATATAGAAAAAAAATATATCATTTGGGTAGTTATCGAGTATTTGATATATCTGGTATCTAATATATCAATTATCCAATTAGGCTTAGTAATTACCAAGCCTAGTTGATCAACTCAAAAGATGTGATTTTTCCTTTTTTAGGTGACTTGCAACTTTGATGAGGTATCTAACAACTTTTAATATGACCAAATTCATGAAAATGAAAAGGGTTTTTAGTGGGCATACATAGCTTTCTAGCAATATAACAATTGTGAAACTATGAGATTGATATAAGTAATTATTAATTATTTTTAAACAAAGATACCTTTAAAATGTTGATTAACATACTGACTGAAAAAATGCTATAGCTTTCAAACCATAAAACATTTTTTAAATATGAAAGATGCATCACATTCTATGTGTCGCCTACCACAATTTAAAAAAATTAGTTTTGGTAATTTTTTTAATTAGTTAAGGTGATTAGACACAAGCCTTTTTAATTGTGAAGATGTTGTAACAAAAAAATTATAATTAATTATTTCCTTAGAAAAAAAGTACCTAAAAATGTGGCACATTCAGGCATGATTCTACTTCTTATATCTAGAATCTTATAGAAAATATTTTTATTTGATTGTGATTATGGTGGTTAGACATACACCTACTTATTATTTTTTTCCTAAACATTTTGTACTACTTCTCATTAAAATACAAATTATTGACCAATCATATTAAATTATTTTTAGATAAGGCCTAGTAGTTTAGAAACTAAATCCAATTTACTACACAATCTATTCTTACAAAGTTTTAATAATCTTCATAACTAGTTCAAAATTGTAAGTCAAGTGACATAAACTTGATTTGTTGATTTTACACTGCCACTTAAGAGCATAGTTTGGCACATCATGATCCTGCACATAATTCATTAAAAACCAATAGAAAAATCATGTAAAACCTCATGTGTTTGGATACTTATAATATTACTTGATGATGAATAGAATAACTTGAATGCATGAAAGTCTTGAATGCTTGAATATGTTCCTTAATTCCTTGCTTTCTTAAGAATTGCTTGAATGGACCTTGAGAGCTTGATCATAGATATCTTACATGTATGTGTGATGATCATGGGTTAATGGATTCTCAAATGAGGAGAGAAGGCATCCTTTTATAGTGATTTTGGAGATAATCCAAAGAAGGGCCAACTTACAAGAGTGGAAAAAAATGAAATATTTGACATCAAGCCAATAATTTTTTTGGAAAAATAACATAGGTAGGGGACAACCTTTTTACTAACTTGGATGTGAAAGGGACAAAACATGGGCTCTAGATCAAAGAAATATTACATGCTAAAGAATAAATGGTGATATATATGAGGAAAATGGTCAAAAATACATCTAAAGAATGATTTATGTGATTTGGGGAATACTTGAGGAGTAAAGGATAGAAATTGGTATCAACATAGAGTTTTGAGCAAGATTCAAAGAATAAAGGACCCTAATTTAAGTAATTAAATACAAAAGGAGGTCCTAATGTACCAAACCTAATGTAGTACAAGGTCACATGAACCCCCAAATGAGGTATCCAAACCCCCAACAAACAACCAAACAATAGAAACACAACAAAAGAAAAAAGATCTAATAGAAACCCAACTCTTTATTCATAAACAACTAATTACATGTAATGTGTTGGGCTATAAGGCCTTCTCAGTTATGACCAAATATAAAGGAATTATAGTAACAGTTCTACAAGAACTTGCAAGATCCAAATAAACCCTAGCTATTCTATATTTGTAACACCACAACAATCTAGTAAAATACCAATAAAAAACTAAACTTGTGCTCATAAGCCACCAAGCAACATTCTTGTTTCATAAGCCCACACCAAACTACTAGCCCTACTCACAAATTCACAGATCCAAATTTTTAAGTAAATCTTTGCTTCTTAATGAATGTGTACAACAATACCCAAATCCTCCCTTTATAATTAAACAACCACAAGTCAACCTATTATAAATAGAATCATATAGAACCTAGATAAACATAATATATCTTAGTCGACTTACAAAAATCATTAAATGCACATAAGATAAAGAACCAAGACCCAAAATATATTCTCACACATTCCATGATCAATCCATGTCATGATCACACATTAAATGCACAATTCAAACACCCAAATTCAACAAGAATGCACTCCAGTAAGAAACAATAACAATAAAAACTAACATCTCCAAAAGCCATTGAGTCACTCAAACATTCATTGAGCATAGTGTCAATTGAGATGAACATCCAACAAGTTGTATAAAGATCATCAAGTGTGAGTTCCAAATCCAAGCATCTCTAAGAACAATAAGCATTATTGAGTTCCCTTAGTCACCAAGCTCCTCAAGAAAACCTACAACTCATAGCTACACCAGTAAAGACTAAGCATCAACTCCTTTTAATGGAGTCCACAAACCCTAAGGTCAAAATCCACAGCCACTTATAGGATTTGAAAACTACCCTAGGATGCTCCTATATTATACACCTTAGGTGCAAAAAGGATACTATTAATAACTTGAAGAATATCTTTTGAGATTCAAAACATAAACTCCAAGCTATCTCTTCACATGTACATGTCTTCCAAGTCATCAAATTGTACAATTTTTCCTTTGGTCCACTTCTACAAATCCTTTCCTACAATAGACAACTATTTACTATATTTCACATCTTTCCTTGGTGTACCACAAGTCTATCTTCCACACTAATTTCTAACCCCTTAAGACTCCTTCAACTCAACTTTCCTATTAACACTTAGGTTCCTATTACTAGGTTCTTCATTCAACAAAAAAATCATTAAAAACTCCCATCCACCCTTTTCAACAGTAAACACATTCTTGACACAATTATGCATTGCCTTGAAATCATACTTCCAAGGTCTACCAAATATTATGTGATAGCTATGCATGGCCACAATATCACACAACACTTGATCCTTATAGTGCCCAATTTGAAAATTAATAAGACAATACTCCCTTACTTCCAAAGCATGTTCATCTTACAATAAACTAATCCTATAAGCACAAGGATGCATCCTTATCCTCGAACCAAGTTTCTAAACCATGTCCTCAGTAATCAGGTTATTAGCATTGCCACTATCCATAGTTACATTCTAAAAATTACCCCTAGATTTACATCAAGTCCTTAACAAATCCCTTCTTTGACAAGGTTCCAACATCTTCTTACCAATATACCCACCAAACCAACAAGTTATCATCCACCTTAGGTTTATTTACCGAGTCCTCACTTTCATTTACCACATCAACTTTTGTATAACTAACCTTTTTATCAACATTGGGATGTTCAAAAGATCTATGTCCTTCTTTACCACATTTGAAGCAAGTACCTTTAAATATACCTCTACCTATTCTTATCTATTCAATAGGTTTCAGTTTATCCTCAGTAAAAAAGTTATTCTTCACTGAGTGATCTTGCTTCTCCTTCCCTCCATATTTACCTTAATGTCTTCTCTTTAAATTTTCTTCTACCTTAAGAGCATACTGATGAGCATTTCCAACCAAATCAAATTTAGCATACTAATCTCATCCTAAATATTGAATTCGAACCATTAATATATCTAGACATCTTTTCCTTATATGTTTCCCTATATCTAGACCATATTGTTAACTTGTAAAATGCCTTAGTATAATCATTCATAGTCATATCCTTCTACTTCATATTCTGCAATCTCTTAAACAACTTACATTCATAATCAGAAAGAATGAACTTGGTTTCTGATTTTTTCATTATCAATCTCCACCTAGTGATCTTAAATTCACCTTACTCTTCTCTATCTCACTATAATTATTTTGACCATAAAGAAACATGTCTATTCAACATAGTCTTTGCCAACCTCACTCTAAGTGGATCTCCAATATCCTCTAACTCAAAGTAGTCTTCCAAGTCACCAATCCAACCAACTAGGTCTTTAGCATTCAAAGTACCATAGAAATTAGAAACATCCATCTTATGCTTCATCTTCAACCAAGATTCAAATACATCCAGTGGGCCATTTTCTTCTTCCATAGATCTCTCCATCTGATTGGTTCTATCTTCACCACTAGTTACATCAAAGTCTTTAGAATCTTCCTCATTACCATCTTCAATACCCATGTTTCTTGGTACACAAGCTATAGATCTCATGATCTCAAAAACCATGTCATTCTTCATTAACTCCATATCATATCTAAAATCTAATCTAACCTTATCTAAAATTTTAGTTTCCATTGCATCATAGAGATTTGTAATTTCTCTATAGTCCAATCTTCTCAAAGGCATCTTCCAATATCTTAAAAAACCCTTTACAACAAACTCACCAAATCAACCTTCACTCTAACACCACTTGACACAATACAAGGCTAAGTGAACCCCTAAAGGAGGTGGCCAAGCCCTCAAAAAACAACCACACAATAGAAACATAACACAAGAAATAAGATATGATAGAGAACACAATTCTTTATGTATAAAGAAATGATTACATACAATATGTTAAGCTATAAGGCCTTCCTAGTTATGACTACATACAAATAAACTACAATATTAGCTCTACAAGACCTTGTAAGATCCAAGAAAACCCTAGCTAGCCTAGATTTGTAAAACCACAATGATCTGGTAAAATACCATGAAAGATCTAAACTTGTTCTCAGAAGCAACCAAGAAATCTTCTTTTTTCCTAAGATCACACCTAGTTACTAGCCCTACTCACAAATTTGCCAATCTAGATTCCTAACTAAATCTCTAATTCTTAATGCATGTCTACCACACTACCCAAACCCTCCCTTTATACTTGCATAGCCACAAGTTGGCTTGTTACAAACACAATCATCTAGAACCTAAATAAAATTAATATTCGTTTTTCTGGCTTATAAAAATTATTAAATGCACATAGGATAAAGAACCAAGATCCCAAACAAGTTCTCCCACATCCCACAATCAGTCCATGTCACAATCACACACATTAAATGCATAGTTTGGCCACCCATTTACAATAAGATTGTGCTACACTAAGCAACAATAAAAACAACTAGGTATCTCCAATGACCATCAAACCACTCAAACATTCTCTAAGAACAGTGTCAAACAAGTTGAACATCCATTAAACTATATGAAGATCAGTGAGCATGAGTTCTAAAGAAAAGAATCATCAAGAATAATAGGCATTTCCAAGTTCCTTGAATCATCGAGCTCCTTGGACAAAACTAGAATCCATAACTACCCTAGTAGTGATCAAGCATCACCTCTTTTCAACCAACTCCACCAACTCTAAGGTCAAAATTCACTCCCACATATAAAATTTCCAACTACCCCATGATGCTCCTACATTAAAACCACACTATGGAGTGACAAAATGTCTTAAATCAAAGTCTTTCCATTTTAAGATGGTAGGCTAAGGTTGAATAGTCATTGAAAGAATCGGTGAGAAGTCTTGAACTAGTTGAAATAAGAACTAGTGGTGATGTTATAGAATGCTACCAAAGAAAAATTGTTATTAAATAAGTAATAAAATCCTAGGAATTTATTAAATATGGACATGTTGCATAATTTATGAGCTAAACATGAGAAGATGAAGCTAGAATTGGTTGATAATTTCAAGTGATGAAATAGGGAGACACAAAAGGATTGGCAAGATTTATCAAACTAGGGATAGTTGTAGCACCAAAAATGGTGGGATATCTAATTGAGGAAGTTAATGGATTGATAAGACTTATCATAGTATGGATGTTTGTAACAAAATAAATAGTGGGATACCATATAGATGAGGATATTCTTATTGAGAATCAATGAGCTCTTTCAAGAATAACTGTGTGCAAAATTGAAATAATATTGGTTATTTGGATGACGAAGAATAGTGGTTGAATAATTTTCATGGCATCTTCATTTTGAAACTTATTATATTTTCATAAATTCATTTTATGGATCATCCTCTATTCACATAGTTTTTCTAATGTAGGAGCATCCTTGGGTCATTGGAAATCTTACGCCACTAAAAAATATTTTCTATCTATCTATTTCATTGTTCATAAGAACAATTTCTTATCATTTTAGCTCTCTACTAATTGAAATTGCTCATTTCTTTATGCAATTCTGATAGTATTATCCAAGAATCATAGAATTCTTATTTCTAGTTTTATATCATGATCTAGTGTTTCGAAATAAAGTTATCTTAAAATTGGTTTGGTCTTATTCTAGTTTTCATGTTCTAACACCTAGGTTGGAGAGATTCTGCTTGAAATGGAGATTTATGACTCAACCAATGCACCTTTCTACATTGTTATATGTTAGCACACATTTCATTGAACCTCATGTATCTTCAAAAGGCATGATGTATTGGTGAATGATACTCACCCTATCAACACATATACATATGACAAAATAGAAGGATAACAACAAATTTCAAGAATGGGAAATGTGCTTTCTATATCTCTAATGAAATGAAATTAAAATATTCTAAAATTTGACATGCAAGGCCCCATGGTCATTTTCCTTACAATATTCTAAAAGCTAAAGCTACCATATACATTCCTATAACTATCTTGGATAACCCTATGGGATTTCATTATGTAAGAAATCTTTAGCTACCCAAGAAGGTTCTAGAAGTTTCATATTTGATTACATTATAATATTCCAAAAAAATATTTTGGAACTCAAATAAAACTTTGAAGGATTTTCATTTTTCTATTTTAGTTAGTGCAACTTTTGGAGACCATAACTCATTGCCAATTGACCTAATTGATTATTATGACCCTATTTTAGAAATGGCATGAAGTGACCTATAACATCCATTTTGTAAAAGCTCCTATTATCCATGGTTAGACCCCTTTTGTAGCATCTAAATCCTTCAAGAATGAGTTCAAAAAATTTGTACTATACTATCAATATTGAAAAAAATATATCTTCAAAATCAAACCTAATCTTACAATGAAAATTTACTAGTAGGTTGATATATCAAAAGTTAACCTCTGGGGAGCAAATTAGAACATTTTGAGCTCTAATGACCATCTTACCAAAATTAGTAAGTTTCCATATCTAACAACTATACACTAAGATAACCCTTATTGACAAATTAGATAATATTTTTGGGTGATGCAAGATTGCCCTTATACCAAGGATATTCCTACATCATGTATTCATATGGAGGTTATTCTTATGATTTGGGTCTAGAACTATATTTTTTTAATAAGTTTCCTTTGTCTTGGAGATTGTTAATTAGATAAGCCAAATTATCATTGACGATCTTGTATATAAGTAGGGTACAGGTTTTAGTTTTAGTAGTACAAGGAGGCTAGTTGGTAAGTACAAGGAAAGGTAGAGCCTAAAAGTGCAAAGTTGTAGCACAAGTTGTGTGAAAAAAGTGATAGATATCCATTAGGAATAAGATGGTAGCATTCTAAGATTTCTTGTAGAGAATGAATCTTGGAGTTGCAATTTGTCTATAAGCTCGATGATATTGATCACAATTTTATAATTATGTAATGAAGTTTTTCTTGGTAGGATAAATTGATGATAATTCATTGATATTATTTCATATTATGTGGTTTTTTCTAAGTGTGTTTGTGTATTCCCATTATTTCTTACTCTTGTCACAAGGTTAGAATCTCTATTGGGATTTCGCTGATATTGGATTCCATTAGAAACAATGGGTGATTATGACTTTTTTGGCTACTTTAAACTCAATGGTGAGATTTAATTTCCTACAAAAATCTTCCAATATATTTGCATTGAAAGGAAAGAGATAAGAACCCCTACAAATATTAAGATACCTATCAAGCTTTTCTTATCTTCAATCTCATAATTGAACACAAGAGAAGATCATACTTTCTTCAAGAACAAAAGAAACCATTTTTTTAATAAGAATTCTTACCCACAAATCAGAACTAGCTTTGATACCATGTTAGATTAGCTATGAAACCATCCAAGATCAACATGGCTAAAGAAAAGCAAGGCTAATACAAGAGATGAACAAAACTCAACACTTTCCTAGAAATGAACTAGCATTCATGAATAAATGAGATAAATAACCTTGGCATATAGAGAGGTGAGGGTTTCTTGTATAGAAAAAGAAGGCATATAATTGCAAGAGGAATAATAACTCCCAATAATCCAAAATAAGAATGAGCTTACTTGAAGAAGTTCAAAAGAGGACAATGCAGTCAATTGCCCAAAGGTGGGTCTAAATAACTCTCATAATTATAGGATTATGCCATTTGTCATCTCCTAACCATTCTAATATAACCTAAGAAAGCTTAATAATATGTGTACGAAAATAAATATTCCCCACCAACATATGGAAAATAGAATCTTACACTAACAATTTGAATTCAATAGATTACTTATTTTTAAATTATAGTAGTACATCATTAAAAATTAGGAACTTGATCATATCTATCTATTTGTTTGTGTGTGTGTGTGTGTGTGTGTGTGTGAGAGAGAGAGAGAGAGAGAGAGAATTCAATTACTACAAATTTTACTTCTACACATTTTCCATGTTGCTTAATTTTTTACTCAAAGTTGCTCAATATTATTTTCTCTATATTTTCATTGTCACTTAGAGGTATAGTTTGCACCTTCATGATATTGCATTCACCAAGAGAAAATATTTGTCTCAACTTTCATCCATAAGTGCACTTTATCTTGAACTCCTCCTATAGTTACTCTTTATGTTCACAAGGAAACCACAATATATGGTTGTTACTTGCCCCACTTAGATAGAGCTAATTTGACTAGATAATGGGGAAGTTTAAATTTTGTAGCAAGCACTCTAACTTATCAAAAGGGATGGGATTAGAGAATCATTGATGCATTAAGCATTATCACAATTCTATCAACTCTTAGGGAAAAAAAATCTAATTTTCTCCAAAATTAGAAAGAAAGGCCAAGAATTGAGGGTAGCTCTATCCATAAATTCATGAGTTTAAGGGAAAAGAATTTAGAGTGAACTCATACATCAATATTATGGCTAGCTATAGAGATTAATTTAATTCATATATATTTTATTATGCAAATCATACTATATAAGATCGTGGAAAAGAAGAGTCAAAGTATTTTAGAGCTAATGTTATTAATAGTCAAGACTACCATCAATCTCATGCTTGGGGTAGGTATAATTGAACTTTGTTAAAAAGAAATCACAACCCTAAAAATTTTTCTCGACGACAACTAATTTTGAGTGATAGTTTTGCTCGGCACCAATGGCTACAGAGTGACATGAGGGTACTGAGTAAGATTGGTACAAGAGGAAGCTGAGTGAACTCAGCACACAAAAACAACTTGGCACAAATATATGCTAAGTGAGCTCAGTAGGCACTAAAAATTGGTGCTTAGTAGAAGAGGATGCTAAGTGAGATTGGTAAACAAAAGGAAACTGAGTGAACTCAGTGAGGGTAGAGAGGGAGACTTGGTGGACTCAATAAAGAAAACACATCTTATACAAACCAAGTGACCTTTTCACAAACCTCCAATCTAAACTTTTTCTACCATTAAAATGCAGAGAGTCGAAGGATGAAGCTTTCAACAAAGAACTTCTCAAATACAAAATATCATGCAATGATGAATAGAAGAAGAGAAAAATAATATATTTTTTCTTGCTTGCTTGTTTGCATATATTCTACTCAACAAAAAATGTTACAAAATCTGGGAGCATTTGGCTTCAACTAGAAAAACCCTAAATTCTTCAAACTAGTAAAAACTTTAAACTTATAGCTCTAATGGCTACATACAAAAATTCTTGGAGCAATCACTACTTCATAGGTTGAGTTAATGATAACTTACAAAATGACAAAATATTCAACATGTGCACTATAAACACCAAGCTAAAACCCTTCTATCTTCTAAACCTTAACTTTGAACTACTTATCAATTATCTTCTCTACAACTGATTCAATCCTTCTCTTTAATCTTCTGTAACTGAACTTATCTTCTCTTCTCTACTTTATTCTATTGAACTTCAAATAATCATATGAATCAATACATTCCTTTTTTTCTTGGCAAAAAAATTTCCCTCTTATTTTAGATTTCAAAACTCACCTACCATGCATTAATGTCTCTGATCATTCTACAAGCTGTTAGGGTGGTAGGTGGGTGTTTGGCTTTAGGGGAAAATGACTATTTGCATTAGATATTTCAAAACTCCCCCTTTGTCCTAAGCCAAACAAAACAAGGATCACTCCTAATTCAAATCAATTACACCAAGAATCTCTCTTAGGTGCACAAAAGTTCCAATGCCTAAAGGCTTGGTGAAAATGTCTGCTAGCTACTACTCAGACTTGCAAAATTCCATTATGATATTCCCATTCTCCACCAACTCTCTGATGAAGTGATATATGATCTCAATGTGCTTGCTTCTCCCATGGAAGACTAGATCCTTGGACAATGCAATTGAGGAGATGTTGTCACAATAAATTGTGGTTCCATCTTCTTGCCTTTCATTCAAATTTGTCAAGATCCTTCTTAACCAAGTAGCTTGACATGTTGTTGTATTTGCTACTATGTATTCAACCTCTACTATAGATTGGGCAATGATAGGTTGCTTCTTGGATGCCTATAAAATTGCACTTGATCCCATATGAAACATGTATCTAGAAGTGCTCTTCCTATCATCTAAACTTCCAACCCAATCACTATCCATGTAACCAACCAACTTGAAATCATTTGTAGTAGTATAAAAAATTCCAAATCCCTTGTTACCATTCACATACCTTAGGATCCTCTTTCCTTCTTGCCAATGGGAATCCTTTGGTGTTTCCATAAATTTGGAAATCAAACTTACTACATGCATTATGTCTAGCTGAGTTGTAGTCAAATACATCAAACTTCCAACCATACTCTTGTATAGTGTTGAATTCAAACTTTTGCTGCAATCTTCCTTGCTCAACTTTAGACCTACTTCTATTGGTGTTAGGGCTGCTTTATCATTCTACATTTTGAATCTCTCCAAGATTTACCTTGCATATTTTTCTTAAGAGATAAAGATTCCATCATGCATTTGTTTTACTTCTATTCTTAGAAAGTAATTCAAGAGGCCTAGGTCTGTCATTTCAAATTCATTCTTCATGGCCTCTTTGAACTCACTAATTAGAAAATTTTCATTTTTAGTGAAGACCAAGTCATCAACATACAAGAAAACAATCAACACATTACCATTTTCTTCCTTGATGTAAAGTGTGGGCTCACCATCACTTTTTCTAAAGGTATTCCTAATCAAATATGAGTCAATCTTGTTGTACCATGCCCTTGGAGCTTGTTTGAGCCCATCAAGAGCTCTCTTCAATCTATACACTTTGTGTTCTGCACCTGTGTTGGTGTTTTTCAACTATTGGACAATAAAAGCTCAATACCAAGAAAATGATACTCACAAATCTAAGGACTAGCTACTTTCCATTAACAATTATATTTGCATAATATCTGGAACCGACTTCAACAAAACTAGGAATGGTTTTCTACTCTTTAGGCTCTATAAAACCAAGGTGGGTATGCCTAGGGGATGATTCAAATGAATTCTATTGTATGAGAATTATATTAGTTTCATTCTGATTCTCATCTTCTATCTCTAACATATACATAATTTATCCATTCCTTGACATTTTTAGAAGATATACATCCCTTATGAGTAGATTTGGTCACAATTCTTCTTAGATTTTCAAGTATTTCCAGCAATAGCAGCTAACTAGAGCTAAAATATTGCATGAAAACAAGTGCTACCCATCTTTGAAACTCTTCAAATAGTAAAATAAAGTTGATTTTGATTTTAGACTTGGTGCTTATTCATGATCTACCTATCTGCATATTGGATTAACTAGATCAATGCATATTCTATTGGGATTTAGAGTCTACTCCAATTCATGGATCTAATTGATTGCATTACTACCAATACTATTAGCAATTCTTATTGGAATTCATTCGTATGGATATCCTTCTTATTACCTTAGCAATCCTGTCAAATTCATTAAAGCATTACTTAATTCATTGAATCAATAGCAATAATGAATTGACATACAACCCAAGGGAATTGCATTCAAGTGGATAAGCCTTGCTCACACATTATTAAAATAACCAATTAATAATAAAGGAGATAAAATTCAAGAAGAAAAAATATGGGGATAGCTCAATTTTGTATTAATTTTCCTTGAAAATTGTATACAATTGTAATAAAACTCAAAATGACTCTAGAAGAGACACAAGGATCATGTAACATCAATGTATTCTCAAAAAAATTTGTAGAGGAGATACATCATGAATTTTTCTACTATAACTGGACCGACTGATATTCAATGTAAACTAAAATTGCATTAGAAATCAAACCCTTCTCTAGCCTTGGAATCTCACTTATATATTGTGAGATGCAACAAGCTTCAGAAATAGAGAACTAATAGGTGTCCTTTTACAAAAGATATTTACATTTTTCTTAGCAAGAAAAGACAAAAATTTGTGTAACAAAAAAGTAATACATCATAATATTCTCTTGGTAGGCCCCTCTTCTATTATATCTTTGAATGCTACAAATCCCATGACTGGCCTTTATTCATTCTAAATCCTTGGCATATGTAGCTATCAAATTTTTCAATGATGTGTCAGGCTTTGATTCTTGCAAATTCACCTCTACTTTGGCATTTCTACCTATATCATCGTGTACTACCAAAGTGACAATTATAGTTGGTTTCATTTTTGGCACATCATCCATCTGATCCACTGTATCTTTCACATGAGATGACCACCCTTCTTTGTCTTGTTCTTTCCTAGGTATTGGTGGAAGTGAGTCAATGATCTATATTTCATCTTCATGTGTCTCATTATCATCACTTTAAGCTTCTTCCAACTATTCATTAGAAGCAATATCTACCATCCACTTGTCAAAAAGTGTGTCATCTAGCCAATCAAATTGCAGAATATCCTGTTGCTTCTTGATAACATGTTCATTAGAATTTCTGGAGTTTGATTGTGTCGTAATTTTTAAGCATCAACGTTTCGGATCACACACAGTGATCCATCATCAGGATGAGGAGTGCAAGAGAATAGAGAAAAAATGTAAAGTGATCCATCATCACTTTACATTTTTTCTCTATTCTCTTGCACTCCTCATCCTGATGATGGATCACTGTGTGTGATCCGAAACGTTGATGCTTAAAAATTACGACACAATCAAACTCCAGAAATTCTCATGATATTACTAATGGATTGTGGAAATCAAATGACATTAACATGTTCATTATCTTTTTCAATATCATCAAAATCTTGTTTCAAAAAATCAAAAAATATTTGGGCTTTGACCATTTCTTCTATTGTGGTGGCCCACCATGCATGTCCTATTTTATTGATGTTTTTATTCATTCTTAGACAAAATAAATCATCTAATTCTTTAGCCCATTCATCTTTTTTTTTCAATTTATTTCTTCTATCTAAGGCACAAGGGAATAAATCAAATTTTGGCTCTTATACTTATCCAAGTAGCCAACTATTCTTCTTTGCAATTCAACTCTCTTGTCATCAAATGCCGTGAGATCATGAGCAAGTGCATAAGTTATTTCAATATGATCATGTGAAGATCTTAGGACAAAGTAGCACAAGAATGTAATTTCTTTCCTTCTCTTTCCCCACTTATTTACAATAGGCTTCAAAGCCTCATTGTTTTCTTTTATTTCATCCCATATGTTTATTATTCTTGCTAATTGATAATAAAATAATGGCCATTCAATTTTATCTCCCAAATACATGAGAGCTTTTCTCAAATTGTCTTCATATTGCACATTTAGCTCTACATGTAACGCCCACAATTTTCTCTTTTCTTCTTCAAAATTTATAGCTGTGTAATATTGTGGCCTTTGTGGGGCATCTGGCATTTCTATGAAGGAGTAGATTTAAAAGGTTCCACTAGAGGGCAAGGATATGTTATTCTTGGTCTAGAAGACCTCCTCATTACCTTATTCTCAAGTTCAATTCTTTTCTAAACTTCTTTATTGTAGGCCTCCAAAACTCTCCCATACTTATTCTACTAGTTCAAACATTGTCTTCTCTTCCTTTTCTGCAATAGCCATAGAGATGTTCCAACACCCATGTGAGCTACCTCCACATGGGAGGTATCTACTACTCTTTTCATAATGATATTTCCCATTAACCTAGAGTCATCTAGCTATGATGAAATAGCCCTTGATCCCTTCCTTAATGACCATATAACCAAAGCGGTCTGGTCCTCACTAAAAGTAGTACCTTTGAATTCCTTTTTATTTTGGCCTTGTCAGTCCAATTTATTTGAAATAGAATTAAAAATCAAAGCATCTACTATGTCCCAATTGGGTAGCAGTAAAATATTTGATGATCTCACCATCTACCTCCCCTCTTCAAGAGTTATACTTTGGAATTCCTACATCATCTTTTCTTTTATTTGATTTTGCAAGGATACCTCCTCTAGCTCTAGATTCTCTATTCTTAACTTATTACATCTTTCTTCATACTTTCCTATGTTCATTCTCCATGTAAACTTGTGGCAAGCTCTGGACTTAACAAAACCATCATCTGACAAAAATTGTTAACTAGCTTGCTCTATCACAGGGTCTAATTCCCTCCATTTAAAATTTGCTACTGTCAACTCTAAGCTTTGCATAGGAGGCTCTTGGGGGTTTCCTTCATCTATTTCTACCTAGGTACTGAAAATTCCTCCTTGTGACCCCAGTTGTTCAATTTTCTCTCCAATGAGTTGTTCCTCTCAAATCTGCAAAGGAGACTATGTAGGAAAATATTCCTCAATATGTGGACCTTGTTTTTTCATTATTCTTTACCTCTTAGGAGAGGCTTCATTAGGTTTCTCTTCCTACATAGCACTAGTGGATCCAATTATTTATTTTCCTGTGTCCATAGTGTTCTTCTTATTTTGAATGATATTATGCCCCAGCCTTTTTTGGACAATCAATTGCCCTACCCCTAGATTGGGAGTGAATCCCAATCTCCTTATGACCTCCTTTGCCTTATCTAGATAAGAATTAATAAAAAAATTATTTTTCTCGTTCATAGTTTCCATTGTTTTAGGGAAAGTAATCATGAGCTTATTTATTCTATCTACCTCTATAATGGCATTACCCAGAGGACTATAACTTTCATTAAAACAATGAATAAAATCCAAAACTCTTGAGAACACTCTCCAATTTTCTTTATTGGTTTCCTATTCTTGCAAGGAGAACTCATTTTGTATTATATCTTCAAGAAAATATGACTCATGATCAATTTTGCCAAGCTTGATTCTATGCCTAAAGGCCAAGTTATAGAATCCCTCAGTGTCACAAAAATAGGAATGAGAGACAACCATCTTGTACTAATATAATATTTTATGCAAAGAAAGCCAACCCCCTTTTGTGATTACAAATTGGTGGGCTACAATGCAAGTTGGGAATATTGAGACTCTTTTCATTTTCAACAAGTAAGTTTCCTCCAACCCTCCTAGCTGCCACAAAAAATTAGGTACTCCTACCTTTAATGGCACTTGATAAGGTAATACATGAGGAGTTCCTCTGAAACCATAAATTGTAAAGATAGTTGAAACTAAGTATGGGATGATATCTCCCCAATTATGTAAAACTTTCAAACCAACAATATTGTCCAAGGGCCTAATAAGACTTACCAATGCCTTAGGTACTCTGGTACTATCAATCAATAATAGGCACCTTAACTTTGAAGCAAAGTATCTATCAAACTTGAAAAAACTAGTCTTTTTTGCTTCCCAAGTCATATTTGCACTTCATAACTAGACTGGCAGTGCTTCCCCATCCTGTTCTCTATTCAATTTTATTTATTTACCAAAATATGTTACTCCTTTGAACAAAAACATATATATTAACAAGGAATAGTGACCAAAAATCTTCTCCACCTTCCCTCTTGCAATCCCAACTAGGCCATTGTGAATTTCTTTTGCTAAATAGGAGGAAAAATCAAAAATAATGTCCACACAAAAAGAGGAAATCTGAGTGATCATATATATAAAACCTATGGGCATAAATTCCTCTTTATCTTCACCAAATACTCCACATAGATTCTTGTATGCCTCCATAGCCCTGGTATTGAAATACGCACTTTTGAAGGGTTCCCTAGAGGATGTTGTAATTGCTAAAAAATTTCCAATTTTGCCTATATGTGCCTTTGATGCACCCTACCTAATTACATTCTTCTTTGACACATATTCTTTCTCTAATTATTGTAGTTCAATGGGCACATTATAGTCTATTAGAGGCCCTAAATTAAACACCTATTGAATTTCCTCTATGCTAATTATGATCAAAATTTCACCATCAATTCTTCTCACCACTCTAATTGCTTAATCATAATTCTTTGCAACAGATTCCAAAAGGTTGTAATCAATAAAAACACTTGGAACTACTAATTTTTTTAAATTAGAGTTCTAGATATTAGCATATGGGGAAAATAAATTCCTTTTTGAAAACCATTTTTTAAATAGATGCCAGTTTGGGAAGGTTTTCCATCCTTAACCCAATTTCACTTATCGTATAACCCATCTGTAATTTTGAGCCTAGGGTTTAATGAGGTTAACATTTTTACTTGCATAGTTTCAGTAGTGGACTCAAGGAGCAATTCAAACAAGTCATCATGGATATTCTTGGCCAAATAATCTTTTTGCCTAGAGAAAACCTTCTTGGGAGGCATACTAGATACAGTTTACAAAAAACTTAAATTTCTACAAAAAACTTACTTGATTTTCTTGCATGCTCTGTAATCCTACAATGTCTCATGAACAAATGGGAAACTACTTCACATTCTAATCAAGCTCAACACAAACTCTCACTAATTTTTTCCACTCGAAAAACTTGAAATCTTGTTCGCGTGAGATGAAAATGGCAAGATCTTCTGCAATATACTTTTTTTTTTCTCACATGAAAAGCTTTCATTCCTCATAAATTAACTATAAGGGAAATAGAGTGGCACCACCTTCTATGTTTAAATTCAAATTGTTGATCTCAAAAAATTCTATAATCCAAGAATGAAAATAGGGATGACTCATTTTCCACTTGACATGCTAGTAGTCAAACCAATGAAAATTGTCCACCTATACCTTTTCTCATTGCTGGTGTTTCCAACTGGACCCACTAATTCTTGAGGACACTTGTTTCCTATTCACTATCTCACTATACATAAAGAGTGAGCATATTGCCTATGCTATATAGCAACAACCATTGATTTCATCTTGATTGAGCAAAGGACATTTGATTTAGTACTTACTACAAATGTGGTGGGTCCCTTATCCATTTTCCTTATTCACTATATCTCTATCCTTAAACCTCAAGCAACTTTCCATAGCAACAAAGCCATAGCCATAGATCTAAACTTGATCTAAAGGAAATGAAAAATGCATTAGAGTTATATAAATTGTGGTGGGTCCCTTAGTCACCATTACGCAATGGGTAAACAATGCACAACTTCTCATAGTGACTTGGCGATGATTGTTGATCTGATCTTGATCTAACAATCATATTCTTTCATCTGATTTCTGACATGGGCATGGGTCCATGTTACTGATGATGTGGGAAAGTCCTGTCAAGCTAGCATATAACTTAATATTCTAATCCTTGTTGTAACAATACGTGATTTGGGTCCCACAACATGCACATTTTTAGGCTTTGTGGTATGTCTCTATCGCTGAGGCGCAAAGGTTTTTTGGTCATGAAATAGCGAGCTCTGGTGTTCTTAAAACCTTTGGTGCATACGTGTTTCTAGTAGGATGCCACCATGTCCAGAAGATTGTGTGATTCATGTCTGACGAAGTAGATGTTTGGGACCTTCCTATTGGAATTATTGCCACATTTCCATTTTTCATCAAGGTGCTATGTCACTGACGATGGGATTCTTTCATTTTCTAACCACAACATAGCAACCTCTTTAAGGCTTTTAGAGATTTTGGTGCCAAGAAATTTTTACATTTTTTCCATCATTACCACAATCAATGCTTCTAACAAAGAAATAAAATCACATGACCAATTTTAATGATAGGAATACTTCCGCGCCCATCCATTTCATAATCTCCCATCTTTCTTGATTTCCAACAAGGCACTATGTCACTACTGGCAAGATCCATATTTTTTTTGGTCATGACATAGTGACCTCATGAATAAAATTGAAATCTAGTGCTGAAAAAATACTTGCGTGTCTATCATGATTACCATAATTAATACCTCTGACACAGTAATAAAAATATGTCCACAATGCCACTTGGGAACTTCCACGGTAACTAGATTTTTCAAAAGCCATTGTCTTCTATATTTTTCATTAAAGTGCTATGTTGCTATTGGTAGGATGTAAACATTTTTTGATCATGACATAGCGACTCATCAGAAAAACTAGATTTTGGTGATGCCACTTGCAATTCATCATATTTGGTTCCTTTTCTAGTTTTGAGAATTCTGACATGAAGCATGTGATTGAATTTTTTGAAACAATGCAATTTTGCAGTCTCTGAGCCTCCACTTTACAACACCACTAGTCAATTTCATAGTAGTCACTATGTTTCTATAATTAAAACAATTGCATCTTCATATAGCGGAAATGCGATAGCTGTAGATCTTATAAAGATCAGACAGTGGAAACAAAAAAAAAAAAAAGTAAAAGGCACTTAGGGGCACGAAAGACTTAAACAAGTCAAGGAATATTCAAAATTTGAAAAGCTTTGCATCCAAATAAATTCAAAAAGAATGCAAGACTTAGGGTTTGACAATTTTTTTTTAAAGGTTATTAAAATTCCAAGGCTAAGAACCAAAAACCCTAGCAGGCAAACAATGGATTCAATTCTAATTTTTTATACCAAGACTAGAAGAAATTTACTTTGTAAAAAATTAGACCAACAACCTAAAACTTCATAACCAGGTGGCTACTCCACATAAACTTCTTCTTTCAATACACCATTCAAGAAGGTGGACTTCACATCCATTTGATATAGCTTCTATTTGTGTTGGGTTGCAATTGCTATGACAACATGCACAGTTTCCATTCTTGCAACCAAGGCATATGTTTCATCATAATCTTTGTCATACTTGTACCACTAATCATGCCTTATGCCTATCTATTTTTCATTCAGTATTGCACTTGGTCTTATAAACTCATTTCACTCCAATTACTTATTTCTTAGGAGGCAAAATAGTTAGCTCTCATGTCTCATTTCTTTCAATAGCATCTATTTCCTCATCCATGGCATTACACTATTTCTCTTCACTCATAGCTTCCTCAAAATAAATTAGATCACTATGAGAAAATAATACAAAATTATACACTCTCATCATAATCTTCCTCATACCTTTCATCTTGGTATATCTCCCTTATACTTTTAGTCTTCCTTGGTAATAAGGAGGTGAGAGTGGGATCTAAATTCTCAGTATTGCTATTGCTACTATTTTGTATACTAGCTCAAGGCTATTGCTCGACATGTTAAGGGTTGCTTCCCTTTTTACCTTTGTTTGTAATCCATGTTAGTTTCTCCATCTTCTTGTTGATCACCAATGTCATCTTCTTCCTCTTCAATATTAGACACTTTACTTGAAGTGTTTGAGGATTCATCTATCGAGCCATCCCATGACTGATTTCAAGAAACTCCAAATCTCTTGAAATGATGATCTTCTTGGTGATTAGATCATATAGCCTATAGGCCTTTGATTTTGAGTTGTACCTTCTAAAGATGCACTTCACACTTTTGTCATTCAGCTTTTGCCTTTGTTCCTTAGGCACATGTGCATATGCTAGATATCCAAACACTCTCAAGTGTTCAATCATCCATCTGTTCCTTGACCATGCTTCAAGAGGTATCTTGTCATGAACTAACTTTGTAAGACATCTATTGATCAAATATACTATTGTTTCTATAGCTTCTCCCCTATATTCAATTGGGAGCCCTTTTTCTTTCAACATGCTTCTAGCCATTTCAACAATGGTCCTATTTTTCCTCTCAACCACTCCATTTTATTGTGGAATATAACTAGCTATCAGCTCTTTTCTTATGCCATTTTTCTTGCAAAAATTTACAAGCATATTAGAGGTATACTCCCCTCCTCTATCTGATCTAAGGACCTTAATATAGTGTCCATGTGCATTCTTTTTCAACCAAGGCTTTAAATTCAACAAATTTATCAAATGCTTCAAATTTTTTCTTCAAAAAATACACCCATGTCCTACAACTAAAATCATCTATGAATGTCATAAAATAAGTACTCCCCCCAATAGAAGTAGTTTACATAGGGTCTACCAAATTAGACTACAGCAATTCTAATGGTGCTTTAGCCTTTCTAGAATTTCCAAAATTAAAGGGAACCCTATGTTTCTTACCCAATATGCAAGCCTCACATGTGTCATATGAATCTACAATGTTTGGCAAACCATCTACCATTTTTTTCTTGGACAACAAATTTAAACCAACAAAGCCAAGATGTATGTGTGTAAGATGTGAAAGCTTGGAGGGGTCTTCAATCATGCTCCTAAGAGCTGGTTGCTAATGTACTATTGTACATGCATGCTTGGGAGGTGTAGCACTAACTTGAGAAGAGAAGTGTATTCTATCTTCAATGAGAACATCTGATTCTTTCTCATTTGAACTGTTGCAAGTAATCTATTACTCTCATCCTTCTCATGAATGACACACTTATTATTTTCCATTAGCACCTTGTATCCATTTTGAATGAGTTGTCCAAAACTCATCAAGTTGTCCAAGTACCATACCTTAAGGCTTCCTTCTTCACCAATGTTACACATGATGAAGGTTGTGGGATTGATTGCATTTCTCATGTTCACATCAGCCACATTAGCATTCTACTTTGACTAATCACCCTATTTCTTCTAGCATTCACTTTCATAATGACCATACTTAGGATAGTAATAGCATTCAACATTGCTCTTGTTGGAGTTACAATTCTTCTTACCTTCTCTAGAGTTATTTTGAGAGGTGCTTGCTCCCTCTTAGTTGCTTGCTCTTTCTGATATTTTTTCACTAGAATTCCTTTGACCATTCCTTCCATGACCTCTATTTCTTGAGCCTCTACCAAAGCCATTTCTTCCTCTCCCCCTATAGTGCCACTCATGTTTGCAGTCTATACCTTGTTGTTTATTTTGATTTGAGAGATACTTATTACTCTTATTGTTATTTGTATTTTGAGATGACCTAAGGGTCAAATGTATACTTGATTTGGTACTATAGATGTTTTACTTCTATACTATTCAATTTATCATATTTTCATGCTAATGGTATATTGAGATGATAGTAGATCTATGATGATATCTGGTTTTATGATTTATTGGACATATTTGTTGATTATGTTATGAGATAAATTTTATGCTATGGTTATTTACTTCATTCTTGTATCTTTATAGTTTATACAAATGTGAGTGATATAAATGGATTAAATAGGTATTCCAATACATGTTGCTTCGGCTATGATATTATGTGCAATTGCACTTCATTATATTTTAGTGTGTAGGAATTATATCCCTGGTAGTGGCACATGAAGTTAGTGATTCAACCAATCATATTTTGCCAATGTCGCCCCTGTGTAGTCGACATATCCTTACTTTAATTGTTTTAATTAAAACCTTTTAGTGATTAGTAAATCCAAACTCATCTGCATTATGTGATTAGATCAGTAAGCATGTTTGTGCATTTAGAAGTTTGCATTGTTGCAAAAGTGTTAGGTTTTTTTTTCTAATTTTGGGTTTTGAGGTTTTTATTCTTTTTGGATTTAATTTCTGACAGCTTTGCCTTATGTGAATTTCAGTTATGGATAATAAATTGTTTTCATTTGGGTTGATTCGGCATTTATCTACTCTAGCTGGCTATTTCTCATAGCTAACTATTCACTCAAAAAAAATGAATAAGTATTGGAAAAGTGAATTCATTATTCACTGCTCACTTTTTAGAAATAGAAATTTGAGAGCTATTGTAGAAATCCTCTTTTGAAGAATTCTTGTTCTGTTCATTCTGGGAGCTATGAGCGTGGGTTTTTTGCAAGGTTAGTCTCATTGGATCCAGCTTGGGGATTTTATGCTTTGCTGTCACTTTCAGTGGATTTGGCAAGTGATTTATTTTATTGCATGGGTTTCAATTTTTACCCTTTTTGTTGTTAGGTAGGGCCTTCCTATATTATTTTTTTCATTTTGTTTTAGCTTCCATTTCTTGTAGCAGTATGTTAGGAGGCAGAGAACTAGTGTTCCCCTCCATTTCTATTTGATGGTTCTACCTGGTTGGTTAGGTATGAACATTTTTCCTAGTTTTGAAATGGGGATTTAGAATTTTGAGCTATTATGCTGGCCATTTTTGCATACGGTGTTCAATTTCATTTATTTTTGAATTTTTGGGGTTTTTGCACCCAAAGGCCAAATGTGTTTTAATTTTGAATTTTTTCAAAATTTGAGGTTTTACCTCATTTTGCATGTTGACCTATTTTCTTAGGTTTTCTTGGCACAATGTGGTTCGTGGACCTAGAGGATCCGTTGGGATATCCGTCAAACCACTTTTGCACTTTATGTTGCATTGGGATGTGTGATGCATCCGTCCTCTTGATTCTATTTTTGATTGAGGGACTTTCTTCTTTGTGTTCTCATCCAGTCCTTGTGTTATGATCTTTGTGATGGTGGTGCACCACACATGAGAATGTGTGCATACAATTGTCAAAGGACTTGTGGGTCTCAACCTTCTATGGTTTATCTAGAAGTTTTGATCATTGAGGTTGGGTTGGGAATTTGCATGCCTATGGGCACTCATCATTGGATAAGCATGGTTAGGATAGGGTAGCATATGGAGGGGGCTTCTATCTTGCAGCTCAGTGTTCATGGGACTAGAGACTGGTAGAGGGAGCTTTATATAAGTGATAACTAAACAAAATATTGAATGGTAATAAAACTTAAGATAATGAAAAGTTTTGAAGTCATGTGATGGTTCCAAGGGAGTCCCTTGAGAGTGTTGCCACATGTGATCCAAGTTTGGATCATCTTTGATGGCAAGCGACTCTCCATGATGTCAGTCCCTACATAGTAGCCCATTGAAATGTCTGACCAGGACCTGTAGGTTATGCATTGTCTGTATCTTGGATTTAGTCATCATACTACTTGGTCTGTGTGTTAACCATGAATGTTTTTTTTGTGTGATTGTGGTGGGATCTTTATCTCCATCAGCATGGTGGGTGTGGACTTAAGTGTGCCACATGGTTGGGAGGCATAGCTACCTTCACCACTACTAGGGACTAGTGTATAGAGATGGTCTTATATCCTAGTGCGACCATTGCTGGATGTATTCACTTGGTACTTTAGTTTACGGAGTATGCTTCCTTATGATTTATGCTTTCATTGAGATGTTGTTTATCATATTTAGATGATGTTAGTTTTAACGAATTCCTGATTATGATGATTAGCATGTGGCAGGTGATATTCTCTACTTTGTAGAATTTTCTTATGCTTTATTCTAGCATGTTAGATTTCCTTATGCTTTTGATTTTAGCATATTTTAGTAGTGACATCCCTATTACGACAGTACCCACGATGGTCTTATGATGCCATTGATGGTTGGGAGGAACCACATACTTAGTTTGGTTATTTTGTTCATTGCAATATTAATTTAGTTATTCCAATGTTGTTTTCGTATACTACGATGTTTACTTCAATTTTTTTCCTTTATTGCTTGTTATATGATTAGATGTAGATTACTTCTTCCAGTAGTGTGTTCGAGTGTTCACGCCTCAAAATGTGGATCCAGTACTCCCCAGTGTGGATGTTTTATTCTTTGTTTTTCTTCTTTTATGTTCTCCTTATGTGTTTCTTGACTTTCCTGGGTGACATTTTATCAGCATGGTGTAACACAAAAATGTATCGCATGCCCATTGAAATTGTATCATGCGTCGCCTAATTCCATCGCACACCTCTTGGAGAAATATCGTGCGATACTTTCTAGTATTGCACCTCCTTGTAAAAATTATCGTGCGATACCCTTAAAGTATCGTACTCCTTCATGAGAAGTATTACCTAGTCCCTAAAAGTGTCACCCTCCTTCTTTAGGAATGTCGCAATACTTTCTAGTGCCATATTAAAGTATCGCCTGGGTTTTGTAAAAACCTGTGTGGGTGGGTAGTTGGAACTTTTTAGTTTGATCCAAACTTTTTGAGAGTTGTTTTAGATACCCTCTTTGGTGTTCTTCAACTTTATGGTGCTGCATTTTGAATTCGAGATGTTTTCGATTTGAATTTAGTTTGTGTCTTTCATTTTGGGTCTTTTGGTCAATAGTGCCATTTGGAGATTCATTGGTTGATAGGATGGTGGTTTAGTCTTCCATTGCAATCTTTTTGATTTGTGTATGTTGCTAACATGTGCATTTACACTTGTGTTTATATATATATATATATATATATATTCTGACTTGTATTTCATCCTTGTTCCCAAGGATCTTCGAGTGGAGCATAACATCCTACCTCTTGAATTCTCTTGAGCCTTGAAAGACTGCTCTTGGGAAGTAGTGGTTGATCTTGTTATCTGGTGCTCATGAGTTTGGAGAGTTCCCATCAACTCATCCATGGTCAATGTGGTGAGGTCTTTTGATTCCTCTATGGTCATCACAAGCTTATCATATTTATGAGGTAGACTCCTCAATATCTTCTCTACAATCCTCTGCTCATCATAATATTCTCCATTTGATTTGATCTAGTTTATCAAAGTGGAGATTCCTGAGCTGAACTCTGCAATATAGGTTTATTGTCTCTCATCTGAAGGTTCTCAAACTCTCTTCTGAGCATTTGTAGCTTTACTACTTTGACCTTATTAGTTTCTTTGAAGTCCATCTCAAGGATATCCCATGCTTCCTTTGTATAATTTGCTACTACAATCTTTGAAAAAATTGTCTCTATCATTGCTACCTCAAATAGACTTAATGTCTTTGCATCATTTTTCCTTGACTCCTTTAGCTGAGTCTTTTGATTATTGGTAAGGACATCATATTGAGTTGGGTCTATCACATCATTGAACCCATTAATCACAAACTCTCATAAATCATTTGCAACCATTATGATTTTTATTTTATTTGCCCATGTGTCATAATTTTGTCCATTAAAGAATGGTAGTTGCTACCATATCTTTCTTGCATCTCCTACCATGTCAAATATTCCAAACAAAAATACCCTAACCCACTATGGATGTGGGGCCTCAAAGCTCTGATAATATGTGAAAAACAAATCACAACCCTAAAAAAATTTCTCGGCAACAACTAATGTCGAGTGACAGTTTTGCTCAGTAGCAATGGATGCCAAGTGATAGGTGGGTACCGAGTAAGCTCGGCACAAGAGGAAGGTAAGTAAACTTGGAACACAAAAACAACTTAGCACAAGTATATGCCAAGTGAGCTTGGTAGCCACTACAAAGTGGTGCATGGCAAAAGAGGATGCCAAGTGAGCTTGGTAAACAAAAAGAAACTGAGTGAACTCGATGATGGTAGAGAGGGAGATTTGGTGGACTCGATAAAGACAACACATCTTATAGAAATCGAGTGACCTTTTCACAAACTTTCAATCTGAAATTTTTCCACCATTAAAATGCAGAGAGCCAAAGGATGAAGCTTTCAACAAAGAACTTCTCAAATACAAAATACCATGCAATGATGAATAGAAGAAGAGAACAACAAGATATTTTTGCCTGCTTACTTGCTTGCATATATTCTATTCAACAAAAACTATTACAAAATCTGGGAGCATTCGGCTTCAACTAGAAAAATCTTAAAAACTTCAAACTGGTAAAAACTTTAAACTTTAAACTTACAACTCTAATGGTTGCATACAACAATGCCTAGAGCAATCACTGCTTCATAGGTTGATTCAATGATAACTCACAAAATGATAAAAGATTCAACACATGCGCTGCAAACACCAAGCTAAAACCCTTCTGTCTTCTGAACCTTAACTTTGATCTACTGATCGATTCGCTTCTCTGCAATTGATTGAATCCTTCTCTCTGCTCTTCTACAACTCAACATATCTTCTTTGCTCTACTCAGTTCTATTGAACTTCAACTGATCAAATGAATCATTACATTCCTTTTTTTTCTTGGCAAAAATGTTTCCCCCTCATTTTGAATTCCAAAACTCACCTACCATGCATTAATGTTTCTAACCATTCTACAAGCTGTTAAGGTGGTAGATGGGTGATGGGGACACAGCCCAACAACCAGAATAGACACAATAGAAAGGGGAAATTATATTAACTGAAAAAATAAGCTGGTACAAACAGTGCAGAGAAAATAAACTCAAAACATGCCCTGCGGGCTTACAATATCATAAATCTGGAGAATATTTCTCCTTTTAGCACCTCCTCTCAAGCTCCAATCCGAACTGCCTTTTACAATGCCAGAAATATCCTTAAATAGACCCCGGAGGGTTAAGGACTAGGAGTACATTCTAGAAAGTGCTAGTAGGCATCCACCGACAAAATAGAAGGTTCCGGAAGCTGCGTTAGAAGTCGGTGCAATTCTAGAAGAATCCAGAAACGGTAGCCGAACTTCCGAGAGGCATAACTTTTGAACTGTAACTCCGATTGACGAACCGTTTACATTTTCGGAAAGCTCTCGAAGCGCTCTATAGCCCTATGGACAAGCTTTGCTTGTCCCCCATTTTTCGACCCTTTTCGAGGTCATTTAATGCCCCAAACCTGACTTTGAAGCATTCTTAGGGGGTCTCCAAAACCCAAAAGACTGCAATAACTTTCAAACCGTGGGGCCTTTTGACCTGATTCTTTTTCTGGAATGCTCTAAATCTCGATTACATTCATCTGGCCAAGTCACACCTTCTAGGTCACCAAAATGATGGTCAAATTGCATGCTCCTATTTTTTCGAGATTTTTAAATGCACTGATAGTTGAACTATGAGAGTTGGAACCTTTATTTGAGCCAAATGGGTATCCAAAAATGCAAAGACATAAAATAGAAACTAAGTCTAAGTACATTTTTTTGGGTGACACAGGATTGCCCTTATACCTCTGGATGCTCCTGCATCAATGGGCATTTGGCTCTAGGGACAAACAACTATCTGCATTAAATAATTCAACAATCTTGAACCCAAAACTATTAAATTTCCAACAATCCACTCTAATAATTGAGTGTAGAAAGAGACAAATAGTCAAACTTTTCTACTACTTAATTCTATCAAAATAACATCTAACTAAATGGGAATTGATATGGATATCATAAATTTCACCATCAGACAGAATCTTTTTCTAATAAAATAAATCATCCTTATGTGGAATCCTGATCCAATTTAAAGTGTAATATTTTTAATGAATACTGCAGTGTTACAGACCAACTTTCTCTTTAGTCATGTGCAGACAGGGAAGCAAACAATGTTGAGCGGCAGTGTGTTATCTTTTATCCTCTTTCTCTTTCTTTCAATTATTGTTTTTCTTTTATTGCTGTCGTTTCCTATAACGAATAATGGCCATCCCTGCCATATTCCGTGTATGTTGAGAACAGCTCTTCATAGATTTCTTTATTTGAGAAATCCATAAATCATACATTAAACTATGATACAAAAAAACAATTTTGACCAATTGTACGATTGAACATGACAAGGATTCATTATTAAAATTCATAAACAGTCCTGAATTATGGTTCGAATTCTACCATCAAATATTGTTTTAGGAAATGAATACTTTATTCTAATATGCTTGTGTTCTGCCATGAATGACTCATTGGCACTTTAAACATGACCACGTTCATTATTGAAATTCATTAACTGTCTTGAATTATGGTTCATATTCTACAATCAAATATTGTTTTAGGAAATTAATACTTTATTTTAAGATTCTTTTGTTCTGCCATGAGTGACTCATTGGCACTTTAATAATAATTGCTCTCTTTTGTTGTCCATAAAATTCAGTGCCACCATAACAAATTCATAGCTTCCATTCTGTGCAATCATGGGTTTCATTAAGTTAGTAGAATTGGGCATTACATTTGCAGTCTTTATGCTTCATAATGCTATTGCTGCCCCTGAATCTGATCTTATAGATATGTTGCCAGGCCAAAATGAGAAAGTTTCTTTCAAGCAGTATGGTGGGTACATTACAACTGATGAAGAGCATGGAAGAGCATTATATTATTACTTTGTAGAGGCCGAGACCAATGCTACATCTAAGCCCCTGGCCTTGTGGCTAAATGGAGGTAAATATCCCATTCCATCTTAGTGCTTCATTTTTACTTGTTACAATTACTTTTATTACATATTTTATAGCTGACAGTTTTGAGTCAAATCTATTAATCTTTATTTTAGAAATAGTATTACATTTCTTACAAGAACGAATGCAAAGCCAATCAAAAAAGAATAATATAATAAAAAATAATTAATATAAATAAAACAATCGAAACCATAGCTTAAAAGTTTCTTGCACTATTTCAAAAAACAAACGAAAAACACAAAAACTAACTATAGTCTCCTGCTGCCTTTGGTGCCTTAACGACAGAGACTAATGTTATCTTTCATCCTCTCCTTTCAAATATTTTTCTTGTGATTATGTATTCGTCTTATAACTACTGTCGTTTCACGTAATCAATACTGGGGATCTCCGCTATGTACCGTGCAGTGTCAAGAAACTCATATTTATAAGTTATTCCCACTGGTTATAATAGTTTAAATCGTGATACCAACAAACGCTTACAAACAAATTAAATGTTTAAACAAGATGAAGCTTTATTATCAGAGCTCATAAGTAGTCTTGAAATCTTAACAACCATCAAATATTGTTTCATGCCTGCCTTCTGCTGTGAATGAGTTATTTTCCCTAGGCTTCAGTGCCACCATAACAAAATCATAGCGTTCGTTCTGTGCAATCATGGGTTTCATTAAGTTAGTAGAATTGGGTATTGTTGCATTTGCAGTGTTTATGCTTCATAATGCTATTGCTGCCCCAGAATCTGATCTTATAGAGAAGTTGCCAGGCCAAAAAGAGGAAGTTCCTTTCAAGCAGTATGGTGGGTACATTACAACTGATGAAGAACATGGTAGAGCATTGTATTATTACTTTGTAGAGGCCCAAACCAATGCTACATCTAGGCCTCTGGCCTTATGGCTCAATGGAGGTAAAAATTCACTTTGCTTGTTAATTTGATGAATTTGTTATCATGATTCCTTTCGATTTACAGTCTTTTCTATAGTATAACTTTTAAAAAAAAAAATTATTGTAATCATGAAATATCATGCTTGCCCATTTGGTAGTGGATTGACTCTCTTGTTTAATATAGATACAACTGAAAAAAAATTTAAAACTAGGTCATATTGCACTTTTCTTTCATAATTTATTATAAGCTTCCTTTATTTTTGAAGCTATTTTACGAATACAAATTGATAGAGATCCACCTTTGTTATCTATAGCTAATGTTTCAGTAGCTTAGGCAGCTTTTGTTTGTATTTTTTATTGTGTGGTTCTGTTTATTTGATTCTTGAGAAGTAATTCTATTGTCTTTTTACTTTATTTTTCTGAGTAGTGTATTTCTTTCTGAATTAATAAAAATCATTTAGATGCAATGAGTACTAAGTATTTCATTCATTCTCATGAGAGATGGATTCTTGTGAACAATACTTCTAATATATGTTCAATTTCAAACAACGCACCAATAGAAAATTTAAGTTTGGAAAAATAAATCAACTTTAACTATTTAACATTTTTAGTATCAGAATTAAACTTTAGTATGATGTTTAAGCCTTTGATGAAATATAGATTAATAAATTTATCTTCAAAACAGCACAGTTAAATCTTGATATCAATATCGTCCCCATTACCATTAATAAAAAATAGTTGAAGATTTATTTGACATAAAGACCAAACACTTAATTTTTATTCTAATATAATATACCCATTTTGATCAATCATTGCAGGGCCTGGATGCTCATCACTTGGATATGGGGCATTTGAGGAGAATGGCCCTTTCAAATTGAATGGAAAAGTTTTGGAAGAAAACAAGTTTTCATGGAATACAGGTAGAGACATCGGTGTATGCTTAATCCCTCTTTATCTTTCCATCAGTCAAATTATGTGCTCCTCATTTATGCGTCAAAGTTCTTGATGGCAGAGACAAACATGCTTTATGTAGAGAGCCCAATTGGAGTGGGATTTTCTTATTCAAATACGACTTCAGATTATCATTTGTTTAATGACACTTTGACTGGTAATACATCTTCCACCTCTTTAAATTTATGGTAGTGTTTGTATACTTTTCTACAATGTTGGAGAATGAGTCTCAAAAATATTTTGTAATCAAATTTCTATGAATACTCTTACTGCTATAATTAGAAATGAAAAAATCAAATTAATGGCCAAAATTCAGTGGATCTTGATTAAAAAGTAAGGCGAACAAACTTTTATCAAAAAGATTCTAAGACCATTCTATATAACCAATTGTTGATCATTTCAAGGTAGCTTCAGAAGTAATGAACTAAAAAATTTGTTTTAATTTAAAAATTAAAATATAAAAAATTGGCAAAACATTATATATATATATATATATATATATATATATATAATGGTTCAAAAATAGCTCCCAATAAAAGAACCAAAAAAAAAAAAAAAATTTCGGTCATTGCCTGATATAAAAAGGATGTAGAAGAAGAAACACTGCATCAAAAGAGAGTATCTATCAACACTAATGAATCTGGTCCTTGTAATTCCCAAATTGAAAATATTGTGATTACCAAGAGCCCCAAAACTCATATGAATACAATTCATTGTTTGGTGTTAGAGACAAAACCAAGAGCCAAGTCAAAAACTATTATAAAAGTTTACATCATTTATCTTCATCTAAAACTCCAATTGAGACCGTGATATTAGAAAGTCATCTGATGCAAGTGCAATCCAAGACCTTGAACTACATACAATATCTCAAAAGAACAACTGAGATCCATTAAAGTAAAAACATGTGAGATCGCAGAGAAGTCATGCTTTACTATCAAATAATATATGAGAAGGGCTTAACAAATTATTCTTAACATATTCTTTTGTCATAATATTAACTAATTTGGGGAAATCAAGGAGGTTAAGAGGGGAAAATAAAGAATTAATATAACCCCCATCAGTACCCAAATTAGCCAGACAATCAACTAAAATATTGTCTTCTCTATAAGTATGCTTGATGTAACATTCAGAGATTGAATCAAGAAGAGATCATACTCAACATGCAATATATATTGTATGGACCAGTTATATACATGATGTCTAATACACACATTAATAATAATGGTTGAATCCCCTTCAACATATAACATAGATATAGATAGTGATTCTGCAAGTTCCAAACCAAAAAGAAAGGCCAAGGCCTCAACTTTGTTATTAGTACATGGAAGGAGAGGAGATGATTTTGTTGCTATCACGTGACCTTTAAAGTCTTTAATGACTATGCCATAGCCAGAGTTGACTAGATTTCCTCTAGAGGCCCCATCAAAATTGAGTTTGAAATAACCCTCACTTGGAGGAATCCACTTGGTTTGTGCTTGGATAAGAGGATTCTTGAATGGACACAATAGACTAGGAAGATAAAGAAAAAGTAAACCCTTCCACTGATGAATAACATAGCCATCCCAAGGAGAAAAAACATGTTTACCTTTATATGTACTTACTAAAGCATTAACAGGTTCACCAATTGATCTCTCTAATCCTTCCAAAAATTAAGTGGTTAGATATGATGTTTGTATAAAAATTATCGTTTTTCTTTCCAACCAAATGCCCATACTACAGATGTAGAGATGCACTTCCAAAGACATGAAAACATTGATTCAGAATATAAGATTGACCATGCCTGGAATAAATCCCATGAAGAGTTAGGTAATGGCATATGGAAATTAAGCTTATTAAGAATAAAATGCCAACAATCTTGGGCAAAAAGGTAGTTTAAGAGGAGGTGACCTATTAACTTTTTTAAATATTATGTGGTATAACTTATATAAAAATTGGTTTGAAGTTTTAGTACTTTTAAATATTAAAAAAATATGAAAAATAAAAATAAAAATATTGTAGTAGAAATAAAAAATAAAGATAAAGAAAGACTACTAGTTATGCACATAATTTTTTGATTGTATATCTAATTTCATACAAAATATGAGAACAATAATTGAGAGTAAAATTCCTTATAACACTCATTCTTATATGAATCTAGCTGCAAGTTATTAAATAAAAAATATGAAAGAAATATCAATAAAAAAAGTGTAAGTGCAATAAAAGTACATAGGACTAAAGTATAGCTACACTCTCAGTAGAGAATATTATGTAAAATATAAGAAGTATAAAAAAAATTATGTATTATATCATTTGTTTTATCATATTTAGAAAGGAGTAATATATAGGGTATTTTATCTTTCTTATGAAGGGTAGACCGAAGAAATCAAATGGAGGGGAAAGGATGTATTAAACATTTTCATTTTAAAAATGGTCACAAACAATAGTGCACACATCTTCATTTTTTGATTATTTAAAAAAAGTGCATATATGTGGATGTATGTATGCATGTGTATGTGAACTTAAGTTGAAAAGGGTTAAAGAAGATAGTCTTGAGTGGCATAGTCAAAAGGAAAAATTTTGTATGTTGTGTCATACATTTTAGAATACCATACTTAATTAGAAATGTAGTTAAACATCTCTATTAACTTTTTTTTCACAATACCTTATTTAACAAGGAAAAAGAGCAATATAATTTCTTTCTTTATGGCTATCATCTAATTTGTCCATTTGTATAAAATAAATATTTTAGTTTTAAATGATTTTAGTAAGTCCTTATGAATTAACTTATAAAGATACAAATAAGGTGATGCAACAGCATCCTAGGTGTAAGAGCAATATTGCATCAACCAAAAATATTTTCTTTTCAGTCTTTTCTATTTTAATAAGGACTAGTAGACAGGGTGGTTACTATTTATGGGAACTTGCTATTTTTAGTAAGTTTGTCATATGAGCTTGGAATGTTCTCATTTTCTACATCAAGCTTCATTTTAGAGTTATAAGCCTACCATAAAAATCTCATTGCTCCAACTTAAGTATCAGAGAAGTTATTGTGGATTTTCGATGGAAATATTTGCAAAAAAATCTTTAGGCTCACTGTTGGAGACCTTAGAGTGCCTGGATGAGGTCCGAAAACTCAACAAAAGGGCACTTGTGTTGTTTCAAGCCTCTAGATCAAGAGCTAATGTTTATGAAAAGTGGTCATAATAGCCAATCAAATAAACAGTTTGAAAGTTATGGCCTTCCCAAGTTGGGCTACCCAAAATATCTAAAATAATTGTCAAAGATGTATTTGGTTGACTCTTTATGTATTGTTAGGGTCTGTTGGTCCTAGGTATTAAGTTTCAATGTCTAGAACCTTCCAGGGCAAAATAAAATTGCCTATTTAAGAAAGGCCCGAACATTATCTAGGATAGGTCCAGGTGGTAGTTCACATCTTAGTCTTACAAAATACTATAATGAAGGAGCCCATGTGGGTTAGCATATTGTACTTATGAATTCTGTGATTCTACATTTGCAGCGCAAATAAGAAATCCATATTTTGTTCTCACATTTGTTGTTGTTTCTTTATTTCTATTATGTGTTTAAGGTATTAAGGGGAGAACCCTTCATCAAATGGTATCAAAGCTAAAGTTTTTGAGTGTGTGGAAAGATCATCGACTGTGAGGCAGTTCGCACCAGGACTGTGGTTTGGGCTAAGCGTGTATACAAATTGCTGATTATGAGGTAGTTTGCACTAGGGCTTTAACGGAAGCACAAAAAATGCCTCCACAAAGAGAGCAAGATAGAAGAGTTGTAGGTGTTACACCTAAGGGTTTTAGAGCCCTCCAAAGACAAATACAAGTATTGGAAGAACAAATGCATAGAGAAATAAATCTTCCCATAAGAGATGAAATCAAGGATGAGGACGAAGTAGAAGAAAATGTCGAAGTAGAGGCAATTCTAAAACCAGAAGAAGGGAGGCTTTTTAGGGCCATCTCCAAGATTGGAAAAGGACCTAAGTTTGAGGTTCCCATATTTTCAAAAAATCTTAACCCAGAGGAGCTAATTGATTGGATCAATGAATTAGAGGAGTACTTTGAGTATGAAGATATTAAAGATCCTGATAGGGTCAAGTTTGCAAAGGCAAAACTAAAGGCACATATGAAGATCTGGTGGTAGGAGGTTCAGTGGGAATGAAATAGAAAGAGAAATAACAAAATCACTAGATGGGAATGGATGGTAGCTAAACTAAAGTGACAATTCATTCTCGTAGATTATGAGCTTGATCTATTGAAGAAAATGCAAGGGTTGACTCAAGCAGAAAAATCTTTTCAAGAGTATACCAAAGAGTTCTACTGATTTCTCATTAGAATAGGCCATGCAAAACTTGATAAGGAGAAAGTGGTCTGTTATCCTAATGGGTTAAGGCCAAGTATTCAAGATGAGCTGAGTTTGGTTCAAATGAATGATATTGAGGAGGCATATGAATTTTCCTTGAGAGTTGAAGAAAAATTGAGCAAGAAGTTTGACAACAAGAATAGTAGAAGAGGTCACGATGGAAGATTTGGCAGATGATCTTATGGAGGTCATAATGATGATCAAAAGAACAAGGATGAGGCGAGAAGTAGCAATTAAAACCAATGGGGAAACAATTCCAATCCATGATCAAAATAATAGAGATTAAAAAGAATGCGGTAGAGGACAAGGATCTAGAAGAGTTGGCTTCCGTGGGAAATGTTTTCACTACGGAGAAGAAGAGAATATAATATTTGAATGTTCCTAGTGCCAAGGAAGGATAGATCAAAGAATAAAAGGCTAGGCTAGAGTTGAACATGTGGATGAAGATGCCAGATCCTCACATTCTAAAGATGCTAAAAGAAGAGAAGTCCTAGTTAACAGAAGAGTCCTATTGAGTAGTGAGAATGAACCTGATCAAAGACAGAGCTTGTTTCACACAAGGTGCAGATGTGAAGATAAGTGTTGTGATGTGATCATTAATAGTGGAAGTATTGACAATCTAGTGTTAGAAACAATGGTCACCAAGTTGAAGCTGAAAAGACAGAAACACCCGCATCCATACCATATTGCTTGGGTGCAATATGACCACAAGGTCATGGTCAATGAGCAATTTTTAGTGAAGTTCAAGATTGGAAGCTACCAAGACAAGGTACTTTATCATACCTATGGACATATTTCATATGTTTTTGAGTAAGCCGTGGCAGTTTGAAAAGCATGTTGTACACAATGGGTGAGCAAATACCTACACTCTGACCAAGGATGGAGTGAAATATAAGTTGAAACCATTGAAGGATAAAGAAGAAAAGGTATGTAGTGCTGCTAGAATATGTTATGTTGATGGAAAAGAGTTTCTCAAAGGTATGAAGTGAGAGCATGTGTGTTTTCCTATAATTCCAAAAGATAGTAAAGAAGAAGTAGAGGAGGTACCTGTAGAAGTTGTAGATGTGTTGGGAGAATTTCTTGACATTGTATGAAATAATGTACTTGATAGATTTCCCCCGAATGAGGAAGATCAGTCACCAGATGGATTTGGTTCTAGGAGCTAGTTTTCCAAACAAGGCAATGCATAGAATGGCACTAGAAAAAAGTGAAGAGTTAAATAAACAAGCTCATGAGTTTTTGCAGAAGGGGTTGATTTGAGAGACTCTGAGTCCATGTGTTGTACCAGCCGTATTAGCACCAAAGAAGAATGGAAAATGGAGGATGTACACTAATTCTCATGCTATCAACAAGATCACAATCAAGTATAGATTTCCATTACCAAGGATGGATAATATTTTGGACTATTTGAGTAGGGCTAAGTATTTCACAAAGATAGATATGAAGAGTGGATACCATCAAATTCGTGTCAAAGAAGGTGATGAGTGGAAGACTACTTTAAAGACCAAAGAAGGACTATATGAATGATTAGTCATGCCTTTTGGGCTAACTAATGCACCGAGCACTTTCATGTGGCTTATCAATGAGGTACTAACGAAGTTTCTAGGTAAGTTTTTCATTGTTTACATAGATGATATTTTGATCTTTAGCAAGATATTGGAGGAGAATTTGATCCATATTTGCAAGGTGTTTGATAAGTTGAGGGAAGAAAAGTAGTTGATAAACTTGAAAGAGTGCAGTTTTATAAAGGAGTTGGTGTAGCTAGTATTTTTAGTCTTAGCAGAAGGTCTAAAAATAGACCCAAAGAAAGTGAAGGCTATCCTTGAATGGCCTACTCCAAAGAGTGCGATAGAGGTAAGATATTTTCATGGACTAGATATTTTTATAGAAAGTTCATAAGATGTTTTAATAGTATTTGTGGACCCCTAACTGAAACAATGAGAGGGGATGCAGGTATGTGCAGGATCATGGTGTACCAAACTATGGCCATAAGTGGCAGTGAAAAATCAGCAAATCAGGATTATGTCAACTTGACACATAATTTTAAAGTGGTTCTAGGCTTTATATCAAAAAGTTGTAAGAAAATAATATGTAGGAAATTGAATCTAGTTTCTAAACTACAAGGCCTTATCTGGAGAAAAAATTATTTGATTGGTTAAAAGTTTGGACTTTAATGCAGTAGTACAAAAATTTCAGGGAAAAAATAAAAAGTAGGTGTATGTCTGACCACCTTAATCATAATCAAATGATAATATTTTTAAATATAATTTTAGATATAAAAAGTAGACTCATGCCTGGATGTGACGCATATTTTTGGCAATTTTTATTCCAAATAAATAATTAATTATGAATTTTCTACTATACTATTTTCAGAATTAAAAAACTCCCGTGTCTGACCACCTTAACTAGTCCAAAAAAAATCAAAATTAAGTTTTTTTTTTTTTTTTCTTATACTAGTCAAAGCATAGAATGTGATGCATCTTTTGGATTTCACAAATCTTATATGATTTGAAAGTTATAGCTATTTTTCAACCAATATGTCAATCAGCACTTTGTAGCTAACTCCATTAGAAAATAAGTAATAATTACTTACTGAACTCGTAATTTGACAAAACTTACATTTATGAAAAGCTAAGAACATTCTTAAGAAACCCTTTTCATTAAATCAAATTTTGTTTTAAAAAAAGTTGTCAGCTACATGCTTGAAGTAAAAAATACATAAGAACATGCCAAAAACACATTTTCAGGATGTTTTAAAGATGACCATATAAGGTTGGTATTGAAAGATATAGTAGGAATTATAAAGGTATTAATTATTTTCATTTAGTATCAAGATGGGTGGGAAAAAAGTGGGAATAGATTTTGAAATTCTTTGAGGCATTTCATAACTACATATTTTTCAGATCACCACTTTTTGGCACACCATGATCCTGCACATACCCATGCCAAAGAATTTAAGTGAACTGTAGGAGCAAATACGAGTTTTAATCTATTGAAATAGAAAGTCAGTGAGCAGCCTATTTTAACACTTCCTAATTTTAACAAGGTGTTTCAAGTAGATTGTGATGCTAGTTGTACTACAATAGGAGTTGTTATGAGCCAAGAAGGTAGACCTATTGCTTATTTTAGTGAGAAGTTGAATGATGTAAAAAAGAAAATATTCTATTTATAATCAACAATTTTATGCTATAGTTCAAGCATTGAAGAAGTGGAGACATTATCTTCTTCCTAAGGAGTTTTTTTTTGTATACTAATCATCAAGATTTTCAATATTGGAATATTCAAGGAAAATTGAACCAAAGGAATTTAAAGTGGGTTGAGTTTTTACAAAGTTATACATTTTTTTTGAAACATAGGAATGGGAAGTCTAACAAAGTTACAAATGCTCTTAGTAGAAGACAACTTTTGCTGACATAAATGTAGATAAAGGTGGTTGGGTTCAAGGAACTCAGTACTTTGTATCTAGATGATCTTGATTTTAGTGAAGCATGGAAGGCCTGTAGAAAACCTATTACACCTTATAGGACACAGTGGTTGGATTTTATGATCCATGATAGTATGTTGTTTAAAGGAAGCCTATTGTGCATTCCTAGAAGATCAATGAGAGAGAATCTCATCAAGGAGAAGCATATTGGGGGATTGGTTGGATGTTTTGGTAGAGATAAAACCATAGCTTTGATTGCTAAGACTTATTACTAGCCACAGTTGTAGCAAGATGTGAAGAATTTTGTACAGAGTTGTAGAGTATGTTAGATGACGAAAGGAGTGAAGCAGAATATAGGGTTGAATCAACCGTTACCTATACCAGAGAAGCCATGGGACGATGTCAGCATGCATTTTGTTCTTGGATTACCGAGGATACAACAAGGGCATGATTCTATTTTTTGGTGGTTGACAAGTTTTCAAAGATGGCACATTTTATTCCTTGCAAGAAGACTAATGGTGATGTTCATGTGGCAGAGTTGTTTTTCAGAGAAGTGGTCAGACTACATGGTTTGCCACAGAGTATAGTTTTAGATCGAGATACCAAATTTTTTGGGTATTTCTAGCAAACATTGTGGAAGAAATTAAATATGGAGTTGAAGTTTAGTTCATCACATCATCCACAGAATGATGGACAAACAGAAGTTGTGAATAGAAGTTGTGAATCGTAGTTTGAGAAACTTGCTAAGATGTTTCGTTGGAGACAAGCCAAAAGGATGGGATATGATTATACCACAGGTAGAAATTGCATATAATAATAATGTCAATAGGAGTACTGGTAAATCACCATTCCATATTGTATATGGGTGTAGTCCCAGAAATATTTCTAAATTGAGGTAGTTGGATAAAGGAGAGATAAGTAGTGTTGAAGCAAAAGAGTTTACTGAACATTTGAAGAACATCCATGAGGATGTGAGGAAGTACATTATAAAGATGAATACATAGTACAAGGCTAAGGAAGATGTGGAAAGGAGATATAAGGAATTTGAAATTGGTGATGGAGTCATGATTCATTTGAGAAGAGAGCATTTTTCAGTGGGTACATATAATAAGCTAAAGACGAAGAAGTTTGGACCATGCCAGATAGTGAAAAGACATCATTCTAGAAATGCATATGAAGTGGAGTTGCCTATTGAATTGAATATTTCACTAGTATTTAATATTTCAGATTTGACAGAGTATTTTGAAGGTAGTGATGGAGATGAAGTTGTAGAAGCGTAGTGGAGTATTCCACCAGCTAGTTCAACTGCAAAGGAGATTGAGGAGATATTGGATAGTCATGTTGGAAAAAGTACAAGGAACAGAACTATGAGGAATACCTAGTCAAATGAAAATGGAGGCTAGAAGAGGATTCATCATGGCTAGCAAGGGAGGAGGTTAACCATCTTGGTTTTCCTCTAAACATTGAGATGTGATGGAGTCACTTCTCAAATTACCCCAGGTGTCTAATGCAATAGCATCCTAGGTGTAAGAGCAATCTTGTGTCACCCAAAAATATTTTATTTTCAATCTTTTCTATTTTAATAAGGACTAGTAGACAAGGTGGTTACTATTTATGGGAACTTGCTATTTTTAGTAAGTTTGTCATACAAGATCAGAATGTTCTCATTTTTGACACAAAGGTTCATTTTAGAGTTATAAGCCTACCATAAAAATCTTATTGCTCCATCTTAAGTATCAAAAACGTTATTGTGGATTTTTGGTGGAAATATTTGCAAAAAAATCTTTAGGCTCACCATTGGAAGCCTTAGAGTGCCCAAATGAGGTTTGGAAACTAGATAGAAGGGTGCTTGTGTTGTTTTGAGCATATAGATCAGGAGCTAGCATTTTTGAAAATTGGTTATAAAAGCCAATCAGAGCAACAGTTCGAGAGTTATAGCCTTCTAAAGTTGGGCTACCCAAAATATCTAAAATAATTGTCAAAGATGTATTTGGCTATCTCTTTAAGTATTATTAGAGTCTGTCAACCCTAGGTATTAAGTTTCAATGTCTAGAGCCTTCCCGAGTGGAATAAAAGGGCCTATTTAAGAAAGGCTCAAACCTTGTCTAGGACAACTCTAGGTGGTACTTCACAGCTTAGTCTAGTAGATTACTATAATGAAGGTGCCCATGTGGGTTAGCATATTGTACTTATGAGTTCTGTGATTCTACATTTGCAGCACAAATAAGAAATCCATATTTTGTTCTCAAATTTGTTTTTGTTTCTTTGTTTCTGTTATGTGTTTATGGTAGTAAGGGGAGCACCCTACATCATCATGCATGTGAGGTAAAACAAGTATTACTTTGTATTTTATAATAAATTGGGTTTCTTCATGCAAGCACATGTGATTAGAAACTTTTGTTACATGTTAGTGCATCCACATCTATAAATGAATAGTCATTTTAGAAGTTGGTGCTATGATAACTTATTTCCTAGCATTGACTAGAATATTTGATTTGTGACCATGATTCCATCTAAGATCTTAATTTCATGATTCTATGTTCTATCCAATATAAGAAATGTATATTGAGCATGGCACTCAGTGTTGAAATAACTATTACTTTTGTGTTTGTCGACCTAGTTTGGGTGGTTTATTATTATCTAAGCATAGTTCATCATGTAGTGTGGAGGTTATTTCATACTTTCTCTTACATTGAGATTCTTGCTTTGGTTTTTGTATATTGAGAAGGTTTTCTATTGTCTCACATTTAATTAAAAATTTTAGATGTTGAAATAATGACCATACAATGTTGTATGTGATGATTATGCTACTCTAACTCAAATAAGCTCAACCTTACATAGGGTAATAGAAGGATACAATATATCCTTGAACAAATGTATCATGTTCTTTCCACAATTGTGATTTGACTTATATGTTTTGATCATAATAGATATATTATGGAAGTAGTGATCCTTAAATTCTTCTACGAATGTATCTTAATTTTTGTATCATATAATCCATATGCCTACAATTTCTCCAATGGTGCATTTACATCCCACCATTTCTTAATGGGTGAAGATACTTATACAACTAAATTCTTGATCTTTCCTATGTCAAAAATATTACTCAAAGATAAATCTGACTCTAGGTAATCTATCTAGTTATCTACTACCTTTTCCTTCTCCTTACCCTAAAATTTTGGAAGATTTTTGAGCTTAATTGAAGCTTGGGGATCAAACTCAACCATTAAAAAATTAACTTAATGATGAACTCATTTAAACTACACCAGTAGTGACTTCTAATAATCGACTATATTTGAAGGAAATTTTAAATCTCAAAGAGCCTTAATTTTCATATTTAATAAAAATATAGAGTATACCCTATTCCTTTTTCATGTGAAAATGTTTGAAATAAGTTGAAATAAATTTTGATGTATCTTTTAGCTTGTGAAGGTAAAATATTCTCATGTTATTCAAGTGTGTGATTCTTTTTGGATAACTCAATTAATTGCAATGATCACTTTAATCAACTAATTGTCTATATATGCTTTGGAGAAAGATTAAGAGACTGGAAGGGATATTGTTATGTCAGTGTGTTGAAGTCTAGAATACTTTCAGGTGAATTGGTTAATATGGTCTTATGTCTTGATACAAATTAAATTTTGTCCCAACATAAAAGGATGGTGTATTACAAGACCTGTATTGATTTATTTGTGGGTTAGGCATCTTATGATGTATTTGGGTCCCCTTTATCTTCCAAGGAAGACAACATTGAGTGTAAGTGTTTCCTGGTGGCACACTTTGTGTAAATAATTCTTTTATCTATTGTGGATTACCTAGCTATGTATTGGATGATAAATTTGATATATATTAGTGTTTTCAATTGAATTGAGTATAGACTGACATGGATTTTGTGTGGATTAAATTTTAAGCCAATATGATGAAAATAAGAAAGAGACGTGTGCAAGTATCTAAGTTTGATGGATTTTTTTCTTAATAGTGGTTGATAAAGAGGTCCTACATATTTTTTATTCATCAATTCCCTATGCCTACTAGAAGAAATTTTTTCTTTTGAGATCTTGTATAGATCTATATCTCTTCTTGTGATCACATGTCTTAGTTTTGTAGGCCTTTTGTATCTTTTCCTAAGGTTGTGCACCTTATAATGTAAGTTTTTTGTAGGAACTATGTTATCCTTCTCCTATAACCTTAAAATTGGTAACCTTCTTTTATATAGTAAGTGTGCTTTATCAATTAATTTTCCACATTGGGTTTTCCATGTAAATATATGGAATTCATGTATTTCCTTGGCATTTCAATGTCATTCATTGATAGTTTGTTTGACAAGATAATTGATAAGTTTTTTTTTATAGTAACCACTTAGAGGTTAAGATTGATTCAACAAGTCCTTCTCATTCTTAAGGTGTGTTTAAGAGTATGAGCACAAACCTATATCACCCTTTTATAAAGGAAAAGGCTAACAAAAGTATAACTGTTCAACTTCAATAACATAAAAATGGTGTTATTATTTAGAATTTGAAAATGAAGTAAACTAATGAAATGTGTAGAAATGGATGAAGTTTGGGATAATAATTTTTAATAATTAATTTGAATAAGAATTGATATATTTTTATAATTTTAACAAAAAAAATTTAGTTGCTGAAAAATGTTTAAAATTAGTGGTCTAGTTCGCACCATAAAACTATATGGAAATAAACATGTTCCTCTTTGATCTCAGATTATGTTATAGATGACATATATATCTAGACAAATCAAAAATAAAAATTGAATTTTGACCTATATTTTCTCTTTTATAACAATTCAAATTTCAACTCTCCTAAAATCAATAGTTTTCATCTCCCACCACATTTTTAAAAACAAATCTTTTCTACCCAAAAGAAATTTTTTACATTCTTTAAGATGACTCTCTCCTCCAGAATGTGTTATATACATTTTTGCAAAAAATTTACTTGATTTAGTATTTTTTTCTTTCTCAAAATCAACATCTTCTAGAATGTTAAAATACATAATTATAGTATATTTTAATTATACTATACTATATCTAATTAATACACTATAAACTCTATATGAGAATATTCTTAACTTTGAGCTCTATAAAATGGTGTTTATATGTTATTAAATAAATCTCAATAAAAAGAGTAAGAGTTATTTAAACTTTAAGTTTTTGAAATAATTTAATTTCTTTAGTAATTGGATACAAACTAGTACAAAACATGCATTTAGTAGATATCTCTAATTGGAAATGTGTGAGACCATGTATAACTTAGCTAGAATGAATTTATCTAGATCATATGTTTGAGAAAAAGTAATTTTTAGATAGAAATACTCAAATTGTGTCCTTCTAATAAGTTAGCTTGAAAGGTGACACAACTTTATACTTTTACCCTTAACAATTAGTATCAATTAGCGGAATCAAATTTCCACAATCCATATCAATGAATTATTTTATCTAGGTTATACAATCAAACCCTGAAATAAAGAATTCATTTAGTATCAAATCTAAGTTTCTCTTGGAGAAGCATGAACACTTCAGGAAGATCTATGATGGCACATGAAAAAGATTATAAAGTATCTAAATTTTTTGGAAAAAATATTCCTTGTAAGAAAAGTGATTTGAATTATATTTGGGCATCACGTCTTTTGGTATTTGGATATTGTTTAGAAACTACACTATCATCTAATGATATGTTCTCTTTCTATGCTGGATGAAATCAAGGTACATGAGAATAATATAAAGTATGGAAATTCTATTACCAATGGGTGAAGTGGTTTAGAACTAACAAAACTTGTGTCCTACAAAATTACAAATTAATTTTGGGAGAAGCTAAGAAGTATATGTTACCCATGTTCAATTATTACCACAATTTTCCTAAGTGTCCAAACTCTTAAGTCTCCGTTTTGTCATCAAAGTTTGAACTTGAACATCGTAATTTTGGAGTTCAAAATTTGAAGTTTAGGCAATGATGTTCTTCTTTGTCCTTTTGAATTATTCTTCTTGTTGTACCTTGTAGTTACCCCACCTTCCTTGTGAACTTGAACCATTGAATTGTGAATTTCAAAGTTCAAAGTTTGTCTCATGTCTCATGTTAGTCTAAAAGGCAAGCCACATTATTTTTTTATTAAGTCATAACAGATGTAAATGTTCTACATTGAACTTGAACCTCAAAATTTATGTTCAATGGTTTAGAGTTCATAATTCATAAAGCATGTGTGCAGAAAGAGTTAGTCATCAAAATGTTACATCATTTATTCTATGGTCGAGGGAAGTTTAACCTTTGAACATAAACTTCATGGCTCAAGGTTCATGATTTCCAGGTATATTATTTTTTAAATAGGAAAATGGTGATGGGATGGGTTAGAAAACCTCCCATACAAGGTGTATGAACACACATTTAATGATGATTAGAAAAGGTGGTGGTAAGGTAAATTCATGATGTGTAAAGGGTTAAGCTACTCATGAATGAGTATGACATGTTGTCAAAGTAGTACTTTCCCCCATCATGCAACATAAATGCCAGTCAAGTCTAATATAAATGTCCCTTTTTCTCCTAATTTGCAATGATTATCTTCTTGCTAAAAATTGCCTATAAATTTTACTGAAATGAAAATAGAGGATGGTGAAGTAGCAATCTTTCCCACAAATTTTTCTTGGAAGTCAAAGCACAGGTGAGTCTCAAGCTCTTTCTTCAATTTCCTATTTTAGTTTTCTATTTTCTACAATTAGAAGCTTCCTAATTTGTCCTCTTCTTTCCCTTGTGTGTGTTATCAATTTAGATCTTGCACATATATCCTCATGGCTTCATCCCACCCCAAAATGCCTAAGGAAAAGAAGCTTACACCTTTGATAATTTTCCCCCTAGAATTAGGAAATACCACTTTGGTAGATCTAAGTATTGAGATATTAGTAGAAGTATTTGAAAATGTTCAATCTAGTTCAATGGAAGATAAGATGGTTAAGAGTGGTTTCCCTAAACTTGCATTGTCTATGGCACTTGTCCTTGAGTGCAAAGGTAAATATGATGCCACTGAAAGATTCATTAGAGCAAAAAATGGGGAAATTTTGGTCTATGTGAATTGTGTTACTATCATGGGTGCCCTAAGAATCTCACCAAAAGAAGTATATGAAGAGTGTACCGTAAACTTATCATATTCCCAATTCACTACTAGCACCAAAGACTTTAATAGCACAATTGCAAAGAACTCTCTTTTAAATCCTTAAAAGGAAGGTTCATGCTTATCATCATTCTATTGAATAGGGTGAAAGGAAATTGTTAGAAATCTAATGGGAGAGAGAGATGTTGGGGGGGGGGAATTAGGATCTCAAAAAACTTTTACCAATTCAAACATAATCCATACTTCACATTATTCACCATACACTTCATTAACCTTAATCATACAACATCATGTAACAACATGTAATATTAGATCTAACATTTGCTAGCATGAACACAACACATAAACAAGTATTTGGTAATACAAAAGGTGAAGGTAAAACTACAAGAGTAACAAAGTACCTTGTAGGTATATAATTTGATCACTTGTGATGATCTACCCTTTAAGGAGTCTTCTTTGATAAAAACATATAAGGCTATTAAGTCTACCTTTACAAAAGGATTTGAACTTCACAATTAAGTGAGCACTTTTTTAGGAGATTTAGAATAGTTCTTTTAGGACCACTCTATGAAGAGATTCACCTGATACACTAATTATAATGTAATAGTACCTTGACCCTTTGGTTTGCACTTCTTTTCTAATAACAGTTCCTCTCTATCCAATATACGATCAACTTACTATGACTAATTTGGAATAAATCCTCACTACACTACTTGGTTTCTTTTATAACTCACTGATTCTCCTTTAGCTTCGCATACATGAATACCTCTAACTCACAACAACACATTCAACCTATAAAATTTTCTAAATAACCATGTTAGGAAGCTTCTAAATCAGAATCAATGATTCTCATTCATCCTTTTTGCCACTTAAGCTTTTCAATTTTTTGATTGGTTCTTCATATTACATAGGGATTAGTAATACATAATTACAAGCGTAATTACCTCATTTTTCTTCACCTTGATCATAGAAACATGTTTCATGCTCAAAAAAATGGTTTACATATGATTTTGTGTCATTCCAAACTCATATACTCAAATTGTATAACTCAGCACATATTACCTCTAATGCTCAGTCATGCAAGGTTCTTCCTACTAATCCTTGACATAAACTATGCTTGACTTAAACTATATTCTTTTTGAAATACTTGGCTTATATAGGTCTCATATTACCTTCTAGATAGCTCAGCAACCCAAAAAATGCTTGGAAACTATACACTATTTGGCATATATTAAACTTTTACACTTCTTCTCTTTGTATCTCAACCTTCATTATTGTAGTGCTCACCAATCAACTATGCCTTGGAAATTACTATGTTTTGCACAAATAGACAATAGTAAGATTACCTTTAGGGTCAACAATGTCCCCCTTTGTCATTATTGGAAAAAATAGTTGTCATGATCAAACTTTGACATAGAAAAATCTTCAAACTTTTGTTGGAAATGCAATGCCAACCAGGTGACTAAGATGGGGGCTAAATTAGGAACCACTTAAACTTAATCACTTAAACCACTTTGTTAAGTTTTCTAATCTACTTGCATGTATGAAACATAAATTATTAAAAAAAACATAACATAATATTTGGTAATCCAGAAACCCTCCAAGTAGAAGGTAAAACTAGGGTGGGGATGACACACACAATGATTTACTATGGCAGTAATAAAGTTGGCATGTTAAGTCTTACAAATGACCACTTTCGATGATATTACTTGATTAAGAGCAATAAGGACTATTAGGCCCACCTTGTGAAAGGATTTATACAATACAATTAAGTATGTACTCTATTAGGAGTTTCTGCAAAGGACTATTAGGTCCACCTTGTTAAAGGATTTGGGACTAGTGCACCTATTATGATGAATTAGTGGATTGATCTTTTAAATGCAACTTTGATTGCTGATGAAGATACTTGAAGTAAATTGATCACGTGACTAAGATAAATGAGTCTCTTCCTTTCCTTGTGATGTGTGTAGCCTTCTAAAATATCTACCCTTCCATATTTGTTAATTCTTGAATGATGATACAATGAACACACGTATTTTCTTTGGATAAACAAAATATATTATACTTCTATCCATCCAAGTCAATTCCTTCATAGGTCAGCTACAACATGAATAGTTCTAAAACCAATCACCAAGTCAGCTCAGTGTTGTAACTTCGGTCAATGTCTTACTTAGGTGATACTAGAAACACTTGGTCACCATTGTCTCCTTGGATAGCTCTGGCACACGGTAGATACTAGGTGCACGATTCACAATGATCACTCAATAGATGCTTCTAACTAAGCTTGCATTGTTCTACTATCTTGATTATTACCTTAGAAAAAGACTATTATGATGACTCAAATCACATTGAAGCTTAGTAGACATAGTCAGCTTGGTTAACACTACAACTTGGTGTGTAAATTTCAACACGGTCATCATTGTATACTTGTAACTCAATTGCAACTGTATTATCATTATGACTAATTTTTTTGACACTAACTGACAATATATCTTGGCATGTGATCAACAATCTACCCCTTTGGCTTTAGTGACAAAAACACTTATCATACACAAGATCTGAAAAACTTCTTCAATCAAACTCCCCCTTGGAATATGCCTGATCTGGTAGCTCAGTTTGTACTAAAGATTCTGCAACTTGGTTAAAATTGAAAACTCTATTTTTGTTTTTTTTAATTTTTTTTTTATTATCTTTTTTTTACATATCTTTTCTATTGTACATATTTCCTTTTACATTTCTATGTACATATACTTCCTCTATATATGGTCCCCCTTTGTACACTTTCTCTCCCTATTGTTTTTGTTACAAATGTCAAATATTTTACAAGTTTAAGCCAAAATAATAATAATAATCATGGTGTACCTTTAAAATTATGGACAGAGTCTTATCACATTTATCTTGCAATACCTTCAAAATATGTAGATCAATCTAAATCTCTATTGATAACTCATACATATGATCTACAACTAATAAATTTGTGTCCTTGTATGATCCATCCTTTTCTGCATAATGTCCATGTGAGGAAGTAACATACCTTGAATACCAACCAATTTTTCCCTTATTCTAGTCTCTTCCCTTAGTAATTCTGCCTAAAGATCTATCAAAAATTTGGACTTTTCAAAATTATTGTAATAGGAGCTTGGATGAAGTGCCAACTGATTTGCACTATCCTTCAAGTCTATGTCAATCTTGGCCAATTTTTCTTTTATTTCCTTGGTAAAGTTGGTGGGATTGCTCAAATTTACAAATAAAGATACAACATTTTATAATGAAGATATCAAACTAGATAGTTCTACTAGATCAATTACTATCTTTTGTGCTATATTTTCTAGCACTTTATTCTCGAACTTTCTCTCAACTTTCATGAAAATTTTGTATTGCCCATTAGTATCCTCATTTAACTTGTGCACATTATCAATTAATTGATCAATGATGGGTACCTTTTCATTTACTTCTATAGATAGAGCATCTATGAATATTTCTTTGATATCTTCCAAGACTTGGCTCCTATCTCTCTCATCTCTTGGAATTCTTTGCTTTTCCATTTTCTTCCATAGCTTTCCTAGGATATCCATCTCCTCAACTGATAGATTTGATTGGTCCCAATTTAGGATTACAATCTCCTCATCAAGATCAATGTCATCAACTATGTTCTTTTTCCCTTTGCTTTTGGCTACTAAAGAAGGAATGATAGATTTTCCCTTTTCAACTGAGCTCTTCTATTTTTCTTGATGTTGTTTCTTAGTCAAGACTAAGAGAGCCTAATGCTCAGTCATGACTAAGGGATTCTTTTTCTTGTTTGAATTTGATGGGACCTGTTTCTCGATTTCCTTTGTGATAGAACTCGATGAAGGTGTGATAGTCTTCACTTCATTGCTAGGTTGAATTGGGTTCAACTCAATTGATTTTTGAAAAATTGTTGCCTTTGGTGGAGTGGAGGGAAGTGATTCCATGACTACTACTACAATCTTCTAAGCATCAGAATCCACAATTGTCTAAATCTCTAGAAGAGCTCCTTCATCCTTGATGTAAAAGATGTTTTTCCATGTCTTTGTTGTGGACTACACAACATCTATTTTATTTGGCAAAATTTGAAAAGTTTTAAATCTTGGAGTTTTTTTATCTATCTTCATGATTAGACATTGCCTCCTTGATTTCTTTGTCTAAGAGATTAGGCATGATATTGCTTAAGGTTTGTTCTCTAATGTCCTTCTCTCTTTTTGTTGCATTATCCCAAAAATGTGAAACATCCTTTAGTAGAGATTCAGGAGCATGCCCTTTGAGCTCAGAAGGATCATATTTTCATCTTTTCAACTAATTCTTCTTGTTAGAGCTTGTAATTTTAGTCGTCACCTATCAAATTTTTGTCCCAAGTCATCCCTCTGAAGTTGAACTTGAAGTCATAATTTACTTCAACTTCAGGTTCAAAGTCTTGTTGGTTTGCCATGTAATAAGCACACTAGTTTTATCGAGTCGACCTTTGTAAGCTTGAGGTCCAAGTTGATGTTGAAGCTGATCACTCAAAACTTCAACTTCAATTTCAATGTTGATTTTGTCCACTAACTATTTTTGTATGCAAATTAAAGATTGCCGAGCCATTCCAAGGTGGGTCCCAACATAATGTTTTCCCAAAGCACCTAAAGTCATATGCAAAGAAATCTAAAGCAACACATATTCTCTCTTAGCAATACTTATGGAGTATTAATGGTGTCATTTAATGATTACTTGTTATGGGAAGGTGCGTGCAGATTTGACAGGGTATTTAAAACAAGAACACCCGCGACACCTTTTATGATGAATGTCACATGAATGAGAAATCATGATTTTTACTTGCTAAATCCATCTTGCAATCCTCTGTCCATGTCATTCTTTAAATGCATGTAATTACCCTTTCCCACACATCTCATTTTCTCCAAGAAAAAATCTCGGCGCTTTTGGGTGAGAAATGCAAATTTTGGGTTGTGTCCTTGTCAAACTATTTGCTGTCATAATAATCATGACGCTTTTCTGGCCAAAAATGGCCAAATTGGAGAAGCCTCCATCACTCATTTCCTTGCCTAAAATTCATGATACATTTTTGGTTAATAAAATTTGCCTGAAGTCGTCAAAAGAGCCAAAACTTCTCTGTCAAGTCCCATTTACCAGAGGCTAGTTGATAGTGGTTTATTAGAAGCCATCGCTTTTCCCGCTGCTATCCAATACTCTGAATGTATCCTTGAGTGTGCAAATCATTTCGACCATGTTTTGGGGTGTGTTAAGAAAGCCTCAGGAGAAGTAGTTGTTAAAATCAACAGAACCAGTGTAAATTCCACCATCAAAATCCCTCATAAAGAATCCTATGAGCCTTGGACATTCGAGGAAGTTGAGCACCTGTATGCAGCAAACAAAACTAGCTATGACACCAAGATTTCTCAATCCTGGCTCTTGAAGCCTGCAGAGGGAGGTTCTAGATTACCCAAACCACTGAGTATCAAGCATTTCATCAAAGAGATTGCAGATATTGTCCTCCTATTGAATAGAATTAAAGGAAACAAACATGCTTTCCACTGGGAATCCTGGATGTATTTCTTTATACAGAAGATAATGGAGGGAGTCAAGTTCATTGATTGGTCAGACCTTATAGCTGAGAACTTGCATAAGGGCTTGATTAATGTGACCAACTGCAGTCTGTTCTTCTTGTCTTCTTACCTGATCTACATCCTAGCAATGTCCAAAGATTGGGATTTTCTCCCACATTCACCTTGGATAGATGACATTCCTATATATCAGTATTACAGTGATCTCCAAGAAGACACAGTATGTAAAGAATTTAAGAAAATCAATGATGTCTTTTTAGGGAAATTGGCTTTTGAACTACAAGGTCGAGAGAATGATAGGATGTCAGAGGAAGCCAATCAAGATATTAAAATTTATGGTTGCCATTTTATTCAGTTTCCTAGATTTACCTATATCAGAGTAGGTGGTTTTTCTGGTGAACCCTTGAAACTACCACGCTACTGTTCAGACTCTATGGTGTTATTAGAAATATGTAGACAGTTTGCCTCTCTCGTTGAGTCCTTTCAAATTTCTAAAAAATCCTCTTTAGTATTCTTTCTGATTGAAATTGGACATTATAGATGCCCTAGTGTGAAAGAAGCTCTATTATCAGCCAAGTCATTGACCCACTTGTGTCTTAAACCTTTCACCTCTCAGCTAGATTTTGATTACACCGGCTTTACTAGAAACAATGTCAAAAATGCATTTTCTCTGTTTCACTCCCCATAGCTAGAGGATTTTTGGGAAAATTTCCACAATGAATTTGAGGTGAGGAAGAGGCTTTGGTCACCCTTAACCATTAAGCAGGTCATCATGTTCAACGTGGAGCTGGATACCTATGAGTTGAAGGATGATGACTCTGAGAAAATAGTTGATCAATTTTACATAGATCAAATTGAATGCATGCCTATTCTGAAAATCAACTGGGAGAAAAGAGAAGAGAATGATCTGTATGCTCGTACCAAAGATGTGATAGCCAGAACTGCCAAATGGATAAAATCAAGGGCGCCAGTTACTCCAAGATTTTTTGAGAAATCTTCAAGGAGCAGAGATAAAAGAGTTGCCCAAAAGAAAATTAATCAAAGTGTCCCTGAATTTGTTGCAGGTCCACTTGAAGTTGAAGTTGAAGCAACTTTGAAAACACTTCAACTTCAAGTTCAAGAGGAGACTCCGAAGAGTAAAAGGATAACTCGCTCGAGTACGAAGAAGGCACTGATCACTTAAAGTAAGAGCACTATAACTGTGGAGCTTGAGGCAATAGAAGACCCACCCATGGCAGACAATTTACCAGAGACTTAGAGCTTGTTAGCGATCGCCGACAATCAACAGGGTAACCTCACTATAGTCAATATTTCCTCCACTGCAGAAAAAGAACAGGCAACTCCCAAATGGTTGGAGACATCAATGGAAAAGAAAAGAAGCATTGTTCCCATATCCATGCCAATTGATGACCTGGTTAGCAAGTGCCTTGGTAAAAAGCCTAAAGTGAAAAAAGCAAGAATAGGGTCGAGGATCAACTTTGGCAAAACTTCACGGTGATGGGTGACTGAGATAGCCCTACCACCTGATGGAAGTGCTCAAGACTCCATAGCTCCTCAAGATTATCAGATAACCAAGGTCAACCTTGGAAAGGAAAATTGTGAGACAGATATGCAATTCTTTGAAGTATCCAACAAGAAGATTGCAGAAAGGGTGTGGAAAGACGGGCAAGATAAGCAGGAGATGAAGGAAATAATTAAGAACATGGCACAGTATATTAATGCTATCTTGCATCCCAAAGCCAAGTCGATCCATGAGATGTCAGCCATTGTTTACGTATCCTTTGCAACCAACCAACAATCACTGGAGAATTTATGCAAATGCAAAGCAGTAACCAAAGTAGTAGGTGAATGGGTACAAGATGTTCTGCTTAATACTATAAAACACATTGGACATTTAGATCACACCTCAAAGGAGATATTAAATATTACTAAAAAGGTGGAGGCAAGTAATGATGGATATGAAAAAGAGAAGAATAACTAGGCAAAAGTGGTAATATCACTAGAGGATGTGTAGGAATTTGAGTTGCAGAAATTTCAAGCTGAATGTCCTGTAGCAGGTCTTGATGGAAAAAATTTGTATGTCATAAAAGATTGCATTGAATGGAAAAATGAAGCACTGGCACAAGGGGTATCTGAAATCAAAGAAGCATTGCAAGAACTTAAGGTTATACATCAGATTATTCAGAATGACCTTAAGTGGTTTGTAAAACAATTCATGGAAAGAGAAGATGACTTTGTTGCCCAATTAGATGAGATAATCAAAGAAGTGTAAAAGAAATTTTAGGAATGGTAGGACAAAAGGACACCAGTCAAGTAGGATATTTCCAATGTGGCTCACACTGAAGCTATGTTAATTATCATCCTGAAGCACTTGGAGATGCACGAAGAAAAGGTTGTTGAATTGAAAAAGATGAAGGAAATTTGGAAACAAAGGCTCGCCTACATTGGTCTTCCACATCAATCCATTATTTTTTCCTTTTCAACTGTCTACAAAACGTGGAAGCTGGCAAGAGGAGTGGTTGGTGGCGATAGTTCAAACTAATCAAAAACTGCTTAGCTGTAGTATCTTTACCATTTGGTTTTCTTGCATTTTCAGTTATTAGGTATTCCAAAAGACAATTAACTCCCAGCGGGGTGACTTTTGGCTCAAGTCCAGCCCCATGCCTATAAATGTAATAATTAGTATTGTTTGAGGGGTTCGAATTTCTCCAGTAGGCTTGTAGACAAAACTACTTTTGTTTACAGTTTTATTTCTAGTTTATAAGTAACATATCAGGACTTCAACAAAGACTTCAAACTCTATAGTTTGATTTTGGGTTGAAAGCTTTGTAAGTGGGTACTATTGTCTACTTATTTTTAGTATTTCTATAGATACTATTTAAGCTTTTAGTTGCATTTGTTATCAATTTTGAAAATGTGAATTCTGAATCTGGAAATTCTGTGGGAAATGAGTTCATGAAATTTGCCTGCTCGATAATTTAATTATTCAACTATGTGGATCATTTTGATAATTAAAGTCAAGTGGTTCTTCTGCATTAAAGTTTGTTTCATATTGATCAGATAAAATAAGTTGTTCCAACATCTCCAACAGATTACATTCTTAGAGAGTTACTCTGTTGGGTTTATTTAGTTGAAACTTTCAATGCAATAAAGGTAGCTACACTTGTTTCATTTGAAGAAATTTTAAGTAGAGAATTCCTAAATTATTCAAGTAGGAATTCATTTGTTAGTTTACATTCTTTTCTTAGTTTTGATACATGAACATCCATGGGAAAAACTGTTCACTAACACTTCCTCAATCTGTTTCTACTCTTTTTTGCCTCTGGAGTCATACTTGAAGTATTTAAATTGTTCCATACCCCTTCCTTCTATTATGTTTTTCAATGCTAAGGGTTCCTTCTTCAAAGATAAAATTGGGCTATTGTCTTCATCTTCATCATGAAGATTTAGTTGCTTTATTGCCTTCCTAACTTGGTAGATTTAATTATAGGAGTTGATCTTGTTGCTCTCTTGAGTGTCTTGGATGGGGTCTTTGATTTTTTCTTGTAAGGTTCCTCTTCTTCCTCTTATTCATCACTTTCCTCTACCTCTTCATCTTCCTCTTCTACATCATTATCGTTACCTTATGTGATCATAGGAGGTGTGTCTAACTTGGCAAGTTTCTTTACAATAGTTTCCAACCTCTTCTTCCCTCTCTTCAAAATTTGAGGGATCTAAATCTCAAGTGAGATTATTTTCTTAGCTTCTTCACAAGTCCCTAAATAAGTGGTCTTAGGGTCTACTAGCTCATTGATAAGAGCCTCAATAATGTCCTTTGTTTAATCAATATTCACCTCATATGATAGAGGTTTAATCCATGTTATCCAAGGTCTAATTGCATGACTATGGACTCTATCATAGTCAACTAGCAAGCATATATCTTGCTCATAATCTTTGACAAGCTACCCAAGGATTCTAAGCCTACTTTGCATCCTTTCTTTGAAATTTTCAAAGTAAGCATCCATGATGTCATCATAGTTCTCACCCATTTCACTTATGAATTCATTGATTTGATATAGAATAGGAGTGTCTTTCTTCCAAACAACATTTCCTTAAGAAGGAAAGAATTTCTAAACATAAAAGAAGAAACATACTAAGAGTGAACCGAACTTACATGAATTGTTCTTTGAGGCCCAAATGCTCTCCATGTTATTGCTTAGTTGGGAGTACTAAATATTGTCAAGGGAAAATAATAGGTTCTTCTTTACAATCTTGTATGCCAAGTCCACTACCTTTCATGGCACATTGCTGGCATGGCTTGAGACATAGGTTTTACGAGCAATGAAATGGATGCCAAACTTTATTTCCATGTCAATTGCATTATTCAGCTTCATGCCTTTGCCATCCCATTCAAAAAGTGTCAACTTTTTTAGTTCTACCTAACCTAAGGTTTTAGTATTATTGGTTTTCTTTTTCATAGGATACCTTGTTATCCTATGAATCATCTTCTTAGTAATGGGATAGGTATGTTCCAACCAAAATGACATATTGTGAACCTAGCTTAGTATAAGCTTGATTTTCTTGATCTAAAAGTGCCTAGGAATATGGATGATGTGGGTCGATCCCTTTACCTCTAGATGCTTGTGATCTAGCTTCAAAACATCATTTTCACATAAAGCTACATAGGTCTAATCTAGATCAAAATCTCCTAGCTCTTAGATAGAACAATAGTTAAACAATCTAATATCATGGATAAGTAGTAAGTACCTTTGGAGGAATGGAAGAGTGAGCACCTTGAGGATCTTTTTCTTTTGAAATTGTTGGATATAGTTAGACTTTTGGAGGAATGTAATCCAAACTCTGTACCAACATTTTTTAACCTTTCTTAACAATTAAACTAGAAGATGTTGTCATACTGCTCAGTTGAAGAAGAATTTCACAATGATGACTTTGACTAAGAATTTGCTTCAACAAGATGCACTAAAATTTCTCTAGGGGGCTTAAGGAATGCTAATTCCAAAGAGAATTTTGAAATCACATGAAAACAAAGTTTCAATCTTTACCTTTTATCAAATTTTTGAATTTAGGGCTCCATTTGATGCTTTGTAACTAGGTAGGTAAAAGATACCTGATTTAGTTTTGAAACATGGTTAGTATAGTCTTTCAATTCTTAGTTGAGTCAGTGACTTAGTCAATTCTTCACATGCTCATTTAGTTTTAAGAGGTAACTCGACTAGGTCTAACAGCTTAGTTAGATTTGAGGAGTGACTCAATTAGAACTAACAACTTGGTTTGTCCAAGTGCATCTAATATGATAGTCTAGAATATCTTGCTTGGATAACTAGAACTAATGTAGAATAATTTTTTTATCATAGCTCCAGTGTTCTCCTTGCATATTTATGTATAGATGATTGATTTTTCTGAAGGGTGCACCCCTTAATGCCATAAACCCATAATAGAAACAAAGAAACAACAAAAAATATGAGAACAAATAATGGACTCCTTATTATCACCGCAAATGAAAATTTATAGAATTAAAAATTACAATATGCTAACCTGCATGAATGCCTTCATTGTAGTAATCTACAAGGCTAAGCTACGAACTACCACCTAGATTTGTCCTAGACAATGTTAGGGTCTTTCATAAATGGGCAATATTATGTCACCCAAGAAGGTTCTAGACATTCAAACTTAATACCTAGGGCTGACAGACCCTAAGAATACATATAGAGTCAGCCAAATACATCTTGGACAATTATTTTAGAAATTTTGGGTAGCCCAACTTTGGAAGGCCATAACTCTCAAACTGTTTCTCTAATTGGCAATTATAGCCACTTTTCAAAAATGCTAGCTCCTGATCTAGAGGCTCAAAACTACACAAGCACCCTTTCATCAAGTTTTCGGATCTCATTTGGGCACTCTAAGGCCTCCAACAATAAACCTAAAGATTTTTCTCCTAAATTTTCCACTAAAAATCTGCAATAACTTCTCTAATACTTAAGCTAGAGCAATGATATTTTATGGTAGGCTTATAACTCTAAAATAAACCTTCATGTAAACAAATGAGAACATTCTTAGCTCGTATGAAAAACTTACTAAAAATAGCAAGTTCCCAAAAATAGCAACCCCCTTGTCTACTACTCTTTATTAAGATAAAAAAGACTAAAAGGAAAATATTTTTGGGTGATGCAAGATTGCTCTTACACCCAAAATACTCCTGCATTAGACACCAGGGTAATTTGAGAAGTGACCCCATCATGTCCCAGGTGTTTAGAGGAAAACCAAGATAGTTAACCCCCTCCCTTGATAGCCATGATGAATCCTCTACTAGCCACCCTTTCCATTTGACCAGGTATTCCTCATAAGTTATGTTACTTTTACTTTTTCCAACATGGCTATCCAGTATCTCTTTAATCTCCTTTGTAGCCAAACAAGCTACTAGAATACTCAAATTTTCTTTTGAAACTTTTTCTCTATCACCTCCTTCATAATACTCCATCAAATCTAAAATATTAAATACTAGTGAAATATTCTATTCAGTAGGCAACTCCACTTATAAGCATTTCTAGAATCATGCATTTTCACTATCTTGCACGGTCCAAACTTCTTTATCTTCAAATTATTATATGTACCCATTGGAAAACACTCCTTTTGTAAATGAACCATGACTTCATCTCCAATCTAAATTTCCTTATACTTCCTTTTCACATCTACCTTAGCTTTATACTATGTATTCATTTTTATAATGTGCTTCCTCACCTCCTCGTGGATGTTCTTCAAATATTTAACAAAATCTTCTACTTCAGCACTACGTATCTCTCCCTTATCCAATTGCCTCAATTCATAAGCATTTCTGGGACTACTCTCATAGAAAATCTAGAATTTTTATTTACTAGTACTCTTGTTGATAGAATTATTATATCCAAATGTTTCCTATGGTAAAATTAGATCCCAGCCCTTTGGCTTGTCTCCAACCAAACATCTCAATAAATTTCCCAAACTCATATTCACCACTATTGTTTGTCCATTAGTTTGGGGATGATGCAATGAAGTGAACTTCAAATCTATCTTCAAATTCTTCCATAATGTACGCCAAAAATACCAAACAAATCTGGTATCTTGATTTGAAACTATACTCTTTGGGAGATCATGTAGTCTCACCACTTTGCTGAAAAACAACTTTGCCACATGAAAAACATCACTAGTCTTTTTGCAAGGAATAAAATGTGTCATCTTTGAAAACCTATCAACCACCACAAAAATGTATTCATAACCACATTGTGTCCTTGGTAATCCATAAACAAAATCCATGGTAACATCCTCTTACAGCTTCTCTAGTACAAGTAATAGTTGATGCAACCCTGTATCCTGCTTCACTCCTTTCACCTTCTAATATACTCAACAACTCTATACAAACTTCTTAACATCTTTTTGAAACTATGGCCAGTAATAATTCTAAGCAACCAAAGCAATGGTCTTATCTCTATAAAAATGTCCAGCCAATCCTCTACTATGCTTATCTTTGATGAGATTCTCTCTCATTAAAATTCTTGGAATGCACAACTAGCTTCCTTTGAATAACATACTAACTTTGATCATGAAATCCAACCACTTTATCTTGTCAAGTGTAACAGGTTTTGTACAAGCCTTCCACACTTCACCAAAATTAGGATCATTTGGATACAATGTACTGAGTTCCTTGAACCCAACCACCTCTATCTGCATTTTTTTTAGCAAAATATGTCTTCTACTAAGAGAATCTACCACTTTATTAGACTTCTCACTCCTGTATTTCAAAACAAATGTATAACTCTGCAAAAGCTCAACCCACTTCAAATTCCTTAGGTTCAATTTCTCTTGACTAGTCAAATATTGCAAAGCTTGATGGTCAGTATACAAAAAAAAACTCCTTATAAAAGAAGATAGTATCTCCACTTCTTCAATGCTTGAACTACTTGATCATAAATAGAATTTTTTTTTTCTTGCATCATTCAATTTCTCACTAAATAAGCAATAGCTCTACCCTCTTGGCTCAAAACAACTCCTATTGCAATACCACTAGCATCATTGTCTACTTGAAACACCTTGTTAAAATCAGGAAGTGCTAAAATAGGCTACTTAGTAACTTTTTGTTTCAACAAATTAAAACTTTGAAAGATAGCCTTCACTTTCTCTAGGTCCAATTTTAGACCTCATATCCTGAGGTATGATATCACATAGTACCTTATCCTAGTAGTTTCCATGAAAAGATCTTACCTCTGTTGCACTCTTTGGAGTAGGTCATTCAAGGATAGCCTTCACTTTCTATGGGTCTATTTTTTGACCTTCTGCTGAGACTACAAATCCCATGTATACCAACTTGTTCTTTACAAAACTACACTTCTTCCAGTTTAGCAACAACTTTTCCTCCCTCCACTTATCAAACACCTTGTGAATATGGATTAAATGCTCCTCCAATTTCTTACTAAACATCAAAATATCATTTAGGTAAACAATGACAAACTAAACTAGAAACTCCTTCATGAGCCACATGAAAGTGCTTGGTGCATTGGTTAGCCAAAAAGGCATGACTAGCCACTTGTATAGTCCTTCCCTTGTCTTGAAAGTAGTCTTCCACTCATCACCTTCTCTAATACAAATCTAATGGTAACCACTCTTCAAATATATCTTTGTGAAATACTCAGCTCCACTCAAATAGTCCATAATATCATCCATCCTTAGCAATGGAAATTTGTACTTGATTGTGATCTTGTTGATAGCATGAGAATCTATGCACATCCTCCATTTGCCATTCTTATTTGGTGCTAATACAGCTTGTATAGCACATGGACTTAGACTCTCTCCAATCAACCCCTTCTGCAACAACTCATGAACTTGTTTATTCAACTCTTCAATTTCTGTTTATGTCATTTTGTGTGCTAGCTTGTTTGGAAAATTGACTCCTAGAACCAAATCCATTTGGTGACTGATCTTCCACATTGGGGGCAATCCATTAGGTACATTATCTAATACAATATTAAAAAAATCTCCCAACATATCTACAACTTTTGTAGGAACCTACTCTAGTTCATCATTACTATTTTTTAGAACTATAGAAAACACATATTCTCATGCTTTGTACCTTTGAGAAACACTTTTCCATCAAAAAAACATATTTTTGTAGCACTACATACCTTTTCTTCTTTATCCTTCAATGGCTTCAACTTATGCTTCAATCCATCCTTGGTCGAAGTATAGGTATTTGCTCACTCATTGTGTAGAGCATGCCTATGAAACAACCATGGCCCATGCAACAACATATGACATATGTCCATAGGTATGATATCACATAGTACCTCATCCTGGTAGCTTCCAATCTTGAACTTCACTAAGCACTGCTCATTGACCATAACCTTATGGTAATCTTACACCCAAGCAATATGGTATGAATGTGGGTGTTTCTATCTCTTTAGCTTTAACTTTGTGACCATCATTTCTAACACTAGATTTTTAGTGCTTCCACCATCAATGATCACATCACAACACTTATCTTTACATCTACACCTTGTGTGAAACAAGCTCCTTCTTTGATTGGGTTCATTCTCACCACTCAACAGGACTCTTCTATTAACTAGGACTTCTCTTTCAGCATCTCTAGAATGTGATGATTGAGTATCTTCATCAATATGTGCAACTCTATCCTAGCCTTCTGTTCTTTGACCTATCCTTCCTTAGTGCTAGGAACATTCAAGTTGTCTATTTTCTTCTTCTCTGTAGTGAAAAAATTTCCCACAAAAGCCTCCTCTTCTAGATCCTTGTCCTCTACATCTTCCTCTCTAATCTCTATTTTTCTATTCATGGAAATGATTGGAATTTTTCCCCTCTAGTTTTAATTGCTACTCTCAGACTCATCCTAGTTCTTCTAATCATCATGATGGCCTTCATAATATCACCTGCCAGATCTTCCACGGTGACCTCTTTTGCTATTCTTGTTTTCAAAATTCTTGCTCAATTTTTCCTCAACTCTTAGGGAAAACTAGTATGCCTCCTCAATATTTTTCATTCAAACTAGACTCAACTCATCTTGAATAATTGGCCTTAACCCATTAAGATAATGTGCTACTTTCTTCTTATCAGCTTCTGCATGGTCAGTTCTAATGAGAACTTTGTAGAACTCTTCATTATACTCTTGAACAAATTTTCTTGCTTGCTTCAACCCTTGCATTTTTTTAACAAATCAAGTTCATAATCCACCAAGATGAATTGTTGCTTCACTTTAGCAATCATCTTATCCCATCTAGTGATTTTATCCTTTCCCTTTCTATTTTGCTCCAACTGAACCTCCTACCACTAGATCTTTGCATGTCCCTTCAGTTTCACCTTTGTAAACTTGATTTTATTAGGATCCTCAATATCTTCATACTCAAAGTACTCCTCCAATTCATTTATTCAATCGATCAACTCCTCTAGCTTAAGATTTCCCAAAAATGTGGGAACCTCAAACTTAGGTCTTTTTCCAATCTTGGAGATGGCCTTAAAAATCCTTTATTCCTTTAGGTTTAGAACTACCTCTGGTTTGGCATTTTCATCTACTTTATCCTCATCCTCTCCTTTATCTCTTATGGGAATATTTATTCCTCTATGCATTTGTTCTTCCAATGCTTGCATTTGTCTTTGGAGGGCTCTAAAACCCTTAGGTGTAACACCTATAGCTCTTCCATCATGCTCTCTTTGTGGAGGAATTTTTGCACTTTTGTTAAAACCCTAGTGCAAAATGCCTCAGAATCAGTGATCTATCTATGCACTCAACCCAAACCATGGTCCTGGTGCAAACTACCTCATAGTCAGTGGTCTTTCCACACACTCAAGAACTCTAGCTCTGATACCACTTGATGAAGGGTGTGCCCCTTAATACCATAAGCCAATAACAAAAACAAAGAAACAATAGAAAATGAAAGAACAAAATATGGACTTCTTATTATCCCTACAAATGCAAAATTACAAAATACACAAGTATAATATGCTAACCCACATGGGTGCCTTCATTATAGTGATCTGCAAGACTAAGCTGTGAACTACTACCCAGAGTTGTCCTACATAGTGTTCAAGCCTTTCTTAAATAGACAATTTTATGCCACCTAGGAAGGTTCTAGACATTGAAACTTAATACCAAGGGCCAACAAACCATAACAATACATATAGAGTCGGCCAAATACATCTTTGACAATTATTTTAGAAATTTCAGGTAGCCCAACTTTGGAAGGCCATAACTCTCAAACTATTGCTTGGATTAGCTATTATAACCACTTTTCAAAAATCTCAGCTCTTGATCTACAAGGTCAAAATTATGCAAGAACCCTTCTATCAAGCTTTCAGACCTCATCTAGGCACTCTAAGGGCTCCAGTAGTGAGCCTGGATATTTTTCTCCTAAATTTTCCATTGAAAATCTGCAATAACTTCTCTGATACTTAAGCTAGAGTAATGAGATTTTTATGGTAGGCTTATAGCTCTAAAATGAACCTTCATGTAAAAAAATGAGAACATTTTGAGCTCATATCACAAACTTCCTAAAAATAGCAAGTTCCTAGAAATAGCAACCCCCTATCTACTAGTCCTTATTAAAATAGAAAAGACTAAAAAGAAAATATTTTTGGTTGATGCAAGATTGCTCTTATACCCAAGATACTCCTGCATAAGAATCACCTAATCAATTGTCTTGGATGTCAATGACCTCACTGAGTTCACTTGAATTCTCTATAGACTTCTTTACCCATTGTTGCTTTATTTGACTTCTGATTGTATCAGCCTTTGCTTTCTTTTGATCTTCAAATTTTTCTTTATTCATGCAATTATTTGCTAGATGACCAAGTTCTTTGTATACATACCATCTTTTGGTAGGATCTATTTTACTAAGGTGAGTCTTCATGTAGTTTGGTCCAATGTGCCCAAATTCTCCACATTAATGACATTTGCACCAAGTGTTGTAATCCCAACCAAAGATAGCTTTAGCAAGTTGTTCAGTAGGATTCCAATTCTTGGTTTTGCACTTTGAGGATTTATGACCCTATTTGTTGCATGAGAAACATTCTCCTTCAAATATAGTCTTCTTTGTGCATTTACTTTCTTTATGCCCATGCTTGTTACAATTGTAACATTTTCCATTAAACTTTGACTTTCCATTTCTCCAACACTTATTTGAAGTATGCCCTATTTTTCAACAATGATTGCATGTAGGTCTTTTATTATTTTGAGGTCTCCTTGTTTAGTATAGCCCAATCATGGTTTACCTTTCTGTCTTTTCCAATATATCTTAGCTAATTGATCCATGCTTGCTTGTGAATTCATCATTCTTTCATTAGTTTCTTTTTCTTCTCTAAGATCATTCATGTGTCTTTCATTTTATGTTCTCAAATGGATGACATCTTGATTTGAATTATTCAACTGATTTACCAAGTCTACCTAATGTAGTGAGAGTTGGTGGATTTCATTGTCTTTATCTTCTAACCTAGTGTTGAGAGTGTTCTATCTTCTTCTACCATATTTTTGTCACTTTCAGCTTGATTCTTTTGTTTCATGACTTTACATATTTTGACTGAATGAATTTCCCATTCTCTTTTCAATTTTCTAACTTCTTCTTGAAGAATAAGGATCTTCCAAGTAGATCTTCTATAGTTGTATCTGCTTCATCTAAACTTCTCTCTATGCAAATATCTTCAATTTTTCTTCTATGTAGAGATTGGCATTCATCTTTTCTACTAATTCTTTTCTTCTTTTTAGGGTTTGAGAGAGTTGCTCCTTTAGTTTCTTGATTTTTTTCCTGACTACATGTACATCCAACTTGTCATTCTTAATAGCCTTTTCTAGCTTGTATACCTCCATCGCGTCTAATCTTTTCTCTCAAGCTATTAAACTTTCTCATAAGAGAACCTTTCTTTGATACCAATTGTTGGAAATGTAATGCAAGCTAGGTGACTAAGAGGGGAGGGTGAATTAGGAACCACTTAAACTTCAATCAATTAAACTACTTTGTTAAGTTGTCTAATCTTCTTGCATGTATGAAACATAATCTATTAAAACAAAAAACAAAAAAAAAAACATAACACAATATTTTGTAACCCAGAAACCCTCCAAGTAGAAGGTAAAAATGGGGTGGAGATGGCACCCACAATGTTTTACTATTGTAGTAATAAAGTTGGCATGTTAAGGCTTACAAATGATCACTTCTGATGATCTTAGTCAGTTAAGAGAAATATGGACTATTAGTTTCACCTTGTGAAAAGATTTATATAATACAATTAAGTATGTACTTTGTAAGGAGTTTCTGCAAAGGACTTTTAGGTCCATCCTATTAAAGGATTTGGGACTGATGCACCTATTAGGATGAATTAGTGGATTAATCTTTGAAATGCAACTTTGATTGCTCATGAAGATCCTTGAAGGAAATTGATCACTTGACTATGATGAATGAGTCTCTTCCTTTCATTTTGATGCTTGTAGCCTTCTAAAAAATCTTCCCTTCCATTTTTGCTAATGCTTAAATGATCATACAATAAACACACATATTTTCTTTGGATAAAAAAAATACCTTAGACTTCTATCCATCCAAATAAAATCCTTCATAGGTTGGCTACAACATGAATAGTTCCAAAAATGATCACCAAGTAGGCTTAGTGATGTAACTCAGGTCAATGTCTTACTCAGGTGATACTAGAAACACTTAGTAACAACTGTCACCTTAGCTAGCTCTAGCACTCAGTAGATACTAGGTGCACAATTCACATTGATCACTTGGTAGATGCTTCTGACTTGGCTTGCACTGTTCTTCCATCTTTATTATTACCTTGGAACAAGATTGCTCTGCTAACACAGTTCACATTGAAGATTGGTAAACATAGTCAATTTGGTTGACACTATAGCTCTATATGAACTCTCAACACAATTGTCATTGCATACTAGTAACTCAATTGCAACTGTGTTATCATTATGACTAAGTTTTTTGACACCAACTGACAATATAGCTTGTCATGTGATCAACAAATGTCTGTCCTCCTAAGGGTGTGCTCCATACCTAAATCTCAGTCATCAAGTATTACATTGTTACTAATAATTTCAAAATCTTTTTTCAGCATCATATATCTCCTTATTACTCCATTCCCCATTTTTTTTAGTCATAATATACATAGCATTTAAATTTCCTCCTTTCAAGATCTTCATACTTGATCATAGAAATATGTCTCCCTTTCTTTTGTCACTTATGTCAAGTAGTGACATTCAATTGTGGACTAGGGATTATACCAAATTCATTCAAAAAATTCTCTTAAGTGTCTCAAGAACTTGTCTTTCTATTTCCACTTTGGCTGCTAGATCTACCATGTTGTTAGCTATAGATAATTTTTTATTTCAAATAAGGTCCTTGGTAACCTATAAATACCTTTACATCACCTCCAAATGAGGTAATAATAATTCTTTTATATATGTGACCTTGATCTAATGTTGTACTCCTCATGTAATAACTATGATCGTTTTCACTGCGAAAATTTGATCTTTGAAAAATATGTTGAATTGGAAATTGGATCCAAGCTCAAATTTTTACCACTCTTTAGTGGATCTACATCAATCTTATCTATTTTCTCATCAATTTCTTTCCTAAATCCCAAGACATTACAAATTTTAGAAAACAATGTGTTTGCATTATTCACTAATTGCTCCAAATCAGTAACAATAGTGGAGAGTTCAACCTTTTTAAGTGTAATCTCAATTGATACTTTCTCCAACACTCTATTCTCAAACTTTCTTTCTAACCACTGCATCATTCTTTCTTGTGTGTCTATGTTAGGGTCATTGAGTTTCTTCACAAACTTAATCAGTTGTTCAATGTTGTGGGCATCTCAGTTATCTACAACAACAATGTCAAGAAATATATCTTTAATTTGATATAATATTTTTCTTTGTTGATGTTATTTTCTCATCTCCTCTTGCTTTTCTTTTTTATCAAGGGAATCACTAAGTGCCCTCATTCTCTCAACACATAATCTAGATGTGTACCAATTAGGATCACAATCTCTTTATCAAGAGTAACTAGTTTACCCTTCATGTCCTATGGAGACTACTTCATATTTCTCTTCAATTTCTTTTATTTGGAACCTAGAGTGTTGGAACTCAACCTAGTTTATTGTTGTCCTTGTGTGGGGACTTTCGAATTTGGCCTTTGTGTCTCCTTTTCCTACTGAGGCTCTTCATCTATTTGCATTTCCTCATTCTTATTCTCCTCAATACCTAATTTTTGTACACACTCATTTTTTCTTCTCCTTATCATCGTCAATTTTGAATTCACTAGTTGAACTTTATTGTCTAGCCTCCTTTTCTCCCTCACTTAGATGTCCTAAGGCAATTGGTATTTCACCATTAGAAAACTGATCTTCTTTTTCATTATTACTCTTTCATTCTTCTAGCCTTCTATATTGTCTATATTATTTCCCTCTATGACATCATTCTTATATTCTTGCATTTGGGTATTTTCACCTTCATTAGTTGATAGACTCTCTTGCTCGACTTGACTAATAATGAAATTACCTTGAATAACATATGGACTAAGTAAAATAATAGGAATAGTAGAAATAATAGGTGTTAGATCTATCTATTGTGCACTCTCATGTACATCAATCTTTGGATAATCTTTGACTTGTTCTATCACAGGGTTAGGATTTAAGAAGATCTCATGAGATGACTTGGATGTTGAAGCTTCCTCCTTCTTCTCTAGCTCAGTCAGCACATGACCTTCACTCTTTCTATGAGGTTCAACCATGACATTTCTTTTTTTGTCATATCCTTTGCTAGGCTAACCTCTAGTTCATCTTCAATTACTACTATGTTAGTTTTTCCTTGACCTTTTTGAACCTAATTGACTATGTCTATTGAATCATCTTAAATTTCCTCTATATTATCTAACTCTAGCTTTACAAGCTCACCTTTCTCATCCTCGTCTTTTTTTTTGTCATCTATCATTAGTCTATATATTTTCTTCCATATTATTTTACCCTCTTCCATTACTTTTTCTATTTTACTTTTCAAAATAGAATATTCTCTTCTGTTTGGAAAAAAATCTTTGTTGTACTCACTCGTGGCTTTAGAATTGGGAAAGTGTGTCTTCTCTAAATTGTCTCTTATTCTTCAATGTATACTACCATGTTTCATCAATCTTCCCATATAGTTCATTAGGTATTAGGTTACCTAACTCCAATGGTGTATACTTGAGATTTTCCATTATATATAGAACTACTTCTTCAACCTTGGCCTTATCTAATGTATCCAATTCATTATACTTATTAAACTCTAATTCATCCATATCTACACTCCCCTTGATATTTTCATAGAATTCATCAATTATGTAGGGTGGCTTATGCACTAGAATTCTAAATTCACTAGTGCCATCTGAATTGTTCTTTTCTTCATCATCTTCATCATCATATTCTGACATTATAGACTTTCTCCTATTCATGTTTGTAGGTTTTCTCAGCTTAGCCTATTCTATGATGGATTCCCTCTTTGTTAATTTATTTCCTTGAGTTGGTTTAATCACCTCAATGACTTCTTTATGAGGCTTGACCACTTCTATATTAGATTCCCTTGTCCTTTTTCTTGTCACTCTTTGTGTTGTAGGGATAGACTTGGTGACCACCTTCTTACCTTTACTTTCTTGTGGCTTGACCAGAACTATTCCTTTTCCTTTTCCTTTACCTCTTCTACTTCATTTCCTTCCTCATTATCACTAGACAAGTCTTCACCTTTTCCCTCAGTAATTTGCAATAGTTTCTCTTTTCCTTCTTCTTCTCCAAATGTTCTCTCCAAGCTTTCTATCATTCCTTTCATCTTCTGATTAATCCTTCAAACATTAATCTCCACTATGATCTTTACCTTGGCAATCTCATATTTATTGAATGGATTGGTATCTTTTTCAATTGGCTCATCTAATAATGTTGTAATGGCTGCAATAGCCTCATCAATGTTAATATCATAAGCTAATAGTCTTAACCATGCAATTCTAGGGATGACTTCTTGAACATATGTTTTGTCTATATCAACTAAGAAACAAATCTCATCATAGTATTTGTCTACTAAGTATTTGGGGATCCTTGATCTATTCTTCATCTTCTAATTAAACTCTTCAAAATATCCATCCATAACTTATTCAAAATTATCACCCAAATGATTGATAAAATTCATTGATTTGTTGTATGACTAGTTTCTTCTTACTCCATTTTATATTTCCAATGGTGGGGAAAACATTTTGAACATAAAATAAAATACAAACAAGTAATGAACCAAATTTACACATATTGTTCTTTTCCTTCCAAATACTCTCTAGGTTTTTGGCTAACTACTTCAATTGTAAGTCAATAAGATCATAACTATGGTCTTTCTTCACAATTTTTCATATAAAGTCCATGACCACACAAGGAATGTTGTCTAGTCAACTAGAGTGATAAAACCTATGTATAATAACCCTAACTACAAAATTAATCTTTGCATATTTAATGGTTGAAATTGATAGTAGACACTTGTTCTACTTTGCCAATGTATTCATCTCAATAGCCTCCTTTCTTTGGCATTGAATGGCTTTAACCTTATCCATAACGGGATAGCTAGTGACTGAGTGAATGATCTACCTTGTGATCTCAGTTGGTTCTTCTTCCAACCATAGCTTCATATCATGGACTTAGATTAGTATAATATTAACCCACTCAATCTTGAAAACTTTGGGGAAGTTTAGGGCATGTATAAGCCCTTTCTCAACAATATGCTTATGTTCATCCTTCAATTTCCCATTTACACATAGTTTCTCATATGCACTTCTTAATTAAACATATTCAATTTCTCCAATCTTGTACATATAACATGATCACACATCATGAATCAAAATAACTCTCAACAAGATCAAGGATAGGGCTCTAGAAGAATCTCCCTTCATCACAACCTCTTGATATTCTTGAAGTTTTGTGGCTTACATACTTCATTTCTAACCAATTCATTATTACTAACCTTTAATGCCCTTGATTCCATCTTCTTCTCTACAACTAATGAACTAAATGCCTTTATCATGACTTAGGTTTTGAAAACAAGACTTTGCTTCACTCTACTACAACATAGTTGCTCACAAATTCACTTCCAATTCTAATGAAACACACTACAATCCTTTTAGATTCTCTTAACCATTCTCAAAAATCACTTGGGCTCAATACAATTTTGATAACTCAAATAAAAAGTGATCAAAATGAGTGATAAAATTCACTACATAGATCAAAAATGTGATTTTAGGGCCTCATTAATGTTCCATACATATAGTGGGTGCAATATAGGTTGTCTCGTCCACTACTATGAAATGTGACATTAACACTTTAAAAATCCTTCATCTTACTTGGCAAAAAATGTGACTTGGTCTTCATTAAACAATTTACCTCGATGCTTAACACTTTTTAATCTTCAATACTAACACTTGGCCATTACTAAATTTGCAACGTGGTACCCAAACACTCACTCAGTTGATACTACAAATCTATCTGTATGCATATAATCTTATGATAATTTGGAATCTCATGTTTTCATTTTTACCAAATGATGTATAATTTGACAATTTAAAATATTGTTCCATACTCTTAGTTTGGTGCTAGAATCACCTGATCCATTGCATTATGTCATCCCAACTACTTTGTTTGGACTATTGCTTCCTTCAAATTTCTTCTTCTAGGTTTCATTCATCTAGCTTCTTACTTCTTCAACATTGAATTTATATTTTCCATTGTTCTCTTCATCATTGGGTGTTGGTGCTTGGTTCCTATAGACTCTTCTTAAATGACTGACCTTCTAATAGTGAAAGCATACCAAACCAAAGTTCTTCCAATTTCTAGATGTTCCTCTAAAATGTGTTCTTGCATAATTTTCTAGAATATGTTCACACTTTCAACATAACTGACAAGTGACCCAAGTATTTTAATCCCAATTTATTGCATTACCTTTCCTAGTTGCATTGACTTGTCTATTAGGTGTCCAACTATGTTTTGCATTAGATCTCTAATCTTGTGCCTTGTGACCATACTTTTGACATGTGTAGCATTAACCTTCAAATCTAGATGTAGCTGGTGTCTTATTGATCTTTGATCTACACTCATATACTTGGTTTTTGTACTTGTTTCAACTAACCATCAAATTTAGGTTTAGGATTGGACTTACCATTTTTACTCCTACAAACATTTGTTGTATGAATTGGTTTTCCACAGTGATAGCATTTAGGCTTCTTGCTCTTATATTTTCCATTCGTTTGTTCTCCATGGTTTGATGATTTATCTTTCTTGGTAGATAATATGAACTCAGTATATCCTAATCCAATATTGTCATGAGGTCTTCTTTGTACTTTTAATTATTCATCAAGTTTTCTCATGGCCTCTCCAAATCTGTTCATTCTTTCAATGATTTCTTTCTTAGCTCTTAATTTATTTTCCAATCAATTATTTTATGATCTTAGGCATACAATATCTTCCACCTTCCTAATAATTTCATGATTGGCACTTAATAACTAATTGACCATGTCAAGTTGATTGTGTGTGAGCCTTTGTATTTTAGTGATCCTTTCATCAAGTCTTTTAGTCATTGATCTCTTATCATTTTCATCCATTGTCTTATCATATTCATCTTCTTCTTCTTTTTTCCATGACTTCACATACTCTTATAGAGTGTACTTCTTGTTCTATCTTTAGTGCTCACACTTCTTCATTCAAATTGTTGTTCTATTCCGAAAAATCTACTATTGTTGCATCATATTCACTAGATTTTCCTTCATCAAATAAGTCCTCAATTATTTATTTCTAGTATTGTATGTTAGTTTTTTGGATTACCATCTCCTTCCTTCTTTTCAAGGATTTCCTCAGTTCCTCCTTCGTAGGCTTAACTTGTTCTAATATAATTTGCAAATCAAGCCTCTACTTTTTAATCACCTTTCCTAGTTTGTAGGCTTCCATATCTAGGACCTTTGACTCTCAAGTGGTTACACTTATTTCTTAGAGGACTAAGCTCTAATACCAATTGTTGAAAATCTAATGGGAAAGAGATATCCTAAGAGGGGAGGTGAATCAAGATCTCAAATTTTTTTTTACCAATTTAAACATAATCCATACTCAACATAATTCAACATACACTTTATTAACCTTAATCATGAAACATCATGTAATAACATGTAATATCATATCTAACACCTACTAGCATGAACACAACACATTAAAAAGTAATCAATACTTAACACAAGATTTGGTAATACAGAAACCCTCAAAGGTGAAGGTAAAACTATGATAGGGATGACACCCACCATATCTTCACTACTATAGTAAAAAGGTGCATATTAGGGCTACAATTTGATCACTTCTGATCATCTACCCTATGAGGAGTCTACTGTACTAAAATCATTTAATACTATTAAATCTACCTTTACAAAAGGATTTTTACTTCACAATTAAGTGAGCACTATGTTAGGATATTTATAATAGGTTTGTTAGGATCACTCTATTAAGATATTCACTTGATACACTGATTAGAATGTAATACAATCTTGATAACTTGGTTTGGACTACTTTGCTAATAAAAAACCATCTCTATCTAATATTTGATCACCTTAGTATGATTGATTTGTAATTACTCCTCACTATACTGCTTGGTCACCTTTATAACTTATTGATTATCCTTCAACTTTGCATACATGAATACCTCTAACTCATAAGAACATATTCAACCTAGAAAAGCTTCTTAAATAGCCATCTTAGGAAACTTCTAGGTTGAAATAAAAAATTCTCGTTCATCTTTTTTATTTCTTAAACTTTCTTTTTTTTAAATTGGTTCTTCATATTGCATAGGGATTAGTGATGTGTGATTATAGGAACAATTACCTCCTTTATCTTCACCTTGATCATAGAAACATGTTTCATTCTTAGAAAATAGTTTACCTATGATTTTGTGACATTTCAAACTAATATACTCAAATTGTATAACTTGGCACATATTACCTCTGATAATGTGTCATGCAAGGTTCTTCTTATTGATCCTCAAAATAGACTATGCTCATCTTGAACTATTTTCTCTTTGTAATACTTGACTTATATAGCACTCATCTTATATTATGTGTTTCCTTTAAGGTAGATTTCCAATCCCTTGACTCCCAACGACTATATGCTACTTGGCACTTATTGAACTTGTGCACTTCTTCTCTTTGTAGCTTGGCCTTCATTGTGTCTTGGTCATAGTGTTGACCAACCAAATCTACCTTATAAATGACTAAGTGTTTTGGACTAATAGATAATAATAAGATTTCTTAAACTAGTATGCATTTTTATGGTAACATTGGATGTACTTCTTCATTTAGACTATTTTAGTTGAAGGTAAATATAGTGATTGGGTAGAAATAATTATAGATAAGCTTTACGAAGAACTTTTTCAAGTGTCTAGAACTGCTAGTTTCTATAGGTCATCCTACTTGTTCTATATATTAGCTTGTTGTAGGGAATGGAAAGGTTTTCCATACCATTTTTGTACTAGATAGATGGATATCTATTATTACTACCCCCATTTGTACCTGAGAAGAGGAACTCTAAAGATTTTAAGAGGCTACAAGATGCATTTTTGGCAAAACTAGTTTTTGAATTGCAAGGAAAGGAGAGCAAGAGGTTATCTAAAGAATCCTTTCAACTAGTTATAATCTATGACATATTTTTCTTATAGTTTCATAAATTCACATATCTAAGGGTTGATTGGTTCTAGGGTGAGCTATTGAAAATACTCAAATATTGCTTTGATAGTTACATATTGATTGAAATATGTAGGCAAATAGCTAATGTAGATAAGAGCTATAATGTTAGAATCTAGATTCTAGATATATTTTCCCTATTTGAATAGGTCATTACCGATGCAGTAACAATCAAGACCTCTTTAGGTTAGAGAATGAGATTAAAGATATGAATTTAAAGTCTTATCATGCTTGGCCCCAATTTGACTATAAAGGCTTCACTCAAACATAATTTGAGCTAGACCCAAAATTTATACATAAACCTCAATTAGAAGATTATTGGGTTGACTATGAGGATGATTATGAGGTAAGAAAAAGGTTAAAGTCAAGGTTTACCTAGAGACAAATTGTAGATCTTCATTTCATATAGATAAATCTAGAGTGGAAGAAGAAGAGGGTGAATAAGTGCTTGACCCTAAATTCATAGAGAAAATTGAGGCCCTTCCCATGCCTAAGATTGACTAGAGTAAAGTGGAAGGGGATGATATCCAAATAAGGACCCTTTGCATTATGAACATAATAGAAGAGTGGTTGAGGGGGAAAAGGAAGCTGAAAAAGAGGGACGGGGAAAAATCTTCAAGTATGTTCAACAACTTCTAGTCCAACTTCCTCTCTTGAACATACTGATGAAATTGTTTAATGTCCTCCTAGAGGTAATCCAAAATATGAGATTGAAGATGAACTCCCTAGAAAAAAGAAAGTTCGGGTTCAAGTCAAATCATTAGGAAGAATCACCTATTGAAGTAGCTAGAGGAGAAAGATAGAGGAACCATCCAATCAAAATATGAAGTTGGGAGAGCCAATTATGGTGAATTTAGATACTGAGGGAGAAGAGGGTGAACTCATATAAACATCCATTTTTCACAATTCAATAGTTTCTTACAGGATAAGGTGAAAAGTAGATGGAGGCTAGCACTAGCCATGCGTAATCCTAGAAATTTTCAAACTCCATAGGCCCAAGGTAATCTCAACACTCCTAAATTTTTTGATATTTCTATTAGTAAGAAGTGCAAAATTTTACCTATAACTATCCCAATGGAGGAAATTATTAGAAAATATCTAGGAAAAACAACCCAAATTAAGAATCCATAAGTAGAGGCCATTCTTGAAATTTATGAAAAGATCAAACATTGGGTGGCTAATTTGTGTAAATTGACTAGTGATAAGAGCCAAGACGAAACCATGCCTTAGGAGTATGTGGTGGAAAGGACTAATCTTGTCTTGGCAATAAGGGTAGCCGATATGAAGATTTTCAATGCCAACAACTAGAAGATTGCTAACAGGGTATGGAAAGATTGGAAGGATAAGCAATAAATGAAGCAATCCATTATATATATATATATATATATATATATATATATATATATATATATATATATATATATATATATATATATATATATATATATATGCCTTGCAAAATATAGATGTTTTGGCCTTACCGGATACAACCTTAGTAGTGGATATTACCTCCCCTTCCAACTAGAAGTTCTTGGATTAAATGATAAGGGAAAGAATTGTAGCCAAAATGTTCAATGCAGATTGGTTTGATTTAGTGATCGATAATGGATAGAATTATATCACAAGTTTTACCAAAACCAAGAAGAAAGTAGACAAGGTGATTAGGTAATTATAATTAGAACTCAATGCCTGGGAAGTAGAGAAGGTCAAGTGGGATGATTACATTATATGGATTGATGAAGTGAAAGCATATGGCGTTTGGCTGAAAAACCGACTGTCAGGATTGATGATCATCTCCGATTTGTAGCTAGATCCAATGTTGAATGGAGAAATGTTGTCATTGAACAAGGTCTGGATGTGTTAGTATAGTTTGTCAAAGATATGGAGTTCCTGGAGAATAATATAAGATTGACAGAGAATGAAGAGAAATCTAATTGAGGAGCTAAAGAAATCATTTCTTCCTTCAAAGACAAAATAAAGATCATGAATGAAATAAAAAATATCTCCATCAAATACTTTACCACTATCGGAATGGAAGGAATCAGGTGGTGGCATTATTGCGGATCAGGAACAGCAAGCTTATACGTCTCCTCCTATGCGAGTCAATTTTAAAAATTGAATCTTTGCGTTGTGTATCGATTTAAGTTTATTTCAAAGACTTCAATAGGGCTGGCTCTCTATTTTTCAAGAAGACGTATGTTTGAAGTTCTTCTTTAGATTTTCTTAAGACTTTATATAATGCAATAAATATGAAATCTTATGGTTTTATATCTAAGGTGTCTAAACATTAAATCTTGTGGTTTATGAATTCACATTATTTGTTTTCACATGGGAATGTATGATATTTTAAGGGGATTCTCATTTTATCGTATGGGATTTCTTATCCAAAGTAGCAAAGAGAAGACATTTATGTTTGTTGATTGTGCAATCTCATTATGATGAAATTTAATTGGCTATTTAATTTTAACATTCTTTTCATATTTATGAGTTGAATGTTACATCATTACACTTTTAGGGTAAAAATATCATTTTCAAGAATTATTTTACAATAAGAGCTAACAAAAAAAATCTTTCAAGGAAGTTGCACCTTGTAAAGGCAAAGAGATTGCTAATCAAGAAGCTTGTTTGTTAGTGTATTGGTTTTTCTTGATATTGGGATAGAGTTGTGAATTGATTACGATTAAAAAGAAGGAAAAATGTTCACTAACATTATCTAAATGAAAAAAAAAATCTCATTAATAAATGTCAAAAGTTCCTCTATAAAATTTATAAAACTCACCAAACAATGTGGTTTGGTCCATAATGTTTTTTTTATCAAATTCAAGTTGGTAAAATTCTCCCTAATAAATATAAAAAATAAAGAAGTGATGAGTATTTTTATCCCAAGAAATAAAAATCATGCAAGAGAAAAACATACACATTTAAAATTTAATGGCACAAGTGAATTGGACTAAATTTGGTATTTAAGTCATCCTAAGGAACAAGAAGAAAATATAGTTAATTATTTTAAATAAATAAATAAATCATACAAATAAACAATAAAAATATCTTAATTTTTAATGAAAGGTGATCCCATTAATACCATAAACACATAATAGAAAGAAAGAAATAACTACAATTTGAGAGAATAAAATATAAGCTTCTTATTATTGTCGCAAATGTGGAATTACAGAATTTTGAAATACAATATGCAAACCCACATGGGCACCTTTCTTACAATAATTTGCAACACATAGATGCAAGCTATCACCCAGAGTTGTCTTAGACAATTTATGGGATCTTCTTATATAGGCAATTTTATGCCATCTAAGAAGTTTGTGGACATCAAATTGTAACCCTTGAGGCTAGCCAACCCTAAAAATACATATAAAGTCTCCCAATACACTTTTGACATTTATTTTAGAAATTTTGGTCAACCCAACTTTGAAATACCATACTTTTCAAATTGTTGCTCCTATCATCTATTATAACCCCTTTCTCAAAATCCTCAGCTTATGATCTAGAGGGCTTGACTTGCACAAGCTCCAATTGACACCATTTTGGAGCCCATCTAGGGCTTCCAAGACCTTAAAAATTGAGCTTGAAGTTTTTGTACCAAAACTGCACACCAAGAATCTATAATAACTTCGCAAATACTCATGATATGGCATTGAGCCTCATTTGAGAGGTTGATATATCCAAGATGAACACCCATCTCTTAAATTAGAACATTAATAAAATCATATGACTGACTTAGTAAGTTGCAAGCCTCTAGAAACAACAACTCTATACTATGAAAACCCTTATTTAAGAAACAAAAAGGAAATATTTTGGGTCATGAAAGATTTCTCTTACACCCAAGACGCTCCTACATCAGACACCTGGAGTAATTTGAAAAGTGACCCCATCATGTGTCACGTGTTTAGAGAAAAACTAAGATGGTCAACCTCCTCCCCTTCTATCCATGATGTATATTCTACCAGTCTCCCTTTCTACTTGAGTAGATACTCTTCATACAATTTGTTCCTTGTGCTTCTTCCAACATGATTGTCTAGTATCTCCTCAATCTACTCTATAACTAAACTAGTTGTTGGACTACTCCACTGCACTTTTTCAACTTCATCTCCATCACCTCCTTCGTGATACTCTATCAATTTTGAAATTTTAAATATTGGTGAAATATTAAGTTCATTAGGAAACTCTACTTCATAGGCATTTCTAAAGTCATGTTTTTTCACTATCTTGCACAGTCCAAACTTCTTTATTTTTAGCTTATTATATGTACCCATTGGAAAATGCTCCTTTCTCAAATGAACCATAACTTCATTTCCAATCTAAAATTCCTTATACATCCTTTTCACATCTTCCTTAGCCTTATACTATGTGTTCATCTTTGTCCCCGTGGATGTTCTTCAAACATTTAGCAAAATCTTTTGCTTCAACAATACTTATTTCTCTTTTCCAACTATCTCAATTTAGAAGCATTTTAGGTACTAATACCTATACAATTTGGAATGGTTATTAAAAATACTCCTATTGACATAATTATTATATGAAAGTTCTTCCTATGGTAAAATCAGATCCCATCATTTTGGTTTATCTCCAACCAAGCATCTCAACAAGTTTCCCAAACATTGCTTCACAATTTTTTTCCCATTAGTTTATGGATGATGTGATGAACTAAACTTCAAATATATCTTCAACTTCTTCCATAATTTATTCCATAGATACTCAACAATTTTGGTTACTTTTCAATCTACCCTGGGTGTCTGATGAAGGAGCATCCAGAGGTATAAGGGCAATCCTGTGTCACCCAAAATATATATACCTAGACATAGTTTCTATTTCATGTGTTTTCATTTTTTGATACCCATTTGGGTCAAATAAAAGTTCAAACTCTCATAGTTCCACTATTAGTGTTATGGGTAAGAGTTTTTAAGCACCTTGGGATACGTGTAAATGTCAAGAAAATAAGACTATGTAAATGGACCATAATTATGGTGATTTAGAAGGTGTAAATTGGTGGGATGATTATAATTGTAATTTAGAACATTCCAAAAAAAGAATTAGGTCAAAAGGCTCCACGGTTTGAAAGATATTGCAGTTTTTCAATTTCTAGAGACCTCCTTATAATGCTTCAAAGTTAGGTCAAGGTCATTAAATGACCTCGTACAGGGCTGAAAAATGGGGGATGAGCAAAGTTGGTCCATAGGGCTGTAGAGCACTTCAAGAGCTTTTTGAAAATGTATATAGTTTGTCAATCGGAGCTACGGTTCAAAAGTTATGCCTCCTAGAAGTTTGACTACCATTTATGGATTCTTCTAATTTTGCACCAAATTCTAATGCGACTTTTGGAGCCTTCTATTTGGGCGGTGGATGCCAAATGGCACTTTCTAGAATGTATTCCTAATCCTTAACCCTTTGGGGTCTATATAAGAACATTTTTGGCATTGTAAAAGGCAGTTCGGACTGGAGTTTGAGAGGAGGTACTGGAAGGAGAAATTATCTCTAGATTTATACTACTGTAAGCCCATAGGGCATGTTTTGAAGTTTTTTTCCCTTGTACTAAGTGTATTAGCATATTTTCATAGTTAATAAAGTTTCCCTTTCTTGTTGTGTCCATTCTATTATTTGGCTTTACCCCATCAAGTGGTATCAGAGCAAGGTTTTCCTGAGTGTGTAGATAGAGCGTCGACTGTGAGGTAGTTTGCACTAGGACTATGTGATTATGGGTTTGAGTTAAGAAGATGCCTCCATGAAGAGAGCATAGTGGAAGGGCTGGAGCTATTAATCTAGAGGAGGTTAGAGCCCTCCAAAGGAAGGTTCGACATTGTAGGAGGAGCTTTGTAGAGGAATAAATATTGTCGCAGGTGACGAAAGTGAGGATGACAATGAAGAAGAAGAAATTGGACAGGAAGTTGAAGGGGAAGTTCTAAATCAGGTAGAGGAGAGGCTTTTTAGGGCCATTACTAAGTTTGGAAAAAGACCTACAATTGATGTGGGTGTATTTTTAAGAAATCTGAAATCAGATGAGTTGATCAATTGGATCAATGAACTAGAGGAGCACTTTGAGTATGAGGATATCAAGGACCCAGACAGGGTTAAGTTTGCAAAGGCCAAACTAAAAGGCCATGCAAAAATCTAGTGGCAAGAGGTTCAATTGGAAAGAAATAGAATAGGAAAGGAGAAGATCACAAGATGGGATCACATGGTGGAAAAACTAAAGAAGCAGTTCATTCCTGTTGACTACAAGCTAGATTTGTTTAAGAAGATGCATGTGTTAAAGCAAGTAGGAAAATCAATCCAGGAATATATGGAGGAGTTTCACCAACTTCTAATTAGATCAGGGCATGCAAAAGAAAATAAGGAGAAGGTTTCTCGTTATATCAGTGGGTTGCAACTTAGCATCCAGGAGGAATTAAGTATGGTAAGAATGACGAGTATTGAAGAGGCATACCTGTTTTCCTTGTGAGTTGAAGAGAAGCTAAATAAAAGGTTTGAGGGGAGACAGAGAGGGTGCAATCAAGGAGGAAGGGGTAGTGGTAGGTCATCTAGGGGGCTGAAATGAGAACCAAAAGAAAAATGAAGATGTGGGTACTAGGAGGAACTAGAGGAATGAGGATTTCAACCACTCTTGTGATCAAAACTTTGGAGGAAGACGTAGAGGATGTGGACAAGGAAGAGGAGGCTTTCATGGTACCTATTTCTATTGCAATGAATAAAGTCATTGTGCCTTTGAATGTCCTCAATGACAAGGAAGGACAGATAGGAGAGCTAAGGGTCAAGATAGGGTTGCTCATGTGGATGAAGATGCACAGTCATCACATTCAAAGGATGCAGAAAGAGGAGAGACTTTAGTAAATGAAAGGGTCCTACTAAGTGGTGAGATTGAACTAGGGCAAAGGATGAGTCTATTTTGTACCAGGTCCAAGTGTGAGGATAAATGTTGTGATGTGATCATGGATGGTGGTAGCACTAACAACTTGGCATTAGAGGAGATGGTCTCTAAGCTGAAGCTCAAGAGGGAGAAACACCCCAAGCCCTATCAGATCACTTGGGTGAAGGATGATCATAAGGTCCTAGTATGTGAACAATGTTTACTGAAGTTCAAAATTGGGAGTTACTATGATGAAGTTCTCTACAATGTTATTCCAATGAATGTCTGCCATCTATTGTTGGGAAGACCATGGTAGTTTGATAGGCATGTAGTACATGATGGTCGTGCAAACACATACTCTCTAAGAAAGGATGGAATTTGCCACAAATTGAAGCCCATGATAAAATAAGGTGAAAAGGTATGCAACAATGCTAGGATCTATCTTGTTGATGGAAGAAATTTTTTAGATGGCATGAAACATCAGTGTATGTGTTATGCTTTGATTCCTAGAAAAGATAAGGAAGATAATAGTGAAATACCACTTGAAGTTTCAAATTTATTAAGTGACTTTGGAGATATCATCTCTGATAATATTCCAGAAGGATTGCCACCAGTAAAGAAAATCAGTCATTAGATAGATTAAATCCCTAGAGCTATTTTTCGTAACAAGGTTTCTCATAGGATGACTCCTAAAATTGAGGAGCTAAATAGATAGGTTTAGGAGCTATTGAGGAAGGGTTTGATTCGAGAGAGCCTGATTCCATGTGTAGTACCTATAGTATTGGCACCAAAGAAGGATGGAGAGTAGAGAATGTGTATGGACTCTCGAGCTATAAACAGGGTAACCATCAAGCATCCATTTCCTTTGCCAAGAATGGATGATCTTATGGACTACTTGAGTGGAGCTTAGTACTTCACAAAGATAGATCACAAGAGTGGTTATCACCAGATATAGATACAAGAAGGAGATGAGTGGAAAACTACCTTCAAGACCAAAGAGGGTCTTTATGAGTGGCTAGTCATGTCCTTTGGATTGACAAACGCCCCAAGCACCTTAATGCGGCTTATGAATGAGGTACTTAAGAAGGTCTTGGGAAAATTTGTTATTTTTTATTTGGATGATATTTTAATTTTCAGCAAGACTTTGGAAGAACATTTATTTCATATTCATAGTGTCCTTGAAAGGTTGAGGGAAGAGAAACTGTTAATTAATCTAAAGAAGTGTAGCTTTTCTTAAAAAGAGTTAGTTTTCTTGGGATTTTTTGTATCACCTAAAGGTCTCAAATGGATCTAGAGAAGGTAAAAGCCATCTTGTAATGCCCTGCTCCAAGGTTTGCTACTGAGGTAAGATAATTCCATGGTCTGGTTAGTTTTTATAGGAAGTTCATTAAGAATTTTAGTGGCATATGTGCACCCCTGATTGACATGATAAGAGGGGATAGAAAAGAGTTCAAATGGGCTATGATAGCTGTGAGAAGTTTTGAAATGCTGAAGAAGAAGGTGATAGAACAACCTACATTGGAACTTCCTAATTTTAGTAAGGTGTTCCAGGTGGATTGTGATGCTAGAGGCAGTGCTATTGGGGTTGTATTGAGCCAAAAAGGTAAGCCTATTGCATATTTTAGTGAAAAATTGAATGATACGAAGAAGAAGTATTATGTTTATGATCAAGAGTTCTATGCAATAGTTCAGGCCCTAAAGAAATTGAGGCATTATTTATTGCCAAAGGAATTTTTTTTTTATACTGATCACCAGGCATTATAGTACCTAAATAGCCAAGGTAAATTGAACTAGAGGCATATGAAGTGGGTAGAGTTCTTGCAGAGCTATACATTTGTGTTGAAGCATAGAAGTGGAAAGTCTAATAGGGTTGTGGATGCATTGAGTAGGAGGTAGTTGTTGCTTACAGTAATGTAGGTTGAAGTAGTTGGGTTTGATGAACTCGAGAATCTGTACCCTAAGGATCCTGATTTTGCTGAAGCATGGAAAGCTTGTAAAGAGCCTATTGTTGTAGACAGAACCAAGTGGCTAGACTATTTGATTCAGGATGGTATATTGTTCAAGGGTAGTCAATTGTGCATTCCAAGGAGTTCCATGGGGGAAAATTTGATTAAGGAGAAACACAGTGGAGGGATGGCAGGACATTTTGGTCGAGATAAGACCATTGACATTCTTAGAGAACATTATTTTTGGCCTTAAATGTCATAAGATGTGAAGAAGTTTGTATAGAGTTGCCAAGTTTATCAAGCGGCCAAGGGATTTAGTCACAATACTAGAGTATATCAGCCATTGCCTATTCCATCAAAGCCATGGGAGGACATAAGTATCAATTTTGTTCTTGGATTGCCGAGGACACAAAGGGGTAATGACTCAGTATTTGTGGTAGTCAATAGGTTCTCCAAATGGCACATTTCATCCCATGCCACAAAACTCATGATGATGTCCATATTGTAGACTTGTTTTTTAAAGAGGTGGTAGGACTACATGGTCTCCCAAGGAGTATAGTTTTTGACAGAGATACTAAATTTTTGGGGTATTTCTAGAGAACATTATGGAAGAAGTTGAGAACAAACTTGAAGTTCAGTTCTACACATTACCTGCACACTAACAGACTGACCGAAGTGGTAAATAGAAGTTTGGGCAATTTGCTAAGATGTTTAATTGGGGATAAGCCCAAGGGATGGGATTTGATTCTACCACAAGCAAAATTTGCTTACAATAACTCTATAAATAGGAGTACTGGTAGATCACCATTCCAAATTGTATATGGAAATAGCCCAATGACTGCACTAGAATTGAGGAAGATGGAGCAAGGGGAGAGGACAAATGCTGAAGTAGAAGACTTTGCTGAACATATCAAGCATCTACATGAGGAGGTCCAGGAACACATTACCAAGATGAACCAATAGTATAAAGCTAGGGCTGATCAAAAGAGAAGACATAAGGAGTTTCAAGTAGGGGATCTAGTCATGATACATTTAAGAAAAGAAAGATTTCTAGTAGGTACTTAAAACAAGCTGAAGATGAAGAAATTTGGCCCTTGCAAAATTTTGAAGAAACTTGACTTAGGAAATGCATATGAGGTGGAGTTTCCAAATGGAATTCATATTTCTCCTATTTTCAACATTGCACACTTAACACGGTATCATGATGATGGTGTAGATAAGGGTTTGATGCTAGAGCCATGTCTAATTCCTACTTTTAAGAAGGAGGAGATAGAAGAGATTCTAGATAGTCGTGTGGGCAGGAGTACTAGAAATTGAAAGGATGAAGAGTACCTGGTTAAGTGGAAAGGATGGCTGATAGAGGACTCAACTTGGATATTAGCAGCTGAGGTTTCCCATTTGGGATTTCCTCTACCATCCATTAAGTGACAGGGTCGCTTTTCAATGTACCCTGGGTGTCTGATGCAAGAGCATCCAAAGGTAAAAGGGCAATCCTGTGTCACCCAAAAAAAAATATACCTAGACATAGTTTTTGTTTCATGTGTTTTCATTTCTAGATACCCATTTGGGTCAAATAAAGGTTCCAACTCTCACAGTTCCACTATTAGTGTTTTGGGTTAGAGTTTTTAAGCACCTTGGGATATATGTAAATGCTAAAAAAATATGACTATGAAAATGGGCCATAATTATGGTGATTTAGAAGGTGTAAATTGGTGGGATGATTATAATCATAATTTAGAACATTCCAGAAAAAGAATCAGGTCAAAAGGCCCCACAATTTGAAAGTTATTGTAATTTTTCAATTTTTGGAGACCTCCTAAGAATGCTTCAAATTCAGGTCAAGGGCATTAAATGACCTCATATAGGGCCAAAAAATGAGGGATGAGTGAAGCTATCCATAGGGCTATAGAGCACTTTGAGAGCTTTTTAGAAATATAAATGGTTTGTCAATCAGAGCTATGGTTCAAAAGTTATGCCTCTCGAAAGTTTGACTACCATTTCTAGATTCTTCTAATTTTGCACTGACTTCTAATGCAACTTCTGGAGCCTTCTATTTGGGTGGCGGATGCCAATTGGCACTTTCTAGAATGTATTCCTAATCCTTATCCGTTTGGGGTCTATTTAAGAACATCTCTAGCATTGTAAAAGGTAGTTCAGAGTGGAGTTTGAGAAGAGGTACTGGAAGGAGAAATTATCTCTAGATTTATACTATTGTAAGCCTATAGGGCATGTTTTGAAGTCTATTTTCTTTGTACTGAGTGTATTAGCATATTTTCATAGTTAATAAAGTTTCCCTTTCCTGTTGTGTCTATTCTATTATTTGGCTTGACCCCATCAAAAAGATTTGCCTAGCAATGCCTGATACATCTAATAGTCTTATAAAACCATAGAAGGTGGTTAAGCCATGTTGCAAACCCTATGAGGGATTCTAGCACACTACCAATAATTCTCCTCCTAGTGTCACTCATCAGGGTTTGCAGGATTTGAACCTATGACCAGTCTCTGATGCCAATTGTTAGAAAGGAGAGAATTTATATTGTGCCAAAAGATCAACCTATCAATTCTTGATATAACCAATAGTCTTATAGAGCTGCAAGAGATAGTTAAGCCATGTTACAAACCCTATGAGGGATGCTAGCCCATTGCCAATAGTCTTAATGTAATTGTGGCTAGTAATAATTCTCAGCAGCCAAAGCAATTTTTTATCTCTACCAAAATGTCCACCCAATCCTTCACTATACTTCTCCTTGATGAGATTCTCTCTCATAGAACTTTTGGGAATGGACAATTGAAATCCTTTGAAAGACATTCCAACTTATATTATGAAATCAAACCAATTCATCCTATCAAGTGTAATATGTTATGTATAAGCTTTCCAAGCTTCACCAAAATTAGGATGCTTTAGATACAAATTCTTGAGGTCTTTGAGCCCAACCACCTTAATCTGCATCTCTACCAAAAAAATTTGTCTCCTACTAAGAGAATATAGAAGTCTATTAGACTTCCCACTCCTTTGTTTAAAAAAATGTATAATTCTGCAAAAACTCAACCCATTCCAAATGCCTTTCGTTCAATTTTCCTTGATTTTTCAAATATTGCAAAGCTTGATGATCATTATATAAAACAAAATCCTTAGGAAGAATATAGTATCTCCATTTCCTTGATGAATGAACCGTACCATAAAATTCATGATTTTAACAAAATATTTTCTTTTTGCATCATTCAACTTCTCATTGAAATAAACAATAGGTCTACCTTCTGTTGATAAGAAGATTATGAGGAATATTTTTGAAACCTATCATGGAACAATCATTATTTTTCCACTAATTTCAAACTTGCTACTTGTACCTAGAGATAGGTTGAGTTATATGGTGTATAAAAGGATCACTAAGACCAAATAAGACCTTGACGACATAGTGTATTGTTTTTCTATTCAAGGATATAATGAAAGAATATTAAAGCTAAGAAAATAATAAGACTAAGAAAATAAATGTGTCTATCAAGACTAAGGAAGAAAATAGTGGAAGTCAAGAAAATCTACTGCAGGCCAAGAAAAGTATAGTATGTGCCAAGTAAAGCTTAGTGTGCCAAGAAAAGAAGAATATTAGTAGTGACCGAGCAAATTTTAGTATGTGTTGAGCATTAGAGGATGGCAATAGTGACCAAGTGAAGACTTATTTCATGTAGAGCAACCTAGTGTTGGTCAAGCATTAGAAGACTATTATTGTTGAGTAATAACATATAATTGTTGAGTTATAATAAAATGATTTTGATCAAAGATTTGATGAATGTGAGCTAAGAAATTTGATTTCTTGAATTGTGTGGAGCATTTTGAAGATAAGAATGATGAGTTGGTGGCATAGAATTAAAGATAAACCATTTTGAGACAAATTTAATGAGGATCAAGGAGAAGTTTATAGAGGAAAGGAAACAAAAAGATGGGAAGATTCAATGAATCTAGCCAAACCCTAAGATGGATGATTGTGATTAAGTAGCAAAAGATTGAGATTATCTATATAAGGAGATAACAAGCCAGAAGTAATTTGTCAAGAGTGTAAACCAGAGATAGATAAGAAAGTCTAGAGGTGTTTCTTCATATGGTGGTTGAAGGAATGGATCTGCAATTGGCATACTAAGAAAGAAGGCTTAAGAAGGTAAAGCCTTGAAGGGTGAACAAGCTATCAGAGATGAAGATCAAATATGAAGATGAATGCCAAGTAGAATGGAGGACTAAATGTGAGATCTGAAATTTGTAAGTGTGTTGTTTTATTTATCAAATCAAGTCATGTTTTTACTTTCTAACAACTATACCAATTTGGATAAATCCTTTGGATTAAGGTTGACCTACTAGTCATGAGTAAATCCTTTAACCAAGTGGCATTCTATTGTAATGTTCTAAAGTCCTTTAACAAAGCTCACTTCTAATAGGGTGAAATAATCCTTTAATCATAGTCACATTTAATAGTGTACATCATAACCTTTAATGGGGTTGGCTCTTTACAAGGCTCACTTCAAAAGGGTGAAAATTGGTAGCATGTTACTGGCATTTTTTCCCGAATTGGGTTTCGATATTAAATCCTTGTGTCAAATTGTGTGAATTATTTTTTTTTTAAGTCATTTTTATATTACTAAAAAGTTATTTTGACCTAGGATAGCAATATGCAAAAGTTTGAGATAATGGATTAACTAATCATTGTATGCACATGTATGTGTTGAAGTACTAAAAAGTTTTAATTATGCATTTGGACCTTGGATGAAAGATTCGCACCCACCCCACCCCCCCCCCCCCCCCCCCCCCTCCAAATTATTCTTAATATCCCAACACCTTCTTGGCTCAAAGCCCATATTGTAGTACCACTAGCATCATAATCTACTTGAAATACCGTATTAAAAAATAAAAGTGCTAAAATAGGTTGTTTTGTAACTTTCCATTTCAAAAAATTAAAACTCTTATCTTCTCCTATGGTCCACTTAAATAATTTCCTATCCCCTCTCATTATTTTAGTTAAGGGTCCACAAATATTGCTAAAACCTCTTATAAACTTTCTATAAAAACTAGCCAATCCAAGAAAATATCTTATCTCAATCACACTCATTAGAGTAGGCATTCAAGGATATCCTTAACTTTCTCATGGTCTATTTTTACACCAACTCCTTCCCACAAAACTACACTTCTTTAGATTTATCAAGAACTTTTCTTCCCTTAACTTATCAAAAACTTTAATAATATGCATCAAATTATCCTCCCATGTCTTACTAAAGATCAAAATATCATATAGGTAAATGATGAAAAAATACCCCAAAACTCCTTCAGTACCTCATTTATGAGATGCATGAAAGTTCTTGGTGCATTGGTTAGCCCAAAATGCATGACTAATGACTCACACAACCTTTCTCTTGTCTTGAAGGCATTCTTCAATTCATCTCTTTCTCTTATGCAAATATGATAATACCCACTCATCATATCTATCTTTATAAAATACACAGCTCCACTCAAACAATCCATAATGACATCCATCTATAGAAATAGAAATTTGTACTTGACTATGATCTTGCTGATAGCTTGAGAATCTATACACATCCTCCATTATACATTCTTCTTTGGTTCCAATACTATTGGTGCAACACATAGACTCAAACTCTCTTGAATCAACCCCTTCTACAACAACTCATGAACTTGTCTATTCAACTCTTCCCTTTCTATTGGTGTCATTTTGTATAATTCCTTGTTTGGAAAATTGGATCCTAGAATAAATTCCATATTTTGAGTGATCTTTTGCACTAGTGGTAATGCATTAGGGACATTATCTAAGACAATATTTGGAAACTCTTTCAATAAATCTACAACTTTTGTAGGTACCTCTTCTACTTCTTTACCATCTTTTGGAATTATAGAAAAATGCATATTCTTACACCTCATACCCTTTAGGAACTTTTTTTCCATCAACAAAACATAGTTTGGTAGAACTAAATATATTTTCATATGTATCCTTTAATGACTTCATCTTATGTTTCACCCCATCATTTGTCAGAGTGTAGCTATTTGCACACTCGTGATGTACAAATTCCTATCAAAATTCCTTGACCTACTAAGAAACATATGATATATATCCATAGGTATAATATCACATAGCACCTCATCCTAGTAGCTTCCAATATTGAACTTCACTATGAATTACTCATTGATCATGACCATGTGGTCATCTTGCACACAAGAAATATGGTATGGTCATGGGTGTTTTTTCCTTTTCAATTTTAACTGTGTGACCATCTTTTCTGATGCCATATTGAAAATACTTCTACCATCAATGATCACATCAAAACACTTGTCTTCACATTTATACCTTGTTTAAACAAGTTCCTCCTTTTTTAAGGTTTATTCTCACCACTTAGTAGGACTCTTCTATTAACTAGGACTTCTCCTCTTTCAACATCTTCAAAATGTGATGATTTGACATCTTCATCAACTTGTGCAACTCTCATGTAGCCTTCCATTATTATATCAATTCTTTCTTGGTATTGAGAACATTCAAATTCTTAATGCCCTTCTTCTCCATAGTGAAAATAGTTTCCATGAGAACCTCCTCTTCCAGATCCTTTCCCTATGCTTCTTCCTCTTTGATCTCTATTGTTGTCATCATGGAAATGATTGCAATTTTTTTCCGTATGTTTCTCACTACTATTTTTGGCCTCATCCTTGTTTGTCTAATCATCATTTTGGCCTCCGTAAGACCATCTTCTAGATCTTTCATCATACTTTCTTCCACTACTCATTATCAAACTTCTTGTTCATATTTTTCTCAACTCCTAGGGGAAAATGGATGCCTCTTCAATACTTTACATTCAAACCAAACTCAATTCCTCTTGAATTCTTGGCCTCAACCCATTAAGATAACAAGTAACTTTCTCATTGTCATCTTTTTCATGGCTAGTTCTAATGATAACTCAGTAGAAATCTTTGGTATACTCTTGCACAGATCTTCCCACTTACTTCAACCCTTGTATTTTCTTTAATAGAACAAAATAATAATCCATGGGAATAAATCTTCACTTTAATTTAGCTATCATGTGGTCCAATCTTGTGACTTCTTCCTTCCCTCTTCTATTTCACTCCAACTAAATCTCCTACCACCAGACCTTTGCATGACCCTTCAGTTTGACCTTTACAAACTTAACCCTATCAAGATCCTCAACATCTTCATACTCAAAGTATTCCTCCAATTTATTGATCCAATTGATCAATTTCTCTAGGTTAAGATTTCACAACAATGTGGGAACCTACAAGTTAGGTCTTTTTCCAATCTTGGAGATGGCCTTAAATTTTCTCTTCTCTTGGGTTTAGAATTGTCTCTTCTTCAACATTTTCTTCTTCTTACTATTTATCCTCACTTTTATCTCTTACAACAAGATTTATTCCTCTACGCATTTTTTCTTCCAATGCTTGCGTTGATCTTTAGAGGGATCTAAATGTTAGAATATATATAGTCCACCAATATAATTGAGAGGGCGGTGAATTAGTTATCCAAATAATATCACAATTATCAACCTTAATAAATCTTAACCATATGAGTAATATAATTAGAAACCATAACAAGATACTCATGCACAATAAGACTAGATATGTTAACTAGGGAAACCCTTGATTGGAGGGAAAACCTCGATGGGGATGGTACCCACAAGATGATGTACTAATATAAAAGTTCCTTGTTAGATAATAGACCCTATTAAGAGTCTATAAATACATTCAATACATATTAGTCCCTATTAGGAGGCTTTGAATCCCTATTAGGAGATTCTAACCCTATTCAAACTTGTAGAAGATAGATAAACCCACAATCCAAACAACTTCAAGGAAAGACCAATGAGGCCACTGTCCAAATGATCTATGTATTACTCCTTGTAAAATAATACAAATGAAATGTATCTCCTTCCTCTTCCTCTATCCTATCAACCAGACTTTTTCTCCTTTAGATTTTGTAACCAAATCATGAATCTCGCATCCAATAATCCCTTGGATCACTTCTACACATACAAAAATTCACACATTCTATACTAGGACTTACACACTCACTAACATCACTAATAGACTATCTTCTATGATCAATTGACCATGCATCACCTAATCATATCTTTGCTAGAAGATATAATTTAATCACCAAAAAGAACTTCTTAAATACTCTATTTTTGTACTACTCTTTGTAAATCAAAAATATCTTCTATGCATCATTAACTTAATTCATGTGCATTAAATGTTATCATCATGACACAACATAGAACATGTCCTTAGTAATGCATCACCAGATAATCAAAACCTTGTTTGTACAACTAAAATCTTTGTTTGCTAGTTTTTCAATCTTTACAGACTAGCTGCTATGTTGACATCAATGAAAAACATAGTCATGAATGCAACATGTGAATACTATCAAGTGCTTAGGATACTCCCCTAATGTAGTATTATTATCATTCATGTTAATGCTAAAACCCTTAGGTGTAACACCTATGACTATTCCTACATGCTCCCTTTGTAGAGGTATTTTCATGCTTCCATTAAAACCCCAGTGCAAACTACCTTACAGTCAGTGACCTATCTATATGCTCAACCCAAACCATGGTCCTAGTACAATTTCCTCATATTTAGTGATCTCCTTACACACTTAAGAACTCCTTCTCTAATACCAATTAATGATGAATTTTCCTCTTAATACCACAAACACATTACAAAAATAAAGAAATAACAACAATTTTCAATAACAAAATATGGTCTTCTTTTTATTACAACAAATATAGAATTATAGAATTTTGAAATACAATATGTAAACCCACATGGGTGTCTTCCTTATAATAATTTGTAACAAAAAGATGAAAACTATCACCCAGAGTTGTCCTAGACAATCTATGGGCCTTGGTTCTATATGGAATTTTATGTCACCTAAGAAGATAAACAACAAACCCTAACCCTTGAGTCTAACCAACCCTAAAAATAAACATAGAATCAGCCCAATACCCTTTTGACATTTATTTTTGAAATTTTGGTCATCTAAACTTTTGAAGACCATAAATTTTGAACCTTTGTTCCTTTTTAGAATCCTCACCATGTGATATAGAGGGAATTGCTCATGCAAGCTCTAGTCAACCCTATTTCAGATCCCATCCGGGCCTTCTAAGGTCTTCAAAATTGAGCCTAAAGTTTTTGTGCCAAAATTCCACACCAAAAATCCATACTAACTTCACAAATACTCATGATATGGTACTGAGTCTCAACTAATAGGTTGATATATCCAAGATGAACATCCACCTTTGAAATTAGGATATTTTGAGCTCATATAGCCGACTTACTAAGTACCAAGCCTCCAAAAACAACAACTATGCACTGAGACAACCCTTATTCAAGAAACAAAAATAAAATATTTTTGGGTGATGCAATATTACTCTTACACCCAAGATGCTCCTACATCAATTTTTATAATAGATTATAAATAAATTTTGATATTTATAAAATTTTACTATCAATTCTACATGCTAAAGTATGATTAATTTAAATAATATATATATTTAATAGATATTTTGGAAAAATAAATTTTAAATTTTAAATAAAATATATATTATGCCAATTATTAACAACCAGATAATAATCATCATTTATTGAAAAATCATTTTGAGTCATTATATATTCACCATAAGATGAATTGACTAAACATTTAAAAATAATCTATCATAATCGATTAGGCAATCATGTTTGTAAAGTGCATAAAAAAAATTAAAATGAAGATGAAATTTAAAATAAAATAAAAAAATTATTCACAAATGATCAAAAAAGTTATTATATCTATGGTTGAAACTAAATTAGAAAGAAAAAAGAAAACAATAAGGAAACTATGTTGGTTATATTTATCAGGCAACCACAACCTTTTAGCAATGTGAGGTGGTATTTCCTAATAATTTTTATCATGAAACAATAATCCTTCTTCATATGAATGTCATAGTGTCATGTATGAAACTAATTTCCTTCTCTTTCACAAGAAAAAAAGGATGATATGAAATTATTTGTAACTTTCATTGGAAATGAATCTGTGCAAATCAAACACATTAGAGTTTACAATTTGGAAAGAGGAAATAAAACTAAATTAATTAAATAAGGGAAATGAAACCATTTATTACAATATGGATTTCATTTTTTTGAATTAGATGTTGAATTTTAGGAAACCCCCTACAAGCCTACAAGAATAGTTTCCAAACCAAAGCAAAAAGTTGCAAGAGGAAAGTCAATGGAGGAGAAAAGCACTAATCATTGTAAGAGATAGAATATTGATGGTTTGGGGAAAGAAACCACCCAAAATAGAAATAACTCCACATATATCTCTAGAAGTTTTTAAAATAAGTCCTTGAGTCTAACTACTAAATTGAAAGTTGAAAGTAAAATTGTGTCCCCTATGATGGTTTTTGGAAATATGGCTAGGTAGATGTGTTAATGTTGTCATTTATGGAAACATATACATTTTGGTATTTCATTGTGAAATTTGAGGTAGAAAATTGTCTAAGTATTGGATGGCTTGCAACAATACATAGATAGATTCAATATGTATGGATGATAGAGTTTGAGTTAGCTTGTGTGTAGTAGAGGATCAATAGTTGATTGGGTTATGATGACATATATTAGTGCATATACTTGTACAGATAGTACAATGTTAGTTATAGAAGAATTACCAACATAGGTAATTAATAGAGTAAAACACAACACAATAGTAAAATGAATTGTATGGTTTAAGGAATTATTTTGGTAACAAAATAATTACTTAACCATGATGGGCCAACATCCTATATGTTAACCCAAAATTTATTTTGTAATTAACCAAGTGTGTGGAAGCTTCAAGCCTGACTAATCAGAGTTTTGATCATTTGTGAGGTATAAGTAAAGGTCATATCTTGCATAGCTAAATAGAAGTGGGCATATGATGTGAAATATTGAAAAGGAAGTATATGTGATATGAAAGCCTTGTGTGATGTAAAATATGATGTATGATCAGAGCAAGTGCAAATTGCAATAGTGAAATGGTATTGTGTGTATATTTATTCTTGTGAAGAAACCTATTTGCATGCTGCATGTTAGGGAAGTAGGCTCTTCTTGCATACATTGTAATCTTACTACCAACTCCTAATAGGGCCTAGTCCTCTAAATGGACTTGAGACACTATATGTATTTGATAGAATTCTAACAAGGTCAATATCCTTAACAAGATTCTTTCGTTTAGTGGATCATTCTATGGGTATCACCCCCACTGAGGTTTTCCCTTGGCTAGGATTTCCCTAGTTAATAAATAATGGTGTTATGAGCTCTCTTTGTGTATGGTTATATTTACTTTTCAACATTATTGGTTTACTTTCCTATGCATGTTGCAAAGTAATTACTAATATCTGGTTGTGGGAAAACATTTGTAGAATGTTGATTCACACCCACACCATCCTCCCCCCCCCCCAATATTATCCATTTCTAACAATTGGCATCAGAGAATAGTTACCCAGAAGAGGCTTAATAGCTTGAGTAAGATCCCTATGGATATGGAACAATTGAAGATAAATCTTGAAGAAGCTCTTGAGAAAATTGATCTTCTTACAAAACAAAGAGACAACCTAAAAGATAGGTATGAAGATGCAAAAGATTACATTGGTAAGCTAAAAGATAAGATTAATCATCTAAAATATAGGACGGAATGAAAAGTGAAGACTAATGACAATGTTAAAGTAGGAACCCTCAAGAAAGAAAATGAGACCTTGAAACATGAGTTGAAAATTATTGAAATTAGGTTGTCTTAAGAAAGATGACAGAAAGACTGAACCAGATTTGAAATCTGAAAATACAGACCTAAGATCCCATTTGAGTTAAGTAACATCTAAACTAGATTCTATGAAAATAGATTTTGTAGATTTAGACAACTACAATACCATTGTGAAAGGAGAATTAACTCAAGCCAAGAAATAATTAGAGATGCTTTATTCTAGTAGTGAGAAAATTGATGAATAGATACTTTTTTAGAGATCCTCTTATGATAAGATGGGTCTTGGATATCTTATTGGAGAAAAATCAGCCAAGAAAACCAAGGTTAATAAGGCATTAGATCAACTTGTTGAAACCCCTAAACCAAAAGAAATTGATCAAAGTAGGATTGAATCAAGTGTACCTATTGAAGTACCTAAAGAAGTTGAGAAAGTTAATCTATCTGAGAAACATGATGAACCTAAGTGAACAAAGAAAGTTGAAGCATCTAAGGAAGCTAGATATGAATTCAGAGATAGATTTTTAATATGCAATGAAGTTGTTCATAAGAAGAGAGATTGCATAGGTAAGTCTTTCCAACCTATTATTAATTTCTATTATTATAATTGTCATGGTTATAGACATAGAGCAGTAGAATGTAATAAACCTAAGATTGATAGTAATAATGCAAATAGTAGAATGTTTAGGAATACTAATCATATAGGTAATGAAAGAAGGAGATCACCAAGAAGATCTATTGATGGAGAGAAACCTAATGGTGAAAGGAAACAAGTTTTATGTTAAAAATATAACAACCTTAGATATATTGCAAGGAATTGTAGAGCACCTAAAATTCAGAATGGAACCAATTAGAGAAGGAATGCACCTATGTGTCAATTATGCAATAACTTTGGACACACAACAGGATTTTCTAGAATGGATAGAAGAAACTTCAAAAAGAATCCTAATTACAAAAGGAACAATAACAATTATGATAGAAGAAATGATAATGATAGAAATAATAGTTAGAGCGAAGAAATTAAAGAGCATGTTGATGAATTCAAAGAAGTATTTGTGAAATCTAGTAATCTAAAAAGTTCTCATACAGTTTTGGGAGAGTGGTATTTTGATGCACTTGATGGAAGATTGAAGTCAACAATTGTTTGTGACTCATCCTATATGAATTAAGCATTTCCAATAGAGGTAGAGCATTAGTTAATCAGAGATGATGTTAGAAAGAGAATCAAAAGTTGTACAATTAGTAGAATTTAGAGGACATAGTGAAGAAGCTATGGTTGAGTGCACAAATATTTTCATGATTACAATAAGTCACATGGAAGAAAACAAGATTACTAGTAATTAGAGACAACTTTTGAAGATGAAGTAGATATGAATTTAATGTGAAGTAAAATTTAAAATGATTTAAGGTTTGCAAACAATATTTTTAGTACCATTTGATTGTGTAAGAATTTGTGAGAGAGCTGATAGAAAATTAAGAGCGAATTGAAGCATTTGAAAGTGTAAAGTTATAGAATCCCTAAAACATGATAGTCAAGGTATTTTATAAAGATTTCAATTGGATTTTTTAGTATAAATAGTTAGCATTATGGCAAGCCAATCAGTATGTGATGTTAGTGACAAACCAAGGTACAAGTTTAAAAAGTACCCAATTTTTTCTCTTATTGATGATCCTTTGGGAGAATTTTCTCAAATCTCACCTAATGTACCTCATGTAGAATATTTTAGAAGCTACATTCACTACAAATTTAAGAGTTATTTGCAATGGAAACCTAATTATTAAACTTGAGTATGTATACTTGAATGAGCTGAACCTAATTAAGTATATATTTTATATGGAATTTGATAATCATGAGTGGAGTATGATTATTCTGAGTAGAGTACATGAAGAATTATTTTGAGTAGGTGATATAACTATTGTAATTCATAATGACCTAATTCATAAGGTCACTAGAATAAGCAATGAAGGTTGTAACCCAATAAATGATAGGAACATCAAAAAGATTGTTGAAACAAATTTGAAGACAAAGTTTGATGGAAGAAACATTAGAGTGACCTAATTGAGAACATTAGAATTAGAGTGTTGAGAAATATTATAGGATACAAGCTCAGTTATAGTTCTATAGTAAATTTTATGCTAGCAGGATTTTTACATGCAACTTATGTAATGGTTGTTGAAAAGAATAAGGTTATTATGTGTAAGTTTATCAAAGTGCAATTGTTGGATAGCATTGCTAAGTTGAAGAAATGTAAGAATGGAGTTTTTAGATTTAAATATTTAGTAACACATCTTTTTTTCCATGCAATCAAGAAATTTCTCAGAATGAAAAATTGGGATAGTAATGAATGTACTATGAAGATGGTCGCCTAGTGTTACCAGTCTAGACTTGAAGATGTCAAAGACAGAGACATTAAAAGGATCATAAAGAGTTTTCAATTGAAAATGAAAAAAATATACAAAATTCATCCTTCTATGGTAGAAAAGTACAAGGATGAAATGTGCTTTATCGTAAAAACTGATACAATCTATATGGAGGTAGTAGATCCAAGAGTGGAATTTATAGAATTGATTTGTTATGAGACAAGTGAAGAACTCATTGAAGGTTATGCAAATATCATACTTCAATTAGAGAGAGATGTTGAATGTCCTAGATGTGAGAAATATGATGAAAAGATGAAGGAATTTCACTTTGAACTTCATAGCAAGGAAATCAAGAAGAATGTTGACAAAAGGATAGAATCCATTCTCAAGGAATCAAGTATGATAAGACAAGAATTTAATGAGATTAAAAGTATAGCTTTGGAAATGAACACTAGTGGGAATTATGAGGTGTTGATAGCTACACCTATTGCCATTGTAGCACCTTCAGAAGGAGTGATAGTAGCAAGATTTGTTGCACAAATACCTACTTCAACCTATGTAGTAGTTGTGCAAGTGCAACCAGTCAAGGAGCAACTCATACAATAGAAGAGGAAACTTGATAAAGATATGGTAGTTACAAAATCTATAGAAAGTAAATATAAAAGGTTGGTAAAGGTAAAGCAAGTGCCTACACTATCCCCTAGAAAGATGACCAAGCAAACCATGAGTGGTCTAGGTAAAAGAAGAATAAAATTGCAGATTAGTGAATCCGATGACTCTGAGGAAGAGACTAAGGAAAATGAAGTTGAATAGGTAGTTGGTGAAGGAAGAACACCATCTAGTAAGAAAGCCTAGAAACCTAAGGTTGAAAATTTGAATATGCAGATTATTAAGAATGAAAATTTTGTTCAATTAAATAAATATTACAGTTTGTATAGTCACATGGATAGAAAGAAGTTATAGAATGCTACAGTAAGAAATATAATTTTAAGGAATAAAATATTTGATATCATTTAGAATAAGAAACCTAAAGACTTGTATAATAGGTTACTAAATAGAAAAAGAAGAGTTATAGAGGAAGATATGAAGTTAAGAACAAATATGATTAAGAAATTATATGAATTTGGCACTGATAATGATGTAGATGATATTTTGAAAGGTATTGAGACTTTGTTGAGGAATAAAATAAGATCAATTCTTCTTATGGGAGGTAATTATGAAGAGGTAAATAAGGAAACTGAGAAAGCCATAGTCATCTATATGAATTCTATGCCAAAAACCACTAAGGAGAGTGTATAGCTAGAAAGGGAAAGCCTTGTGTATTGAGGCTAGTACACCTACTAATGATGATGAAGAGGTTGAGGAAAATTAGAAAATTAACTCAACTCCACATATAGTTATTGGTACTAAATCCATGCAAGTGGATAGTACTCATATAATTGTAGATGCTAAAGAAAATCCCTTTACAGAATATGGGACCAACATTGTTGGCAATATTACTACCTATTCTATCTCTAATGAAGAAGATAATGAGGAAGAAGACAAAAGGAAGACCGAAGAAGAAGAAAATAAAAGAGAAGGAAAAAAATAAAAATAAAGAGGATTAAAGATTAGAAGAGGAAAGTTGAAGAAGAAAGAGAAGAAGAGGAAAGAAAGAAAGAAGAAAAGAAAACGGAGGAAAAAAGAAGGAAATAAGAAGAGAAGGAAAAAGAATGAATGAAAGAATAAAAGAAGGAGAAAGAAAGGAAAGAAGAAGAGAAGAAAAGTATTGTACTACAAGTAGTTACACCTATTGAAACAACTACCCAAGCAGCAATAGTTCATATATTTCCTATAGTATCATATGAGGATGATGATCAAAAGAGTCTAATGACCTCTTTGAGAAAGTTTCTAGAGAAGATCAAGTCTGTGAAGACTTTAGAGAGAACATTAGTAGAAGTTCTAAAAAGAATGTAGAAGATGGTACAAACCACTGTTACAAAACTAAATATTTAGAAGAAGGAAAAAGAAATGATAAGATCATTTGATGCAGATTTTACCACTTTGTCGAATATGGCTTCAGTGCAAGCTCAAACTAAGCATGATGCAACACTGTTTGACACCGTATGCACTAATATTGAGAATGACTTTAAAACCTTGAGTATTTTCATTACAAAGTTGAGAAAGAGCTTAGATGAAGGGAAGAAATTTTATAGACAATGCATAATGCCAAACAATTACTTATCAAAATTTGATGTCCTAATCAAAGGAGTATTGAGTGAGCTTCAAACACTCACAATCAAATTATAGCTACCTAATACATGTATGGAAGACATTGAAGTAGAAATGGAGAAGGTAATAAAGAGATTATTTGTCCTTAGAGAATATTTGTCTACTAAAATTATTATTTTGCAGAGGCAATTGGAGGAGTGTCTTGTAGCAAAGGCATCCTATGAAAAATTCACCTATACTGACTTAAGCACAGTAGAAGTTGCATTTTATGCACTTTGTGCACTTATCAGTATATGTAATACAAATAAAGAGAGCTAGAAAAAGGATCTTCGAAAGTTGAAACTATTAGAATATATAGTCCATGATGGGGGTGAATTAGTTATCCAATTATTATCACAATTGTCAACCTTATTAAATCGTAACTATCTAATAAATATAGTCAAAAACCAAACAATGACACCAAATATGCTAAGGAAACCCTTGATCAGAGAGAAAAACTATGTGGGGATGGTACCCACAAGATGATGTACTAATTTAAATATTCCTTGTTAGAGGATGCACCCTATTAGTGTTGGAATTAACAAGTGGGAAGATACACTTCTGAGAGGGGGGTGGGGTGTGGGTGAATCAGAAGTAACTACCTTTAATGGTTTTAAATTCTTTTAACTAAAACCATTCACATGCATCCAATCTAACTAATGAACTTGAAAGTAACGACATGCATGAAAATATACAACACATAAATTTGGTAACTCAGGAACCCTCTGAAATGAGAAGGTAAAATTGGTGTGGGGATGATACCCACAAAATATCACTACAACAATGTGTAACTATTCAAGGTTACAATGTTTGTCCACTTCCAATGGTCTACCCTATGAAAGGCATGTCCTGTTAAAGACTTTATACCCAATTAAAAGTGACCTGGTTAAAGGATTTCACTACCCTACTAAAAGTAGGCCTGGTTAAAGGACTTTAGTACATCCACTTGGAATGTCACCTTGTTAAAGGATTTATAAATGGCTGCTAAGCCAACATAAGTCCATAGGATTTTCACAACTAATACAATTGCTAGAGAGTATTAGAAAGTCTTTGACCTGATAGCTTTGCAATCCCCAATTGCTAATTCTAGATCCTTGTTCTACTATGACTAGCCTGATCCTTACTTGATCTAATATGCCACTCTTCAATATTTTGATACTCTACTCTTGATTAACTGAATACTGCAATGCTGCTCTATTCTACACTAGGTCGTTTCAAGTTCCTCTCTGAATTTTTCTATAGTTCACCCATACACTTCATTCATCCACACATACAATGGGGTTTCATTCTTCTTTTAAATATTTCAAAGACTTAGGGTTAGTTATGAATCTATGATCCATATTAAATCTTTATTTACCACTCATTCCTTGCACTTTTCTTATTGGTTACATGCCTTCTCCATTTTTCTTATTGGTTGCATGATGATTGCATAGGTAATGCAAAAGATTCATTCTTATTTTTAATATCCTTTGATATTCTTCTATGTTGGCTCAAAAATGGTTTACATAGGTGTTTGTGCAATTACAAACAACTATGTCCAATCTATGTTACTCGACACTTATTACCTCTGATGCTCAGCTCATATAGAAAAGTTGGTTGACTCAACACCTATAGAAATTTTGTTCCACTCGGCTTCTATAGTGACTTGGAACCTATACTTTGCTCAGCATTTGATCTTCACTCGACACCTAAAGATTACTCAATACATGGAGTTCACTCATCACCTGTTGTAGTTCTATCTGGCACTTGAACTTACTCAGCATCAACTATTTACTTGGCATCTATACATATTTTACTTGACATGTGTTAATAGCTCGGCATGAACTTAGTAAACATCTTGTGTGTTTTGACACAAAATAGTCAAAACCTAGTCTTAGATTCAATAATCTCTCCCTTTGACATGAGTGTCAAAAACACTTAGCAGTATATCAAAGTCTAATCTCTTTGAGTAAAATATGCATACATGAGTGCCAACACCACTTATTCTTTTTGCGTGTGAAGTGTTTGAGCAAAATGCTTCTCACTCTGAGCTAGATCTCTTGGGAGTTGTGTGCTAGAAATCTTTATATTTCTCTCCAAGATCATTATTCTTTGGCTTATCTCCTATGTGAAATATGAGAAATCAGACAACTTTTTGTACAATGAGAATACATTCTCAAGTACCTTTTTCACTTTTTCAATATTTTTTGCCAATTCAACCTATGACAGTGCTATTTCACTTGATATCTTATCATTTAATTTCATCTAAAATTTCTTCTCTAACCATTCCAATAATTTGACATTGGTTTCAAGGTCCTCATTCTATACCTGGTCCAAAAAATTGGATAGTTTCTCCATTATGGGCTAAGTTTCATCAGGTACTTGCAAGCTAAAGGCATCAAGAAATATTTCTTTGATCTCCACTAGTACTTGCTTTTGCTTATACTCATTTCTGAGTATCTCTTGCCTCTTTCTCATTTCTAGTGCCTCTCACACTTCATTTATCCATTGCAAGTTCATTGTCCTTAAGTCATAGCTTGGTATGACTATTTCTTCATCAAGTGTAGGGTCTCCATATTGAAGTACCCTTGCAACCTTAGTAGAGTTTGAGCCTAGTGTAGAGATTTGCAATGGCATTGCATTAGTTCTCAACTACTTCTGAGGAGTCCCTAAGGTAGGCAAGTTCACCAACATTTGTATTGCCTCCTACTCCTTAGGGGTTTTCTCCACTTCTTTCTCCTCTTGTCTACTACCTTGGTCAATTATGACAATTTGAGGAGGTGCACATTGGTTTTGTGTTGTAGGAACATCTTGTCCTATTGATTCCTTTATAGACTCCTTGGTGGTAGTTGTCACCTTTAGGGCCCATTTGTTTGCTGGAATTAACTTGGAATAGGGAAACGGGAATAGGAAAATTGGAATAAATCTATTCCAATTTTGGCCCAAAATGAGAATAAATCGAATTCCAAAAAAAAATTAGAATTTGATTTATTCTCATTTTGGACCAAAATTGGAATAAATTTATTCCAATTTTCCTATTCCCGTTTCCCTATTCTAGGTTAATTCCAGCAAACAAACGGGGCCTTATTGTAGAGTCAACCTTAGCAATTTTGTATTGTACTTCTTGCTCTTTAGGTTTCTTTGTTGTAGTTGTGGGAGGTTGTGTAGATTTTTCTTGTGTAGTTGCTTTCTCCCTTTTTATTTTTGTTATATCTTTTTGCAGCTCATCAACACTCACCAATACTAGATTTATGCAAAATTGTGCTTGTAGTGTTAATTGGTTAAGGATTTTCTTGAGATCCTTTATAGTTAAAGGGTTGATGTTCTAAGATAAAGTGTTAGGAACATCCTTTACCATTAATGTAATTCTAGGTACTATATGTAGAGGACTTGGCGGTAGCAATTGTATATCTTGAATACTCTATTTAGTTTGATGCTCCTCTTCACCATGTGTCTCCATTATTTATTTTACTATTTATTTCTCTCATTCATCTTTTTCTTTTTCTCTTTCTTCATTTTTCTTATTTTCTTCCTCTTCTTCATTATTCCTACCCTCAAATGGGTCTTCCTATCCTTCCTTTATAGTTTTCAAACTATATATCAATTTCCACATTTGTGTGGATTTTTGGACAACATCCTCAATTTGATTTTGCAAAATTTTGAAGGCTCTGTATTTGGGTGCAAATTTGTTCCCATGCTTTTTATTAGCCTTTTTTATTTGAACCTTGGTGAGGTCTGGCATTACATGAGCCAATGTAGACTCTCTTATTTCTTTCTCCATCTTGAGATAGTAATGCCACTTTTTCTCAACCAATGAACTTAGCTCTTTAGGAATTGAAGTGTCAAGTTCAAGTGGGGTGGTCTTGAACTTAGCAATCATAGTGTAGATAGCCTCTTCCACTATGCTTTGTTGTTCTTTTGAGAACTTATTGAATTCTATGGTCTTTAGACCAAAAAAATCTGCATTATCTCTTATATTATTGCAAATATTTTCTAATTTAGATGTGGTGGAGCATCTTACCATTCTAAATTGATCCTCATCAGACTCTATTCTCTCCTCATCTAATTCTATTTTTATGCTTGGTAGGTCCTGCTTGTTCTATTGCATTTTGTTTTACCTACTTCTTTGCCCCTTGTTTAGTAGCCCTAGTGTTAGCCCTTTTAGTTGGCTTGTCTAGGCTTAGCTTTTTAGGTTTCTTCTTCCCTTTGGGTTGGGAAACTGGCTACTTCTATGCTTTCCTTTTTTGTGGCTTGGCCTTTGGAGCTTCTTGCTCATCACCTTCCTCTTCACCTACATCTTCTCCCATGCATTAAGTTAGGGTAAGTTTCCCTTGATCTTACTTCTCTTCATCATCATCATCTTCCTCGACATTAGTACCTTCATCTTCTACTTCTTTTGTAGTGCCTTCTCCAAATTTTTCTTTTAGCTTTTTTACAAGCTTGTCTTTCTTCTTTATAGTGGAGGCAATCTTCAACTCCATGTCTACCTTAGATCTCACCACATCATATGTTCCAAAATGTGGTGCATCCTTATAAATCTCTAATGCAAGTAGTGCAATTATTGTTGTTGATGCTTCATCTACATTTATCTCATACCCAAGAGGTCTCAACCATCTCACTCTTGGTATGGCAGCTTGAATGTATGTGAAATCAATATCTACAAGGAAACATACAACATTTACATGTTTCTCCACTAAAGAAACTAGAATTCTAAGCCTTTGCTTCATTGATTCCTTGAAATCCTCAAAGTAACTTGTCATTAAAGAGTCAAAGTTGTCTCCCATTTTCTCAATGTACTCATTGATTTGAGTAATAGCTGACTTATTTGATTTCCAATCTATTTTACCAAAAGAGGGAAATTCTTCTAGAACATAGAAAAATATACAGATCAGAACTGATCCAAACTTACACTAAGCACCTTTTGATCTTCTTATTGCTCCCAAATTCTCCATGATCTATTGTAATAACAATTCTGCTAGATCATATGTATGATCTTTCTTGACAATTTTGTAGGCCACATCCATAGCAATGCACGAAACACTATTCAATCTGCTTGATTGATAGAACTTATGAGATATGACTCTTACTACAAAATCTAGAAGGGGATCTGAGATAGTATCAATATTCATGCCCCTTTTATTCCATTTTACCCCGATGTTCTTTTCAATAACTTCCTTAGAATCACTTTGCAGGGTCTTGTACTAATCTGGGTTTGGAAAAACTATAACCCTAAGCATGATTCTCTTCATTATCTTGATAGGTCCTCCTTCTAACCTTAAATAACCATTACATATTTTGTTTCTGGACAATTCTTATCCATTTAGTTTTTAAAACTCTAGAGAAAACTAGGGCATGGGTTAAGCCCTTTCTTTCAAATATTTGAAATTCTTCCTTTAACATTCCATTTTCACACAGTTTTTCATATGCCTCCCTCATTTCCATATCTCCTATGGCTCCAATTTTGCTGTTATAACATTTCCTTACATCTTGGACCATTACAACTTTTGGAAAGGGCACCAACGGGATCATTCTTGTATGTAACCTCTAGGATAGGACAAAAATTGAGTTGCCTAACCTCTTTTAACACTAATTGAACTTCAAATATATCCTTCTACTAAGCTTTTCTAGAGCTAGATTCCATTTTACTCAAACTAGGGTTCCAACACAATGAAAACATGAAATTGCATAGCTCAACATAGTCGTAAACACCTTATAATCAATGAAATCATGCTTGAATGTTGTTAGAATCTTTGTATACACTAGGTTCTTTGCCTTTGATTCACTCTACACTCTTTCTTGTCTTTTCTCTACATTCTTGATGAAGAAAAATGAATGAAAATATGATATTATACCCTATTTCCATTGCATTTAATGCTTAGTACAGTTACAGTTGTCCACTCAGTTGCTAAAGGATCCTACGTTAATCAACTTCCATTATCTTTTCACCACTCAACTTCCACTACATTTTCCTCTTCACTCAACACCCTCTACTAACTTAGCTTGTATTGGATTTTACTTGACTTCCAAAGGTAGCTCAACAACACTTGTGAAATCTTTTGAACTTTTAGCTTTGCATCTTTAATCATGGTGATCTCTTCCTTTCAGTACTTTCTTATTTAAGAACTGATGTATGATAAGACTTAGTAAATTAGTCCCTCAAGCCTTTTATCTACTTAGTTTTATGAAGTGTAATCACTTGACCAATTGGGTGAAGTGATCTCTTCATTTGATGTGCTACACTCAACTTTCTTCTTCTATGTCTGATTCATTTCTCCTTTGATGTGTTCAACATCTACCTTCTCTTTACCTTTTTCATTCTTTGAGTTGGGTGCCTTTTGTAGGATTTGAGCAAAAGTGCACAACAAATCCACGAAGCCCAAGAAAACCTGCATCCAGAAAACCTGAAGGAAAAGACAAGAAGAGGCAAGGGTTTGATCTAAAAAACTCAGACGAAGAAAATATTATTCAATGGATCTTCATAATGAAAAAATACAAAGAGATCAATCCTTATAAAGGAGATCAAAACCCAAAAAGGGTAACCTAAAGCCTAAGAAAGCTAGGTTGCACATTATAATTAATAAAATATTAATTATATGCACCTAAAAAATAGCTTAAGAAAACTAGAGTAATATGAAACTTAATTAATTAAATCAAAATGATTTAATTAATAATTGAAAATAACTAATTACTCTAACACCCCCCCTTAAGCGAAGCTTGAGAGGTAAGCTAACCTAGCATAGCTATGAAAGTAGAAAATTGGGTCTTGACAACAAGGCTTGATCAAGTACCCAATCACAAAAAAATCTCTATAAAGAGGAGAAATAGAGAAAACCACATGGGAAAAAACCTACTCCAAAAAGAGATAGCAAAGAATGTTCTAGAATAAGGAAAAAAGAGATCAGAAGAGAATCACTGAAACATGAAGAACTACAAAACTCTGTCAGAATGCTGATCTATAGAACCTCCATCAAAATATAAGGCACAAACAGAGCGTGTCTATATGGTAGATGATCCATCTCATTGAAATAAATAGATAGCCAGCCACTGCAAGCACCTAGTATGTAGGATCAAGTACTAAATACATAGCTCAAACCAACAAACCATCAAACAAAGAAGCATAGAACAATAATATAACCCCCCCTTAATGTAGGGTAGGTGACAGGCAGCTAAAAAGGTGGGCCAAAAAATCTCCTACAACACAAGAACCAAACACATCAAGAGTGAGATACAGACACCAATAAAGGCATGTGTCATTGACACTTCATGAGGCAAAATAGAAAGAGGACCTATAAGCGGTAAACAACTATCCCCCCCATGGCACTTTATAAAATAGTGTGAGTACAAAAAACCACAATGATGAAAAGGATCCTTAAATGAAAGAGTGTCACTTTATCTCAGTACATAGCATAAAGATGCTTACAATAAATATAAAAAATGATTAAAAAAAAAAACATAAGGCTGAAACAATAGAAGGTAGAGCCCAAACTGAAGCAAGTGAAGCAAAAAAATTGATCCTCGGACCTGAAATAATTAGGATATCCTCCATAATGCTAAAATGCAAAAGACTAAATAGGATGTGCCTAGAAAAGAATCTGGAACAACAACTAGCATCACTAGAAAGAGCATAGAAAGATCTTTCCAGTGATATAAAAAAATCTAAAAACGGAGATCGGATGCTCAAGATATGCCTCCTGGAGTGAAAAATAGAACATCCAAATTTGACTGCCAAAATAGGCAACCAAACTACATCAAAACCCAAAAACACCTATACCATAATCTCTATCTTGGAACCAGCTTTTTGACACATTTTTTGGATCGAAAAAATACATCTGTATGCTCAAGTTACGGAGAAAAAACCACCAGGGCCTCTAAAAATGCATGATTCTTTTTTTTTTTTAATAAAACAAAAATAAAAAACAAAAAAACACCACTGGCCACCGTGAGTGGTGGCGAAAAGGCACTTTGGTTGAGCTGGAGCCACGGTGGTGGTAGAGCGGAGGTCTGGAGGTGGCCGCACTGACAAAGGAGGAGGGTAGGTGATTTGCTAGTAGCGGTGGAGCCACAATAGCCACTGAGCCGCTGGCGATCTGCGGGACCACGGGCGATAACTATCGACGGTTTACCATAGCTGCTAGTAGTTTTGATGATTGCTAGTGATTTCTACTAACCGTGGTGGCCAAAAACCCCAAAAAAATTGTGATTTTTAAATATTTTTTGCCTCAAACTTCATGCCAGGGGTCGTATGGGGCTATTGGACAAAAAAAATTTGCCTTCCAGATCAACGTTGTCCAAATCGAACAAATTTTATATCAAAATGGGGGTTTTGACACCTTCTAAATCCAATCGTGAGGTCTATTTGGCCTCAAACTGCTCCAAAAATTAGTGACCCCCTATTTTCTCAAAAAAACCCAAAAAAAAAACCAGATCTAATCTGCCAAACCCTTGTTCTCCCTTATTCTTAAAATATCGAACAAGCTACAACAGATCTGGCTCTGATACCATGTAGGATTTGAGCAAAAGTGGACAACAAATCCACGAAGCCTAAGAAAACCTGCATGCAGAAAACCTATCATGGAGAAGAACAAGACAAGAAGAGGCAAGGGTTTGATCTGAAAAACTCAGACAAAGAAAATATTATTCAAGAAATCTTCATAATGAAAAAATACAAAGAGATCAATCCTTATAAAGGAGATCAAAACCTGAAATGGGTAATGTAAAGCCTAAAAAAGATAGGTTGCACATTATAATTAATAAAATATTAATTATATGCACCTACAAGATAGCTTAAGAAAACTAGAGTAATAGGAAACTTAATTAATTAAATCAAAATGATTTAATTAATAAGTGAAAACAACTAATTACTCTAACACCTTTGACCTTGTTGGGAAATTCTTATAGATCTGACCAATCTTCAAGCAACTAAAACATGTGGTTTCACTCAACTATCTATTTTAATTCCCTCTAAAATGTGTCTTTATCCAATTTTCAGGAACATGTCCATATTCTTGACAATAATGACAATTATACTTGGTGTTGTAATCCCAATTGTAGTGATGTCCATGGCTATTTTTTTTGCAGACTGATTAGGTGTCCACTTAGGCTTTGATCTACACTCAAAAGCTCTATGTCCATACTTATTGCAATTGTAGTAGTGACCTTCAAATCTTTAGTTCTTGATAGTCCTAGTTCTATAGTTATGTGCTTGATGTCCTTATTTTTTGCACTTATGATAGTAACTTGCATTTTTAGGCTTCTTATGTTGATGGGCATTCTTACTTCTACATACATTAGAGGTATGTCCCTTTTTAGCATAGAAATGGCAAGTAGGTTTAGTGTTCTTACCTTTGTTACTCCTTTCTTATCCAGTCTTAGAGGACTCTCCTTGTTCAATGCTGATGTATCCCAATCCTGAAGAGTCAAATTGCTAGCCCTTGGTGACTTCAGTAGTTGCTTAAAGTAATTTATTTCTTCATTAGGTTGTTTTAAGCTCTCTAATATTTCCTTTTCTCTTTTCACATCATTCTGTGATTGTTCATTCTACATCTTCAGTGCAGAGATCTCAATGTCTTTCATATTTAGCTCATGACGTGCATTCATCATCTAGCTTAAGATGTCTAGCTGCATGTTGGAAATTCTTTCAAACTCAATTGTCTTTTCCTCCAATCTATTGGTAAGATTTCTCTTTTCATCTTCTATCATGGATTTTTCTTCAATGGCTCTTCTATTCTATTCAGTTACTTCACAAAGCATTATGGCTTGTGATTCTTGTTCAATCTTCAAGGTTCTGATTTCTTCTACTTGAGCTCTATTCTTTTCCATCAAATCTGCTATTGCTACATCAAACTCTTTGGAATCTCCATTTGAAAATATATTTTATGTGTCAATCTCCTTGTATTGTGTATCATTCACAGCTATGGCAATGTCTCTTCTTCTCTTTAAGGATTTTCTCAGTTCCTCTCTAGCTTCTTCCAAAGTGTGTAGAGCAAGTTGTATACCAATTGTTTGATTCTCTATGGTCTTCCCAATTTTGTACACTTCAAATTCCATATCTTTTTCTCCAAGTTTTAAGGCTCCTTCTTGAGAGAACTTGGCTCTGATACCAATTTTTGGAATTAACAAGTGGGAAGATACACTTCTGAGGGGGGGGGGGGGGGGGGGGGGTGAATTAGAAGTTACTAACTTTAACCCTTTTAAATTATTTTAACTAAAAACATTCACATGCATCCAATCTAACTAATGAACTTGAAAGTAAAGACATGCATGAAAATTGACAACACACAAATTTGGTAACCCACAAACCCTCCAAAATGAGAAGGTAAAACTGGGGTGGGGATGATACCCACAAAATATTACTATAGCAATGTGTAACTATTCAATGTTACAATGTTTGACCACTTCCAATGGTCTACCTTATGAAAGGCCTATCTTGTTAAAGACTTTACACCCTATTAAAAGTGACCTAGTTAAAGGATTTCACTACCTTGCTAAAAGTAGGCCTGGTTAAAGGACTTTAGTACATTCACTTGGAATGCCACCCTATTAAAGGATTTACAAATGGCTGCTAAGCCAACCTTAGTCCATAGGATTTTCACAACTAATATAATTTTTAAAGAGTATTAGAAAGTCTTTGACTTGATAGCTTTGCAATCTCCAATTGCTAATTCTAGATCTCTATTTTTCTCTGACTAGCTTGATCCTTACTTAATCTGATATGTCACTCTTCGATATTTTGATACTTTGTTCTTGATCAACAAAATGCTACAATGCTACTTTGTTATACACTAAGTCTTTTCAAGTTCCTCTCTAAATTTCACTATAGTTCACCCATACACTTCATTCATCCACACATACAATGGGTTTTCATTCTTCTTTTAAAATTTTTGAAGACTTAGGGTTAGGTATGAATCTATGATCCATATTAAATATTTATTTTCCACTCATTCCTTGCACTTTTCTTATTGGTTGCGTGCCTTCTCCATTTTTCTTATTGGCTACATGTTGATTCTATAGGTAATACAAAAGATTCATTCTTATCTTTAATATCCTTTTATATTCTTCTATGTTAGCTCAAAAATAGTTTACATAGGTGTTTGTGCAATTACAAACAACTATGTCCAATATGTGCTACTCGGCACTTGTTACCTCTAATTCTTGACTCATATACAAAAATTGGTTCACTCAGCACCTATAGAAATTCTATTCCACTTGGCTTCTATAGTCACTCGGCACCTATACTTTGCTCAACACTTGATCTTCACTCAGCACCTAAAGATTACTCAGCACATGAAGTTCACTCAGCACCTATTGTAGTTATATTTGGGTTGGCACTTGAACTTACTTGGCATCAACTATTTACTCAACATCTATACATATTTTACTTGGTATGTGTTACTAGCTTGCCATGAACTTAGTAAACATCTTAAGTGTGTTGACATGAAATAGTCAATAAAAATATTCAATACATATTAGTCCTTGCTAAGAGACTTTGAATCCTTGTTAGGAGATTTCAGCCCAGTTAGGATTTGTGCCAACCCTATTAGGAGTTGTAGAAGGTAGATGTACCCACTAACCAAATAGCTCCAAGGGTAAAACCAATGAACCCACTATCCAAATGATCTCTACATTATTCCTTGTAGAATAATAGAATTGTACTATACTTCTCCTTTCTCTCTCTATCGTATCAACCAAACTTTTGCTCCTTTTGATCTAGATACCAAATCATGAACTTTACATCCAATAATCCCTTGGATCACTTACTTGTATTTACTAAACACTTTTCTATTATTCACACTTCCTTGATCACTTCATATACTCTATACACTTCACACTTACAAAAAACAAGGAAAGTATCTTTCCTTTATACCATATCTTCAAAATAATTTCTTGAGTCGGCCTTGAGGCTTTCCTAATTAATTATAATAATATAATTAATTAATTTTTAATTACAATAGCACTATTGGCTCATAGTTTAAACAAATCTTCACATGGGAAACTTCAGGGCTTTGACACTTACTAACATCACTATATGATTGTCTTCTATCACTGACTAACTATGATTCTCCAGATTATATCTCTGCTAGAAGATATAATGCAATTATCATAAACTACTTCTTAGATACCATGTTTTTGCACTACTCTTTGTAAATCACTTACAACTTTTGCATGTCTTTAACTCATGTTATGCACATTGAACCTTATCATTGGGACATAGTGAGGAAAACATCCTTAACCACACATCACTTGATAGTAAACACATTGTCTATTTGATTATGATATCTATTTGCTACTTTTCCAATCTTCACATAATTACTGCTATGTTGACATCAATGACAAATATAGTCATAAATGCAATATGTCAGTACCACCATATGATCTCCAATGCTTAGGATACTCTCCAAAATAAATACCATTAGTAGTCATGCTAACAATCTCTTCCTTTGGTATTAATGGTAACATAGATGAAAAACATCTAAGTTCCAAGAATACCAAATAGTACTCTACTACTACTACTGATGTTCTCATTTTTTTCAAATCCTCTTCGTCAATCAAATCTGAAATCCTTTGGAACATTGCTCTATTTTGCATCTTATTTAGAATCAGCATTAGTTGTTCACGATAAACAACTCTTACCCTCTCCCCCATACATCAAAACTTTTCATACTATATGCCTCCTTTCTTACATGAATATTTCTAAATCTCCTTATTCAACTTTCTCTTCCCCATTTATTTAGAGGATGCACATATCTCCCCCATTCATACTTAGGAGATGATTTTCACACTCTCTCTCCCCCATTGACATTGATGACAAAGGCCTCATTATGTCAATTTACTATTCCAAGTCTTCAACTAGCTCAAGTGTCCAAAGATACTATTCAAGACCAATTACCAAGATTCCTCAATGACTTTGCTCATCATAGATACTCCCCCATATAGGAAGCATGGACATTTAGTCTAATCAAATAATAGTGTTGTGTGCCACTAAACTAATGTAATCTATGCATCATCTACTCAAAAGTAGATAGGGGCATAACCCTAAGAATACCTCTCAAATACTCAAATGTATCTTTAGGTAAATTCTTTGTAAAGATATCTACAATCTATTCCTTAATACTAACATACTCCAATCTAATCTCCTTCTCTACTACCTTCTCTCTCAAAACATGAAACTTAATAGTTATGTGCTTAGTCTTAGAATGCAATACAATATTCTTAGACATACTTATTGTACTTTTTTATTACAATATATGACAGCATGTTCTAATAATTCTATCCCAATATCCTTAAGCATCTGTTTCATCCATATGACTTGATTGTAATTATTTGTTGCTGTTACATACTCTACCTCAATTGTAATTTGAGAAATATAATCATCTTTCTTTCTTAGCCAAGAAATCAATCTTCCTTGAAGAAAAAATGCTCCACTACTGGTGTTTTTTCTGTCATCCATACTACCTACCCAATCCACATTAGTATAAGCACACAGAATTAAGTCTACCAAGCTTAACAATCTATATAGTGTAAGCCAAGTAAAGTTTAGTTGATGTCAAGCACCAGTAAAGTTTGTTTTGGGCCGAGTGATTTGATAGTGGATGTTGAGCAACACAGTTTATGTCAAGCATAAGAAGCAATTTAATGTTGAGTGATAGAATTATGAGAAATATTATGAATTTTATGAATTTGAGCCAACAAGTTTGATTTCTTGGACTATGTGAACCATGTGGAGGATAAGCTTGTTGAATGGTGAGTCCAATGAGAATTGAAGGAGATGTTTCTAGAAGGGAATAAAATGAAAGAATGGGTAGATTCATTGAATCATACCTAATCCCACCTAACCCTAAAATGGACGATAGAAGTTTAATGGAAAAAGATCTTAATTTTCTATTTATCAAGATGGCTAGTCAAAAGTAAAGGCTGTCATGTGCGATAACCTAAGGAAGATAAGGAATATAAGACATTACTTCATTCAATGACCAAAGAGAAGAGACTTCTATTACCAACCAAAGCAAGAAGGCTTAAGGGTATGGATGCTTGAAGGGTGAACAAGATATTAGAGCTAAAGTGTGTAAAAACCAAGCAAAATGGAGGATTGAAACAAAGATATGTAATCTACAAAGTGAGTTGTAAATTGTTATCATATCAAGCCTTCCTATTATTTTCTAATCATTATATCAATCTAGGGTAAATCCTTTGGATTAAGGTTGACCTAATAGTTATTTTTAAATTCTCTAACTGGGTGACATTCCAAGTGAATGATCTAAATTCCTCTAAAAAGGCTCACTCCTAACAAGGTGACTGAAATCTTCTAACTAGGTCACATTTAACAGTGTGCATTTTAACATTTAACAGGGTTGGCCTTTCACAAGGCATCACTTCATAAGAGTGAGAATGAGTAGCATGTTACTAGTGTCTTTTCCCAAATTGGGTTTCCATGTAAAGTCATAGTGTCAAATGTGTTTTTGAACCTATTATGTTTCATGCTTACATTTCTACAAAGTTGATTTGGTAGTAACCTACAAGTTTAAGTGATTGTATGATCTAATGGATGCATGCATAATAAATATGTTTTATGGATATGGGTTCACTAAGATGTGAAAAGTTTTATTTGTACATCTAGACCTTGGATAACTGATTCACCCCACCACACCCCCCCCCCCCCCACCCTAGTTATTTTAAATAATTACAACAATTAGTATCAAAGCCATCTGCTTAAGAGGACTAGTGTGAAGGTACTAGAAGAAAAAGATCAAGATGTCAAAAAGAGAGGTACCCACACTAAATAGAGATGACTTTACTACATGGAAAATTCTAATAAAGCTACACCTAGGATTCCTTAGATATCATGCACAATCTACCATCATGTAAAGGCATGTCAATCCTATTGGAGTCCTAACTATTGAAAATATGAAAAAGAAGAAAGAACACAACTAGGCAATGTTGGAGATTGCTTCTTCCCTAAACTATGTTGAGTTTAATGATATCAAAGGTTGTGATAGTGCAAAAAAAATGTGAGATGCTTTTCATACCATTTATGGAGGAGACACAAATGTTCTAAGAGCCAAATCTAAAAGTCTTAGAGGTAAGTTTGATGATATTAGAATGCAAGAAGGTGAGAATGTTGCTCAATATTTCTCTAGGATAAAAGATGTTGTTAATGCAATAACAGGTGCTATAGGTAAGTCAGATGATGAGACTATACTAAGTAAGGTTTTGAGAACATTGCTACCCATTTATGCTATTAGAATTTTTACAATACAAGAATTGAGATGTATACTAGGTTCTAATCTAACTCTTGAAGGTCTAGTTAGTAGGCCCATTGATTTTGAGCTATCTAATTTTGATAACTTCATATCTAAAAATGTTAAATTAGTATTATGAATGGCATATTGGAAGAAGAGGTTTATATAGAATAGCCAGAAGGATTTTTTGATGCTAACAATAAAAATATGGCATGTGGATTACACAAAGCTTTATATGGTTTGAAGAAAGCACCAAAAGCATGGTATGAAAGTATTCACAATTATCTTGTGAAGATTTGATTTGAGAGGACTAATGATAATAGTAATCTATACTTGAAGATAGAGAAAGGTAAAGGTATTTTACTATCTAAATTTTTTTTTAATGATATCATATTTGGAAGTCAATATACTTTGTGTAAAGCTTTTTCAAATGAAATAAAGAAAGAATTTGAGATGTCTATGTTTGGAGAGATCAAGTTCTTTGTGGGTTTGCAAGTATATTAGATAAAATATGGTAAATACATCACTCAGTAAAAATATGTAAAAGAGATACTGAAAACTTTTGGATTGGAAGATTACAAGCTAGTAAGCACACTTATGGTGATAGGACACAAATTTTCTAAGAATAATAATTCAACTGAGGAGAATCAAACATTGTACAGGTCTATGATTGGCAAATTACAATATGTAGTACATAGCAGACTTGATATTGCATTATCTATTGGGATAGTTGCAATATTCTCTATTAATCTTAGGAAGAATCATTTGATGGTTGTTAAGAGAATAATGATATATCTAAAAGGAACAAGAGAATATGGTCTATACTACAAGAAAAATAAATTTTTTGAATTGAGAGCCTATACTGATGCTGATTGGGGTAGAGATATTGATGATAGAAAGAGCACTCGTGGAGGAGCATTTTTCTTAGGAAAAAGGTTGGTTACATGGACTAGCAAGAAATAAAACTACATATCTCAATCTACTACTAAAGCTAAATATGGTGTTGTTATAGTAAATTGTACAAACATTGTATGGATCAAACAACTACTCAAAGGTATGAAGGAGGAAATCATTAAACCTGTGATACTTTATTGTGATAACACAAGTGCTATAAATATATCAAATAACCATGTGATGGATACAAAGGCTAAGCAATCAAGTATCATTACTTGAGAGAGTTCATTCAAGATAAAGAGGTGAAGATGGAATATGTTAACACAAGAGAGAAAATAGCTAATATCTTCACAAAAGCATTACCTAAGGATGCTCATCAGTATCTAAGAGGTAAACTAGGGGTGATACCCCTATCCAAGGCTATTTAAGAAGCATGAGAAGTTTCATACATCAAACAAGATGGTTTACATATGTTACACATGGATGTAATGCATCTTACTTTAGGAGCTTCGTAAAGTAATCAAAGAGTTAGAGCTAAAAATTAGTCACAAGCTAGGTGAAAAAGGGAGAAACTTAGAATGTTCATATCTACATATTAAGATGACAAGTCTTTGGCATTGTTGTCAAAGAGGGAAAAAGATAAAGAAAGCAAAAAATAAAGGGAGAAATCCAGCAACCCAAAGAGAGAGATTATAGAATATTTAGAGATATAAGAAACATGGAATATCTACTCAAAAGGAGATAGTGCTAAGGGAGATATAAGTAGTGATCAAGAGGAGTCATAAGGATGAGTTGATTTTCTATTTATCCTAACAGAATTTTGTAACCTATTTAGACGATGAATGTTGTTGATAGAGGGAGAGATTTCAATACAAGGAATTATTTTCTTTTTGGTATTATTGTTGGTTGTACTAGTTGAACTAGTTTTCCATCCATGCCAAAGAGGGAGATTGTTGAAAAAATATTGATACAAGTAAGAGAATGTGTTTCGATCATTTTTTTGTCACTGATGTCAAACTTGCTACTTGTTGGTAAGACAATTGCTTATATTATTTGAGTACTATAATTTAAGGAATTATATTACCAATAAGTAGAAGGTTTAACATCACTAACAAAACAATGATTGAAACACATTCTCATACTTGTTTCAATCTATTTTCAACAATCTCTCTCTTTGGCATTGATGGAAAAGAAATTCAACCAATACAACCAACAATAATACCAAAAAGAAAATAATTTCTTGTATTGAAATCTCTCCCTCTATCAACAATGTTCATCTTTTGAATAGGTTACAAAATTCTCTTTTGATGAATAGACAATCAACTCATCCTTATGACTCCCTCTAGATCGCTATATATATCTCCCTCAACACATCTCCCTCTAAGTAAATTCTCTATATTTCTTCTATATGTATCTTCTATAATCTCCCTCTCTAGATTGTTCGATTTCTCCCTTTATGTTTGATTAATCAAGAGGATTTGATCAAATGAGGTAACAATAGCACCTAGAGGAAAGGTTGAGTTATGGTATGAAAAAGGAGTACAAGGATCAATTAAGATAGTGATATTATAGTGCATTGATTGTCTACTTATGGTTGCAAAGGATGAATATACTAATTAAGTTCAGAAGAACAAGTGAAAAGAATTAAGTCTGCCAAGCTTAACAATTTGTACAGTATAAGCCAAGTAAAGTTTAGTTGATGTTGAGCACTAGTAAACTTTAGTTCATGTTGAATTATTTGATATTAGATGTCAAATTGTGGTTTGTTTTGAGCATCAAAAGCAAGTTAATGTTGAGTGATAGCATTATGAGAAAGATTGTGAATTTGATTAATCTGAGCTAACAGGTTTGATTTCTTAGATTGTGCAAACCGTGTGGAAGATAAGCTTGATGAGTTGTGGCATAGAATTTAAGATAAACTATTTTGAGGAAAATTCAAAGAGAATTAAAGCATAAGTTTCTAGAAGGGAATAAAATGAAAAGATGGGTAGATTCATTGAATCCTACCTAATCCTACCTAACTCTAAAATGGATGATAGAGGATGAATGGAAAAAGATCTTAATTTTTTATTTATAGAGATGGCTAGTCAAAAGAAAAGGTTGTCAATTGTGAGAACCTAAGGAAAACAAGGAGTCTAAGGTATTGCTTCATTCAGTGACCAAAGAGAAGAGACTACTATTGGTAAGAAAAGTAAGAAGGTTTAAGAGTATGAATGCTTAAAGGGTGAACAAGCTATCAAAGCTGAAGTGTATAAAAGCCAAGTAGAATGGAGAAATGAAATAGAGATCAGTAGTCTACAAAGTGGGTTGTAAGTTGTTATTAGATTAAGACTTACTATTACTTTCTAATCATTATACTAGCCTAGGGTAAATCTTTTGGATTAAGGTTGACCTAACCGTCATTTGTAAATCCTTTAACCAAGTGGCATTCCAACTAAATAATCTAAAGTCCTCTAACAAGGATCACTCCTAATAGGGTAATTGAAATCCTCTAACCAGGTCACATTTAATAGTGTGCATTGTAACCTTTAATAGGGTTGGTCTTTTATAGGGCATCACTTCAAATGAGTGAGAATTTGTAGCATGTTACTGGTAGTTTTTCCTAAATTAGGTTTCCATGTGAAATCATTATGTCAAATGTTTTATTGAATCTATTATATTTCATCCTTACATTTATGTAAAGTTGACTTAATAGTAACCTACAATTTTAACTAATTGTGTGATCTAATGGATGCATGCATCCCATTTAGGTCCAATGGCATTCTTGTCCTTAGGTTTAGGACTATTACCCATGTGTTATTCTTTGCAATCTGATCTAATTCTTCCTACATTGCTTGAATCCAATGATCATCTTTATATGCTTCATGTGTTCTCTTCAGTTCAACTTGAGAAATCAAACATAATTCCTTATTAACTCTATTTCTTTTCATCACTTCTCTATCTTTGCTTCCAATTATCTACACTAGTGGGTGATTCTTTTTTAAATTCTTATTAGAGGTGGGAGTTTCTAACTCAACTCTTATCTCTTCTCTTGGTTCAGATCTTTGTTTTCCTTTCTACCCAATAATTTGCACATCATTATGTAGATCATTGTTAGTCTCAAAGAAAACTTCAACATTTTCTCTAAAAATTTCTTCTTCTTCATCATAATTGTAATCCATCATCTCTTTCTTAATTCCAAAATTTTCATTAACTTTTACATTTGTGCATTCAACTATTTTCTTGGTTCTATAATTAAAACATTTGTAAGCTTTACTTTTCATTGAATGACCAAGTAACATACCTCCATCACTTCTTGGATCAAACTTACCAACATCATCATCTCTCTTAATGTGACATTTTCTTCCAAAGATTCTAAAATACTTTACTCAAGGTGAATGACCAAACTATAATTCATCAGGTGTCTTTTTATACATTTTTTGATCTATACTTTGGTCATGGTGTACACTATTGTATTGACTACTTCTCTCCTGACTGTCTTGGATACATCACTTTCAAACATCATTACTCTTTTTGCCTCTCATAATGACCTATTTCTTCTTTTTGCTATTACATTTTGTTCTAGAGTCTTAGATGATGTAATGTCCCTTTACTGATTTTTTATGATATTTCCAGCCTCAAATCAGAACTTTAAAATCAAACAACCAATATTACAAAGATCTGCCAATTTCCCAATAAAACCCAAATCGGGTATGTCCAAATTTGTGCCAAAAACTTCACAACTTCACAAATTATTAATAAATCTGAAAATGGACATTTTTACAGAAATTTCAGCAGCATAAAAGCCTACAAAATGACATTTCTAGATTTGTATAGCCTTTACACAACAGCTCACAAATGTAGGGCAAAACTATGCTCAATCAGGCTCCCGAAATTAACACAAAAAGTCCTGAAACACCACAAAACACTCATAAACTATCTCAGAAGTTTAATCACGACCCAATACATATATTCAGCTCTATTTTAACATCATAAAGTCTAAAATAAAGCAGCAAACCAAACTGATATGAAACACTCAACTGAAAATCCAAACTCAAACCAAAAACAACCCCGAAAATACCCAAATCGGCACTATTCAGCACAAAGGCAAACTCTGTATGAGTATGCACATGGAATGGCTTCAAACTCCCATCCTTAGCCTTCTTGGAAACCTGCAAACTCCCGTTCTTGGGTCTCCTTCTCTATAGGTTTGGCAGCCTCTGAAGAACAACAAGAAAATTAGCAAGAATCAAGATGTAGAATGAGCCCAAAATTTCTCCAAACCCCTTTTAAAGAGGGCATAACCCTAACTCATGTCCAAGAGGGGTTAATAAAATATAATTTAATAATAATTTTTATTTATTAGTCCATTGGTTTCCAAAGATTAGCCCCTTTTTTCAAAATTTCACCTTTTTGGAGCCTGCTTGCCTTAACAAAGTTTGTTTTTTTTTTAATTATTTGAATAGGGGACATGAAAAGTCCTCCCCTCCCAAATATTGTTTGTCCTCAAGCAATGAAGGTTGGAATTCTCAAGAATATGTGCTCCTTCCCAAGTTGCATCCTCTAGTGGTAATCCTTTCCATTTGACCAAATGCTCTATGATGCTCCTATTTCTCAACCTTTTCTCTCTTGTATCCAAAATCTCTTCTGGTATCAAAACTAATTTCCCTTCATCATCAAGAGGTGGTAATTCTGTAAATACTATGGTTTGCTGGCCTAGAACCTTCTTTAAGCAAGATACATGAAAAATATTATGTACTTTGCTATTTGGTGGGAGCTCCAATTCATAAGCTACCTCTCCTACCTTCTTGATGATTTTATAAGGCCCATAGAACTTTGGCTTGAGTTTCTCTGCCCCACTTCTCTTCAAGGTGCTTTGCTTATATGGCCACAACCTAACAAATACCAAATCTCCCACCTCAAAAGATCTTTCAATCCTTTTCCTGTCAGCATATATCTTTTGTTGGTTTTGTGCATGTTGTAGATTATCCTTGAGGGACCTTATTATGTCTTGGCTTTGCTTGATGAAATCACTTGCTGCGGGTACTCTGCTATCGGAAAGTATTAGATCAACAAAGGAAAGGGCATCATAACCATAAAGAGCATGAAAAGGAGGCATACCAATAGACATGTGATGAGATGTATTGTAACAATACTCCCCTAGGTGTAACCATTTCACCCAAGCATGTTATTGATTTGAAACATAGTTCCTCAAATATCCTTCTATCCAGTTATTAACTATCTCTATTTGTCCATCTGTTTGAGGGTGATAGCTAGTAATGGGAGTGAGTTCAGTTCCTGCCAAATGAAAGAGCTCCTTCCAAAAAGAGCTAAGGAATCTACTGTCCCGGTCACTAACAATGTTTCTAGGCAAACCATGTAATCTAAAAATTTCCTTGAAGAACAATTCGGCCACTTGTGATGCCTTGAAATCAGATGTGATAGGAAAGAAATGTGCATACTTAGTTAGTCTATCTACCACCACATATATGCAATCCTTACCTTGAACCTTGGGCAACCCAGTGATGAAATCCATGGAAATAATTTCCCATTTTTGTTCGGGAATAGGAAGTGGCTGCAACAACCCTGCAGGAAAATTTTGCTCACTCTTGCTTTGTTGGCATACCATACATTCCTTAATGTGTTTAAGGACATCCTCCTTCATACCCTTCCATGAAAACTGCTCTCGAATTTTCCTGTATGTCTTGAAGTATCCCTGGTGACCAGCCAAAGGTGTGTCATGAAAGGCCCTCAATATCCTCTCCTTAGTTTTTGACCCTAGCACTAAGAAGATCCTATTCTTGTAATAAATCAATTCATCAACAACCTTGTACCTGTTATCATCCACTAACTTATCCAAAATCTTGGTGGCAAATGAATCTTTAGCATACTCTAAAATTATGGAGACTTTCCAATCAACAGAGATAGATGATAAGGAACACAAAGTGGGCTTTCTTGAGAGAGCATCAACAACCACATTATTCTTTCCTTTCATGTATTCAATATCAAAATCATAAGCTTGCAATTTTCTTACCCATTTTTGTTGACGATCATTCAAATCCCTTTTGTTCAAGAAGAACCTGAGGCTATTATGGTCTATCTTTACAATGAATCTCCCACATACCAAATATTGTCTAAACTTATGAAGTGCATGCATGATTGCCAACATTTCCTTATCATAGATGGAGTACCCTTTCTCTGATTGATTTAATTTTTGACACTCAAATGCTATTGGATGTCCCCTTTGAGTTAGGAAAACCCCTATACCTTCTCCAGAAGCATCACATTCAACAACAAAAGGTAAAGAGAAATCTGGAATTGCAAGCACAGGGCATGAACTCATTACCTCCTTAAGCTTATCAAATGTTTTTTGTGCCTCTTTTGTCCAAACAAAAGCTCCTTTCTTTGTCAAATCAGTCAAGGGGGCAACAAGCTGAGAAAATCCCTTGGAAAATCTCCTATAGTACCTACACAACCCGAAGAAACCTCTCAACTGTGTAAGATTAGTGGGTGGAGGCCAATCCAAAATTGCTTGGATTTTTTGTTGATCAACCTGTACTCTTTTAGAGCTTATAATATGTCCCAAATATAGGATCTCTGTCAAACTAAACTCACATTTAGATAGCTTAGCATAGAAGGATTGCTGCTCCAAGATTCCCAAAATAGTGTCTATGTGCTTTAGATGCTCTTCCCATGTTTTACTGTATATCAAGATATCATCAAAAAATACCAAAACAAATTTTTGAAGATGCTGACTGAATACCTTATTCATACAAGATTGGAATGTTGCAGGTGCATTAGTGAGACCACATGGCATAACAAGAAATTCAAAGTGCCCATAGTGACATCTGAAAGCAGTCTTTTCCACATCTTCACTCCTCATTCAGATTTGATGGTAGCCTGATCTTAAGTCAATTTTTGAGAAGTATACAGCACCATGTAACTCATCAATGAGTTCATCTATGCGTGGTATGGGATACCTATTTTTTATGGTCTTCTTGTTTAGAGCCCTATAGTCTATACACATTCTCATTGTACCATCCTTTTTCTTGACAAGTACCACAGATGATGCAAATGGACTAGAGCTAGGCCTTATGAATCCCATGTCTAGGAGTTCTTTAATAGTTTTTTCAATTTCTTCCTTATAACCTCTTGGATTTCGGTATGGGGTTGTTATAACTAGTTTGGCACCCTATTCTAACTCTATAACATGCTCAAAACCTCTATCTGGTGGTAATCCTGGAGGCAAATCATTGAAAACTAAACTATGCTTATCAAGAATATTTTGAATTTCAAAATGGAAATTACCTTGATTCTTTGGAGAGCTTGTTGGTTGGATTATGACTCCTGCTGCCCATGTTACTTGTCCTCTTTGAAAATTCCTCTCCATCCTCTTTGCAGAGACCGCCTTAGGTGCTCCATTCGATAACCCTCTCAATATGACTTCTTTCCCATTGGAATGAAATTTAAACTCCATAGTTTGATGGTTCATGTAATAGCCTCCGATAGAGTGCAACCATTGAACACCCAATACAAGATCTGTCTCCCCAATACCAACCACATAGAAGTCATCACATAACTCATAATCTCCTAAGGACATCTTGAGTTGTTTCACCACCCGTGTGCAAGGCATAGTGAATCCATCAGCTACAGTAACATTGAATCCCTCAAAATCTTCTGCTTTAAGCCCTCTTTTCATGACAAATCCCTCATTAATAAAATTGTGAGTTGCCCCACTATCAAGAAGAACAGTCAACCTTTGCCCTACTAGTACCCCTCGAATTCAGAAGGGATGGTATCTTGGGACTCCTGATAATGCTGCTAAAGTGCCATCCTTGCTGATTTATTTTACTTTCTCTTCTTCTACCTCCTCCTTAGTATCATGAAATTCCTCATGCTCATCTGAATCAGATTCTGAAGCAACTTCAATATAGTGCACTTGACCTTTCCCCAAACATCTGTGTCCTGGAACCCATGGTTCTCTACAAGTAAAACAAAGCTTTTTCCTTCGTAATTCACTCCTAGTCTCTTCATCTACCTTCTTTTTTGCCACATTTGTCACATCTTTTGGTGGTAGTGTTGGGAAAGTCTTTTTCTGAAAATTTCCCTTATGTTGCCAAAGATTTGGGGGTTTTTGATTAGTGATTGATTTCATAGGCACGCAAGTTTCAATTTGTAAGCTTCTTTTGATAGCTTCATGTAAGGTTGAGGGTGATAAAGCCTTAACCAAACCCTTAACAGAATCTTCTAAACCATCAAGAAAAAGATAAATGATCCTCTTTTCACTCATATCAGGTACCATAACAGCCACTTTTTGAAATTCTTCTATATACTCATTAACTGATTTGGTTTGCTTCAACTTTGACAATTCTTTAAAGTACTCTTCATCATCCTTGCGGTCAAATCTATCTATCACCCTTTGACTGAAATCTTCAAATGTAGTTACCTGATCGTGACCTTGAGTAGTCATTCCATGATACCACCAATCATAGGCTGCATCTTCCAAGTGTAGACTTGCAAATTGAATAGCATCACTCTCTTTCATGGGGTTAACTATGAAGAAAGTTTGTAATTTTTGTAGGCATGCTCTAGCTGAAATTTTATTTGTTCTATCAAAAGTAGGTGCTGTAAACTTGCTTTTTTTTTTTTTGATCTCTCTTCCACTTGTGTCATGCTCCCTCCTGTTCTCTTTCTTGGGCATCAAAGCGTTCATCATATCCACATATTCTCTAAAAGGAACTGAACTATGAAAGTCATCATCTAAGCCATTGTAAATAGCTCTTAATGTAATCAAATTACCTGTAACCTCTTCCACTGGATTAATGGCTGGATTTGGTACTGGTGGCTCATCTGCAGGCAAGAAAATAGATTTGGTTGATTTAGATGGTGTGGATCTCCCATTTCTTGGCTCCTCTGAAGTGCTCCCTTTCTCATTAATAGATGCAATTCCTTGTAATTTTTCTGTCAATATTCGCAAAGCCTCTCTAGTTTCCGCCAAACCATCCACTGTTTGCTTCTGAGTATTTTGGATGTCTTGGAAGAATTTCTTTGCCATCTCATCTGGATCAGCCATACTTTTTTCTTCCTTGGATTTTGTACTTTTGCTTTCAACTGGGGGTTTGATCAAAATTTCTTTATTGTTTTCTCTCTGCAAATATCTTTTTTCTCTTTCACTTAGTTGCATGCAATCATAAAATATGACATGCAAGATCTGGGTAGTTATCAAAACTTGACATGCAAGATCTGGGTAGTTGTTAAAACTGACATGCAACTTCTACAAACCCTCAGGCTGCCAAGATCACGGCTCTGATACCACTGTAATGTCCTTTTACTGATTTTTTATGATATTTCCAGCCTCAAATCAGAACTTTAAAATCAAACAACCAATATTACAAAGATCTGCCAATTTCCCAATAAAACCCAAATCGGGTATGTCCAAATTTGTGCCAAAAACTTCACAACTTCACAAATTATTAATAAATCTGAAAATGGACATTTTTACAGAAATTTCAGCAGCATAATAGCCTACAAAATGACATTTCTAGATTTGTATAGCCTTTACACAACAGCTCACAAATGTAGGGCAAAACTATGCTCAATTGGGCTCCTGAAATTAACACAAAAATGCCCAGAAACACCACAAAACACTCATAAACTATCTCAGAAGTTTAATCATGACCCAATACATATATTTAGCTCTATTTTAACATCATAAAGTCTGAAATACAGAAGAAAACTAAACTGATATGAAATACTCAACTGAAAACCCAAACTCAAACCAAAAACAACCCCGAAAACACCCAAATCGGCACTATTCAGCACAAAGGCAAACTCTGTATGAGCATGCACATGGAATGGCTTAAAACTCCCATTCTTAGCCTTCCTAGAAACCTAAAAACTCCCATTCTTGGGTCTCCTTCTCCACAGGTTTGGCAGCCTCTGAAGAACAACAAGAAAATTAGCAAGAATCAAGATGTAGAATGAGCCCAAAATGCCTCCAAACCCCTTTTAAAGAGGGCATAACCCTAACTCACATCCAAGAGGGGTTAATAAAATTTAATTTAATAATAATTTTTATTTATTAGTCCATTGGTTTCCAAAGATTAGCCCCTTTTTCCGAAATTTCACCTTTTTGGAGCCTGCCTGCCTTAACAAAGTTTTTTTTTTTTTTAATTATTTGAATAGGGGACATGACAGATGAAGATAATTATCTCTTAATTCCACTCTCTTCAAAAAACATGTTAAATTCTATAGAGGTGAACTCTCCTCCTCTATCTAATTTCAAACATTTTATTTTAACACCATATTAATTCTTAACTCTATTCTTAAATATCTTAAACTTCTCAAATGCTTTAGATTTCTCTTTAAGAAATGCTACCCACATCATTCTCATGGAATTATCAAAAAAAATCATAAAATACCTTTCTTCATAGAATCCTCTTGTCTTGATAAGGCCACTTAGATTTGTGTGAACAATCTCTAGCTTCTTTATAGTAGTGAACTTTTTACTAGGAAAAGATACCTTCTTATTCTTAGCCATGATACATTCGTTGCAAACAAAATTAGTAGGGTTAGTTATTTTAGGCAAATCTCTAAATAAAAATGTGCTACTAACCTTCACAATTTTATCAAATTTTATATGACAAAACCTTCTATGCCATAACCAATTATTATTCACTTTAGCAACCAAACATGCCATCTTAGTGGGATTCAACTAAAATACATTACCTCTAGATCTTGTACCTATTCCAATCAACTTGCTATCTTTATCTTTAATAATATACGTCTTCTTAGTGAATTGCGACTGATAACCTTTATCTAATAATTGTCCAACACTCAACAAATTATGCTTTAAACCACCAAAAAAGTAAATATCATCAGTGTTAGACTTTCCATCAAGAGTAATAGATCCTATTATTGTTATGTGATAGGCTATATTATTACCAACTCTAACATACCTCCATCATGATTCCTGAATTTGATAAAATTATTCATATCACCAGTTATATGATGTGAATATCCACTATCTATTATCCAATTAGATTTCTTTTCAACTTGGAAAACTAGAACCTTCTCTTCTCTAATGTTTATATCAAGATCATCTTCCTTTATGGCTACAAATTTTATCTCATCATCACTTTCATTCTGAAGTCTTTCCTCAGATTCCTCATCTTCATTAGCATATAAGCAATTTCTAGGTCTTCTAGGCTTAAACTTCTCCTTATGCTTTTTTCCTCTTTTAGGACATTTACATGCATAGTAAAAAAATTCATTACAAGTACAACATTTAAAAATATTCTTACCATTTGGTGCTCTTCTTACAAGAAGGGCAACTCCTTCAATCTTTCTCTCATCATCAGATCTAGTTCTATTGCTACTAGTGAAATCTCCATGAGTACTTACACATCTAGATAAAATTGGTTGGATATTTATGGCACTAAAATATATCTCCACTCTTGTAAATTCTCCAAATTTTATCATACTTGGTTCCATTGATTCCAATCTTCCAAGAAAATTTTCCCTAGTGAATTTCTTAGTACAAGGTATCAGAAGTTCTACCATCTATGCTACTTTCTTGAATGGTGGTGTCAAAGTTTTCAAGATCTTCCACACAACCTCATCTTATTCCTTGGTTATAAAATATGATTTGATTCCTATAAAAATCTCATATATCCTACCTACATAGCTTCTTATAGATTCATCTTTCATCATTTTAGTATCTTGAAATAAACACATTCAACTATGCAATCTTATTCTTTTTGTATGCTAATCACCTTAAAAGTAGATTATAAAGATTTCCAAATCTCATAAGATGTTAATAGAGACTTTACCTAACTTTATTCATTCTCAAGAAGAGATAATAGTAAGGCTTCTTTGGCTCTCATGTTACACATGAATAGATCTCTCTCTGCTTCACTACATTATTCAAATTTTTCTTCTTCAATAATTGTTTTGATACCTTTTGTCAAAAACCAATATCCTAGACCCATACATAGTATATGAGTCTTCATCTTATCCTTCCAACTATCATATTTGAACCCATCAAACTTTCAACTATCCTTTCTAAAAAGACTCGCCATTGATCTCCCAAAGCTATTAATCTTTTTCTTCAAGGGCCTAAAGCTCTAATACCAATTGTTAGAATATATAGTCCACCAATATAGCTGGGGGGGGGGGGTGCAGGGGGTGAATCAGTTATCCAACTATTATCACAATTATCAACCTTATTAAATATTAACCATATGAGAAATAAAAACATTTAGTACAGATCAATCCCTATTAGGAGACTTTGAATCCCTATTAGGAGATTCCAACCTTGTTAGGAGTTGTGCCAACCCTATTAAGAGTTGTATAAGGTAGATGGACCCACCTTCCAAATAGCTTTAGGAGAAATACCAATGAACCCACTATCCAAATGATCTTTGTATTATTCCTTCAAGAATATTATAATTATACTATACTACTCCTTCCTCTCTCTTTTTCTTATCAACTGGACTTCTTCTCCTTCTGATCTTAGTACTAGATCATGAATATTTCATCCAATAATCCCATGGATCACTTCTCACATTTACCAAATACTCTTCTCTTATTCAAACTTCCTTGATCACTTTGCATAATATTTCCTTTATATTGAATCTTCAAAATAATTCCTTGAGTTGACCTTGAGGCTTTCCCAATTAATTATGATAAGATAATTAATTAATTCATAATTACAATAGCAATGTCAACTCACAATCTAAACATATCTTCACATGTGTCACTTCAGGGCTTGTGCACTGACTAACATCACCATATGACTTTCTTCTATCACTAAATAGTTGTGCATCTCCAAATTATATCTCTACTAGAAGATATAATGCAATCATCAGAAACCTCTTCTTAGATACTATGTTTTTGCACTACTCTCTTTAAATCACTTACAACTTCTACATGTCTTCAATTCATGTTACACATGTTGGCCCAATTTTTCACCATTCAAAATTTTTGCATATTACAGTGAAAATTCAGCTACTTATTCAAAATTAGGGTTGTTTTTTAAGATTTATTTTTCATAAATCAAAAGCCCTTAATTTTATGTTACCCTAATATTGTTTGTGCTCCATGTTTCCAAGGGTAGGATTTTCATTTGTTTGAATTCAAATATGTGTGGGAAGTTTTAGTTCTTTAAAATATTTTATTTCAAATTTTCTACATATATCTTTTAAAAATCCTTTCTCAACCATTTTACCCTAGTCACCTTTATCCTAACCATGGTTATTTTATTTAGTGTTTCATAAAGCATCTTAACTATGATGGTTTGTTTTGGGCTAGCCATTGATCTCTCCAATATCAACGGTGGGTGCATACCCACAAGATGGATCTACTCAACCTTTATGTAATGTGAGCAAGTGCCTTTGTGCCATGTAGCACTTGGTGATGTTGGGTTATAAATGCACTACAAAGACTAACTTGTCAGTACCTTATCTAAAATTTTTTGTGTTGTCAATATGGTCAAAGAACATGCAAATTTCCAAAAATATAATTGGTCAAATCATACAATGGGTTCACTTTTGGGCATCACATCTATACACCGTTGATCTTTGGAAGATCAATGACAAGTGTATTCTTGCTTCATGAAGGTGTGAAGATTTTAACTAAAGCAAGCAAACGTTGTGTTAACACTTGTCCAAGATGATGATAGGTGAAGTATTATGAGTAGACCTCAATGTGTTTTCTATCCACCATAGAGCTAAAGGGAGATCCACAGTTGGTGCTTCCCTACTTGATCAAGATGCAAAGGTTTTAAGTAATGCAAGAAAGTGCCTTGTGGACACATGTCCACATTGATGTCAGTGCCACACTTTGAAAAATAAATCATCAATGCTAACAGTTGTTCCCTTTCCATACCATAGGTGTTATACTATCATTGGCTATGCACTTTGACGTGGTCTTCCATAATATCTTTTGCTCCACCATTGATCTTGGATCAATCAATGGGCAATGCTTTCCTGCTTGACAAAGTTGGACAAGTTTTAGACAAAGCGAAGAAGTGCCTTAGTGACACATGTCCATGCTGATGTCATTACTTCTATCTCATACTATCAAAAAGGTTTATATTGTGCCACTATTGATCTTTCAAAGATCAATGGCTAGTGCTTAATCACATTGTGAAGATGACCAACAATTAGATAAAGTGGGGAAATGCCTATCTGATGCATGGAAAATGATGACGTTATGGACTGACCTTTTCAAAAGGTAATAAGCAAGTTGCTTGCATGGTGGTTGTTAGAATGTACTGCTTTATGTAGAGATCTTTTATTGGTTGGAGAAGTTGATTGGATGTTATAGAAATACAAAATTTTGTGATCATTGATCTAACCAAGATCAGAGGTCAGTGCTTTCCCACACTATGAAGTTGCATGATATTGAAATAATTTGGGGAAGTGTTAATCTGACATGTGGCAAGGTAGGACCAATTGTGATAGATGTGGGCTGACTTGTGCTAGGTCAAAGATGATGTGGTAGGTGATGTGACATGGTAGATGATGTAGTAGTCTGAGAGCTAATTAGGTGTTGCCATGTGGTAGCTCGATCAAAGCTTTTAAATTGAAAAAGCTATATTCTAAAGTTTGAACTTTAGAAATTCTAAATTTTTGAAGAAATTTAAAAATCCATACCAGAGCTATAGCAGAGAGGAAAATTTTCAGATTAATCTTAGGAATACAATTTTTATCCAAAATATGTAGTATAGTATACCATTGGAATTAGGAGGAAATGAATGTTCCAAATATGAGGTCAGATTTTGCATAGGAATTCAGTGAATTTGTATTCTTTAAGGCATTCTCAATGGAATGGGTAGTGTTCACCATTAAGCATCAAAATTGGTTTGAAGGCAGATATAAAATCTTATTGAAGCTTAATTGTGGAAAAAATTAGTTTATTATGCCTTTAGAGGCCATTTAACTAATTTTTCACTTTTACCTTGAGTTCAAATTTGGTATCAAAATTAGTTATGGTCTTTCATCAAATATTTTGATTCACTTTATTCTTTTGGGAGGTAAAATGGTTAAGGATTTGATATGTAGTTGTAGAGAGAGATTAGAGAGACTCTTTTCACTTCTTGAGTAGGTTTTTCAAGTGGAGAAATGTCAAACATACAATAGATTTGGGAATTCTGTCCTATATCTCTCTTTCTTTCATCCATTGTAAGTGTTGGAAATTTTCTTTGTGATACCAATAGGGTTCTAGTTTTCACTATGAGACTAGGTTGTTGTTGGTTTTACTTCTTGTCTAATTGAGTAGAGCTCTAGCAATGAAGGCCACACATCCACTCTTGTGTAGATTTTATTTCATTTTATGTCTTGTTTCTCTTAGATAAATGGTAATTGATGCTAGATCATGTGAACTATCTAGAGTTTCATTTAGTTTTACCAATTTATGTATTCAGTCTTTCCAAGGATGAATACAAAGGGGATTTATAATGAATTATCTATATTCTTTTATTTTGTCTCTTGATTCTTTTTATGCTATTGGCTTTGATATTGAATGAATAAGGTTCATTTGATTTAAGGTAGCTTGGATGAGTTGTATTTTAGATTTGTTGTTACTTTTGATTCAAGGAGTTAAGTAAATTCTTCAATGTTCTGATAGGGTTTCTGGGTGTATGGAGGGGATATTTCATAAGAATGGAATTTGGGAATTTTGGTTGACAAACTTAATTGTAAGGCAATCAAGTTATGTCATCCTGCTGGTAATGACTCTATGTTTCAATGGGTGAGGCACTGATCACTAAATCAGATGCAAGTTGAGGTGAAATTTATTTTCACAAATCATTTTAATCAAATAAATTTAGTATTTCACATTTTTGTAGTGGGTTGAAAGGAATTAACCCTCATTTAGCTTATGAGTTCATAGGTTATGTTTTGTAGCTATTTCATTCCTATGTCATTGCATAAGTATTAGAAGATAAAAGGGTTGCATTTTTTATTAATTAGGTTCTAATTTATGTTTAATTGCACTGGTACCATATATTAGAACCTCACGGTTAACCCACCTAGATCTTATAGAGCTTGAAGTGAAGAATGAGTTATGCCTTATAGTTGGTCCAAGATTGCAGTTGAGTGCATCCATCATAGGAATTTGCTAGCCTTAGATGCATTGGTCTGGTTTCTTGGTTATTTTGTAAACTATTAAATTAGGAGCAAACAACATACATTGAACCTTATCATTAGGACACAATGAGGAACTTGTCCTTAACTGTTCATCACCTAATAGTAAACACTTTGTCTACACAATTATGATCTCTATCTGCTACTCTTCCAGTCTTTGTAGAAGTATTTCTATGTTGACATCAATGACAAACACAATCATGAATTCATCATGTCAATACTACCACATGATCTCCAATACTTAGGATACTCACATAAAGGTATACCATCAACATTCATGCTAACAATTTGTATCAGAGTATCAGGTCCTTAAAGGAAAAGCTTAACATCTTTGGGAGATCAATGGTAAGTACTTTCAAAAAAGATAGTCCTAAGTTTGATGGAGTCAACTATGAAAAGGAGAAGGTAATAAAGAGATTCTCTATCCTTAGAGAATATTTTTCTCCTAAAGTTATTATTTTGTAGAGGCAATTAGACGAGTGTCTTGTAGAAAAGGCATCATGTGACAAATTTGCCTATACTGACTTAAGTGAAGTAGAAGTTGCATATTATGCGCTTTGCACACTTATTAGTATATCTGATATAGTTAAAGAGAAATGGAAGAAGGATCTTGAAAAGTTGAAACTTGGTTTTATAAATTGTATATCAATAATTTCAAGTTATTTAGAGAAAGGTAACACAATTTTGTCTTGTATATATTATTTCAAACACCTTTTTCATTGATGTCAAAGTCGGAGAAGAATGTAAAGAAAAATTGTATAGAATATATATATAAATGAAATGGGGAGCTTAGCTATGTATATAGAAAATCATTGTAAAGGAATGATAAGGAATGTATTGATCCATCAAGACATGAATAAAATTTTCAATTTTTAAAGGCAACATTGAGTAATTACTTTTGTATTTATTATTGTTTTATATGACATCATTTTGGGACAGAGTCAATTTTCTCAAAATTTTCCATCGGGTTATTGTTGGCAATATGGCTAGGTAGATGTGTTAGTGTTGACATTTATGGAAACATATACCTTTTGGTATTTCATTGTGAAATTTTAGATAGAAAATTGTCTAATTATTGAAAAATTTGTAGTAGTAAAGGGATAGATTTGGTATTTAGAGATGAAAAAGTTTGAGTTATCTCATGTGTAGTTGAGGATAAATAGTTGACTATGTCATGATGGTGCATGTCAATGTGTAGACTTGTACATATAGTATGATGTTAGTTACAGAAGAATTATCAGTACAAGTAATTAACAAAGTATAATAGAGCATGACAGTACAAATGAATTGTATAGATTAAGGAATTATTCTGGCAACAAAATAATTACTTAACCATGATGGGCCAATATCCTATATGTTAACCCCAATGTTATTTTATAATTAGCCAAGCATGTGGAAGCTTCAAGGATAACTAATTAGAATTTTGATAATTTGTGAGGTATAAGTAAAGATTATTTCTTACATAGCTAAATGGAAGTGAAAAAATGATATGAAATATTTAAAAGGAAGTATATGCGACATGTGAGCCTTGTGTGATGCAAAATCTAATGTATGATCATAGAAAGTGTCAATTACGATAGTGAGATAGTATTGTATATATATCTATTATTATGAAGAAACTTATTTGCATATTGCATGTTAGGGTAGTAGGCTCTTCTTGCATACATTATAATTGTACTACCAACTCCTAACAAGTTTGAGGCTTTTAAGAGGGCCTAGTCCTTAAACAAGGATTCAAGACACTATATATATTTGATAGACTCCTAATAGGTTAAATATCCTTAATAGGATTCTTTTGTTTAGTGGATCATTATATGGTCATCATCCCCACTGGGGTTTCCCTAGTTAAAAAATAATGGTGTTGTGAGCTCTCTTTGTGTATGGTTATATTTACTATTTAGCATTATTGGTTTACTTTCCTATTCATGTTGCAAAGTAATTAATAATATTGAGTTATGGGAAAAAAATTTGTAGAATACTAATTCACACCCCCCGCCTCCCCCCCCCACCCCCCTGTTGCAAATAATCAAGACTAATAAGGTTATTGAGAGGGGAGGGGTGAATCAATAACTCTTAAAACTTTAAATTAATTCTACATAATAACATATTCACCATTCATCCATCTAATCTACTCTATGCATGAAAAGATAAACATATATGAACACACTAATTTGGTGACCCAGAAAACTTCCAATTAGAAAGTAAAAATGGGGTGGGGATGATGCCTACAAAACTTCAATACTACAGATAAAGTTGGCCTGTTAAGGCTTACAATGATCACTTCTGATGATTGGCCCTATTAGGAGAAAGTAGGATTGCTAGATCCACCTTGTTGGAGGATTTACAAACATACAATGAAGTATGCACTCTGTTAGGAGATTTACAAAGGACTGTTAAGTCTACCCTGTTAAAGGATTTACAAACTGATTCACCTGTTAGAATGAAGCAGTGGATCTAGTTACAACTGATTGCTAATAAGATCCTTTATGCTCTGATCACTTGATGTGATAGATATAACTTTTTTGCACCAATGTTGACCTTGTTGTATTCCTCTATTCTGCTGTTAATTCACTTTCTCTCTTCTCAAAAATTTCCATACAATACCAACTACAAAATACACCCAATATCGCTTCTTTTCAATTGATATATATATCATTCCAATATTTACACTGGCAAGGTCGGCCAAACACAAGTGAACAAATCTTTACTGAGTTGACCAGATAGTAGAAAAATCGAGTTCCTCAAATTGACTCGATGACCTTTTGATACTCGGCATCCACTACAATACACTGCATCATCATGCACTCGGTAAGAGTAGAGGCATGATCCATACTAATCATTCTAAGTAGCTTGGAACTCGGTAACCATTGATGACTTGGTGAATATTGTGTCACTCGGTAAAAATTGAATCCATTGATAACTTTATTCACTTAGTAAACACTGATTCCTTCATTTCCCTTGTTTACTTGGTAAATACTAAGTTCTTCATTTACCTTGATCACTCGGTAAACACTAAGTCCTTCGTTTACCTTGATGACTCGGTAAACACTAAGTTCTTCATTTACTGTGATCACTTGGTAAACACTAAGTTTCTTCATTTACCTTGATCACTCGGTAAACACTAAGTCCTTCATTTACCTTGATCAATTGGTAAACACTGCAAAGCTCGGTGACCACTAACTACTTGAAGAACACTGTTCTGCTCAGTAACCACTATGAACTTGGGAAACACTGCTGAACTGCCCATATGCTTGGTTTCTAAGGGAATGCTTGGTATGAGCTTGATAAGCATTCATAATCAAATAAGTGTTGTAACTAATGAAAAATATATCATAATTCCAACAATCTCCCCCTTTGGAATTAGTGACAAAAACACTTATGAGCCAAAATTATATACATCTGACATACTGACGACTGATTCTGCTGAATATACATGACTTCCTTACATATAACTCCCACATACAATATACACAAGGTATCTATGTGAGTTATATGACTTTTATTTATAGTATCTCTTTGTCCCTTTTGTACATTCATCTCACCAATATTTCTTCCTAGGTATCTCTTTCTCCCCCTTTTTGACAATAATGCCAAAGAATAAAATAATGTATTTACATAGAGATGCCAAAATGTGAGATAAACTCAGAATGTACCTGGAGAATGAGTTGCAGAGTTTTATCTGAATTCTTTTGCAAGATTTTGCATGTGGATAGAGCTACTTGAACTTCTGCAGAGAGTTCAATCACATGTTCTACAATAGAGAAATTGTTGTCATGGATTAATGTTTTTGAATGTACAATGTGCTTCTGCATTATGTCCATGATGGGAAGGATCATATTCTGAATATCTAACAATGTAGATCAGATCCTTGCCTCTTCTCTCAACAATTCTGTCTACTTCTCTGACAAAAATTTGATCCTGAGGTGATGAGATGAGCTTGAACTGGGGTCAAGCTTCAGGTTTTGTGCACTTGTCTTTAGATCCTCATCTATCTTATTCAATTTCTCTCTTATCTCCTTAGTATACTCGGTAACATCACAAAGCTTAGCAAAAAGAGATGTTACATTATTAAAATAAAATTCAATGTTGGCCAAAATTGTGGTTAATTCAACCTGTTTTATTGCTATATGCTAAGCAATGTGCTCAAGCACCTTATTATCAAACTTCTTTTCTACCTTCTCCATCAACTTTTCTTGACCGGAGGTATCCTCATTGAATTTATTGACTAACTCTTCTAATTATATCAAAATGTGTTGAGAAGTATCAACATCAACACCTATAGCCTCAGTAATTATATTCTGGGCATTCTCAATTATTCTATATTCCTTATCCCTTTCAGACCTTAGCTACTTCTATGTAGCCTTCATCTCAATTAGTTGACTAGCATACCTCATTTCTTCAATGGTAGCATTTTCATAGTCAATCTTTGGGATTACTATCTCTATGTCTAAGTCAATATCTTCAAGAATTTCCTTTCCAGTGATCATAAGTCTTAATGGTTGCTTTTGTTTGACTTTTGTGATGACTGGTTTGACCTTAGGAATAGACACAATAGAAGAGATGGAAGGACTAGCAGTGAAAACTAGAATGCTTGAGGGTTGAGTGCCAATAGGAGTATATATCAGATCAAAAATAGGAGTACTTGCCAAAAATGGTGATACACTCAGTAATGCAGTATCTAAACTAACTAGGTCTGAAGTAGATGCAGATAATGCTAACAAAATTGTAGAACAAATTGGAATTGACAAAATTGTGGAACTTACTGCTATACCGACTGATGATGATGGAGCTGAGGGGGCTATCTCGATAGTTGAAGAAGAGGGATGTAGCTCAGTAGATGAAGTGGTAGACACTTCCATTGATGATACCTAGAGTTGAGATGTGGCAGGTGCAGATGATAAATCTAGTGTAGATGTTATCAAACCTGCTGAAGCTGACTCCAACCTTTATGATGTCACAGTTTTAGGTAGAGAGTGAGAAAGGGGTGCAATTACTGTTGCTGTAGTTTTCACCAGATCATCTTTATCCTTATCTTCCTCTTCAACTTCTTCCTCCTTGGCTTCTTCCTCTTTATCTTCCATCAGTGCATGCAACTCTCCTGGTGAGACTGTGATGGATGGAGTGCTCTCAAACTCATCATCGTTGCTACTATCATCATCTTTGATTTCTACTGGGTCTTCACTGGGCTCATGTAGATGATATATGTTTTTCCACATGTTTGTAGCATCATTTACAACATTTTCAATGTCTTTAATCAAAATCAAATAGGTGTGGAATCTGATCATCATTTTACCTTCATGGTTTTTCATTTCAGTTTTTGCTTCTGCTCCAGTGAGACTTGGTCGAAAATTCTTCAAGGATTGCTCATAAATATCTTTTACCATTTGGGTAGGTAACTCCCATCTTGGTTGCAATCTCTCCAGTAGTTCTTTTGAGATTTGAGGGGCAATCTGGTCTAGGGAGTATTTCCATTTACCCATCTTATTGAGTACCAGTTCCTCAATCTGCATTTGCTCAGCATCTATTGTAGTTTCAAATTTCAATGCCTTGAAATTTGTGATGTTAGCTCCTTCTTCCAATTGTTTGAGCCTTTGCTCAAATATAGGTGCAGGCCTGACTAGTATAGGTTCTTGCTTATCTTTTCTAGTTCTTCTGGTGAATACTGCAGTAGGCTTTTTCTTAGGTTTGGCAATGATTACCTTACCTTTCTTCTTTGGTTGTTCTTTTGTAGATTCTTCTTCTCCTTCTTCTTGTCCTCCTTCTTCTTATCCTCCTTCTTCTTCTTCACCTATTTCATCTTCACCTTTTCCCTTGGTGAGTATAAGAGGACCAGTTGAAGTTTTAAATTTGGCTATTTTCCTCTTGCCGTTGCTTATGGCCTATGGTATCTTGATTTCAAGCTCAATTCTGGCCTTAGCTTCATCATAGGTTCCAAAAATTTGTTGTCTTGGGTCTACTGGCTCATTTACCAGTGCTTCTATAATATCTTTAGCTTCATCAATATTTACCTCATAGGGAAGAGGTTTCACCCATGCAACTCGGGGTCTAACTACTTGAATGTATACCTTGTCACAGTCAACCATGAAGCATACATCATCCTTATAATCTTCAACAAGCTTGGGAGGAATTTTGAATCTATTATTCATCCTCTCTTTGAAGTCTTCAAAATAGTTATCCATTACCTTATCAAAATTTATACCCATTTCTGCAATAAACTCATTTATTTGATACAAAACTAAAATATCTTTTCTCCATACAACTGTACCTTTAGAAGGAAAAAACTTTTGTACATAGAAAAATGAAAAAACTAACAAAGAACCAAATTTACAAGAGTTGGTTTTTGAGGTCCTTATATTGTCAATGTTCTTATTTAGTTGTTTCAACAACACATCTGCTAGGTCAAACTCCATATTCTTCTTCACAATCTTATAGGCTAAGTCCACAGCCTCACAGGTCACACTATTCAATTTGCTGGAACTATACATCTTATATGCAATTAAATGAATTCCAAATCTTAGCTCTGCATCAGATACATTGTTAAGTTTCAATCCTCTATCATCCCATTCAGTTAGGGTTAACTTCTGAAGTTCATCTCGACTTAGGGTTTTAGTGGTTTTGGATTTGCTCAACATAGGTAAACCCGTGATCTTATGAATCATCTTCTTCGTTATTAGGATGGGTTTCTCTAACCACAACTGAACATTATGCACATGACTTAAAATGTCTCTTATCCATTTCATTTGAAAGTTCCTTGGCAAGTGTAGGATATGGGTCAAACCTTTGGTTTCTAGATGCTTGTGCTCGAGTTTGAGGGTTCCATCCACACATAACTCAACTAGGGCATTATCCATATCTAGTGTCCCTATTTCTTGAACTGTGCATTTGAAATGAGTACGAATTTCGTATATAAGTAGTATCTTTGGTGGAATCTACAATTGGGCTCCATGGAGGTCGAGCGATGCAGCTATGGCAAGAACAAGCTTGAAGCTAGGTGCTTTCCATTCCACTCCCTTCACAAGCATTTTAGAGCCTCTCTTTGCCTTTCTGTTGCTGGTGCTTGTGCATGCCATTGCTACTTGGTGAGTGAATGATTTTGCAAAACAAATTCTTTGCTAGAAAATTACTTCAAATCACTTGAACTCACTTTCATGCTCTTGGAGATCTCTTCACTCTATATATTCTAATTTTGTGGTGAAAAATGAGATCAAATTCTGCCTTTTTGATGAAAAATTTGCCATTAATGCTTGGGTACGAAGGTAGCTAAGATGACCTAGGGTTTGTTAGATAGTCACTGACTTACTTGGTAAACCTTGCAACTTGGTGAACAAACAAAAATTTTCATATTCCTGATCTAGCTCGATTAAGTCTAAACCAACTTTGCTCGGTAGATGCACCATAGTGAACTATGTCTTGTATCTGATATACTGACTTGCCATTTACACTCCTTCATTATAGAACTACTTAGGATATTTCTTGAAGATGTAGTCCCTGATCTTCCTTGATGAGTCTAATTAGAAATGGTGAAGTCACCCACTTCTTGAGTGACATTGCCATTATTTGAACTTTCTAGCTCGGTAGATTTAGGAATCCACTATTGTCTCATCTGTTTTCAAATGTTGTCAGCTCTGGCTTTCTTTTCATCTTCAATTCTTCCTATGTTCATGAAATTCTTGGATATATGACCAAGTTTGATACATGTATAACATCTTATAGTAGTATCTTTCTTCCTTAGGTGATGCCTTGCACAGTTAATTCCAATATGTCCATATTCTCCACAATAATGACATTTGCACCAAGTATTGTAGTCCCAACCAAATAATGCATTGAAAATTTTTTCTGCTAGATTGAATGATTTAGATCTACACTCAGATGCCTTGTGACCTTGTTTCTTGCATTTGTGACATTTGCCTTCAAATTTTGGTTTCTCTTTGCATTCATTTGCTTTGTGACCATGCTGATTGCAGTTGTAGCATTTACCATTGAATTTTCCTTTACCATTGCTCCAACATTTGTTTGATGTATGTCCTATCTTGCCATAGTGATTGCAAGTGGGTCTTTGATTCCTTTGAGCACCTTGTTTGGAGGTTCCACCTTCTTCCTTGTATCCAAGACCAAATTTACCTTTTTGTCTATGAAGATTCTACTCATTTTGCTGATTCAATTGATCCATATTTGCTTGATATTTTATCATCCTTTCTTTGACTTGATTTTCAACATTTAAGTCATTTTCCAAACTCTCATTGATTTGTCTTTCAGATCTCAGATCACTTTGTAAGCTTGCATTGATTTGTCTTTCAATGATTAAATCATTTCTCAAACTTTCATTCTCTGATCTTAGATTCATAATTTCTTCATTTGCATTAGATAGTTGACCTACAAGATCTTCATGCTGAAGGGACTAATTATTTCTTACCTCTAAGTCTTCATTTGCCTTGTTTCTCTATTTTAAAACTTCACATAGCCTAATGGATTGGATTTCTTGTTCTCTTTTGAGCTTTCTTACTTCTTCTTGCAGAGAACCATTCTTTGCTAGGAGTTCCTTGATTGCTTCATTAGCTTCATTTGAACTGCTTGATGGTAAAAGGTCTTCAATCTTTTCTTCAATATACTAATGATCATTCATTTGTCTTACAAGTTCCTTCCTTCTTTTTAGAGATTGAGAAAGATGCTCCTTTGCTTCTTTGAGTTGAGCCATGGCCATTTCCAGATCTAGCTTTTCATTCTCAATAGATTTGTCAAATTTGAATATCTCCATTGTCTTTGATCTTTGCTCAAGCTGTCAAACTTTATCCTGAGAACCACAAAGCTCCAATACCAATTGTTGGAAATAATCAAGACTAACAAGGTTACTGAGAGGGGAGGGGTGAATCAGTAAGTCTTAAAACTTTAAATTAATTTTGCATAATAACTTATTCACCATTCATCCATCTAATCTACTGTATGCATGAAAAGATAAACATATATGAACACACTAATTTGGTGACCCAGAAACCTTCCAATTAGAAAGTAAAATTGGGGTGGGGATGATGCCCACAAAACTTCAATATTGTAGTATAAATTTGGCCTGTTAAGGCTTACAATGATCACTTCTGATGATCTGCCTTATTAGGAGCAAGTAGGATTGCTAGATCCACCTTGTTAGAGGATTTACAAACATAAAATGAAGTATGCACTCTGTTAGGAGATTTACAAAAGACTGTTAAGTCTACCCTATTAAAGGATTTACAAACTGATTCACCTGTTAGAATGAAGCAGTGGATCTGGTTACAACTGATTGCTGATAAGATCCTTTATGCTCTGATCACCTGATGTGATAGATATAACTTTTCTGCACCAATGTTGACCTTGTTGTATTCCTCTGTTCTGCTGCTGATTCGCTTTCTCTCTTCTCAAAAATTGCCATACAATACCAACTACAAAACACACACAAAATCACTTCTTTTCAATTGATATATATATATATATATATATATATATATCATTCCAATATTTACACTGGCAAGGTCGGCCAAACACAAGTGAACAAATATTTACTGAGTTAGCCAGATAGTAGAAAACTTGAGTTCCTCAAATTGACTCGATGACCTTCTAATACTTGGCATCCACTACAATACACTGCATCATCATGCACTCAGTAAGAGTAGAGGCACATTCCATACTAATCATTCTAAGTAGCTTGGAGCTCAGTAACCATTGGTGACTTGGTGAATATTGTGTCACTCGATAAAAACTAAATCCATTGATAACCTTCTTCACTTGGTAAACATTGATTCCTTCATTTACCTTGTTTACTCGGTAAATACTAAGTTCTTCATTTACCTTGATCACTTGATAAACACTAAGTCCTTCATTTACCTTGATCGCTCGATAAACACTAAGTTCTTTGTTTACCTTGATCACTTGGTAAACACTAAGTTTCTTCATTTACCTTGATCACTCGATAAACACTAAGTCCTTCATTTACCTTGATCACTCGGTAAACACTGCGAAGCTCGATGACCACTAACTCCTTGGAGAACACTATTCTACTGAGTAACCACTATGAACTTAGTAAACACTACTAAACTACCCATATGCTTAGTTTCCAAGGGAATGCTCAGTATGAGCTCAATAAGCATTCAGAATTGAATAAGTGTTGTAACTAATGACAAATATATCATAATTCCAACACCCCCCCCCCTAGTATCATCTATTTCTATCAATGATTGCTTCCCCTACTCATACCTCACTCAATAATGGTAAAAAACTTATGATTGATGACAAGATTGCATCAAAACTAGGTTGTGGATCATGTGTTTTTTAGAGTGAGGTTCTTGTTGCACCAAAAGAATGACATGTTAGTGTATGATATAACCACTCAACTTATAGTAAATAGGAGGAAATTAAACCCTTTTCACAAATCCTAAGAGGAGCTCTAAACATTTTTCCAATAATATTCCCCTCATCATTACTCGAGTGTCTAAGGATTCAAACCTATGACCAAGCTCTAATACCACTTGTTAGAGTGAGGTTGTCGTTGCACAAAAAGGCCAATCTATTAGTGTTTGATACAACCACTCAACTTATAGTATAGATGAGGTAGTTAAGACCTTATCATGAATCCCAAGAGGAACACTAAACCTTTTGTGTACAAGGTTGCCAATTGCGTGTAAATCCATAAAATAAAAGAGGATATGGAAAACCTAGATGAGAAATTCACAACACTTGTCCTTTTGTTGTGAAGATGATGCATTCCTCAACCATGACACTAATGAATTTGTAGGAAGGAAAAATAGAGACTAAGGGCCTAGAGAACAATACCTCCTAGGAGCTTTTTAGTTTCCTTATAGAGGATTGGAACTAGATGATGTTTTCCAAGACCAAGGGAAGCAAAACAAAAAATTAGTTTCTTCATGTTGCTTATATTTTTTGGCATTCTCATAATATGATAAGTTAATGGTAATTTTTTTAGTTTCCTTTTGATTAATGAAGTTAAAATATTTTTTTATTATCATTATTCAATAAACTAATTCTATCTTTGTATGATTATAGAAAACTAAGTAATTTTAATACTAAGGAAAAAAAACTATTGTCATTTATTTTATCATTCTTCTCTATCTATACTCCCTATCATTCATATATGTAGGGTGATTTTTTGAAAGTGAAAAACTAATAAAATATTTAATGTGTTACAGCTCAAGATAACTTGGCATTCCTTTTGAATTGGTTTAAAAAATTCTCAGAATTTAGAGATGTAAACTTCTACATAACAGGAGAGAGTTATGGAGGTACATATATCTTCAAGCATTCTTTGGTTTAATTTTTTTGAAGTACTTGTTCAATTGATCAATCTCTACTTTTTTCAATACTAGTATCATTTAAGTATAAATTTAGTCATAATATTTTTCTCATAATTAAATCCATATTACAGGGCATTATATACCACAATTGGCAGCCCTTGTTCTAGATTACAACAAAAAGACAAGCATAACTCCTATCAACTTAAAGGGAATTATTGTATGTTGAGAGAATATTTTACTTGAAATTGATTATTTTTATGTACTTTAGTAATTTCAAAATTTTGAAATAACATATTTTCATAAAATATCAAATTATACTCCTCAAATATGATGCTACCACTTGTAATGTTCATGACACACATATTTTAAAAATCTCAAATGATTACAGATGGGAAATCCCTATGTTGACATTGAGATTAGTATAAATAATGGAGAATTTCAATGGTCACATGGGTTAATTTCAGATGAAACTTATCAATTGACTCAAACTATCTGCAACAATTCCAAACAATGGATAGAGAGATTTGTTGATCAAAATACATCCGAAGCTTGTAATGAAGTATTTAACAAAGTGTACGAAGAAATTGGAAATATTGATTATTATGATGTTACCTTAGGTCTTTGTTTAAATGAGATTGGATCTTCCTCACAATTGTCCAAGCTTCAAGGAGAAGTAAGTTTATCAAACCTTTCAAAATGATTGTATCAATTTTATTCAATATTTTTTGTATTAATGTGGTGTAGGTTAAATCATACACTAATCAATAATATTTGTCTAACAGATTCAAACAAAGTTTTTTGAGAAGAATTTAGAAGTTGAAAATGAAATAAACCTTTGTGCTGACAATGACATAGTTACATACCTTAACACAAATGAGGTGCAGAAGAAAATTCATGCAAGTAGAAGTAATGATACTTACTCGTGGACCTTTTGTGATGGGTATGATTATAATCCTTATATTTTCAATTTAAGGGCTATATTTTATTTAATTCTTGAATATTAACATACTAATGACCATGCATAACCCAAATAGATATTAGTATTCTAAATAAATCACTATAATATTATATACAAGTTGGTACTTTTAGTTTTGATCCAATAATGATATTTTTTTCCATGAAAACCTACAAGTTGGAACTAGAAGACTTTGCCTTAAAATATCCTAATTTGGATATTTTTATGTGATTTTCCTTTATTTATAGGAAGTCACATTTAGTTAATTGAATTTAAAAGATAGTATAATATTATTTTTTAATATAAAGTAAATATCAAAAAGAAATATGATCAAAAGTATCATCTAAGTACAAATTATGTATACAAATTTTATCTTAGTCTAATCTACTAAATAGTAGTACAACATAATATAAATAATAAAATTATAAGTATGCCAATTATAGTATAGTGGAAGCACTTGTGAAAATGTATATGTTTTATGTGTATTCTTTAGCAGTGTTATTATCATCATACTAACATATACTAAAGAAGAGGTTCATAATTCAACATGTATTGCAGGCCTTTGAACTACGATGAAAGGAATAGGGGAATCAACATCATAGACCTTCTAACTAAGCTTCTAAGTTATGGTCTACCAATTATGCTTTTTAGGTAATGTATTTTGTCAACTTAAGTAATATAGATTTCTTAGTGTTGATATTCTCACTCACTAGTTCTTTGTAACATCAAATGAAATCTACAGTGGAGACCAAGATTCAGTTGTCCCATTTACTGCAACAAGAACAATTGCTAATATTATAGCCAAACAATTAAGACTATTCACAATCGATACATATGGTACTTGGTATGATAATCAACAGGTGAGATCTAAGATTTATTTTAACTAAAGATATACTTCTATATCAATAAATATATGTTGACAATACATGTGTTATTTATTAGGTAGCAGGATGGACTCAATCTTATGGGTGTGTGGTGGATGGAAAGAATCAAACTACTCTAACGTTCGCATCAGTTAGGGGTGGAGCACATGAAGTGCCATATACTTCTCCATCTAAAGCACTGACTTTGTTTAAATATTTCATTAGAGGATTACCTTTGCCTACTCTTTGATAGTTTCTTTATAACAAAGAAATAAGAATGCACAAATAGGGATAATTCTAGTTTTATCCCTCTCATATAATTAGTGTGCTCATTACGTGCAGCTATATATTGGACCAATATTCAATATCAAATAATTGTCTTTAAATGAAGATTTATAAAGTTGTTCATACATGCAATCTTTTAGGATTACTTATTCTTTGGGGATTCCATACTTTTCCATAATTTCCTATATTTTTGGATATACCATTTCTTTAGGATTTTTCTTTTCTATCTCTTTTTATTTTTTATTGTTATCTTATTTATTTATTTAATTTTTTTTTTTGATGCAATAGTTCTCTAACAACCTAGATGCTCCTACATCAGGCATTTTGTAAAATTTGACAAGTGGTTGTGTCACATATCAAATTTTCATAGGAAAACCAAGGTGATTTACCTTTTTTTTAAGAGTTGTGATGATTTTTCAATAGGTTAGTGTACCATATTAAATTGGAAGCACTATAATTTAATGAAGTTTTAGCACCTATTAAATGTGAATTCATCAATGTCCTTCTCTCTTTCATCTCTTCTTCCCTTTTTCATCCTTTCCCTGAGGTGGAATTGGGATAAAATTTAATAGATCATCTTTAAGGATCATATTTTCCTAGTGATAATCTCAAGGTAAGATCTATACTCCTCACACTAAAATAGGGTATCCTTAAAGTATGGGCATCATTTTTGGATTCTAAAACTTGTTTTAAGGTCCCCAGATTGTCCCCAATATTTGTGCACCTAGAAAGCAAAGGTGCAATGAACCCCTAATGCATCAAGAGAACCCTAAACCCCTGATAAGCCAATCAGGGGTGCATTGTTCCCCTAATAGGGCCCTATTTTTGTCATTTTTTGTTGGCTCCTATATTTTAGATAAATATCAAGTACAAACTCCTATGATAGTCAGCCTATGGGAATTAGTCAACTATAATCTATATATAAACCCGTCCACTTACTCCATTTTTCATATCTCAACCTCAAGCATTCAAAAACTCACATCCACGCTCTCAAGAATTCAAGCATTCTTCAAGGATTCAAGGAATTTAATCAATCTCTTCATTAAAGATCAAGGATTCATGCATTCAAGCTACTGAATGATTTTATACAAGATTTGCCATTCCAATGTTCAAGATCTCCCTTCATACATTCAAGATCATTTGTTTCATTTTCTACATCCATCCTCTCAAGATATACATTCATCTACATATATTTCTATGGTGGATTTCAAGCATATCCAATCATGAAGGTTTTGATGTAAATTTGATTTCCTTTCTAGGGTTTTGAACTTGAGTCAAAGCTATTACATCTACATACTTGGTTAATTCCAAATTCAAGAGCATATTTGTATATTTACATTGATTTTATTTTAGATCTATCACTACTACTTGCTCGGATTACATTTCAATTATTTCAATTCAAGGTTAATTCCTAAACTAGGGTTTGACTATGGCAAGCCCCACCCCCAAGAATAAACAAAAAAATCTCTTTCATTTCCATGTCTCAAGTCTCTGATAGATGAACAAGTTACAAATTTTTATACTCTTTTTGGTTTTCTTCATAACTAAAAAATTAGAATCAACATTTTTTAAAGTCAAAAAAGGTTGTACTACACCTTTGATGCACCGATTCACCCCTAATAGATTGCCAAACCATTTCTAGGTTTTTCCCATAGTGGAAGTTTCACTCTAGGAAATGAGAGTCATCCCTTCTGGAGGTCATTAAACAACTTGTTTTCAAGTTTCTATCTCACAAGGTATCTCATCTTCCTCTCTTTCATTTCTATATACTCCATCATTTTGTCATATATCTATATCTCAACTCTATATTGCATATCTTCTTGTGTAAACCCTCTTAACGTGGAGGTGATAGGGAAATCAATCCATGTTATTCATTCTATTTTCCATTAGGTTTGCACTAACATTTCCTCTTGTATCAATCAAATCTAATCCAAGGGTTAGATCTCAGTCTTCCCCCTTCTAAATGTGTTGGGGTGATTGATTCCATTTTACTCCTAAACATTTTGGTGAACCCTAATATGTTTAGAAGAGGGAAGACCAAGATCTACTCCTTGGCTTAGATTTGGTTGATATAAGAGAAAATATCAATATAAACCTAATGGACAAAATAATGAAGAACTCAAATTTATTTCTCTCTCACCTCCACCTTAAGAGTTTTTAAGCAAGAAGATATGTAATATATCTCTGAGATATAAATATATGACAAAATGAGAGGGTATATAGAAATTAAAGAGAGGAAGATGAAATACCTTGTGAGATACAAACTTGAAAACAAGTCTTATAATGACCTCTAGAAGGGTTGATTCTCTTTATTGAATTAAAAACCTAGAATTGGCTTGGCAATTTTTCAGGGGCAAACTGGTGCATCGGGGAAAAACTAGTGCATCAAAGGCTTAGTGCAACCCTGATTGACTAAGAGCGATGATGATTCTAATTTTGTAGTATCAAAGAAAGTCAAAAAGGATATCCAAACCTGCAACATTTCTGTCTATCTAAGATGTAAAACCCACAAAATATAGCGATTTATTTTTTTGTTGTTTGGAAGGTGGGGTTGGCTCATTGAAACCCAAGTTTAGGAATTAACCTTGAATTGAAATAATTGAAATGGAATGGTAGCAAGTTGTAGTGATATATCTAACATAAGCTATGAAAATTTATGAATATTCTCTTAAATTTTGAATGTAATCAAGTATGTAGATGTAATAGCTTTGACTCAACTTTAAAACCCTAGAAAGTAAATCAAAGTGACATCAAAATCTTTTTGATTGAATGTGCTTGAAATCTGCCATAGGAATGTATGCAGATGAATGTGGATCTTAAGAGGATGGATGTAGAATATGTAACAAATGATCTTAAATGTATGATAGGAGATTTTGAATGTTGGAATGGTAAATCTTGTATAAACTATTAGAAATAGGTAATACTAAGAGGGGAGTGAATCATTATTCTACAAACTTGTGCCCACAACTAAATTGTTAATTACTTTATAACATGCATATGAAAGTAAACTAAAAAAATTGAACAGTAATAATTACCATACACAAAGAGAACTCATAACATAATATTTTTTCAACTAGGGAAACCTTGGCCAAGGTAAAACCCTAGTGGTGATGGTCCCCACAAAATGATCCACTAAACAAAAGTATCATGTTAAGGATGTTGACCCCATTAGGAGTCTATGAAGTACATATAGTGTCTCGATCCTTGTTAGAGGACTAGGCCTTGTTAAAAGCCTCAACCCTATTAAGAGTTGGTATATACAATTATAGAATGTATGCAAGATGATCATGTAGTGCAAGGCAGGACAATCCCCAAAGGATGTCCTATCCCCCGGTCAAATAACCACACAATATAAACATAATAACAAGAAGCAAAAATGCAAGATCTGATACCAAATTACAACAATTTATTTATAAAATAACTGTTACATGCAATGTGTCAGGTTGTAAGGCCTTCCTAGTTATGGCCAAATACAAAGCAATTACAATAATAGTTCTACAAGATCCCTCAAAATCTAACCCAAACACTAGCTAGTCCAGATCCACACTTTGGTAGAAACCTCCAAGGAAGATCTCAACTTGTGCTAGCAAACCCCGGAAGTGTACTCTTGGTCTAGATTGCACTTAGACCCTTCAAACAAGCCAAACTTGCTTCTAGTCTTAGGATATCCTTAATGGACCTTCCACTCTTGGCAAATAACCTTCTCACAAGGTTTGACAACCTTCTCAATGCAAGAAACAGGTAAGCAAAGTCTGCTCCCAATTTGCTTTTAGAAATAGCATCCCACAAATAGGCCAAAACAAGGATCTATGATTTAGGCCTCTCAACCACTTGATTTGATGGTCAACACACCTTCACATATCCCAATGTACTCTGAATCAACAACTTTTCAGATTCCCACCCTTTTGTAATACACCCAACCAATACCTACCTAGTGAATCCTAGTAGGTCAGCAAAACCTGAGTTTCAGCCATATCTTTTGATTTCCCCAAACGACTTGGCAAATAAAATAGAGTTTCAGATACCCTTTTGACTCCCCTTAAAGACCTCCAAATCTTAAAATCTCACTCCACTCCAGCATATCCCAACCTATGCAAAACATGCAGTCCTAATAGGCCTAATTAGGCTTGGTTTGTTAAGCAAGTGTAAGGAAATGGATACACAGAAAAAGATACTGACTTGGATGGTGTTAGGGAAGGTCTAAGACTTACAATTCAACCTTTGGTTGCACTCCAATCAACCGAACTTCACAATTCTACTTCCAAATCTGCATTCCGAGTTCAAATTCTATGCCTAACTTGAACTAGGGCATCATTGAAACTTGGACTCCCACCATGGAAACTACTCCTACTTCTAGAATCAACAAATGGTACATGTCTTCTCTCAGATTATTGGGTTTTGTACCCCTGAGGCCAATTAGGTGCACTCTAATGGCTCATTTGCACAAAACCCTGATTTTATGGAGGGTTTGGGACTGGTTTCACCCAATTTGCTCTAACTTTGTCCAAACTCCTTCAAATCACTCCAAATAAAATGCAATGAGTCAGTGGGACATCAAACTCTACAAATCCACCATTAAACTTCTAGTCTCATGTCCGTACCACACGTGCAACCTCTGAAAACAGCGAATTAAACAGAAAAATAGGGAGTTCTTTATTCATCCAATGAAAAATCCGTACAAATGAAGTTCCTCTGTTCTTTTGGGAAGAGGATCAATATATTTATAGCCTAATGACACCTAAAAACCGACCTCCAAGGCAGTTAGAGGTCGAATGTAACTGATTTGCAAAAGTTGCACAGTTTTCTTGCAAAAGTTGTCAGCAACTTTTTTTCAAAACTGTCGATATGAGCAACTTTTCATATGAAGACTTCAAAACACATTCTAAACGTGATATTATTGAGCATCATGGCTATTTAGGCCATATGAAACCCTCCTAAACACCTAAAACATATATACCCTATAGGCTACTTACATCCTTGGTTTATAGGGTCACCAAATAAGATGAAGTGCCTACACAAATGGGCTCATATTTATTCAAACCTTGCATAAAACTTCATAAAACCTCAAATTAAATCCAAAGAGGTATGAGGAAGGAAGAATGAAGACAAGATGGAGTTTTTATCCATTCCTCTAATACCAAGCTTTGTGCTCTGCACCACCTAGCAATCTCCTTGTTTTCCAAGCTATAGCTACTAGCCCTTGTCACAAATTCACAACTCTACCACAATCATATGTAAACTACCTCACATTCAGCACTCTATCTATAGATTCAAGAAAACTCACCCTTAACCTACTCTCCAAACTCACTCATCTGAGTGAATGAAGCACTCCATCAGTGAATGAATCAAAGACTCCACAAAACCCCCTACTTATACCCAAATAAGCTACAAGTTAGCCTAACTCATTATGAACAAAATTAAATCCCTTACATTTAATATAGGTCAAGCCACAAGTTGGCTAGAACAAAAATTAAATACCTATACATAAATTAAATGCCAAAAGTTGGCTCACTGACAACTCAACACCAACAAAAATCAAGACCAAGCTGAATATCAACAAAACCAAGCTAAGCACTAGTAAATTTTCAAGCATCAGCAAGCTTATAGACCATGTGTAGCTCCCAGACCATTCTAAGCTCCAAGAGCATGTCGAGGTCCATAGACCATGTCGAGCTCCATAGACCATGCCAAGATCCAAAGCATGCCAAGAACCACTCCTTCGATGAAGTACCACCCATAAAAGCAACCACCAAGCCTCCTCCCAAGAACTTCAAAGTAGCCACTGAGAAAACCCAAGATGCTCCTACATCAAACTCCCTAGGTAAATAGAAAAGTGTGTCCCACACTTTGATTCCCAAAGAAAGATAAAAAACCATCTTCAGCTTCATGAAATTCTTCCACTCCAATAGGGACAAGAAAGCCAATCTACATATGATCCACATCTGCATCATTCTATCAAATACCAAAATATCAACCATCAAATCAACATGCTCACTCCTAGGAACAAACTAAACATAATACTTCAACATCAAATCCTTATCTATAGTAGCAATATGTAGATCTCCATTAAAAATGCCAATCTCACAACACCAACAATCTCATTGCTCATAACAAGTTTCTTTGTAACATACAACTCTTTATCAATAGCAATTGGATCATCCATGACTGAGTACTCTATAATCTCCATGTCAAACTCAACCAAATGATCATGAAAACCAATGTCCATCTCAACATCAACAAGGTAAGGAATATTCTTAGTAATAACCTCAAGTTTCTCTATAGGTTTTGTATCAAACTCCACAAATTGATCAACAAAACCATCCTCTTCCACCTTGACCTTGCTATGCCCTCTTTTCTCATGAACAAGTCTCATAACTAGCCAAACAACTCTCTTCTGGATCAATAGACTTCAACTCCACAAATATATATGGAATTCCTTCCTCACCCTGTCCCTAACTTGATCAGCCAAGCTAGCTTCAAACCAAATAGAGATCTCAGAAAACCTCCTTTCCACCACATCATAGAGATTTGCAATCATCTTAGGGTCTAATCCTCTTATAGACATCTCCCAAGATCTTTGTAAACCCTCTAAAAAAAATCCTTCCAACACTCATTATGATAACTAAATTATTTACAAGTTAGACTACAACCTTCCACCTTGCATGAACAATTAGGAACCAAATCACAAGTCTAGGACCATAGATCTGCAATATAAAAACTCTCAATGATCATGCCTCAACAAGATCAATCTTCCATCTTTGCATCCATCGATCCATTTGCAAGCCCTCTATAATTATAAGTTAGAACCACAATCTACCACCTTACAACCAAGAGATCTAGGACTCCAAAAAGAAAATCCACCACCAAATCAAGATCAACTTAGATCTACTTCTCTAACGCAAGTCCTACTAAAAACTTTCACAACTTTGGTGATCTATCTACACACTCAAGAATAACCTTCACTTTGATACCACATGATGTAGTGCAAGGCAAGAGAATCCACAAAGGAGATGTCCTAGCCCCTAACAAATAACCACATAGTGAAAATACAATAACAAGAAGCAACAATGCAAGATCTGATACCAAATTATAATAATTTATTCATAACATAATTGTTACATGCAATGTGTTGGGCTATAAGGCATTCTTGATTACAGCCAAATACAAAACAATTACAATAACAATTCTGCAAGATCCCTCAAGATCCAACCTAAAAACTAGCTAGTCCAGATCCACACTCTGGTAGAAACCTCCAAGGAAGATCTCAACTTGTGCTCACAAGCCCACCAAGAGATCTCCTTGTTTTCCAAGCTACATCTACTAGCCCTTCTCAAAAATTCACAATTCTACCACAATCTTGATGTAAATTACCTCACATTCTGCACTTTATCCACAAACTTAGGAAAATTTACCATTAAGCTACTCTCCAAACTCACTCCTCTGAGTGAATGAAGCACTCCATCAATGAATGAATCAAAGACTCCACAAGACTCCCTACTTATACCCAACTAAGCCACAAGTCATCCCAACTTATTACAAACAAAATTAAATCCCTTACATTTAACATAGGTCCACAAGTTGGCCACAACACAAATTAAATACCCATACATAAATTAAATGCCAAAAGTCAGCTCATAGACAACTCAGATCCAATAGAAGCCAAGACCAAGCTAAGTGTCAGCAAAACCAAGCTAAGCACTAGTAAATTTCTAAGCATCACTGAGCTTGTAGACCATGCCAAGCTCCCAGACCATGCCAAGCTCCAAGACCATGCTGAGCTCCATAGACCATGCCAAGCTCCAAGATCATGCCAAGCTCCATAGACCATGCTGACCTCCATAGACCATGCCAAGCTCCAAAGAATGTCAAGCAACACTCCTCCTTTGACCGAGTACCACCCACAAAAGAAACTACTGAGTCTCCTTGCAAGAACTCCACAGTAGCCACTGAGCAAACCCAAGATGCTCCTACAACAAACATGAAATTATACAATATAATTCCTTTATAAAAAAAGAGATAGATATAAAAAACCTCTTACTGTTGTCTATTTTACTTCACAATCTTCTAATCATACATCATATTTTGCATCATATAGTTCACATAATACTTTACATATCATATGCCACACATCCACACTACTTTTCATATCGCGATATTTTACTTATACCTTTCCTTTTTACAAAAATTGTCCTATTGGCCTCCAAGAATTCACATGCTTGGCATAATATAGAAATAACTCTTACCCTCTTAGGTTTAACATCTAGGATGTCATCCCTAACTAGTAAATTAATTATTGCAAAGCTAAACTAATTCCTTAACCCTTAATTACCAATTTACTAATGTGCTTTGTTTTTCTCTATTTACTGCATTTACTAGTGTTTAATGCATAACTCCTTCCGTATAGTTTGTACATACTTGTGTACTTGCATAGATCATCATGAAACTCTATTCTATCTTTCCATAACTGCATATGTACCAATTATCATTATGTTATCCATGTACAATAGAACTATTCCTCTAGTACTAGTGAAACTGTCTAATACTTAGACAATTTTCTTTGTCTAACTATGAAATACTTTCCTATACATAGTGACTTCTCATCTTGAGATATATGTTTCCATAAATGAAAACTCCAACTTGTCCTACTTAGCCATATTACCAACATAAACTCCTTGAATCACTTGAATACATGAATCCTTGATATTCAATGGAGAAATTGATTGAATGACTTCATCGCTTGAGATGTTGAATGCAAGTGCTTGAATGCTTGATGATGAGATATATGGAGCAAGTGGAAGGGTCTATATAGATATTAGAATTAACTAAATCTCATAGGTCAATTTTCATAGAGTCTTTACCCAATTATTTAAAACATAGGTCCCAAAGAAAATGGCCAAAACAAGGTCATATTAGGGGCGCAATGCACCCCTAATTGGCCTGTCAAGGGTGTAGTGTTCCCCTCGCACAACAAGGGTATAGGAGGATACATTTTGAATAATTTTTATGTTTTCATTTATGTTAAACCTTATAGGTGAGATAATTTTCTATCTGATTTGAGTGTTATATCTAGATGATTGATGAAGAGGATTTGAGAAGTTGATCATAACAAAAGCACTAGAGGAAAGGTTGAGTTACTACAATGGACACTTGATTGGTTAGAATCTTACAAGAAAAAGTGATTATTTAAATCATGTTACAAGTGAAGAAGACAGTTGTACTCAAGCCTTGAAGAAGTGATAAAAGATTGACAAAATGCATAGGCTTGACTGAGCAGCAGAGAAGAAGATTAAGGAACTTGAATTTTTTGTCAAGTGATGCTAGTGTCAACTGAGCCATAATATGTGCTGAGTAGAAATAGTATTACTAAGAATTAGTATTGACCAAGTATGAGTATATGTGTCAAATAAAAAGTTAGTAGTGACCGAGTAACCCAGTGATGACCTAGTGTTAGAATAAAGTGTTGACCAAAGGATAACATTTTGATAGTTTATGAGAAAATTGTGATTTCTAGCCTACGGAGTTGATTTCTCTAAATATGTAAAACATGTTGAAGATAAGGATATGTGAACTAGAACATTTAAATTAGGGGAAATTGTATTTGCATATTTCTATGTAATAATTCAAGAAGGAGTTTGGAGAAGATTCTCTAAGAGAAAATAATAGATGTAATGTTGGAAGGATTCAATGAATCTAACCTAAACCTAAGATCTATAGTTGTTTTTAAGAGGAAAAATATCATAACTACCTATTTAAAGAGGTAGAAGGGATAACCTAATAAAGTTTGAGTTGTTGTTGATTCTATTGATTGGAAAACTTAAGTAGAAGGCTAAGAAAAGTTGAGAATAAGTGAAGACTGATTGCTTGAAGGGTTTCCAAGTGAATCAGAGACTAAGATGACAATGAGGAATAGTCAGTGGATCAACATTTGAGCCAAACTGAGATCTATATTTCCAAAGTGAGTTTTATTTTCTAGATCAAAACCTACTATTACTTTCTAACCATTATATCAGCATTGAAATGCTTTAATTAAGGTTGACCTAATAGTCATGTGTAAATCCTTTAATCAAGGTGGAATTCTAATGAAATTTTCTAAAGTCTTATAACAAGGCCATTCCTAACATGGTGATTAAATCCTTTAACAAAGTCACATTTCACAATATGTTTTGTAACCTTTAACAAGGTTGACTCCTAATAGAGCTCACTTTAGAAGAGTGAAAAGATTGATGACATGTTATAGGTGGTTTTTCCCAAATTTGGTTTCCACATTAAATCCTAGTGTCAAACTTCTGTGGATATTATTTGTGATTATGTATTATTAATTTCTACATTCTGCAAGTCAGTTATATTCAGGACAATGGACTACTAGTTTATGTTACTGAAAGTTTACTGTAGAAGCTAAGCTAATGGATGTTAAGATCTAAAGTAATTTAAGTGTTTATTTTTTCTAATGGTACATCTATACATTGGATAATTGATTCATCCCCCCCCCCAAAAAAAAAATTATTCTAAATATTCTAACAATTGGTATCAAATCATTGGTTCTTGTAGAGAAAAGTTTGAAGGTACTTGAAGTTAAAGGTCAAGATGTACAAAAAGGAGGTACCAAGGTTGAACAAAGAGAACTTCCCTACATGGTAAAGTTTCATGAGGCTACATCTAGTAGGAATTAGAGAGTGTACAAAATATTTTGTGGACAATGCATAAGTAAAGATAACTATTAATCTCAATTTGGTTTTAACAAGGCAATGACAAAACACTTAGTCATTATCTAACAAAGAAAAGTGTAAGTTGAGTGCACTACACAAATGTAAACAAAACAAAAGAGTCACATGCAACCTCAGAGAAAGTCAATAAGGGAACCAAAAGAGACCTTTTTGGTGTGGTCAAGATTGAGGGATTTGGATGTGATCCCCTAAAATAAAACTATTGAATCCAAAGATGATTTAAGTGATCAATGAAGCTAAACTAAATGTGTGCAGAATACTTCAAGAGGAAACTATGGAAGAAACCACTCATGAACATTCAAAGGAAGTGAGATAGATGCATGTAAATAAATTGGCAATGTAAATCTACCATGTAAATTCAAGAGAAATACATGAACTACCAAAGGGTTAGTGCTAGAAATATTTAAAAGCTCTAGAGGAATACTAGCATGATAATAATGCAAATGAGGAGATGAATAATGCTTGAGACAAGGGCTTTATTTATAGCCTTGAGGGATACCTTGAGGAGGTAGCATCTATTTGGCATATACATAGGTGCCACAAGGGAGACACATGGGCTAAGGGACAAGGCATGAAAAAGTCAAATTAAGCCTTTAAGGCTTTGAGTGGTTCAAGGTGTGCTCACACATGTGTGAGAAAACTTGGGGAAAGGAGTGGGGGAAAAAGGTGGAGGACAAAGGTGTAAGAGTACCTTTTGGAGAAGTTAATGAAAGGAGGCTCCTTGGGCTTTGAGTTTCTCACACATGTGTGAGCAACCAATTAGGTGCTAAAATGTGCTAAGGAAAGTGATTAAGGTTAATGAAGTGGGTTTAGCTAGTGGGTAGGCTTAGGAGGATGAGAGTGATGGGTGATAGGCTAGGTTTTAGGTAGGATTAGAATTAAATCAAACAAGATTTAATTTATCATAGGATTAGAAAATTTAATAAAGTGGAGTGATTTGAATAAATTAAATTTACTTAAAAGGGGAATTTATAGAACATTTTGCATTAAATAAATTCAATACATTAGAGAGATGTATTTAAATTAAATGTAAATACTATAGGCAAGTGAACCTATTTAATTAAATAAGTAGAAGAACATGAAAAATACAATTAATTAATAAGTAATCAATTATAATGTCAAGGGAAATATTAAATGAATTGATATAGTGTTTTGGATGATTGTAATTGTCTATATTTTTCCCTTCTTTGATGTAATGTAAGGATGATATTGCATCAAAGAAAAATATATATAGGTTTCCCAAGAGACAAGAAGAGTCTTAGGAGTTGTTTCATAGTGTTGACAAGGAAGGAGGGTGCCCCCTCAAGAAAATAAGAAAAAACGTCCAATTTTGGTCAATTTTCTTGAAAAAAGTACAAAAAAAGTAAAAGGGATAAAAAGGAAAAAAAAAGGATTGTGTATGACTTGTGGGATAAATAGGATTGAGCAAGACAAAAAATGGGGACTGGGATGAAGAATAGAAGCAAGGATGAAAAGGGGCCCCGAGGGGCCTATATAAGGCCTTAAAGGAATCCTAGCAGGTTCTTTTACACACCTAGAGAGTAGCGAATCAAAGCTATTCATGGACCCTATCAAGCGATTGAAATTGGGAGAGTGCATCCGGGAGCACCAAAGACTAGCAGAGATGGGACCACATGTAAGTTGATTGTTCTAACCTATCAAAGTTTTATTTTGACAATAGATTGGGGCATTTTGAGGGCACAAAAAATGGGAAAAACTAGGTTAGATTAGAGATAATGGTTCTCCATAATGTCATTTGCATAGGTGACAATATGTCTCACTATGCTCTATGAATATGACAAGCCCTAGAATGTCCTCTATAAAGATGACAAGGTCAAGAAAATGGGGAGTAGAGACAACAGTCAACCTAGCATCATCTTTGCTAAAGAAAGGGGGATTGGCATCTATGTAGATGGCTAGCATCTACATGGATGTTGGAGATGGCCAGATTAGCATCTCCACTAATTGGCACCTCTAAGGCTTCACGTCTCAATAGATCACCATCTATGTCGATTTGTTTCTTTGCTAATGTGGACCCATAAAGGAGAGATGCACATCAAGATGATTGGGATGGCAGAGGTAGTATTGTATAGTCATAGGGACCAAGGGTAGCTAATGCCCAAAACTAAGAGGGTGAAAACTAGAAGTAAAGATATTGACTATTGCATATTTATGCTATTGATATCAACAGTGGTGTTTAGATCGCAGGGGCACTATCTTGCAACCATGATGTTGAGGGAGATTTTGACTAAGGAAGAGTGGGGACACATACAACTTTGTAAGTTGGAGCATGTCCATGAGTGGCCCAATCTATAGGTGCATGCAACATAAACATTTATCTTGATAGAGAGGTGGCATACATTAATCAAGGAGGTGACAATAACTTTTCTAGATGTATGGAGGATACTAAAAGTTCCTATCTTGGGGACCTACCTACAATACTCCATAGAGACTACAGATCCTTATATGTGAGAGTGGTTCAAATGACAATGACAACAGTTTCCAATTCAATGGACCTCACTCTGTTTTAGAGAGATGATAGAGTAGGGCCTCCCATGGTTGTCATTGTTCATAGTGATTCTTATATGGAGGATGGTACTAGACCATGTTGGGCATCGGTTTCTTATTAGCTGGGCATGGGTACTAAGTACCCTATTGTAGGAGGACAATGTAGTATTCTTCTAGGGTCACATGATCTTGGCACACATGTATTATGATCTTCACATGTGTTACTACCACAAATAGAGGACCATGGGACCTAGATTGACTCTACTACTAGTATGGTCATGGGAGCACATCAGTGTGACATGGTAAATTATACATCATGAGATGCAATATCCTAGGGATCCTTATGTATGCTAGTATAGGACCCTAATCTAGTTTACTTCTATAGAGTCATTTGGTTTCTATAGGTGATGCCTCGATGAGATCATCATGTTTGACCTAATGGCCTATCAGGGTTGTAAGCAATGAGGAGTCATACTTCCTACATGTGGAAAAGTTGACTTGGAAGATCAATTTTATCTATAGTGGGTTAAGTCTAACTTCTAGTTTATTAGTCAAACTATGCATGTGGTCATGTGATATATTTTCTCTAGGGTGCAATGACAATTTGGGTAGGTACAAGACATTATGTTAGATAATTTTACCGATCCAATAGTGTCCAGAGAATTTGTTCATCTATGGGGATGGGGTATCACTATCTAATTAGCATAGAGATCCTATAGAGGGATGCAAGGGATTTCTTAGGTCCATGGTCATGACCAAGATGATGTTAGGATGACACTAGCACACTATGATGGGTGGTGTATTGTCTAATCAGATTGACCATATCGGGGCCTTTGCCACCAATAGAGCAACCATAAGGTAGGGGATGGAAGAGGAGATTGAGGATCAGAAGTAGGGGTTGGAGGGATAGATCAGGGTAGACAATGAGTTCACCAAAGGATGACACAAGCACCAATATCACCACTACCAACTCTAGGAGTGTTGGGCCACAATTGCAAAGGCTACAACTATAGGAATATGGGTGATAGGGGCTACAAGAAGGATAGGGGTTGTAGGAGCCACCTCTAGTACCAAAGAGAGATTATGGCACTATCAGAGAAGAGTGAGATAGTCTACAAGATGGGATGGCTAGGCTATAGGGATAGGTGGTAGCCAAGGGGGTTTGGATTGCCAATGTATAGATGGAGTTGGCTTGAGTATAGGCAAAGATAGCTCACCTTCAAGCAAAGATCTAGACAAAGAGGGAAAGAGAAGATAGTGCTCAGGAGGCATTAGGGACATTGTAGGCCTAGGTGAATGTAGGGGAGTTCATATGGAGTTCCATGCAGATGTAAAGGATCTCACTGAGGTAGCCACCCTAAGGGAGGAGGTAGGGGGCCTCTAAGAATAGAGCAAGAGAGAGAGAGAGAGAGAGAGAGAGAGAGAGAGAGAGAGAGAGATCCTTCAGCACTGAGTAGATGAGTACTAGGCTCAGTAAGATTTTTTTGTACAAGGTACATGGGACAAAGCCTAGCTATGATTATGTAGGAGACTCTAACAATAAAACATCATGAGGAATAGGCCCTAAACAAGTTAGGCAACTATAGATAGTCAAAATATCTTGGATTAAAGGGATTGGTAGAGATTAGAACAATTAGTGGGATAATCTTAGCCTCTGTAAGGAGGTGCCACAAGAGGGGTAGGGCCCTCACAGCTAGGTAGTTGACTCTAGAGCTGGCATTTTTGATATAGGGACTATCCTATATTCATATATAGATGCAATGATTTTTTATTTTTGGTGTATGATTATGAATGATGTAGTACATGATGATTTTGTACATAGACACTCATTATTTTTTATATATGGACACTAATGATTATGTGTGTGTCTGTGTGTGTGTGTGTGTATCTCTGTGTGTGTCTATGTGTGTGTAGATGCTTAAAATCATCCCAAACACTATATTAATTAACTTTAATATCTCCCTTGACACTATAATTGATTATTCATTAATTAATTATATTGATCATATTCTTCTACTTATTTAATTAAATTTATTTAATTAGATAGGTTCACTTTCTTAAGGTATTTAAATTTAATTTAAATATATCCCTCTAATGTATTAAATTTATTTAATAAAAAGTGCTCTATTAATCCTCTTTTAAACAAATTCCAATTTATTTAAATCCTTCCACTTTATTAAATTCTTTGATCCTATTTGATTTAATCATAATCCCACATAATACCTAGCCTACCACCCATCACTCTTATCCTTCTAAGTCTAACCACTTGCTAAACTCACTTTATTTATCCTAAATAGCCTCTTAAAACACATTTTAAGCCCTAAGTGGTTGGTCACCCATGTGTGAGAAACTCAAAGCCCCACTTTCATTAACTCACCATAAGGACTCTTACGTCCTTGTTCCCCATTCTTTTCCCCAAGATTTTATCACACATGTGTGAGAAAATCTTGAGCCACTCAAATTAGAAAGGCTCCTTTTGAATTTTGCATTTCTTGTCCTTTAGACCATGTGTCTCCCTTGTGGCACCTATGTGGATGCCACATAGATGCCACCTCCTCAAGGTCTCCCTCAAGCCTATAAATAAAGCCCTTGTCTGAAGCATTTTGCATCTCCTCCATTGCATTGTTATCATGCTAGTTTACTTCTAGAGCTTTTTATAGATTTTATGCTTAAATCTAACCTTTGGTAGTTGTTTTCATTTTATTCTTTTATTTTTTATTCACATTCTAGATTTACATTGTTAGTTTGATTATTTACATCCACTTCCATATCCTCAAATGGTCTCAAGCATGGTTGCTTCCATAGCCATTTCTTGAAAGTGTTCTTTATTCATCTTAGCTTAGTTTCATTTTTCGTTTTTCATCATGGGATTTAATAGTTATGTTTGAGGAGAGCACATCCACATTCTTAAATCTTGAGCACACCAACAAGGTCTCATTTGGGCACCCTTGTTGAGTTGCTTCGAGGTTGCATGGGATCCTTTTATTGGTTGAATTGTTTGTAAAACTCAAGTAGATTAGTTATAATTTAGTTTATTTGAATCTTGATATATATGTACAACTAATGTTTTCTTGTTTACATGTACTCTCAATAGATTAGGTTTTTCACATATACATTTTGGTATGCTCAGTGGGACCCACATCCCTTTCTCACACCTAAAAATTGTTAAAATTCATAACTTTATGGGAAAAACCATGCACTATCATCTCTAATCCAACATAGTATCATCTACACAAACAAAATGACATCTCCACTTCCAAATTTTTGTTTTGCACATTTTTTCATTCGCACATTTTTTGTCTACTACACAATCTTTCATTTGTGCAAAACTATCATTTGCACAAAGCTGTCATCTGCACAAAACTATCATCTATGCAATTTGTCAACTGCATATTTTTTCATCTATGCATTTTATCATCTACACATTTTGTCATCTACACAATCCATCATCTGTACACTTTTTCATCTATGTTCTTTATCATTTGCACATTTTAGCACTTGCAACTTTTTAGCATTTGCAAGTTTTGGCGTTTGTGCATTTTGGTGTCTGCAGTTTTATCATCTATGTGGTTTCACATCTACAATTTTATACTACCATCTGCAATCTACAAAATGTAATTATCAGGTATAACTTGTTTCTTTCTCTCCTATCATTTGTGTTTAATCATCTATGTTATTTTTTCATATGTGACTATATTTTTTCATCTCTGGTATTTGGTAGATTTGTTGGATTTGGAAGGTTGTTGATATTCATCTCGTCATTACTTCATATATAGAGATTAATAATTAGGTTTTTGTTGGTAAATAGATTGTTCTTTTCTTTTACTCTTTGGATGGCCAATACTTATGAATAACAACTGATTACAACAATTGGGAATTTTTTACTAAGTGACTAACTTCCCTCTAAATTCTTAGGTATAGCTCCCTTTTGTATTTGTAATTTGCAATGAATTGTGTTTTTTCTAACTCTAAATAGTGTATGTTCTTATCTCGAAAATAGGAAAGGTGAACCAAGTTAGGCCTAAATAGGAATTAAATTAGGCAAGGATTTCAGTCTTAGGATTAGTAAAATTTGTGGATTCATGCATCTTATAAACCCAAAAAGTTAAACAATTCAGCAATGAATTCTATCTACAACTAAACTGATATCAATAAGATCTTAATTCTAGGAATGGAAAAGACTAATTAAAAAGAAAAGCACTAAAAGGAATCTCTCTTGAACTTCCAATAACAATACTATTATCTTCAGCTCATTGTTTTGAAATAGGGGAATAAAACTCTATTCATTTCTTGACTCAACTCAGACCAAAAAAGAAACATAAAACTAAAACAAAAATGAATGGAACAAAAAATGATTGATACAAAATACTCTCAATTTTTCTCTACAACATCAAGTATTTCACACCAAAAATTAGTTGAGCTTTTATTAATATTGCATTTCAACATATATATATGATTTTGAGATGACTGTTACAAAATGGGATAAATTGGTTCATCTCCTCAGAATTGACAAATGACGAGAATCCAATTGTTAGTTACAATTCTTACATAAAAAATGTGAAAGGGCAGGATAAGTCACTTCACCTTCTTTCCTTTTTCTAACTTTTCTTTGTAGGTTTTAGTGGCAACAATGATTGGGATCAATTCCTCATGTCTATGAACATTGCTGTTAATGTATCTTACAACCACTTGAAATGCTCCCTTGTTATATCTTTAATGACACCCAACCACTCCTACATCTCTTCCATAGCCACATGTATACACCCACTAAGCTTTTGGAGATCTAAAACTCTATTATAAGGAGTGATAGACTTATCCATCAGAATGTCTAGATAACTAGAAAAATTCTTCCTCATCAAAGAAACTCCCACTAGCCCTTTTCCTTGTCCACTATTTTGAGAATTGGTATACAATCTCTTAAATAACACATAATCCTTCTCTTGATCCTCTATTACTTTGATTTCTATTTCCTTCAGCCCATTGTGTGCTACCATGATCATCTCGGCCTTAAATTCTAGACTCTAGAACCATTAAAATAGAGGCTCATCTTCCTTTGGTAGGATTTTAGCTTCTATTGCTTCCTTGATGTTCATCTAAATGATCATATTTAGAAGAGAGATACAATCTTCTCTTTTACTCTCTCAGCTGATAAGGTGGACCTAATGGTGGAGATATTGTCTTTCTCCATCTCTAGCCTTAATACTACATTTCCAAGTTGCTCAATAACTTCAAGTCCTTCAGACTTAAGTTTCTCACTCCAATCTCTACCAATTTCTCCAAAATGTTTATCTTCTTGTAACTAAGGAATGATAGCTTGAATATCTATGGTTGTAGGATCACTAGTGGGAGAAACTCTAGATATGCTTTCTAGTGGAGAAACTAGTTGCCTAATGAAATGATTACATTCATGGATTTCATCTTTCATTCAAAATTTAGCAATTGTGAGGCCTTCTAACTCTTCCTCAATCACCTCATTTATTGAGTTCCATAGGCCCACCTTAGTGTTGTGCTTAACTTCTCCAATGTCTACAGATTGCAAGGTGAAATTGCCAGTAGTCAAATCTTCAATTCTACCCTCCTTGGCGGGTTCCATGATATCCATAGTCAAGTGCCCTATATCAGGATATTGTCCGAGAATTGATAGAGATTTCTATTTCTTGACCTTGCTCAAAGTTGATCTAGAGAAAATAGCTAGAGACAAGGTTTCTTTGTTTGGGACTCCTTCCTCTATCTGCTTCCTCTTTCTATCTATGGTATTTTCAAGGCATGACTCAATACCAATTACCTTAGATGTTGAACCAAGCATATCTACACTAAAAATTTTCCTCTTTACTAGAGTCAATGTCTTGGTGGCTAAGGACAAAAGGATTCTTCAGAGCCTAAGAAATAAGCTTCAAAGTTTTAGGGCCCTTCTCTTTCTCTATTAACTACTTTGTAGCATCATTAGATTCTATGGACTCTCTCTCATTTCTCCCACCATCTCCAAGATCAACCACTTGTACATAGAGGCTACTTGGTTGGAGTAATGGAGCATTTATAGATGGTATAGCACTACCATCATGGGGAGAGCCATTGTGACTACCCTATCCCTCATCTCCTTGGCTTTCTTCCTCTTTTCTTCTATATTTGTTCCAATTACTAGTAGAGAACCATCTTAGCAAGTTTTGGCAAGAGGAATGCTCTTGTCATGAGGTTGGTCAACTCCACCTGATGGTTGTGTAGGCCCTTGATTAATAGACAATGTTGCACCTAATCCACCACTCTAAGAAGAGTAAGTTGCTGCTACTTTTGGGGGAAATTGAGTAGATGTGCCTTAGCTTTGACTTCTCTAAGTTGTGGTCCATTCAACCCATTTTTTGATCCTCTTATAGATTCAAGCCATCATTATATCCAGCTCCTCCCTGATGTCTTCATAAGGCTTTGAGCTTATGAGAGTGCTTTTGAGCTTATTCAAGTAAGTGTTCATATACATATTTTGGCTTTTGTCTTCCACCCCTTTGACATCAATGTTAACTTTGTGTATTTACACCTAATCAACTATTAATCTGGTGAAGGCTTGATCACGACTCTCAAACTCATCCTTGCAATTAGCCTAATAATCTTTAATGGTGGTGATATGTTTTATCACACTTCCTATCTACAAAACATCCCTAGCATACCTATTTGTGTTGAACATGGGCCTCATGACTTCATACATGTCCAACTTATACTTCTTCTGAAATACCTTCAACATGTTATTGGCATCGAAGAGGGTGTTGTACTTGAAAGTCCCCACCTTCATGGTAAATTTGTATCCTCTCTTCTTCAAGCTCCCACTCAATATGTTCACTTGAAGGGCTTCCCACATAACCTCAATCAACATGAGCATGTTATTGGGATACCTTGGTAGCTTCAAGGGGAATCCATTGAAGGTTGCAAGATGCAAATAAGAGAAAGATGAGAATTGAATGAAATAAATCCCAAACTAGTTGATAGTGGCCATGGCTTTGGGATTGAATCTCCTTTGTGGGCATCCTTGTAGCTCCTTGAAAATCCTCATAGTAAATGCATCATTTACTTTCACATACTTTTCATAACTATTCTATACCTATAAGCATGGATAAAACTCATAAGATTTCAGATTGTCAGGAAAACTCTCTACTCTTGGGAGGCCTAGTCATAGTTGCAATGAGGCTAACACATCAATCAGGAAAGAAGACATATAGAATGTATTATTAAATTTGGCTACTTCAAGAGCATTGGACAAAATTTCACTTACCTCTTGAGCCTAATCAATGTATTAAGTATCAAAAAAAATGACTTGTACTAAAAAGAAATACTACTCAACAAAATTCAAAGCTTCTACCTCACCTTTCAACCTATGTAGGAGAACCAAAATATCAATAATCTCTAGTTTGAGGTTGATCCCAAAAAAGGTTTTAGGAACTTTACTCTAGAACCATGTATACATGATTTCTTTCCTCTAGATAATCTTTTTTGTGGAGAACTTAGAAACAACTCCCCCAAAGGTCAAGTCTAAGAATTCTTCCCGCTCTAGCTTGTGAAGGCAATATACTACAATTTACCTATCAATTGAAATTAATATTGTATCATCAAAAAACACAATCTTCCTTGTCTCTAGGATGTAATGATGTATGCACTCATAAATTAGCTCTAGGGCTTGAACTACAACTAGAAAACTAGTTGCTTCGACTAATCCTCATCCTCAAAATTTCTTGGTGATGGGTTGAATCTATTTAGACTTTACTCTCTATTGAAAATCCTCCATGTCATAGAAGCAAAGAGAAGTTTCTATGAAATTTTGTAATTTGAATTTGATTCTTGTCAATCCATTGAAACCCGCAAACATGGTTTCCATGATTTTGAGAACAAGATTTGAATTGAAGAGATGAAAAAAATAATGAATTCAAAAATCACTAGTTTTTCAAAAATTTATGCACATTAATAGAATAAAAGTTCAAAGAAAAAGTGGTAGCTCATTCAACTCTTTATGTTTCTATATATGAGAGCCTTGATTCATCATTGTTCTTTAAAATTCATGCCACATAGATCGAAATATCCACTGAATAGTAAATGTGAAAGCTCAATAGACCTTTGAGGGGTATTTTCAATGTTTCATTGAACTCAATGGTAACTTTTTATAAGTGCATTTCTTATTTTCTATTTTTCTTAATATTCAAAAAATTACCATTAGGGTACCCCATGGGAGAATGTCTACCAATTGAGATCCTAAATATTATTTCTTTTCTATAATGGTTCAATTACTTTAGTATCATTCTAAGATGTTATAAATATGACTTGTGAATCCAACCTAATCATTAACTTTATTTTCCTTTGAAATTTGGGAATTTGTCCTCATGGGTTGAAAACCCACTGAGGAGAAGACAATTTCCATTTCTCTACTAATGTTTCCTTTTTCAGTCAAATTTTGGATAATAACCCTTCTTGAAGTCAAAAATATCTAATGAGGTGCGAAGATCTTTCTGATGACCAATTACCATCTCTTTTTATTCCAAACTACCTTTTTAGAAAACTAATTTCATGGTTGAAAACCTGTCGAGGAGAAGTTAGATTTGACTTTTCCACTGAGAATGATTATTTGAGCCACACAAAATCTAAACCATATTTGGGAGTCATAATCTTAAATTAAAATATTGATTGTTTATAGGATGCCTTGTCACTTGCATGTTTTTGATATGCATGCATCATTTAGTGCCATTCACAAGAAATCGTCCTCATGGGTAGGAAACCTGCTAAGGAGAAGATGATTTCCAAATTTTTGCCAGTGTCAGTTTTTCAAATAGTGATATGCCATATAAATGGATATAGAATGTAGTTGATCTTTGAATGAGTAAAATGAATCTCTATAGATTAGGCACTAACCTACTCATAACATCACTCGGCAAAATGAAAACCCACCTGAATATGAAAGAGAAGAGGGGGGAAAGGGAAAATCTAATAGAGATTCACCTAATCTAAAGGGACTTAGACATAGACTCAAATGAAACTAAGACTAAGTTCTTTTACTTATACACAAGAACTCACTTTTGCTAATTAGTTAGAAAACAAAAAGTGGGGCAACAATTTTGTTACAAGAAGAAGACTTTGGAAGATGTTAGAATTAGATATTGGAATGAACTTGTATGATTTAGCCACTTGTTTGAATGAATCTACTTAAATTGGATAAAATCAAACCCACTCTTGAATGAATAAAGCTAAAAAAATTCAAATCCAATCTTGAATGCTTAGTAAATTGAACAAAATCTTTCAGTAAATGAATGTTGCTAAAACACAATCTTGAATGCCTAAAAGGAATTAAAATCTTTCATTGAATGAATGTTTTTCAAACATGGTCTTGAGTGCGTAATAAATCATCTACATGCTTCATTGGAATGAATGTTAACACACACTCTTCAATACCTAAAAGATCAAAGAACCATTGAAATGAAACACTCAAACTTAGTGCTTAAAATGAATATATTCATTCTTGAGTGGCATAAAGGAACTTTCTCTATCCCTATCACATTCCTTATGTTGACACTGACCAATTTATTTTTGTTGACAAACTCTTTATTTATTATGTTGACAACATTGTAACTTGGAAAGAACTTTGCATATATAAACTTGGGTGTTTTCGAGAGTAGCTTACAAAATCTACAGATCCATTGGGAAGGAATCAAGTGTCTTTTGAACCCAAGACCACTTACATATTCACTCCTCTCATGCCTTCAGGTGATCTTGAGTGCATAAGAAATAAGTGGTCTTATTTTTCTTCTTTTAGGAAGCCTAATTGAGGATTTCATCACCTCAAGGGATGACCTCAACTCCCATGTTCAAGAAAAGTATAAATAGTGGGAGGTGAATCCAAAGACACCTCTCTAGGAAGTAGAATCTTGTCATGCTTAGCTAAGCCCCAAATAAATTTATACCTTTGGGAGGTGAAGGTGGAGATTTGGGTCACTATCTCCACCTAGTTGTGTGGCATTGTTCTCTTTCATCTATGGATTTAAGCCTCACATACCTTGCATATATCAAGGACACCCCTAGTTAGCATGTATATCCTAGTTAAAGCCTTATTGGATTGTTGGTATGTTTGATGTGCTTGAGTGTTTGCAACCTTCCCCATTTGAAACCAAAAGGGGACACACCATCCAAACTTTCATTGTATATATATATATATATATATATATATATATATATATATATATATATATATATATATATATATATATATATATATATATATATATATAATTTTCTTTGCATTTTATATTTCAAAAAAATTGATAAAAAAACATTATAGAACTTCAAAATCCAAAATCATAAAAATTCAAAAAATCAAAATAAAACATTTCAAAAATAACAAAAAAAAATCTTGTTTTACACATCATTTCCAAATCAATTCTTTTATCCATTCATTTCAACATCATCATGCATATCTTGTCTTAATCACCTTCTTAATCATTCAAATCAATCCTCAAAATCTTAATCATTCAATAAAATTCCTAATCTTCATTCTTGTCATGTTTCATTATCCACATCAAGATCTAATTTCCTTATCCAATCTTATAATTCATCATAATCCAATATTTTAGATCATCATCAATCTAATCCAATCCCTTGTCAAATTAATATCTTTCTAATCAATTCCTAATTGAACCCATTTACATCAATATTCATAAATATATCTTTTAGCTTTCATCTATTCTCTTCTAATTCAAGTTTTCATAAAATCTTCTACTTTGAACTAAGGAGCACCATCATAATCCTTGTACTTTAATCATAGTTATCTTGAATGACCTAAATCTGATCATATTCAAGATTGAATCAAATAAAAATCATCAATCCTCTTTCTCCTTCATCAAGATTCAATCCAATCTTTAAGTAGAAATATCTTTCCAAAGTGTGATATTAGACCTTCATCCCTAAGAATACTTGTTATAGTTGTAGTCTCTCACTTGGGATCATTTTTCCATCACCAATTATTGAGTCATCTATTTTGTATCCTATTCTAACTTGGGATCATTTTTTCATCTCCAAGTGGAAGAAGATATCATCATCCAAATCCAAGATCCAATTGTTTGAAATATCATAAGGTCTTTATCTATATCAAGGTTATCTCAAACCTTCATCCAATATAAAATAAAATAAAATAAAATTCCAAAATTTCTCCTAGTCCTAAGGTCATAATTCATCCATCATCAAATCTTTCACCACTCCTCATCTAAGTTCATGGATAGAAATTGGCTTAACCAAATGGTTGAAGATCTTCAAATGTGCTATAGAGTTATACCTCCCATTCAACCCACATACCAAATCAATCCTCAAAATTGCATGCCCAATCCTAATCCATCTCGCATTTATTATTTTTCCTCCACCTTTGACATGGAAAATCCACCTCATTTTCATTCTTCCACATATGATTCCAATCATAGCTCACATAATTACTCAAACATAAAATCCATTGCCAAAGAAATTAAAGAAATTAAGGATTATTTCCTTAGCCTACAAAATGGGGGTCAAAAGAAAAAATTTACCTTCCAAAACATATGTCCTCTTCCCCCACATTTCCAAATCCATAATCCTCATGTCCCAACCAACCCAAATCCTTCATGTAATTTCCCATGCTTTGAGTTTAATTTTCAAAACCATCATCCCAATCCCCTACCTAGCTCTCAATTTCCACACAATCCTAATCCTCCAAAATAAAAAACATTGCCACCTTGTAATAAGTATTTATTTGTCCCAAAATAATTGGTAGAAATCTTGTTTAAATACAAAACCAAAAATAAAGTGATCCAATAACCCAAAGTCATGCACCCAATGTCATGCCAAGAACTTCTTCCAAAGCATGCCATTATAGATTCCTCCTCTCCTTTAGACCCATGTAATTCCCCATCTCATAATTCCCTTATCCCTCAAAATCCATTTATCCCTCTTAGTCCATCTCATGATCCCCTTCCTAATCAAGATCAAGACATTACCTCTATTTCACCCATTATTGATTCCATTCCAACTCAAGAGTTAGCATCCATAGATCCTCCACTTCATGAAGATGTTCCTTCCACTTCATCCACTAATACTCCTCTGTTTCAAGATAAAATCACTCCATATCATGTTTCCATTCCTTCCACTCCATTATATTATTCTATTCCATTCCATGATCCAACTATTCCACCACATAATCCTCTTATAAGTCAAGATCAAAGTACCCCTATATTTTAATTTCATGATCCCAATCTAGCTCAAGATCCTATTATCCCTCATAATCCCCCTCATGATCCTAATCATCCACATGATCCTATCATACCTATCCAATCCACTCATGAACCCCCTATACATGGACTCGCATCTTGTATTAAAAATGATAAGTATGCCATTGAAGAAATAATTTCTCAAGATGTTGGTACACCTTCCACTCCTTCTGAATCCAAGATTCTTCCATCCAAACCTAATTGTTCCCATCATCCTTATTCCAAGTTCATTTTGGGACCTTATATCCATAATCCACTTCCTTCCTCATTTCCATCCATTTTGGGTCCTTATGTTCCAAAGCCAAACCCTTCATCCCTTCCATCCATTTTGGGTCCTTACATACATCCATCCACCATATCCAATTCTTCTACTTCATCCCCTCATGCTCATAATAAATATCAACAAAGGAAGACATCCTTGAATTCCTTCCAATGCTCATTGTCCACAATTTCATCCATTTTCTCTCCATACCATTTATCTTCATGCACCCACACCATGGCCCATGGAAGAAAATTGGATGTCAAAGATAAAGTGAATCAAGCCAAAAATTCACAAAACTGCAAGGATCAACATGTCCCTTCTAAAAGATATGTTCAAGAAAAGAAAAACATGATCCAAACCAAAGGAAAAATCAAAAGGCCACAAAGGCTCAAAGTGAAACATTGAAAAATTATGTGGATTTCAAAGCTACTTATTGAAGCAATGAGTCTCAAAGAAAAATTCGAAAAATGACATCCAATTTTGCTATTCCAAATGCCTCTGTCATCCATAAATCCTTCAAGCTTCCATCTCCCAACTCTATTTTGAGTCCTTATGTCCTAAAATCCACCATCCTAAATCTATCATCTCCTTCATCCATTTTGGGTCTCTATATTCCAAAATTCCTCCTTTCCATCACCCTTCAAGGTGTATGCCAATGATGATCTTTCCACCTCCTTCATCCACTCATTCACAAATCTTCCAATCTAGAATCCATCAACGATGTCTTCCTCCCAACCACTCTAGCCACTTAAACCAATTTTTTTCATAAGTCCTTGACCTCCATTTACCAACCCATTTCATCTTTTTTTTCACTATCCTACCAACATCCATGAGAAAATAGTGAAAATTCCTTGAAGATAATAAAGAAAGAGAAATAACTATCAAGGGATGCCATCCATCTATCTAGATGCTTGATTCCTCCCTTTTTTCCTATCATGTATCCAATATCTTCCAATTCCACGAATCCTTCCACTTGTACTCTACATTGGAGGCAATCTTGATCCATATTGCATTGTTTTATATATCTTTCATATTTCCATCTATTGTTCATCATCCATTTTCCAAATTTGATCTTGACTATCATTTTCCTTTCATCCATCCATATGCACCTTCCATATCCCTTTCTCATTATCCACACATTATCCTACATACTCCTACCATCCTTTCACATATTTGATCTTTACATCTTATACATATCTTGCATCCCATAGTCTTGTCATGTTCATTATGTTCATCCTCCGTCCATAATCCTACATAATCCCATCATCCTTTCATATGTCCTTGATCTTGATTATCCTGCTCATTTCATTTGTTTCATATTCATACCATCCCTCTTATGCCATGTATTCATATCTCTTCCACTTTCATACCTTTTCTTGTGATCAAAACTAGAGGAACCAAAAATAAACAAAAAAGTCATAATATCCATGTATACTTTGGAAACAATTCATTAGCCTTCATTTCCTCCATGCATATCCTATATACACCATATATGGATTTCCATGCATTGTTTCCCACCATATTTCCTTCCATTTTCCTATCCTTGGTATGGGGAATTTTAACTCCTTTGAAACATGGTTCTTGGTTCCCCATTGTTTGATACCATATCCTTTGGTCCTCCATATTATTTCACCTTTCATTTCATCCATATATCATCCCATCCATAAAATTCTCCCCACCCTTCCCATCCATTTACTATTCCTTGGTTCTCCATTGTCATTGGTTCTAATATATTCCACCTTCCATCATTTTTTACTTCTTCTAATTCATGCAATCAATTCATTTATCCTCTAACCTAATCACATTCCATTCTTCCAATCATTTCATACAAATCAATTTCCATCATATCTAACTATCTTTTTCTTCTAACCTAAGCTTCTCACAATCATTCTTCCAATCCAATTAAGTTCCTCCTTTCATCCATCATCTTGTCCAAATTCTTCTATTCATCATCTAATCTCATGACGATGAGCTTCACCCCATCAAATTGATCTTATCAAAATAGTAATTGCAAAAAAAACTTACACAAAATTACATCGAGACTAAATGATTTAAGAACTTTATTCCTTTCACTATAATTGCCAGTGAACAATCAGAAACATTTCAACAAAATTCAATCAAATGATCAATATTTTCCCTTTCCGATAATTTCTTCCTCAGGTGGCATATCAAATTTCCACATCATAATAAAGTTCATGGCAAGAACTGTGGACTAAATGACTACTTATTCAAGAGGTTTTTTTGTTGATTTCATTTTTGTGTGTCAATGGTTGCCTCCTCAAGTTTTCCTTGATCATCAATATCTTGGTGATGATTGAATGACTTATATTGACTACACATTTCATTTTTAGTATGATCTATTTTATGGATTCTTTGTTACATCTATGTCAGTTTCTGAGCTATGGTTATGCATTGCTCACCAGGAGAAATGGATTAGCATACTTTCCACCAAGATCCCTAAAAAATACTTTAGGTGTACCCAAACCTCTCCAATGTGTATATTTCATTTGTTCCATCATAGCAATGAAATCTACATTATTTTTGAGAATCTATTCCATACAAAGGAACCTTATCAACTATGCGACTATAGCATCTAATGCATAACTCCTTTTGCAAAATTAAACTAGGGTGTGCTCTCCCATATGAACACAACTGAATCCCTCAGTATCATGTAGTTAGGATGTATTTAGATTCATTATCCATGTGTTTTGGGCCAAGTGATCATTATCTCATTTATTCCTATCTATCCCACAAGTCATGCAAAATTCTAATTTATGTATTTCTATCCTTTTTCATCCCGTGCTCTTTTATAAGAAAATTGGGCAAAATTGGTCCATTTCACCCTATTTTTTCAAGGGGGAACCCTCCTCCCTTGTTGTCACTATGAAATGACTCCTAAGACTGCTCTCCTCTTTGGGGCAACCTATATTTTCCTTTCTTTGATGCAATGTCATTATGATACTACATCAAAGAGTGGCAAAGTGTAGATGCTTAAAATAGTCCCAAACACTATATTAATTAATTTTAATATCTCCCTTGACACTATAATTGGTTATTAATTAATTAATTATATTGATCATATTCTTCTACTTATTTAATTAAATAGGTTCACTTTCCTAAGGTATTTAAATTTATTTTAAATACATCCCTCTAATATATTAAATTTATTTAATACAAAGTGCTCTATAAATCCTCTTTTAAATAAATTCCAATTTATTTAAATCCTTCCACTTTATTAAATTCTCAAATATTGTGATTAAAATAAATCCTATTTGATTTAATCCTATTCCCACCTAAAACCTAGCCTACCACCCATCACTCTCATCCTTCTAAATCTACCCACTTGCTAAACTCACTTTATTTATCCTAAATACCCTCTTAAAACATCATTTAACCCCTAAGTGGTTTCTCACACATGTGTGAGAAACTCAAAGCCCCCCTTTTCATTAACTCTCCAAAAAGACTCTTACATCCTTGTCCCCCACTCCTTTCCCCAAGGTTTTCTCACACATGTTTGAGAAAATCTTGAGCCACTCAAATCATAAAGGATCCTTTTGACTTTTGCATGGCTTGTCCTTTAGCCCATGTGTCTCCCTTGTGGCACCTATGTGGATACCACATAGATGCTACCTCCTCAAGGTCTCCCTCAAGCCTATAAATAGAGCCCTTGTCTCAAGCATTTTTCATCTCCTCCATTGCATTGTTATCATGCTAGTTTAGTTCTAGAGCTTTTTAGAGATTTTATACTTAGAGATAAACTTTGGTAGTTGTTTGTATTTTAGTCTTAGATTTTGCATTCTCATTATAGATTTGCATTATTAGTTTTATTATTTGCATCCACTTCCATATCCTCAAATGCTCTCAAGGATGATTTCTTCCATAGCCATTGCTTGAAAATGTTCTTTATTCATCTTAGCTTAGTTTCATTTATCATTTATCATCTTGGGATTTAATAGTTTTTTTTGAGGAGAGCACATCCAAATTCCTCAATATTGAGCACACCAATAAGGTCTCATTTGTGTGCCCTTGTTGAGCTGCTTCAAGGTTGCATGGGATCCTTTCATTGGCTGCATTTTTTTTTAAACTCAAGTAGATTAGTTTTATTTTATTTTATTTGAATCTTGATATATATATACAACTAACATTTTATTTTTTATGCATGCTACCAATAGATTAGATTTTCTATGTATACAATATATACATGACATAATTTGATTAGATTATATGCAAACTTTATTCATTGTATGTATGTATCTATACATGACATGATTCGATTGGATTAAATGTAAACTTTATTTGTTGTTTTCTTATGTTGATGCATGTGATGCAACCTATGATGTTTTATGAGGTTATTGAAGTTTTTTATGCAAGATGTATGTGATATTGATGCGATGATTATGATGTATATAGATGATTACTGACATGAGTATGATGTAGGAACTATGTGTAAGAAAAGAATGCCGATGTGATTTATAGTTATGATGTATGGATAGATGATGTAACTTATATAATATATATAGATGGATATATAAAATGATGTATGTATTGATATAGATGAGATGTGGATGTAAATGTAATGATATACAAAAATAGGTGATATGTAAAGTGAACATGTAATGAAATGTGGAATGTACAAAATGTAATGACCCTAAAATGTCAGCAACATGTATTAAAATGAAAACTTAACTAATGACCATGGAAATGAAAACTAAATGTAATGAAATAAATGATGGCAATGCTTATAATGGAACATAATATGAAATGTATCAAATTGTAGCCCATAAGAACCAACTAGTCATCTAGGAGGGGTGGGGAAAAAAATACCCTTGTCTCAAGTAGGGCGTCATGAACCCTAAACTAAATGAAACCTAACTATTAGATATCTTGGGATTCAGTTGTGTTCATATGAGAGAACTCACCCTAGTTTTCTATGGAAAAGGAGTTATACATTAGATTCTATAGTAGCATCAATGTCAAGGTTTCTTTGTGTGGACTAGACTCTCAATCATAATAGAGACTTTAGGAATATAGACTCAAAATTTGTAGTCATGATGGAATAAATGGCATGTATGCAGTAGAGAGGTATGGGCACACTCAAAGTATTTTTGAGGGATCTTGGTGGAAAGTATGCTAAACCATTGCCCCTAGTAAGAAATGCATAATTGTAACTCAAAAAAATGGCATAGATGTACTAAAGAATCAAGAAAATAGATGATACTGCAAACAAAATGTGTAATAAATTGAATCCATTCAAGCATCACCAAGATATTGAGGATTTACGTAATCTTGAGTAGGCAACTACTGATACACAAAAAATGAAATCAACAAAAAATACTGACCTCCTAACTAACTAGTCTTCCAATCCATAGTTCTTTCCATGAGCTTTATTGTGATGGTGAATTGTAAAGCCATTGTAGGAAGGATGCATCTTGTAAAGTGTTCATTTTTCTAGGTTTTCTACATGTGTTCATAATGTGAATGTTCATTGGCAAAAGCTAGGAAAAGCAGAAACTCTCAAGTCATCAAATCTGAATGTTAAAGTTGCAATCTAATATGCCCCAAAACTATATTTAGCACTAATGATAAATGGGTCAACCCAATTGGGATCAAATTTTCATTTCTTCTCATTTTTCTAGAGATACTTAATGTTATGTTGTAGCATAAGGTCACCTGCCTCAAATTCCTAAGGCTTGACCTTCTTGTGAAACTAAAGCTGGAGGAAATTTTGATACATGAAAAGATGGTTTAGAGCATTAAGGTGTTCTCATAAAAGAGATGCAGCTCTTGTAAGTGTGAAACTCATTATTCTTCTTTGGACATTAATTTCTTTTAAGAGTTGAGGGAATGGAGCTCAATTTTAATGGGTAAGACTACCTATGAACCATAAACTAGGGAAAATAGAGTAGTGCTAATTGTATTATGGATGGAGGCATAGTCGGCCCATAGGGTGGAAGTGATCTAGAGATGGAAATCACATCTAGTGGCATCAATTATCTTTTTAAGGATTTTCATAATGGTTTTATAGATGGCTTTAGCTTGGCTATTGCCCTAGGGGAAGTATTTTATAGAAAAATGTTGGGTAAATCTAAATTTCCTACATAGTGTGGCAATTTTTTGATTTTTTAAAGGAGTGCCATTATCTCTGATAATATCTTAAGGAATTTCAAAGAAAAACATAACATAGTTCAAGATGAACTTCAAAATCTATTTTCCATTGATGGCACAGAACAATAGATGATTTTTGACCCTTTTTATGAACATTTGTCTACATCTTGTTTAAACTTATCATCTTTTAAGCCTAGTATTTTCAACCTTTTAATGTATAAAGTGTTAACTTGCAGCCTGAAAATGATAGTTGATATTATGTTTTAAAAGGGTTCATTTTGTTAAGTCTTTCTTCATGTATGCTTAACATGGGTAGGTTTTCCTATAGTCAAAAAGATTGCGGAACCGTTAGTTCAATAATTGATGCTTTTCTTATAAATAGATGTTGTCAAAAGTTTTGTATGTATCATTGATGTCTACAAGAATCTAAGCTGGGTGAGAATCAATCGAATGACCATGAAAGACTCGCATTGAGGAAGTTCTAGTGTTAATGAGACTCAGCGCCAAAAACCAGAAGGGACCTATTTTCATGGATAATAAGCAGGACCTAGTAAAGAAAATGAGTGGGAAAGTAAGCATTGAAATGGTTAGTTAAACATGCATGGAGCTGTTATGGATACTTGGATTCTTGGAGGATGGTTTAAGTCAGAAAGAGGAGCAAATCTAGCATCTGTTGTGCTCTATATTTATGAGAATTCAAGGGAATAGTTAATGCTTTTGCATGTTGTAATGGACTATCCTTCATGAGGAAGTTGTAAATTTAGGAGTTTTTTATTCCTTCTCTTTAAATAAGACCCTATCTATATTCAAAAGGTCAAGAGAGAAGATAGGAGAATAATAGAAGGATAGATTGCTAGTTATCTAGTTTTTTTTTCAAATCTATGTACCACTGCATGTTTGAATGAATATATGATTTTTCTGATTTCTTAAACTTTTATCTGAGCTTATCTTTTCTTCATCCTTCTATGTGGGCCCACATGAAAGGTGGAGTTTATTTTAGTCATTAGGAGTTATTTAGTTTCAAAAGCTATTTAGCTTCCTAAGTTAAGTGTAAAATTGTTGTTCCTGCAGCCACTGAAAACAAAACCAATTATTGTTCTTGTAGCAATAGGTGCATAGGTGAATGATTAAGTAGTTAGGATCTCTTTCTAAGAATTTGGTAATTGTCTTTTCTATTGGTAAAATAGATTTCCTCAGTAGTATTTGCATTCAAAGTAGTAGTGGCTTTTAGTGGAAATTAGAGCATATACTTTGCAAACATCATCTCAAGTTCACTCTCTCGAATTGACATTTAATGGAGATTAGCATAGTACTTTGGTAGTGAAGGATTTCTAATCTTGTAGCTAAAAAGGTATTATATTGACCAGACACCCATGATGTAGGTTAATGCAATAACCTTGACCCACTTTATGAAATACTCCATGACACCAATAATGTACATAAGGCCATTTGCTAAATTAGGATGTATTACACCAACAAGATTGAAACCCCAGCAAGAGAAGGGCCATGGTGTGATGGTGAGCCAAAATTCTTAGGCATGGGAATATATCAAATAACCATGATGCTAACAAGGAACATAGAATTTCACAAAGTGATGTGTGTCAACCTCCATGGTAGACCAATAATAACCCATTCTAAGAAGCTTCTTTTCTAATGAAAGACCATTGGAATGGAGCCTACAAATTCCTTGGTGTACCTATTCCAATGTCATTCGGGCTTCATCTAAACTGAGACATCAAAGGAGGGTTCCATTGAGGTATTTTTGAAACAATGTGTCACCTAAGATAGTATATTAAGAAGTGCAAAAAATGAAGGTTTTTCTTTGGTTTGTGGACAGGGCTATGGGGATTATTTTGTGATGAAGGTCAAAAAAAATGTTAGAGTATCATGGAGATTTGGGGCCAACAATTTCACATGCCAACTCTGATTTAGATTTCTCATAGGTAGGAAGAAAGAGATTCTCAATAAGAAATTATGGGAATCATGGAGGCTATGGTAGAAATGGTATATGTTTCTTTTCTTTTTGTTCATGGTATCTATTGAAAAACTATCTTAGTACAATGTTGCTTGAGGTCCTCTACAATGTGGTGGTAGCGAAACAACTTTTCATCCTTTGTCTAATATTCTTCTGTAACTTGTCTAATAACTAACTAGCAGTCACCAAAGACAACAAGGCTCTTGATATTTTAGTGATTAGCTTGGTGAAGGCCAGTAACCAGTCGTTTATATTTAGCTATGTTGTTTGTTTAAGGAAATGAGATTTTGTAATACTTTGGAATGAGGCCTCCTTGCGATGTGAGAAACAAGATTCCTACCCATGTTCCTTTTTGCAAGAAAGAGCTATTGAAATGGAGCTTCCATAGCATACTAGGGGTGATAGTCATGATTGTGTAATCTAGAAAATTAGCTATGATAGGATGGTCTCCTTGTAGAGGGGTATTTTCAAGTTGGTAAAAAATGGCTTGGCCTTTTATAGCCTTGTGGTTTATATAGACAATGTCAAATTCAGTAAGAATCAAGACCCATTTTGCAATGTAGCCAGTGAATGTTTCTTTGAATAACATATATTTAAGAGAATCCACCTTAGCTATGATCTATGAAGTCCGATTAAGCATATAATGGCATATGTTTCATGTGTAGAAGACCACAACTAAGAAATCTCACTCAATAAATGTGTAATTCAACTCATAGCCAAATAGTGTGCAACTAAGATAGTAAATAGGCTGTTCAATTCTAATATCAACTAACTATGCTTAGAAGGCACCCAGTGTAACTATAGTAGCAAATATGTAAAGAATTAATTGTTGGCCTACGACTGGAGAAACTAGGACTAGTGGATTGGCTAGGTATGTCTTGACTTGTTCAAATGCTTTTTGACATAGGAAATCACATATGAACTTGGTCTCTTTTCTAAGCAAGTGTTGGAGTGGATGAACTTTATCTGCTAATTGGGACACAAATTGCCCAATAGATTATAACCAACCTATTGATCTCATTTTGGTTTGACAATATAGTGACAAAATACTTAAGTCAATACTTAACAGAACTTAGTGCATTTTGAGTAAGTAGTGTATGTTGAGTATCAGTTGCCAGATAATACATACTAAGCAATATGATAGTTAGTGTCAAGCACTAGTATGTATCAAGTAGTCTATGTGTGTCAAGTAACTCAAGTGTCAAACCAACAGAAGGAGTTGAGAAAGTTAGTATGTGCCAAGTGATATAGGTGTTGAGAAGATAGTGTATGCCAAGTTGTTCAAAAGCTGAGTTACAACATTATGAGCATAGTGATGGTTGAGCATCAGAGTCTTTGGATGTCAAGTGAATAGTTTATGATATAGTTATTTGTAATGGCATAAACTACTATGTAAACAATTTTTAGTCCAATATATGCATATTTTATGATTCCAAAAGATAAGGATCGAGTCATATTGAGAATCCCTATGTAGCACATGCAACCAATTAGATTAAGAGATGTTTTAAGCAAAAATATGGATCAACCTTAGCTGTTGACTCCTATCTAACCCCAGTTCACCTATGCTTACTTAAGGAGGAAAACCCTAAAGAGTTTCTATGAGTGAATGCATGTAGAGGATGTGAGAAGGACAAATGCTAAGTGCAAAGAGAATATTCAAGGTGACTATGGAGGTTATGAAAGTGTTATGAGTTGCAAAATTAGTTAGAGAGAATAGAGTAGAATAGAGGAAAGAAATAGGAGATATATCTAATTAGAAGGATCAAGGATTTATTAGTAAAAAGAAGATATGACATCTAGCAATAATGTGCTAACTGAAGGATCATGGTGTTGAATCATTTTAATAGGTGATATAGAGTAAATGTCCCAACATAGTAGCCTTAACATGTTTTGTAGTCTTAATAGGCTCTTATAAATCTCTTAGCTAAGTGCTTACTTAATTGTGAGTTTAAATCCTCTAACAAGGTGAGACCTAATACTCTTTGGATCCTTTGACAGGGTAGATCACTCACAGGGTAGATAATTATAATCATACTTATTATAACCATAATTAGCTATACTTTACAACTACAATAGTGAAGATTTGTGGGTGTCATCCCCACCCTAGTTTTACCTTCTCCTTGGAGGGTTTCTAGGTAACCAAATTTATTGTGTTATGTGTTAAATTTTTTTTATGTTATGGATGCTATGTGTAGTTAGCTATTTAAATTTATATGCTAAATGATGAGAGAGGTGGGTGAACCCACAATAATGGGTTCCACTTTTGTGGGATGAAGGAAATCAAAAAATGGCAAAATCCACATATCAGATTTACCATATGTTCACATGAACATTCAAGTTATCTTCGTGCGAACATAATAATAATATATGTTCGGGCAAACACATTTGATATATATGGGGCAAGTTCACGCAAACATACCCCACTAATATGTACACCACTTTCTCCATTTTGCTATTTGTTTGCATGGTCAACTTAGCCCCACATGTTCGTGTAAACATATGTTCACGCAAACACTTTTAATATGTTCGCACGAACATAGTGTTCACGTGCACATGTGATTTTAGAAAATTTTGACCCTCTTTTCTAAAAAAAAAATGGCTCTTTTGATGCCAAAAATTAAAAATCAATGATCTCCTATTGTAAAATAAAAAATACCATTTTTTGCTACTCAGAGCAAGCTTTCCAACGACTATAATTGTAATACATATTATATTTATTAAGAATTTCAAATATGAGTTTAACTCATTATAGGTTCATTACCGATTGAACATCAACTAACTTTGAGACTTCAGGAAAATTAGTAAATTAGGTCAAAAAAAATTTGAAAAATACCTAGGAAAAGGGTAATTGAGATAACTTTCTATTCAAAAAAAAAAAGATTAGATTTATGATAAATTGAGTTCAAGTTATCTCTGTCAAAAGGAACATATGTCTGAATTACAATTCATGTCACTTCAAAACTTCATAAACTATACAATATTCAACCAAATTGAATCAAACCAAATGCATCCTCTAGATATTGATGTTACAAATCCAACACCAAAAGAATTACCTCATTATCTTTTCTAGAAAAAAAGTTGTCTCAAATGGACTGTCACTCTTTAAAAATATTGAATTTTAATATGTACCACTTTTTGGAGGAGAAGAAAAAATTAACTTAAATATTTTTAAAAATAAAAATAAAAAATATGGTTAGAAAGTAGGATTAGAGTACTAGAAATCACTAGTTTACATCATCTTGAAATTATTCATAGTTTTAGAGATATAGTCACTTGAATCTAAGGTTAGTTTCAAAAATATTGATTTCAGTGTAAAAATTGGTCAAAAAGTGGAACCCATTATTGTGGGATCATCATGTGTGTGGTGAATGTTTTATTGTTAAAGTTTTGAAGTAGAGATTCACACCACCCCCCCTCCCCCTCAAAATTTACTTTCCCATTATTATTTCCAACAATTGGTATCAGAGCCAGGTTCTCTTGAAGGAAAGTTTGGCAGCTTTGGAGGTAAGATCTTGAAGATGGAAGTCTACAAATTGGGAAACACTAATGAGAACCAGAAGATTGAAATAAAGCTTGCCCTACATCAACTCAAGGAAGAAAGAGATGAATTTTAGAACTCATTGAAGAAAAGTAAAGAAATATCTATACAACAAGATGATACTCAATACAAAGAAATTGATACAACTAGACTATTTGAAGATGCAAACTCGGGAGAGTTTGATGAAGCCATTGTAGATCTGATTGAAAAGAGTGGTGCCCTAATTGAAGAAGTTAGAAATTTTAAAAGGGAATAAGAAGCATAGTCAATTATGTTACGTGAGACAACTAAAAAGAAATGAAAGTTGAGGAAGAAAAATTTATGATTAAGGAAGACAAGAGAATACTGGCTAACAAACAAGAAGAGAAGACAATGTACAAAATCTTACCAACATACAATTGGATACAATGAATCAATTGATGCTTCCAAATCAATAAATGAATAGGAAAGATATTGAGATTACAAATTTGGAGACATAGAATGCCCTACTGTAGAATAAATTGAAAGTAGAAAGAGAGAATCTTAATAATCCAAGTGAAGCCATAAAGTATTTTGAGAAATTGATGGAATCACCAAGACCTATCAATGATACTACTATATTAGGATACAACACTACTAAAGAAGGAGAATCATATAGAAGTGGTGAACAAAGGAGAAACAAAGGTAAGAAAAATAAACCCACTTGTCATAATTGTGGAAAATTAGATCATATAGCTAATTTTTGCAAGAGCAAAACTATCAATCAAAGCCCTAAGTAGAAATATAGAGGAAACTACTACAAGTGCAACAAGCAAGGACATCAAGCCCATGAATGTAGGACCAAGACCATGAACACTCAAAGATTTTAAGGATATTGTTACAATTGTCAAAAGTATGGACAGAAGGCATATGAATGTAGATCCAAGCCTAAATGGTCATCAAACAAGAAATCCAAGATAAACCATAATGGAAACTCATATAATTGGGATTACAATAAAAGATAGAGTTGTTACTATTGTTATGAATATGGAAATGTTCCTAAGAATCTCATTAGAACACATTTCAGAGGTAACTACAATAGATGGTTGAGTGAGACTACATCTTTAGTAGTTTGAAGACTGATCATGTAAGTAGAAATTGTCCAACTAGGTCACAAGCACTGAGTAGTAAATTCAACAAGGGTAAAGAAGAGGTTGATGTTGAAAAGTTTAAGGTATAGATGAAAAATACATGGAAAAGGAAGGAAGATTATGGTACATCAAGTGTAGATGAGGTCACTTCATCTAATGGATCAAGTGATCACATCACCCCCAATTAAAAAATCAAAAGGTATGTATGGGACTAATATTTCAAAAGTTACATTATACATTAGTTACAAGAATCTATGATTTGAAAGATTATATATGCATAGATCAAGATGAAATGGATTGATTTGAACCTAGAGAAAATCTATAGTTTTGTTATTTTCTATGTTGTTGAGCAAAGAAGATATCATTGTTGATGTCAAGTTAAGATGACATGTTAGTATTGGTCAAGCTTGCTATGTTAGCCAAGAATATTGGAGATCATGTGTAAGCCAAGTGAGTGGTAAATCCTATGATAGCTGAGTTTACAACTATGTAAGCATTAAGCATTTATTTTCAAATATGAAGGGTTATATAGTTAATTTTTTACATATTTGCATTCATTAGTGATTGAAGAGAGCATAAAGAGCACAAAGGAAAATTGGAAAAGGAGATTCTAGCATTTATGAAGTGGATTTGACTATTACTTGATGGAATTCATCAAATTGAAAGGTATTTAACTACTACTAAGTTACACTATTTTAATTTTAGTAAACCGTAAGTAGTCAATATGGCAACCATCTCTTCTACTAGTGTTAGAAAAGAGGGAAATGAATTTTTTAATGTCCAATTGATAAGTAATAATGTGAGACAACCACCTTTCCAAGGAATACCTAAAATAGCATACAAAGGAGATCCTTTTGGTGTGCTATCAAGGATACCACCTAAGGTGTTAATGATACAAGATGGTAGGTGCTACTATACATGTAAAGTTGGAGAATTTGGAGACATGGAAATCATAGATTTGTATAGTCAACATTTTTATAATGGAAACTTGAGGGAGGAAAACAAGATTATCAAAAGGAAAGGGTTGACCTATGCCCTAGTTTCTCATAAGTATTTAAAATAGAATGGATTAAGATAGTACTGAGTTGCATACATGATAACTTCATATGGTTGGAGAATGGGTCAACCAAGATTTTAAAAAAGGATAATTAACTAAGTATCTAGGTACCCTACCCTAGATAGACCCAAGAGCATGTGAAGTGATGCTAAGGAAATGATAGAGAAGAATACAAGAGTAGTGTGGAACAAGAGAGGCATTTCTATTGACACCATATCAAACCCCCTAATTTCCTTTATAGTGAGAGTGATAGCTCACAAGTTCTCTTAGTCAAGCCAACTAAACAATGTTTCATGCATGGTTGTTGATTTAGATTATAAGATAGTGAAGAGGGACCATGATTATGACCTTTCCGAGTTATAACTTCAATAATTATCAGAGAACTTGGAGTCCATAAGGATAAAAAAGTGTGCATCATGCAAATTTGGTTCTTTACTTTTCTACATATTTTTTTATGTGCAAATGACCTTTCCTAATTTTGGTACAATAGTGTGGAAGACAAATAGGCCTATCACTCTTCAAATTGCAAAATTCATTAGAGTATCTTGGAGATAATTTTGAGTCAGTAATGACTAGTTATTTTGAGGATACCTGTGTCACTAGTGGAGTAACACTAAAATGATATTTGTTACCTAGTGAATGTAAACTACACATATATGCAAGTAGCAATACCAAGAGTTACATGGCTTAAGCCCTTTACATATAAGATCAATGTAGATGAGGCATCTGCAGCAATTATAGCTTTATTGGTAGAAGACATTGACGAGAGTGTCACCTCATTTGGCAACTATGAGGAAGCCAAATCAAGAATAACCATTGATTTGAAGAAAGCTATAGCTCTTAGGAAGAAGAAAAAACTTGTAAAAAAGTTGAACAAGAGATTTGGTGAAGGGGCAGAAGAAGAAGATGATCATGATCATGATAATGAGGAAGAACAAGGCCAAGCCCCATTGGTATTAACCCAAGGATAAGGAGAGGATCTAAAGAAGATATTGACTGACTCTACTACAATAGAAAAATTATGTACAAATCCTATATTAGTGAGAATTGATGAGATTGAGAATGTAGAATTGGCATCTATAGGGGGGAAACCATAGAAAAAATCCAATGTGCCCCTTTAATCTACATATGCAACAAACACAAAAACTATTCAAATCTAATTGAAAAGATCATTACTAAAGAAGGGAGATTGTTGATAAAGAATGTTTTCAATCATTGTTTTTTCACTAATGTCAAACCTACTATTTGTTGGAATGACAATTTCTTATAAGATCCAAGTACTATCACTTAGTTGATTGATGAAGAGGATTTAATCAATAAGATGTAACAAAATTACCTAAGGGAAAGGTTGAGTTATGGTTTTGTAATGAAGTATAAGGATTAGTTAAGATAATGGTAAAATGATGCATTCATAATATACTTGTAGGTACAAAGGTTGGTCACACTAAGAAACTCTAGAAGAATAAGTTGTAACAAAGTTGTCTACAAAGCCTGACTAAATTCATTAGTGGGTACCAAGCAAGTTAGTTCATGCTAAGAAAATTTCTAGTAAGTGTCGAGTAAATGTAAAATATAGTGTGTGCTAAGTGAAACAGATGGAGTTGAAAAAGTTCAAGTGCCAAGCAAGTAATAGGTTCTGCGCACTAGTAAAACTATCCTCTCTTTGAAGTTATCAAAGTATGCATCCATGATGCCTTCAAAATTCTCACCCATCTCATCTATGAACTCATTAATCTAACATAATACTAGGGCATCCTTCCTCCAAACAATATTTCCTTTTGAAGGAAATAGTTTTTGTACATAAAATATTAAATAGATGAAGAGTGAAGCAAACTTACATTAGTTGTTCTTGAAGGCCTGAATGCTCTCCATGTTCTTTCTTAGCTGGATGCATTAGAGCTTGATGAGGTCAAAGGAAAGATTCTTCTTTACAACCTTGTATGCCAAGTCAATTACTTCACATAGCATGATGTTTGGTTGCATTGTACTATAAATTTTGTGTGATATGACATGGATGCCAAACTTGATTTCCATTTTAGTCACGTTGTTCAACTTCCTGCCTATGCCATCCCATTTAGCTAGGGTTAGCTTTGCCAGTTTTGCATGTCCTAGGGTTTTAGTAGACTTTGTCTATTAGAAATAGATAATACTAAAAAGGGGGAGATGAATCAGTATATTACAAACATTTTTCCACAATTGAATATTGTTAATTACTTTATAACTTGCATACAAAAGCAAACCAACAATGTTGAACAATAAATATAACCACACACATAGAGAACTCATAACACCATTATTTGTTAACTAGGGAAACCCTGACCAAGGGAAAACCCTGGTGGGGATGATACCCAATAGATGATTCACTAAATAATAGGATTTTGTTAAGGATATTGACCTTGTTAGGAGTATATGAAGTACATATAGTGTCTTGAGTCCTTGTTAGAAGCCTCAACCCTATTAGAATTTGCTGTTGAGATAATGGGTGTTGCACACATTACATAAAATTGTTATATTGTATTATTTTATTTTATTATGTAATGCTCCACCTAGTTGGGTGAGCAACATGTAAAGATTCCCATGTGATATACATTGTGAGTTGTATTGTAACATTGTAATAATATTTCATGTAATAATTTAATATTGGGGAAAAGAATTAAATTTTCAATATTAAATGTGGGGTCAATGGGTTAGGTAGCACATTGTTTTAGCACATGGTTTATGTAATACCACTTGGTGGTTTTGTGGGACTTGCTACTATATAAGAAGCCACAAGGGTAGTTGTTGGTGTGACAAGGAGAAGACAAAAGACAAGAGTCAAGTAGGACAAGGCTTGATAGGTTAGCCAAGGGAGCATTTGTGAAGGTCAGAAGCATGACATGGGATGTGTGGATTCATTCTTGTTCACATAGTTTTCCCAGTTCTAGCTATGGCTTTGAAGACTTGCATGATTATATTGCAATGATATTTTGATGAATAATACATGGTGATGGATGCTTTTGGAGGCTATGTTTTGTTCCCTCAATGAGGGTTTCCTAGGATATATCTTGTATCACAATTTTTGTGGGTATGTTGTCTATTCTCTTGCATGTGGATTTTAATTTCCTATTTATTTTAGATCTATTATGAGTTTTGTGGAAACAATTATATTATTTCTTGCAAGTTTCCTTGCAAGTGGTATCAGAGCTATAGTTTTTATTATTGTAACCCTAGAATGAATCAATGGGAATGAATGAGAGGATACAATAAAGGGCAAGATATATGAGTGATATTGCAGATCTGAGGCTTTTGGGTTTGCTATTATGATGGGATGTTGATAGATTTTTGGGCATGTGAAATTGTTAGACAAAAGGGTTTTTTGAATGTTTCATTTAAATGAGGATTTTAGGGGGTAACTTGCAGAAATGACCTCCTAGGTCAAAACGAACCTCACTATTGGATCTAGGTCATTGTTTCCAAAAATTTTGATATATAATATGCCCTATTTTGGCCATGTTAAGAGCAAATGAAAGAGTTTTTAAGTTTTAGCCCATGACGGCCATCAAATATAATCTCATCAAAATTTTTCTCACAAAAAAATTTTGCAGTGAAAATGGTAAAAAGACTATCTTAGTAAAATGGCAATAAGTTTCTCTAAGGATATCAAATTTTAGACTTCCTATAGGCATTGGAAAGATAATTCAAAGCACTATACTTGGTGTAGGTTTGATTATGTGATTTTGATATTTTAATAGGTTTTAAGAGTCCTAAAGTTAGATGTTTTTCTAAAGCACAAATTAGGGCATAACTTGGGCATACGGAGTCAGATTTTGGACTTTGAGTAGTCAACAAAAAGCTCTTGGAGAGCTCTAGACATTGGTTTAGATTTGGTGCAAATTTGACAATTTTTTTGGTGATATATTAATATAAACAATTTATGATATATATTGACTATGGTAACATTGTGAGTTTATGACATTGTATATTTTGGATATTTAAGATTTGATGTCATTTTATACTCAATTCATATTTCAGATTGGTCTCATGATGATATGATTATTACTATTTTGGTTTGGATATGTATGATGACTTGTTGGGTCTACAAGTTGTGCAGTGTTTTAAGAAGTTTATACTTATAGGTTTCATTTATGGCTTGGATATGGGTTGTCTTTGCCCATTGATCTTTCATTATTGATACATATTCAGATTGGTGGCTTGGATTTTGGTTGTCTATGCCCTAAGTCGCATGATTTTCTTATTTTTTCTCATGTAGAAGGGATGAGATGTTGTTACTAGGTATAGTCATAGTGGAGGATTGTGGTTGACTATTTTATGTTGACAGGTTGGACACTTGTAGAGCCAGATGCTCGGTTCATGGATGTGATCATGGTGCCATCAATTTGGGCATGAGATGATTGGCTATACAAGTACATCCTTGATGTTTATTGACTTGGATTGCTAATTTGGGTATGGTGGCATATCTTCTTGGTCGATGATCATGGTTATTTGGTTTCTTTTAAGGAGCTTATGATGTGCACTTTCAGTTCTTTGATGGTTTGATGCCTTGGTTGATTCTAATGGTTAGAGGATGGATTTTTCATCATGATGTCATCGATATCTTGGATACATGGTTTAGTGGGAGCTTGTGGTAGTGATGGGGTGATAGTGCAAGATTAGTTCCTCATTTGGTTTGTATCTTCTTGGTTTAGAGATCTTGGTTTCACTTGGTATTGACACTCTAGTTGTGTGAGTGTAGATTTGGAGGATCTTCATGTAGAAGATGGATTTTATTATTCCATAGGTGACTCGATACCACAATTGAGTGGGAGTTTTTTGGCATTGATATATTTATTGAGTGTTTGTAGATGTTGGAGGTTTTTCTTAGATCCTGTTGTTGCAGAAGTATCTTTGACATTTGCATGGGGTTCTTAGCTATCTTCATGGTATGTGGAGATGGTTTTATTAATGGTGTGGAGATGGTTGCATCTCACAAGGTTCTTGGGTATGGTTTATATCCTTTCATGTAAGGATGGTTTCATCATTATGTCATGGTATACTCTTGATAAGAATTTAGAGTTATGATATGTTATGGTATGTTCATATGGAGCATGTTGTCTCTTTTTGAGATGGTTAGATCATGTTGTCATGTTTATGTTCCTAAGGCCATGGTTGGAATTTTAACATTGATATTGGTTTAGTTTCTTGGTATTGAGTACATTGATCATAAGCTAGATACTTTATGATATTGATACATTGCATTTGGAGTTGGCATAGATTGATTGGTTATAGGTTCTCATGGATACTTAGAGATGGTGGTGATATTGATTTCTCTTGGATTAGAGAAGCATTTTTTGGGAAAATTGATGGTTTCAACAAGAAGTCTAATGGGTAGTCACCTAATATGGACTTGAGAGGAGATTGTTCTTAAATGAGTCTTGGTTGGAGGCTTGGGTATCTTGATGAGCATTCTCATTCCCCACTCTTGGTCTACTCAGAGGTTTTTCTACTTGAGAGGTATAGCCCATAATTTTTCTCAGTTGCATTATATTTATGCTTGTCTTTCATGAATATGGATCTTGAGCTATGGTACATGAGTTAGTTCTAGAGGGTTCATTTGAGAGATGGTTTAGCATTGGTTATCTCCATTCTCATATGTTGTTATGTTGGTTAGGTTTGGGAGATGGTTTTATATTGGGCATATTCCTTTGTTTAAGAATGGTTTATGAGTTTGATCTTCTTGTGAGAGATTTACATCCATTATTAGTTATATGGTATGGTTTGGGTGTTATTGTGGCTTTTTGTTGGGGTTTTATGGAGGAGATCATACTTGCACAGTTTACATCTGGAACTATGTGTAGAAGGACATAATATAGGTTATGATTTGCATGGTTTCTCTTTGGTCTTGGTTATCTTCCTAGATGTTTAGTTTCACTTATATTGGATTTGAGATTGGTTAGAGATTGTGATCACTAGTTTGTGCTCATGTATCTCATGTGAAAGATGAAATGGTTATTCCTTTATCTCTTTCCTCTATTGGTTGTGGAGAACTTGTGAGACTATTGGAGACTTGATATAAGAGTTGTTCTTGCAGAATATTAGTTTATGCATTGAGGATGTCCTTAAGACTACATGGATTCACTTCTTTGAGATGTTGTGAGTGGATTGGTTATAGATTTGACATTATCCTTTGCAATGGGATCTTCTTGGTATATATGTGGTAGGTATTGCTCTTGATGCTTTTGATTGCAGTTTACAAATTGGATATGTCAGTGATGTTAGACTCACTTAATATACCTTTGGAGGTATGGATAGTTGGATGGGTTTGGCACTTGTTGTGGGTGTTATTTCAGCTATGGATATTTTGACAACTATAGATACATATGATTACTTTTGGATTGGATTTTTGTGCTTGGCATTTTAGTTAGTACATGATTTTATGATCTTCTTCTAATGTGATAGGTTGGGTGGCTTTCTCCTTTGATGGCTTCTATGTATGTCTAGTGGCAGTGGCATAATAGAAGGCGAGATCATTCATGTTTGACATGTTGGATACTTTTATTTTTTTGTAGGTGCCAGGATGGAGCAATTGGTGTACTTTGATCCATGATGGTGGATGTGCTAGGAGGGATTGTTCCCTTGTTCATTTATGTGGCTATGGATTGATCCTATGCAATGTATACAACAAGTGGGAGATTGTTGAGATAATGGGTGTTGCACACATTGCATAAGATTGTTATATTGTATTATTTTATTTTATTATGTAATGTTCCACCTAGTTGGATGAGCAACATGTAAAGATTCCCATGGGATATATTTTTGAGTTGTATTGTAACATTGTGATAGTATTTCATGTAATTATTTAATATTGGAGAAAAGAATTAAATTTCCAATATTAAATGTGGGGTCAATGGGTTAGGTAGCGCATTGTTTTATCACATGGTTTATGTAATACAACTTGGTGGTTTTGTGGGACTTGGTACTATATAAGTAACCACAAGGGTAGTTGTTGATTTGACAAGGAGAAGACAAGAGGCAAGAGTCAAGTGGGACAAGGCTTGATAGGTTAGCCAAGGCAACATTTCTGAGGTTGGAAGCATGGCATGGGATGTGTGGATTCATGCTTGTCCACGCAGTTTGCTTGGTTGTGGCTATGACTTTGAAGGCTTCTATGGTTGTATTGCAATGTTGTTTTTCCTAAATAATACAAGGTGATGGATGCTTTTGGAGGCTAGGTTTTTTTCCCTCAATGAGGGTTTCCCAGGGTATATCTTGTGTCACAATTTTTGTGGGTATGTTATCTATTCTCTTGCATGTGGATTTTAATTCTATGTTTATTTCAGATCTATTACATGGGTTATGTGGAAACAGTTATATTCTTTCTTGCAATATTCCTTACATTTTCTACAACCCTATTAGGAGTTGCCACAACCCTATTAGGATTTGGTAGAACAATAAAAATGTATGCAAGAAGAGTCGACTGCCTTAATGTGCAATTATACAATTCAATTCCTTCTCAAGTTAGGTATACATATAATACTTGCTTCGCTACTGTAACTTGCACTTGCTCTGATCTTACATCAATTTTTGCATCACATAAGGATCATAGATAGCTCTCACAATAATTCACATGTCACATTTAATCACACAACTTCCACATTATCTGGGCAAGATAAGATATTTACTTATACCTTGCACAATCACAAAACTTTATATTGTTGCCCTTCATGTTATCACATGCTTGATATAATATAAAATTACTTATGGAATAATATCCATAAAGTTGGCTCAATATAACTTTGTAATCATTTTGTAATCAAAATAATTCCTAAAACCATACAACTCTATTCACTACCATGCTTTGTTCTATACTATTAAATGCCCACACTGTTAATCTTAGTTTAACTTGTGTTGCACTATTCATACACATATGCACACTGGTACATGTCATCATGATAATATCCCAAACCTTTCCTCAAATATGCATAAGCTAACTCTTTGTGCATCATCTGTACTCTTAAGATCTATACTTGATGTAGGAGCATCCAGAGGTATAAGGACAATCCTATGTCACCCAAAAAAAATGTACTTAGACTAAGTTTCTATTTCATGTCTTTACATTTTTGGATACCCATTTGGGTCAAATAAAGGTTCCAACTCTCACAGTTCCACTATTAGTGTGTTTGAAAATCTTGAAAAAATAAGAGCATGCAATTTGGCCATCATTTTGGTGAGCTAGAAGGTGTGAATTGGCCAGATGAATGTAATTGTGATTTAGAGCATTCCAGAAAAAGAATTAGGTTAAAATGCCCCATGGTTTGAAAGTTATTGCAGTTTTTCGAGTTTTGGAGACCTCCTAAGAATGCTTCAAAGTCAGGTTAGGAGCATTAAATGACCTTGAAAAGGGCCAAAAAATGGGGGATGAGTAGAGCTTGTCCATAGGACTATAGAGAACTTTGAGAGCTTTCTAAAAATATAAACGATTTGTCAATCGAAGCTACGGTTCAAAAGTTATGCCCCCTAAAAGTTCGGTTACCATTTCTGGATTCTTCTAGATTTGCATCGACTTCTAATGCTTCTTTTGGAACCTTCTATTTGGTCGATGGATGCCTACTAGCACTTTCTATAATGTACTCCTAGTCCTTAACCCTTTGAGGCCTATTTAAGGAGATTTTTGGCATTGTAAAAGGTAGTTCAGAGTGGAGTTTGAGAGCAGGTGCCATAAGGAGAAATTATCTCCAGATTTATGCTATTGTAAGCCCTTAGGGCATGTTTTGAAGTTTATTTTCCTGTACTATTTGTACTAGCTTATTTTCTTAGTTAATATAATTCCCCTTTTCTATTGTTTCCATTCTGTTCTTTGGTTGTGTCCCCATCAAGTGGTATCAGAGCTGGTTTTCCTGAGTGTGTAGATAGAGCGCCGACTGTGAGGCAGTTTGCACTAGGACTGTGTGGTTGTGGGTTCAAGTTAGAAGATGCCTCCATGAAGAGAGTGTGGTGGAAGGGCTAGATCTATTAATCCTAAGGAGGTTAGAGCCCTCCAAAGGTAGGTGCAGGCATTACAAGAGGAGCTTCTTAGAGGAGCAAATGTTGCCGCAGGTGACAATAGTGAGGATGACAATGAAGAAGTAATGGGACCAGAAGAGGAAGTTGACGGGGAAGTTTTGAATCCTATAGAGGAAATGTTTTTTAGGGCCATTACTAAGTTTGGAAAAAGACCTACAATTGAAGTGGGTGTATTTTTAGGAAATTTGAAGCCAGATGAGTTGATCGATTGGATCAATGAACTAGAAGAATACTTTGAGTATGAGGATATAAGGGACCCAGATAGGGTTAAGTTTGCAAAGGCCAAACTAAAAGGCCATGCCAAAATCTAGTGGCAAGAGGTTCAACTAGAAAGAAACAGAATAGGAAAGGAGAAGATCACAAGATGGGATCACACAGTGGACAAATTGAAGAAGCAGTTCATTCCTGTGGACTACGAGCTGGATCTGTTTAAGAAGATGCATGCATTAAAGCAAGCAGAAAGATCAGTCCAAGACTATATAGAGGAGTTTTATTGACTCTTGATTAGAGTAGGGCATGCAAAAGCAAATAAGGAGAAGGTTTCTCATTATATCAATGGGTTGTGACCAAGCATCCAGGAGGAATTAAGTCTGGTAAGAATGACCAGCGTTGAAGAGGCACACTAGTTTGCCCTACGAGTTGAAGAGAAGCTGAATAAAAGGTTTGAAGGAAGAAAAAGAGGGCATGGTCAAGGAGGAAGGGGAAGCGGTAGATCATCTAGAGGTCACAATGAAACCCAAAAGAAAAATGAAGATGAGGGTACTAGCAGGAACCAAAGGAATGAGGGTTTCAACCACTCCCATGACCAAGACTTTGGAAATTAGAGAGGAAGAGGTAGAGGACATGGACAAGGAAGAGGAGGCTTCCATGGTACCTATTTCCATTGCAATGAAGAAGGTCATTGTGCCTTTGAATGCCCTCAACAACAAGGAAGGACAAATAGGAGAGTTGAGGGCCAAGCTAGGGTTGTTCATGTGGAAGAGGATGCACAATCATCACATTCAGAGGATGCAGAAAGAGGAGAGACATTGGTAAATGAAAGAGTCATACTAAGTGGTGAGAATGAACCAAGACAACGGAGGAGTTTGTTCCATACTAGATGCAAGTGTGAGGATAAATGTTGTGACGTGATCATTAATGGTGGTAGCACTGATAACCTGGTATCAGAAGAGATGGTCTCTAAGCTGAAGCTCAAGAGGGAGAAACATCCCCAGCCCTATCAGATTTCTTGGGTAAAAGATGATCATAAGGTCCTAGTAAGTGAACAATGTTTAGAAAAATTCAAAATTGGGAGTTACCATGATGAAGTTCTCTGTGATGTTATTTTGATGGATGTTTGCCATATATTGTTGGGTAGACCATGGCAGTTTGATAGACATGCAGTGCATGATGGACATGCAAACACATACTCTCTGACAAAGGATGGAGTTTGCCAAAAATTGAAGCCCATGAAAAAGGAAGGTGAAAAGGTATGTAGCAGTGCTAGGATTTGTCTTGTTGATGGGAGGAAGTTTTTAGATGGCATGAAACATCAGCATATGTGCTATGCTTTGATTCCTAGGAAAGATAAAGAAGGTAGTAGTGATATACCATTTGAAGTTTCAAATTTACTAGGGGAATTTGGAGATATTATCTCTCATAATTTTCTAGATGGATTTCCACTAGTAAGGAAAATCAGTCATTAGATAGATCTAATTCTAGGAGCTAGTTTTCCGAACAAGGCTGCTCACAGGATGACTCCTACTAAAATAGAGTAGCTAAATAGACAGGTTCAAGAGCTATTGAGGAAGGGCTTGATTTGAGAGAGCCTAAGTCCATGTGCAGTACCTATAGTACTCGCACCAAAGAAGGATGGAGAGTGGAGGATGTGTACAGATTCTCGAGCTATAAATAGGATCACCATCAAGTACCAGTTTCCTTTGCCAAGGATGGATGATATTATGGACTGCTTGAGTGGAGCTCAATACTTCACAAAGATAGATCTAAAGAGTGGTTATCATCAAATATGGATTCGAGAAGGAGATGAGTGGAAAATAGCCTTCAAGACCAAGGAGGATCTTTATGAGTGGTTAGTCATGCCCTTTGGATTGACAAACGCCCCAAGCACCTTCATGCGGCTCATGAATGAGGTACTTAAGAAGTTCTTGGGAAAAATTTTTATTGTCTATTTGGATGATATCTTAATTTTTTGCAAGATTTTCGAAGAACATTTACTGCATGCTCATAGTTTCCTTGAAAGGCTAAGGGAAGAGAAATTGTTAATTAATCTGAAGAAGTGTATCTTTGCAAAAAGGGAGTTAGTCTATTTGGGGTTTGTTATATCACCTGAAGGTCTACAAATGGATCCAGAGAAGGTAAATGCCATCTTGGAATGGCCTACTCCAAGGTCTGCTACTAAGGTAAGATCATTTCATGGTCTAGTTAGTTTTTACAGAAAGTTTATTAAGAATTTCAGTGGCATATGTGCACCCCTAACTGATACAATAAGAGGGGATACAAGAGAGTTCAACTGGACTATAGCGGCTGCGAGAAGTTTTGAATTGCTGAAGAAGAAGGTGACAGAACGACCTGTGTTGGCACTTCCAAATTTTAGAAAGGTTTTCCAGGTGGATTGTGATGCTAGTGGCAGTGCTATTGGGGCTGTATTAAGGCAAGAAGGTAAGCGTATTGCTTATTTTAGTGAAAAATTGAATGATGCAAAGAAGAAGTATTCTGTTTATGATCAAGAGTTCTATGCAATAGTTCAGGCCTTAAAGAAATGGAGGCATTATTTATTGCCAAAGGAATTTGTTTTGTATATTGATCATCAGGCATTACAGTACCTAAATAGCCAAGGTAGATTGAATCAGAGGCATATGAAGTGGGTAGAGTTCTTGCAGAGCTATACATTTGTGTTGAAGCATAGAAGTGGAAAATCTAAAAAGGTTGCAGATGCACTAAGTAGGAGACAGTTGTTGCTTACATTAATGCAGGTTGAAGTAGTTGGGTTTGATGAACTCAAGAATTTGTACCCTGAGGATCCTGATTTTGTTGAAGCATAGAAAGCTTGTAAAGAACCTATTGCTGTAGATAGAACCAAGTGGTTAGACTATTTGATTCAGGATGGCATGTTGTTCAAAGGTAGTCAATTGCACATTCTAAGGAGTTCCATGAGGGAAAATCTGATTAAGGAGAAACACAGTGGAGGGATGGTAGGACATTTTGGTCAAGATAAGACCATTTCCATTCTTAGAGAACATTATTTTTGGCCTCAAATTTCACAAGATGTGAAGAAGTTTGTACAGAGTTGCCAGGTTTGTCAAGTTGCCAAGGGGTTTGGTCACAATACTGGCCTATATCAGCCATTGCCTATTCCATCAAGGCCATGGGAGGATATAAGTATGGATTTTGTTCTTGGATTGCCAAGGACACAAAGGGGTAATGACTCAGTATTCGTGGTGGTTGATAGGTTCTCCAAAATGGCACATTTCATTCCATGCCACAAAACTCATGATGCTGTCCATATTGCAAACTTGTTTTTCAAAGAGGTGGTAAGACTACATGGTCTTCCAAGGAGTATAGTTTCTGATAGAGATAATAAATTTGTGGGGTATTTCTAAAGGACATTGTGGAAGAAGTTGAGAATAGACCTAAAATTCAATTCCACGCATCACCCATAGACTGATGGTCAAACATAAGTGGTAAATAGAAGTTTGGGCAATTTGTTGAGATGTTTACTTGGGGATAAGCCCAAGGGATGGGATTTAATTCTACCACAAGCAGAGTTTTCTTACAATAACTCTATAAATGGGAGTACTGGAAAATCACCATTCCAAATTGTATATGGGAATAGCCCAAGGACTGCACCAGAGCTGAGGAAGATAGAACAAGGGGAGAGGACAAGTGCTAAAGCTAAGGAATTTGCTGAACATATCAAGCGTCTAAATGAGGAGGTTCAGGCACACATAACCAAGATGAATCAAGAGTATAAAGCTAGGGTTGATCAAAGGAGAAGACATAAGGAATTCCAAGTAGGAGATTTAGTCATGGTGCACTTACAAAAAGAAAGATTTCCAGCCGGTACTTACAACAAGCTAAAAATGAAGAAATTTGGCCCCTACAAAATTTTGAAGAAACATGACTCAGGAAATACATATGAAGTGGAGCTGCCAGATGGTATTCAGATTTCTCCCATTTTCAACATTGCAGATTTAATAGAGTATCATGATGATGGTGTAGATGAGGAGCTGGTGTTAGAGCCATATCCAATTCCTGCTTCTAAGAAGGAGGAGATAAAAGACATTCTAGATCATCGTGTGGGTAGGAGTACCAGAAACAGGCAGTATGAAGAGTATTTGGTCAAATGGAAAGGACGGCCAATCAAGGACTCAACTTGGATTTCAGCAGTTGAGGTTTCCCATTTGGGATTTCCTCTACCATCCATAAAGTGACAGGGTCACTTTTCAATCTACCCTGGGTGTCTGATGCAGGAGCATCCAGAGGTATAAGGACAATCTTGTGTCACCCAAAAAAAAAATTACTTAGACTAAGTTTCTGTTTCATGTATTTACATTTTTGGATACCCATTTGGGTCAAATAAAGGTTCCAACTCTCATAGTTCCACTACCAGTGTGTTTGAAAATCCCAAAAAAATAGGAGCATGCAATTTGGCCATCATTTTGGTGACCTAGAAGGTGTGAATTGGCCAGATGAATGTAATTGTGATTTAGAGCATTCCAAAAAAAGAATTAGGTTAAAAGGCCCCATGGTTTGAAAGTTATTGCAGTTTTTCGAGTTTTGGAGACCTCCTAAGAATGCTTCAAAGTCAGGTTAGGGGCATTAAATGACCTTGAAAAGGGCCAAAAAATGGGGGATGAGCAAAGCTGGTCCATAGGGATATAGGGCACTTCGAGAGCTTTTCAAAAATGTAAACAGTTCATCAATCGGAGCTACGGTTCAAAAGTTATGCCTCCTGGAAGTTCGGTTACCATTTCTAGATTCTTCTAGATTTGCATCGACTTCTAACGCCCCTTTTGGAACCTTCTATTTGGTCGGTGGATGCCTACTAGCACTTTCTAGAATGTACTCCTAATCCTTAACCCTCTGGGGTCTATTTAAGGAGATTTTTGGCATTATAAAAGGCAGTTCGGAGTGGAGTTTGAGAGGAGGTGCCATAAGGAGAAATTATCTCTAGATTTATGCTATTGTAAGCCCTTAGGGTATGTTTTGAAGTTTATTTTTCTGTACTATTTGTACTAGCTTATTTTCTCAATTAATATAATTCCCCTTGTCTGTTGTTTCCATTCTATTCTTGGGTTGTGTCCCCATCAATACTTTGTGCTACTGCAAACTGTCTAATACTTAGACAATATTCTATCTCTAAATGCATAACTGAAATGTTGAATGTATGTTTTCACAAATGAGAACCATCAAGATATCTAACTAACCATATTGTCAACAATCTTTCACTTTGGCATTGATGGCAACATTTTGGAAAATTGGCTAAGTCCCAAAATGATGTCATACATAGCAAAAACAAAATAAAAGTAACTACGCAAAAATTGCCTTCTAAACATAACAATTTTATTCATGTTTTAATGAATCATTACATTCCTTATCACTCCTTTATATTGATACATACATAAGGGTAAAAGCACAAACCTATGTCACCTTTTACAAAGAAACAAGATATCAGAATGCGACATTTCAAGATTAATGACAAAAAAAAATGCTATTTGTGTTTAGAATATGAAGATTATGTAAAATGATGAAATGTGTAGAATTGGATGAATTTTATGCCTATAATTTTTAAAAAAATTTTGGAGTAGGAATTTATTAATTTTATTTCATTTTGAAGTCACCTTTTTAATTGTAAAAAATATAGGGTGTAGTTCTCATCAAACAAGTATATGCAAATCATTTTTTTTTTGTTTTGATTAGAAAATATCTTATAGATGACATGTATAGGTAGGGAACAAAAAAGAAATAATTATTTTTTATGTATATTTTCTTTGTTATATGTACTCAAGTTTGACCTTATCAGAATCCAATAGTTTTTCCCTTCCACCAAAACTTCCCTATCAAATTTATACCTTCATAAAAAAAATTTACATATTCATGAAGAGGATTCTCTCCTATAGAAAAAAACATGATTTTTTAATTTTTTTGATATGATTTACTATTTTTTTCCCTTTTTTAAGGGAGCATCTTTTAAAATGTTGAAATATCAACTTATAGTATTTTGAGATTATGACATATCAAAACTAATTAAAACACGAAAAAAATTATATAATGATGATTTTGAATCTGATATCTATAAAAGGGTATTTTTAGTTTTTGAAAAGAATTGAGTTTTGATAGAGAAATGAGATTTGAGGAAAACAAGTTTTGGTATCCTAAATGGTGACATAGATTTGTGCTTTTAACCAGAAGCTCCCCCTTACATATACATTTACATCTATAGAAATTTTCCTCTCCATATTACTCCCCCTTTGACATTAATGGAAAAGGTGCCAAAATTGTATCACAAAATTTGTTGCCTACTGTTGATTAGCTCGTCATTTTGGATATGCAATCTATAAAATCAATCTTCAGTCCATCAAAATAATTTTTCCAATTTCCTTTGATTGTATCTAATATATGAAGGAGTGTGTAAAGTGCATAAGATGCCCCTTCAACTGCACTCAAGTCAGTATAGGTAAATTTTTCATAGCAATTCTTTGTTGAGACATTCCTCTAATTACCTCTAAAAAATTACAAATTTAGGTGCCAGATATTCTCTAAGAACAGAGAATATTCTTAGTACCTTCTCCTTGTCATATTCAATGCTTCTGACAACATTGTGGATCTTCTCAATGTCATTCTCAAAATCTTCAATTTTGATCTCAGGTTGCTGCAATCTTGTAGTGAGTGTCTGAAGCTCACTCATATGGCTTTTGATATTTGCATCAAAATTTGATAGGTAAGTGTAAGACATTGTGCACTATCCATATAACTTCTTACCTTCAGCAATAAAATTTCTCAATTCCTTGATGTTTCCATCAAATTCCTTAAAATCATTGTACACATTGGTACACATTGTGATAAATAGGGCTGCTTTATGATTTGTCTATGCTTGCACTGCTGCTACTTCAACCAAAGTTGTGAATTCCCCATTAAAGGTCTTCACCAACTCTTTTGCCTTGGCTTCTAAGTCTAGATTTTCTACAGTTGAGGAAATCTTCTTATGCATGTGCTCCAAGACTTCAACAAGAGTATTCTCCAAAGACTTAATAGTTTTATCCTTCTTAAAAAACTTACTTAAGATGCCCATTAATTCTTTCTGATCTTCATCATTGGATGGAATAGATGTTGTTGCTAATGTTCCATCTGCTGACACTACTAAAAGTACAATAGTCTTTACCTTCTATTCCTCTTCTCTCTTCTTCTCTTCAACCTTTTTCTTCTTTCTTCTTCTTTCTTCTTCCTTTGTTCTTATGCTTTATTCCTCTTTTCCTTACCTCTTGTTATCTCTTTTTCTTTTCTTTTATTTTCTTTTGCTTCATGTTCCCTCTTTTCTTGTTCTTCCTTCTTCCTTTTCTCTTCTTCCTCATTATCAAAACTAGAATAATTAGTGATATTTCTAATATTGCCAACAACATTTGCTCCATACCCTACAAATGAGTTCTCCTTAGTGTCCATAGTTATGTGTGTACTGTCCACTTGCTTGGATTTATTACCCAGAACAATATGCAGTGATGATAGAGCTTGTTGTGTTTCCTTTGCTTCTTCCTCTTCCCTAGAAGGTGTATGGACTTCCACATACACTGGACTATCATCTTCAATTTGTGCACTCTCCTTAGGCACTAAGGACATGTCCTTCACTATTGCCTCTTTTTTTTCATACCTAACCTCTTCATAATTGCCTCCCATAAGAAGATTTTCCCTTCTTTTATTCCTCAGAAAGGGCTCAATACCCTTCAAAATTTTGTCAGATTCTTCTTTTGATCCAACATCACATAACTTGTTTATGGATATAATCCTCATGTTGGATTCTTCTTCCACTACTCTTCTCTTCCTATTAATCAACCTATTGTATAGGTCTTTAGGAATTTTATTCTTAATGCTATCAAATCTCTTATTCCTCGTAATCATGTTTCTTATGATGGCATTCTCTAATTTCCTTCTATGTATAATTCTATACATCCTATAAAATTTATTTAACTGGACAAAATTTTCATCATTTATAATCTACATGTTTAGATTTTCTACCTTTGGGTTCCATGCCCTTTTTCCTATAGTTTTCTTAGTTTCTTGCACATCTTGTTCAACAAGTATATCTTTAGTATCATCTTCTAAGTTTTCAAAACTTCTCACTTGCATGGTTTTTCTTCTCTTTCCTACTCCATTGGTGGTATGTTTGACCCTTTTCTTTGCGAGTTCTTGTTTAACCTTTACTAGCCTTCTTAACTTCCTCTATGTAGTGGGTGGTTCTACCTTACGCTACCTCCTTGATTGTTCATAGCTAGTTCTAACTAGTTTCATTTGTGTAATTGTTGCATATGGTACAATAGGAGCTTATGTACATGGATGTGCCACCATTACTTCTTCTAAGGGTCCTACCACTATAATAGGTGTTGTTGCTAACAATTTAGACTACCCAGTGGCCTTCATTTCCAGCATAATTCCCTTTAGCTTGTTGAATTCTTGCCTTGACATGCCATATTCCTTGAGAATAGAATCTATCTCTTTCTTTACTTTCTTCTTGCCCTCTTTCTATGGAGCTCAAATTCTACTATCCTTAACCTTTCATCATATGTTCCCAATCTATGATATTTTGTTTCCAGCTTAGATTTGAGTATGATCTATACATACCCTTGTATCAATTCTACACTCATATCATAGCCCAGAAGCTCAATAGATTTTACTCTAGGTACCACTGCTTCCATGTAGGTGTTATCAATCTCCACCATGAAGCACAAATCATCCTTATATTTCTCCACCATAGAGGGAGGTATCCTATACCTTAGTTTCATCTCATACTAAAAGTTCTTCATCATTTTGTCAATATCAATGTCTCTGATATTGTCAAGTTTGGATTGGTATCATTGATTTATCATCTTCATTGTGCACTCACTGCTATCCCAATTAATTATTCTAGGAAACTTCTTTGTAACATAAAAAAACAAATAAGTCAATAGGGACCCAAATCTAAACATTGTGCTCTTTGTTTTCCTTATCTTTGCAATATTATCCAATAGTTGAAATCTGATAATGTTGCACAAATTCACTTTCCTCCTTTAAATAGTGATCACATATGTTCCATGAAGAAATCTAGCTAGTACAAATTTAACCCTTGATCCATGGCTTAACTTATACCCTAAGATATTACTCAACAATTTGACTCATTTATCCTAAATAGGATCAACCTTCATATTCCTTCTGAAAAACTTAGTTTTTAGGTTAGCCTCCACCATTTTCTTGATATTTCTCTCATTGATAGGATTACAACCTTCATTACTTAATCATGTTACTTTGTGGATTAGGTCATTATCAATGACAATCTGTACATGACCCAACTAGAACATATCATCATGTATTCTGCTCAAAATAATTCAGGTTTGCTCATGATTATCAAATTCCATGTACAAAACATTTACTTCACCAAATTTAAATCTTTAGTGTGTGCATACTTAGAATTTAGGGATAAATAATTGTTTCACATCTTACCTAAATCTTTGTGAATCTCCTCATCTCCTATGCTCTCAATTTTGCAATGTATATAACTCCTTATATCCTCTATGTGTAGCACATTTTTTGGAACTTGTGAAAATGCAGCTATAGGATCATCTAATCAAGAAACAAATAGGTGTTTCTTGAACTCATACCTTGGTTTGTCACTAAAATCATGCACTCTTTGACTAGCCATTGTTCAATAACTATAAATACTGTGATAAGCTATATTCAATGCTCCATAAAATAAATCAAATTTGTGATTTTTGGGCTTTTGCAGCTTTTGGCTTCACAAACTTTACTATGCACTTCATTTTTTGTCAAATCATTCTTCAATTTGCTCAAGATACTTCACATGAACAAATGGTATATGAAATCTCTCTTGTGATCCTTCAATCATTTCTACTCACACTGTGCATTAAATGTGTATCTACCACAAACTTAAAATATTGTCTCTGTCTACTAGTGACCTTGTTCTTACGATTCTTTCTTACTATGATCATATCAAGATTTGTGCACTGAACCATAGCTTTCTCTCTATGTCTTCAACATTATTTTAATTCCACAATCTCTAACTCACTCTCTAACATCAGTTTTGAGCATTGATGCTCTATTGCTTTGTAATAGATTAATTCAGATAGGTTGAGCCACAAATAATCTGTGACTTCAACATTCCATCAGGTGCATCAAAGAATTTCTCTTCTAATATTGTATGTGAACTCTCTAGTTTACAAGTCTTCACAAATGCTTCTTTGAATTCCTCAACATGTTCTTTGATTACTTCTTTCTGATTGTTGTTAGCTCCATTTTCATTCCTTCTATCATTCCTATTATTGTTCCTTTTTTATTAGGGTTCCTATTAAAGTTTCCTCTATCTATTCTATAGAATCTTGTTGTGTGTCCAAACTTATTGCATAACTAACATATAGGTGCATTTCTCCTCTGAGTGTTTCAATTCTAATTTTTAGGCACTCTATAATTTCTTACAATGTGTCCAGGATTATTACATTTGTAATAAACAAATTGCTTTTTCTCACCATTAGGTTTCTCTCCATCATTAGATCTTCTCTAAGATCCACTTCTTTCATTACCTATAGGATTAGTATTCCTAAACATTATGCTATTCTTATTTTCATCAATAAACTTAGGTTTCTTATATTCTATTTCCTTATGTCCATAACCATGATAATTATAACAATAGAAGTTAGTAATAGGTTTAAAATTCTTACCTGTCCAATCTTTCTTCATATGTCCAACTTCATTACATATGTATCATCTACCTTTGAATCCATGTCTTACCTCTTTAGATAAATCATCTTGCTTAGGTTCTTCAACTTTCTCTATTGTTCTAGGTTCATAAATTTTCTTTGTCAATTTAATTATCTCAACTTCATCAGACCACTTGAACTTTTCTTTAGGGATTTCTATTATAGAATCTAGTTCTATCCTAATCTCATATTTTTTTTGCTGACTTCTCTCCAAGAAGATATACAGGGCCCATCTTTTCATAAGAAGGTCTTTCATGAAATATACATTCATCAATTTTCTCAGAACTTTTGTAAAGTTTCTCTAACTATTGTTTTTCTTGTGTCAACTCTCCTTTCACAATGATGTTGTATTTTTCTAACTCTACATGTTCAAATTAGTAGAATCTAATTGAGATGTCACTTGACTCAACTGGGATCTAAGGTCTATATTCTCATATTTTAGGCTAGGTTCACTCTTTTTGCCATTAATCTTAAGACTCAGCTATAGTTCAATAATTTTCAACTCGTGTTTCAAGATCTCATTTTCTTTCTTGATATTTTCTATATCATTATCAACACTAATCTATGCAAAATTTTCTTTTCCAGATTTAAGATCACCAATTTCATCTTTCAGTTTTCCAATGTAAAGTTTTGCATCCTTGTATCTTTCTTTCAAGTTATCTCTATCTCTTCTGTAAGAAGATCAATATATTCAAGGGCTTCCTCAAGATTCTTCTTCAATTGTTAGAAATTGATAATACAAAGAGGCAGTTGGGCGGGGGGGGGGGGGGGGGGGGGGTGGTTGGTGGGTGAATCAGTATATTACAAAAAATTTTCCACAACTAAATATTGTTAATTGCTTTATAACTTGCATATGAAAGTAAACCAACAATGTTGAATAGTAAATATAACCATGCACATAGAGAACTCATAACACCATTATTTGTTAACTAGGGAATCCCTAGCCAAGAGAAAACCCTAGTGGGGATGATACCCACTAGATGATTCACTAAACAATAGGATCATGTTAAGGATATTGACTCTATTAGGAGTCTATGAAGTACATATAGTGTATTGAGTACTTGTTAGAGGATTAGTTCTTGTTAGAAGCTTCAACCCAATTAGGAGTTTCTACAACCCTATTACGAGTTGGTAGAACAATTACAATGTATGCAAGAAGAGCCCAGTGCCATAACATGCAATTATACAATTCAATTCCTTCTCAAGATAGGTATACATACAATACACACTTTTCTGCTATAACTCGCACTTGCTTTGATGTTACATCAATTTTCATATCACATAAGGCTCAAAAATATTTCTCACAATAGTTTTCATGTCACATCTAATCATGCAACTTCCACATTATCTACACAAGATAAGATCTTTACATATACCTTGCATAATCACAAAACTCTACATCATCGTTCATGTTATCACATGCTTCACATAATACAAAATAACTTATGGAATAACATACACATAGTTAGATCAATATAACTTAGTAATTATTTTGTAACCAAAATAATTCTTAAAGTTGTACAACTTTGTTTATTTTCATGCTTTGTTCTACATTCTTAAATTCCTATACTAGTTATCTTAGTATAACTTGTGCTATATTGTTCGTATACATATGTGCATTGGTACACATCATCATGACAATGTCACAAAGTTTTTCTCTACTTCACATAAGCTAACTATTTGTACATCATTCGTACTCTTAAGATCTATACTCTATGCTACTGCAAACTATCTAATACTTAGACAATTTTCTATCTCTAAATGCATAACTGAAATGTTGAATGTGTTAGGATTAAACCTCAGATAGAAATAAAAATTACATGCATATATAATCAATAAAATATATATATAGATCATGCAAAAAAGAACACAAAACACCAAGATCTAACATGGTTCACCCAATCCCTAGGCTACATCCACCAAACAACAAGTTCAATATTATTATAGTCTAGTGATTACAACCTTATTACAATCCATAATCCCTTACAACTCAATACCATTGTAAGAACCAATTTATGCATCACACACAATGAATCAATCCCTGACCCTTAGCACTTTTATACAAGTATTTTTACCTCTTTAGGGTTATAATTACAAATTACATGTTGGCCCAAAATCTTGATAAAATAGGCCCCTAACCTTGTCGAGGAATTATGGAGTATGTACATTACTTCCTTGATCAATCACCAGAATCTAACAATCTCCCACTGGGGGACTAATTAGACTCCACACTTAACAACAATCTCCCACTTGGAGACTAATCATGTAGCTATGCTACTAAGCCATGAGGCTCTCACTAGATCAAACCACCCTGGATACTGCTATGCTTTTATTCTTGTTTAGTCTAGAAGATTAACTGAAGCCAAAGAGGAATTTAGCTTCCCCCTTGTCACTACCTCTGAAAAAATATCCACTAGATTTTCATCTATATGTATCTTGTCTAGGTTTACTATCCATCATCCAAAACTAACTGAATGAAATGGTATTGCAACTAAATGTGTTTTTTTTTAATGTCGAGCAAAATTCTTGGTAAGATGAATGGCACTCTTACTATTTGTAAAAAATTAATTATCCCTCTAAGTGTTTCCCAATTCTTCTAAGAAAAACTAAAGACATATCATCTCCTTGGCTTCCTCTATAGCAACAACATACTTTGGCTCTATAGTGGATAAAGCATTAACCTTCTGTAACCTAGAAACCCAGCTCATTGCTACCCCACCAATAGTACATCATAACATGTAGCACTCCGCCTAGTATCAATATCCCTTACCAAATCTAAATCAATGTATCCCTGTAAATCAATAGTAGAACCCCCAAAGTGTAAACACTTACTAGATGTTCCTCTCAAATATCTGAGAATCCATTTTATTGCATTCCAATGCTCAATTCTTGGATAACTCATATACTTGCTAATGACTCCCACTACATGTACAATATCTAGCCTTGTACATACCATAGCATACATCAAGCTTCCTATAGCTAAAGCATAGGGTAACTTGGACATCTTACTCTCATCTTCTTGTTTCTTGGGACATATCTCCTTAGTCAACTTCAAATGACTAGGTAAAGGTGTGTTGACAGCTTTAGCTTTCTCCATAGAGAAATGTTGCAACACCTTATCAACATAATCAGCCTAAGATAGTGTCAATTTCTTGTTTTGACTATCTTTGCAAATCTTCATACAAAGGATTTGTTTTTCTGCCACCAAATACTTCATATAAAATGCATGTGTTAATTGGCATTTCATCCCCTTAATGTTATCCATGTTAGACCCATCTACTAGCATATCATCAACATATAACATAAAATAATGAGGCTATCATCATCCAACCTCTTAAAATAAATAAAATGATCTAAATGACGCCTACTATATCCATGCTCATGCATAAAACTATCAAATTTGAGATACCATTGCTGAGTTTCTTACTTCAAGCCATGTAAAATTTTCTTCAATTTGGACACTAAGTTCTCCTTACCTTTGACCTCAAATCCATGTCGCTAAGCTATATATATCCCTTCATCTAAATCACCATGAAGGAAGGTTGTTTTAACATCAAGCTACTCCAAATGCAAATCTTCAGTATGGATAGAAGTCATTTTAATAACAGGAGAGAATATCTTATCAAAATCAATACCCTTTTTCTCTACAAATCCTTTTACAACTAGCCTGACTTTAAATTTCTTAACTCCATCCTCTTCTTTTAACATGTACACCCATTTATTCTGTAAAGCCCTTTTATGTGCAGGTAACTTGCATAAATCCCATGTTTTATTTTTTTAGCAAAGAGTCCATTTCATCTTTCATGGAAGACTCCCACTGAATCTTAGTATCCACCTACACAACTTCATCATAACATTTAGGTTCACCAAAATCTGTTAGTGAAATAGAATACAAAGAGGGAGAAAATCTTTTAGGAGGTCTACTTAGCCTTGTTGACCATCTAACATTCACAAAGTTGTGTGGTATTTGTTGTTTTGGTTATTGCACATCACGAGAAAATGTTGGAACATCATCTTTTGGAGTATAATCCAACACTACATAATCATCTTCTTTCTTCTCATGTTTTTGCAATAGATCTTTGTACAACACTTTCTCATTGAATATGACATCTCTATTTCTTACAATTTTATGATTTTCAAAATCACAAAGCCTATAACCAAATTCATGAATGCTATATCCAATAAATACACATTTTTTTGACTTATCTTCTAGCTTGGTTCTATTTTTAAATCTATATGAGAAAAAGCTTCACAACCAAAGGTCTTTAGAAAAGAATAACTCACCTTCTTACTAGTCCATGCTTCCTCTAGAATACCATAACCCAAAGGAGTAGAGGGACCTCTATTAATCAAATAAATAGTAGTATTGGTAGCCTCCACCCACATGTGTAAGGGCAACCGAACATGCAACCTCATGCTCCTTGTACACTCCATTATAGTCCTATTCATATGTTCAGCCGCTCCATTTTAATATGGAGTCTTTGGAATAGGATTTTGTCTACAAATATCATTAGTGGAGAAATAATATTCAAATTTATGATTGCAATACTCACCACCATTATTAGATTTGAGACATTTTAATTTCTTACCAGTCTCATTTTCAACCAAGCATTTCTATTTCGTAAAAGTTTGAAATACATTAGATTTTTGTCTAAGGAAATAAATCCATACTTTTCTAGTTACATCATCAATACATGTAACATAATAATGAGATCCACCAAGGGAAGATACCTAAGCTGGTCCCCATACATTTTTATGCACAAGTTCTAATTTCTCCCTTTTATTTTCCTTACTAGTCTTCAAAAAACTCACTCTCTTTTGTTTTCCATAAACACAACTTTCACAGAAATCCATATTAACACATTTCAAACTTAGTAAAACTTTATTTGAATGAAGTACTTTCATACCTTTCTCACTCATGTGCCCAAGTCTATTATGCCACAATGTTGTATCAGAGTCTACAATGGTTGTAAAAGTTGATAATAGCCAACTTCACAACTCACCAAAATCATCTACACACAAATAACCAGTTGAAGAGAAACCGAAAAAGGAAGGGTATAACTTGGGGAAACTAAACAGACTAAGATAGAAGGTATTGCAACAATAAAAAAAAGAATTGATATACAATATGATTTGAAAGATATCAAATTACAATAGGAGAGCTCAAATATGAAGGCCTCTAAGAAGCTTGTAGAACAAGCTAGAAAGTGCTAGGAGATAAGGTTGACAACTAAGCATATGTCCACAAAAGGTGGGATATCCTCGATCAAGGTGAGAAGATAAGTATGACTTAGATAGGAAAAAAATCTTGTGTTGTCAACAACTCCTAGACTACAACTAATAAATAAATGTATTTAACTAAGTAAACTTAAGTAAAAGTGTAAATAATAATTATTTACTCTAACACCCCCCCTTAAGTGCAACTTAGGGGAATGCACTTAAGCTTACAAAAAGTTAAGATGAAATGCATAATGGGTCCCAACAACAAGGCCATGTTAGGTACCCATGTATAATGCAACATCTAAAAATTGGGAAAGAGAGAAAACCACATGGGAAAAACCATACCCCCAAAAGAGGTAAGTGAAAACCTAGTGAAGGATTGAAGAAGCCTCCAACTAGAAGAATGTCCTAGAAAATAGGAACAAGGAGAATATCATGAAGAGAATCACTATAGTATAAAGCAGCCACAAACTCTATCAGAAAGAAATTTCTAATCTGAGGAACGTCCATGGAAAATAGAGGCATGAATTGAGAGTGTCTATATTGTAGATGATCCATCTCACCACAATGCATAGGTAGCCAACCACTGCAATCGCCTAGTATATAGGATCAAATACTAAATACATAGTTGACACTATCAAACCATTGAACCAAGGAAGCATTAGAACAATAGAGTAACCCCCCTTGATGCAGATAGGTGAGGTGATAGGCAACTAAACCAAGAACAACAAGAGAGAGGAAGAGGTACAAACACCTATAAAGGCATGTGTCATCGACACATCATGGGGCTAATGTCATTGAAGGGACACTCACTTGACAAAGAAAGAGGGCACAAAACTAGCAAGAACTAACCCCCCCATGGTGCTTTATAAAATAGTGCTAGCACAACTGTCTCAAAACAATGTTCATGAACTTGAAATGCAAGAGTGGTATTTTATCTCAATGCATTTGAATAAATATTCTTACAAATGATATCAACAATGATCAAAAAGGGAAAAAAATTGATACAAAAGATAGTATAGCCCAAAACAAAAGATCTCATACCATGAAAATGATCCTTGGACCTAGAACACCCAACATATCCACCATGGAGCAAAAATGCCAATAACATGATAGAAAGAGAATGTGGTAGAATTTGAAGGAAATTAAAAAATTTCTAAAAAGATGACATCTTTCCAAAACTATAATATTTTCAAAAAATAGAGATGGGATGCACAAGATAAGCTTGCTAGACTGAAAATCAAAATATCAAAATTTGACTATAAAAATAAGTAACAAAACTACATCAAAATCATAAAATAGCTACACCAATGTTTCCATCTTGGAACCATCTTTCTAGTGCTTCTTTTAGATTGGAAAAATACCTTTGTATGCTCAAGTTATGGCCAAAAAACTATAAGGAGGTCAAAAAGGGACCTAAAGGAGAGGCAAGAGTGTGCTGATGGAGTAATGATGTCATGCTAATGTCAGCATTTCCTGAGCTTAAAAATGATATTTAGACAACCATTGCAGCAAAAATGACAACCACATGACATGGAATGTGGCATCCATGTGGTAGGAGGTTGATGCAGTGTGGCCACGTGGCAGGTGTCAACGTGGCACCCATACTACATGGCACGTGTTGTATGGTACTAATTGGATAGTATGTACAAGTTGATGGAGGCTATAGGTGGGCAGCTATAGAGAGTGTGCTACTAGCACCAATGGATGTAGGGGCAATGAGCTCCAATGGTGCCACTTGGTGGGCAGAGGGTCAGCGATGCGATAGTGGCCACATAGTGGTGGATGAGGGCAGGTGGCGCCTTGGTGGCTCTACAGTGTTGCTACTAGTGATAGTGCTATAGAGTGGCACACTAGTCACATGGTGGTGACATCATGGTAGTGACCAAATTTTTTAAAAAAATCAAAAAAATCATAATAAATGTGTTCGTACGGCCTCTCAGAGAAAATAAATTTGCCTCCTGGAGCTACTATCACCAAAAATGAAAAGTTTTAAATGGATCTTAACTACAAAAAGCCTTCTGAACTTAATGGTAGAATCCATTTAGGCCCAAATTTCTTTGAAAAAATTCTCTTCCTCCCAATTGAAAAAAAAAATCACAAACAAACTATGGTTTGTGTCTTTGAATCACAGCTTCAAAAATCCTTTAGCTAGGAAGCAATAGAGAGGCTCTGATACCATGTAGAAGTTGATAAAAAACAACTTCACATCTCACCAAGATCACCTACATGCAAATAACCTATTAGAGAGAAACCAAAGAAGGAAGGGTGGAGCTTGGAGAAACTAAACGGACTAAGAGAGAAGGTATTGCAACAACAAAAAAAGAATTGATATACAATATGATTTATGAAGATATGAAATTATAATAGGATAGCCTAAATATAAAGACCTCTAGGAAGCTTTTAGAACAAGCTAGAAGGTGCTAGGAGATAAGGTTGACAACTAAGAATATGTCCACAAAAGGTGGATTATCCTAATCAAGGTGAGAAGATAAGTATGACTTAGATAAGAACAAACTCTTGTGTTGTCAACAACTCCTAGATTACAGCTAATAAATAAAATGCATTCAACCTAAGAAAACTTAAGTAAAAGTGTAAATTATAATTATTTATTCTAACAACAACTACTTGTTCTCTCTACCCAACTACAACAATTGTTCGTGAATATTCATGTTCACTAAATTAGAAGGAACAATATGACCTATACAAAGATATAAGATGCCTACTTTCACACCTCTTGCTACTACAAGGGAACCTTTTGAAATCTTCCAATTTTTATCATTAAAAGTAACTACACAACCCTCATCACCGAGTTGCCCTACTGAAATTAAATTCCTACTTAGCCTTGGAACATGTCTTACCTAATGTAGTAGCCAATGATTTCCATTTTGCAACTTATCTCAACTTTACTCTTTCTAGTAATCTAACAGGGTTCATTATCCTGCAAATAAAAAACCCCAAAATCCCCTTAGACATAATCAATGAAATAACCTCTATGAGGTGTAGCATGAAATGAAGCACCAAAATTTAAAGCCCATGAATCATCAACACTTTCTAAAGATAGAAGCAAAGCATCCTCTTCAGATTTGTTACTTACCACATTTGCCTCCTTGTCTCCATCTCATTTATCTCCTTCATTTTTCTTTTCAGTCCAAAATTCTTTCTTTTTATGCCCTGGTTTCACACAGTACTAGTAGTCATTTGGTCCTCTCGATTGAGACCTCCTCCCTTTTGACTTTCCTCTTGATTTCCCATATTTTTTGAATTACTTCCTCTCTCAGTCGTTCTACCTCAAATTTATGTGTTCAAAGCACTTCCTGATGTAGATTCATGTGAGAATTGCCTATGAGTTTCCTCACTCAAAATAACACTGATCACATCATCATATTTTAGGGTACTAGATCCAAGGACATAATTACTCATAACCATTACCAAGCCATTCTAGCTTTTAGGAAGAGAACACAAAATCAAGAGAGCCCTATTTTCTTCATCAAAATTGACACAAGTAGAAGATAACTAACTAGTAATAGTGTTCAACTCATTTAAATGATCTACAATAGATCCACCTTCTACCATTTTCATATTAAATAAAAGATTCATGAGAAAAAACTTATTTGAAGTGGAGGGCTTTTCATATAGTTTTGCTAGGGTTTGCATCAACTCTTCCATCATCTTTGCTTTTGTAATATTAAATGCCACTGATGGTTCCAAGCATAATCGAATACTTCCAAGTGCCTTTATATCTAAAATATCATATTTTTCATTTGACATAGATCCATGATTCTTGGTTTCTCCTTCCAACTTCCATAAATGCTTCTAATAAAGAGAGTCTTTCATTTGCATCTTTCATAACTAAAATTTCTGCCCATTAAACTTGTCAACCCTTAGCTTACCCTCATCTGCCATCACTCTCACTCAACTATGATACTTTATTATAGAGGATAACTAAAAAATAACCTTCTCTAATACCACTTGTTAGGATTAAGCCTTAGATAGAAATAAGAATTACATGCAAATATAACCAATAATAAAAAATAATAGATCACACAGAAAAGAACACAAGAAAATAAGATTTAACATAGTTCACCCAATCCCTGAGCTACATACACCAAATATAAAGTCCAATATTATTACAATCTAGTGATTACAACTTGATTACAATTTGTAATCCCTTACAACTCAATACCATCACAAGAACCAATTTTTGCATCACTTACAGTGAAATAATCCCTAACCCTAAGTTCTTTTATACAAGTATTTTACCACTTTAGGGTTATAATTAATAATTACATCTCAGCCCAAAATCTTAGTAAAATAGGACCCAAACCCTGCCGAGGAATTATGGAGTATGTATAGTACTTCCTTGATCAGTCAATACAATCTAACAATCTCCCACTTGGGGGCTGATCGAACTCCACAATTAACAACAGAATGTATGTTGCCATAAATGACAACCATCAAGATATCTAATTGACCATATTTCCAACATTTATTTCTCTATCATTGGATACCCAGATATCCTATGAATCATCTTCTTTGTGATGGGATAGGTGTGCTTGAGCCAGAATGTCATGTCATGGACTTGGCTTAGTATAAGCCTAATCCATTTGATTCAAAATTTTCTTGGCATTTAGATGATGTGGGTTAAGCCATTGACCTCTAGATGTTTGTGTTTTGACTTCAACACATCATTTTTAACATAATGCACCATATGTCTAATCCAATTTGAAATTCCCCAGTTCTTGAATATAAAGTGATAAAACAATTTGACATCATGAATGAGAAGCACATTGGGAGGAATTAATGAGTGTGCTCCTTGTAGATCCTTCTCCTTAGCAATCATTGGATGTAGTTTGAATTTTGGTGGAATGTAGTTTGAACCCTTTACCGACATTAAAGAACCCCTTTTGACCTTTGTGCTTAAAGATTCTTCCATAATGCTTAGTTGATGAAAGATTATAGATGGTGACTTTTCTTGAGATTTTCTTTCAACAAATTTTGTTTGAATCACTTTGGGGGTCGAAGAATGTTGTGCTCTATTAAAATTTTGAATTTGAGTTGAAAGATGAATCTTTGATTCTTCCTTTCATCACATGTTCAATTTTAGGGTCTCATTAATGTTCTATACTTAGGTAGATGAGTGAGGCTCATTTTGATCTTCAACGCTTTAATGCACATTGAAGATCAACTAATACTAACTAACCATGCTTGGTTGAGTTAATGACTTGGTTGAATTTGTCCACACTTAGTTAGAACTAACAACTTAGTTAGGCCTAAGGAATGACTCGGTTAGAACTAATAGCTTAGTCAAGTCTGAGTCTGAGTCTATCCTTAGTGCATTTGATATGCTAATCTAGACTTTCTTTCTTGGATGAATGGAACTGATGTGGAGTATGATTTTGATCACAACTCTAGTGGTCTCCTTGCCTTCTTAGGCACAGATGATTGAATCACCCAACTCATCGCCTTGGGTGTCAATAACCTCACATTTTTCACTTGAATTCTTTAGAGATTTCCTCACCCATTGCTTCTTCATTTGAGTCTTGATCTTATAAGCCTTTCATTTCTTTTCATCTTCAACTAAAAATCTATTCATGCATTTCTTTTCTACATGACTAGGTTCTTTACATACATAACATATTTTGGTAGGATACATTTTTCTAAAGTGAGTCCTCATACAATTATCTCCAATGTTTCCATACTCTCCACATAGATAACATCTACACCAAGTTTTGTAATCCCAACTAAAGATTTCTTTAGCAAGTTTTTCAATAGGATTCCAACTCTTGGTTCTACACTATGACGATCTATGACCATTTTTTGTTTTGCATGTGAAACATTTTCCTTCAAACTTAATTTTCTTTATGCATTGACCTATTCTATGTCCATGTTTGTTGCAATTGTAAAATTTACTATCAAATTTTTGCTTTCCATTGCTCGAAAATTTGTTTGATGTATGCTCTGACTTTCCACAATGATTACATATAGGTCTTTTTTTGTTTTGAGATCTTTGTTATGATGATGCTACTTCACCATCTTCATATGCCAACTTGAAAGAATTATTTTTGAATGCTTGTTGAACTCTAAATGGACCTTTCCACATAGCATCAAACTTCTTATACATTCCTTTCGTAGCCTTTCTTTTGTCCCAAAGTAGTACCATCTCTCCTACCATAAATTTTTGAGGTCTTTTTTTCTTATCAAAGAGCTGTTTCACTCACATTTGGTGATGTGTAATGTGATCTACAATTTCCCTCCTTTCTTCTTCAAGTTTGCTCAAATATAGGATCCTCTTCTCTAGACCATCCTTATAGACATCATCCTTAATTATTGTTTTGAGTTTGCTCATGGCTAACTCCAAAGGTAGAGGCAGATTGGCCTCAGTTCCATAAACAAGTTCAAAAGGTGATATACAAATTTCTCTCTTGGGTGTCACTCTATCTACCCAGAGTGCCTTATAAATCCTCTTGTGCTAGGTCTTCTAATTATCTGAGACTAGCTTCTTAACAATACTAATTAAGTTCTTATTGCTAGATTCTGCCTATCCATTCCCTTGAGGGAAATAATTAGATGAATGACCCATGGTGATCCCATACTCCAAATAGAAATTAGTAATTTTGATTGAAGAAAAGTAAGATGCATTATCCATCACTAATTTAATAGGAACACCAAACCTAACCAAAATTCTTTCTTTTATGGATTCACACACCACCTCAGAAGTAGTCTTCTTCATAGCTTTAGCTTCTACCCATTTAGTGAAGTAATTAGTTGTAGTTATTATATATTGATGACCAAAATTGGATGTATTAGTAATCAGACCAATGAAATCAAGGCTCCATTGTTGAAAAGGCCCTTCGATGATAACAGGTCTTAGTGGTAGAGTAGCTAATTGAGGGCGCCCAAAGAACATCTTGCACTTTTCACACTTTGCTACCCAGGCATATATGTCTTTAAACATTTCAGGCCAGTAATAGCATTTCCTTAGTATTTTAAATGCTATGACTGAAGAAGAGAAATTTCCTCCACAAGATTCATCATGAAATGTTTTCAATAGCTTTTCCTATTGTTGTTTATGTACACATCTAAGGAAAGTACCACCTATAGCTTTTTTGAAAATCTTACCATCCTAGATGACATACTTAGCTGCTTTTAATTTAAGGTATCTTCTTTCCTTTGCATTTAGGCCCTCTGGACATTCACTATACATTAAAAGGTAAGATATGTTCTCAAACTTGGTAGGTTTAACCTCTATATTGTATTCTTGTATTTTTTCTACACATGCTCTTCTAACATTGTAACCTATATCCTATTGTGTCAGTACGCTCTTTACTGCTACATCTAGGACAAAAACTATTGAATGTGAATGCAGGATATAGAACTTAATTTTTTTAAGAGCCTTGATCACTAAAAAAACATGTTTTTCAATTTGTGAATATTTGAGTTCATGGTTCTTTAAAGGTATGCTCATAAAATCAATAGGAGCTTGTACTCCATCATTTTCCTATATAAGAATAGCCGACAATGTATGTTTGGAAGCATAGCAATAGATGATAAAGTCCCACTTATAATTTGGATGACACAGTACCTGGGCATTAGCAATAGCAATTTTTATATCATGAAAAGCTCGCTTTCCTACCTCATTCTATTTGAAATTTGAATTCCCTTTTATCATGTCCACTATATGTTTAGTAGTTTTCATGAAATTAGGCACAAATCATTTGTGAAAATTTATCCACCCAAAGAAAGATTTAACCCCTATTTTGTTTGAAGGCAGGCTCAGTCTTTGAATAGCTTCTACTCTTTCAGGGTCAATTTTGATGCCTTCTTGGGACACTATATGGCCAAGGAGCTTTCCTTTTGTTACACAAAAAATTGACTTCTTTGGGTTGAGAGATATTCCATGCTCTTGGCATCTTTGTAACACTTTCCTCAAATCTTCCATATGATCTTTTCTTTTTCTTGAGAACATGGTAAGGTCATCTAGGTATATGACTATGATTTGATCTTTCAAATTAGCAAATGTCTTACTCATGCACCTTTGAAATGTAGCACCAGTGTTGATAAGTCCAAAAGGCATTTGGCAATACGCAAATGTACCCCAAGGGGTACTGAATGTCATCTTATGATAGTCTTTCTCTTCTACTTCAACCTGATTATAACCCGAGAAGTTTCCAAGCATAGACATCATTTTAGATCCTACTACTATTTGTAATAAATAGTCCATATTAGGAATAGAAAAGTTATCTTTAAGGGACGCTTGATTTAGGTTGCAAAAATCAACACAAATTCTTATTTCTCCATTCTTCTTTCTAGTGGGTACTATATTGGCTCTCCAGGTGAAATGATGAATGGGATAAGAAATTATTGCTTTTAACATCTTATCTATTTCTTGAAAGATGGCATCAATGACTTTAGGATTATAATTCTTTTGTTTCTGCCGGAAAGGGACTGCATTAGGCTTCAGTGGAATTTCATTTTTTATCTTCTCATTTCTATAACTTTTCAAATCTTCATAGCTCCAAGTGAAAACATCTCTATATTCCATAAATAGATTCTTTGTGGCCTCTTTCTCTTCGGGTGAACAACAACTCCCAACGTTAATTAGTTTGGGATTTTGAATATCTCCAATGTTAACTCCTTATATTCACCCATTGTTGGCTCCTTTTCTTCTCTCGTCTGCTTTATGTAAGCATCATATCTATTAAAAAAAATTTCTAAGGTCATGAAATATGGGGGAATAATGTTACCTTTCAACTGAATCTCCCCATTTTGGCTCAGTTCTTTCTCTGCATCAAGGCTTTCATGATTACTTCCATTGGATTCATGCACAAAGCTGAACTTTTCATTCTCAAGGAACATCTATAAAATTTTATCATCATTGAAAACTTACCATGATTCTATGTTATCTGGAATGGTAGATCAATACACAATTTTGATTTGGTACTTCTTGTCTTGGAAATTTGGGTGAGGAAGTAATAGGGAGGCTGAGACAGCCAAGGAATCAGCTTTGGCAATCATCTCTCTTGGAACCGCTTCAATAGAGAAGGCATCTAGACCTTCAATCTCATCCCAGACTCTATTCCTATAATTCTTCAACTTGTGTTTTTTAATAGAATATTGCCCTTTTACCTACTTTACAATAAGCACTGCATCACCTGAGAATTTAGGAAAATTCTTCCTTGAACCAGCCGAGAGTGGATGGTAAGAGTTTAGCACTAAGAGTCTTGTTGCCATGGCCCATGGAGTGGCCATGATTGCTTTAGTAGTATATGGAAAACAATTAACAACTGGAGGGGCAGTAACTCTGTGAAGTGCTAACACTTGACAAGTGGGATGTGAAGTGCTGACATCTTGATTTCTAATAGGGGAAGGGGGTCTACTCTGACTTTTACCTTCACCTTTCTGCTTTGGGACATCTAAAATAGGAAAGCTGAGCTCTGCAAGTTTATTAAAGGTAGGATCCTACCCACCTTGTTCTTTGGTACTTCTGAGGAACCTAAATTTCTCCAGGATGTTGGGTCTAGTTTATCTTTGATCTTATTGTCTTAATTGTCTTCCTACTCTCCAAACATCTCTCCTTTGAATAGTTCTTTCCAAGGCTTCAGCTCTTTTTTCTTCTTCATCTAATACCTAGCTAGCATTTCGATAATGTTCTGTGTTCCTTTTGTGTCTCCAAACAAATGTGTTAAGGGATGAAATTATGTCCTCTTGATCATCTTGAAAACCAAGGTTAGGTTGGAGCACTGGGATTATGTTTTCATGAGGTAGTACCATTTTTCCTCATGACATAAGCTTTTTGATCAAGCAACTATTCATGTCCCAAGTGGATTTGCCAAAAATCTATTGGTAAATAGATTTTTCCTTTCTTGTTTCTTAGGAATATGACTCTTAGTGCCCAAACTATGAACAATATCTGGTTACAACAGTTGAAAAGCCCTTTGTAGATGAATGAGCTTTTCTCTGAATTAATAGGTATAGCTCCCTATGATAGATTTTTAGTGAATTATGTTTATTCCTATCATCTAATTGGGGGTGTGTTATTAACTTGAGAATAGTAGAGGTATAACCAAGCTAGACGTAGGCAAGATCTAACTCAAGTGAACAGAAGTTTGTAATAATCTATTTAGTTTTATGCATCCATATATCCTATGAATTCACAAAACTTCCTATGAGCTAAAATACAAAAATTGAAATCTATACTTTATTTGCTAAATTGATAACATTTAAAATTCCTCTTAGAACGAACAATGACAATACTTATCGCGTACATTCATTATATAACAAACAGGGGAAGCAAAACTATGTTCCTTCCTTGTTCCAATGCAAACCATGAGAGAAAGATACAAACTTAAAGCCAACTAGAATAGAAAATAATCAATATAAACTACTCTCGATTATCTCTGCAACAAGAAGCATTTCACACCAAAAAAATTTTTGACACTTCATTAATCATTCAACTTCATACATATAGAGTTTGAGAGATGATCATTACAATAGAAATTTTAATTGATTCATCTTTTGAGGATGACAAATGGAAATATGCCAGTTTTTCGTATTACAAAACTTACAAAATTTGCAAAGATTACAACAAAAAATGAAAAGGGAGCGTCAACTAAATCACTTGGGCTTCTTTCCTTTTTCAATTTTTTCTCTATATGCCTTAGCAACAACTATAATTGGAATCATTTCTTCGTCACTAGGAAAATGTACATTAGTGAATCTTAAGAGCCACTTCAAATTCTCTTGAACTAGCTCCTTTACTGCATTTAGCAAACTTTTCAATTCTTTAGCAGCCACGTGTACGCATCCACCAAGCAATTGCAACTCTAATACTTTGTTTTGACTCCTTGAAGTCATTCCAGATAGATTACTCAAGTATGTGGAGAAGTTTTTCTTCATTACTTCTATCCCAATAAGAGCTTTCCCTTGTCCACTGGTTTGTGAGTCAGTGTGTAATCCTCACATGAGTTTGAATGCTCTATCTTGGGTCTTCCTCACCTTTTCCCCTATTTCTTTGAGTCCCTCTTTGGCTTCTTGAATCATCTCCAACTTAAATTGCATTCTTTGAAGCCATTCGAACAGAGGTTTAGTCCCTTTCTTCAAAATATTTGCTTCAACTGCCTCTTTTGCCTTCATTTGGATGATCATTTTTAGGAGAGAAATGCATTCATCAAATCTTGCCTTCTCTATGGTCAAAGTGTTGTGATTAGATATGATATTATCCTTCTTAGTTTCTAATCAAAGGATAACATTTCCAATTTGATTGATCAGAGTAATTTTGACTGCATTGAGTTTCTCAATCCATTCTTTTTCGATTTGACCAAATGCCTATTTTTCTAAAGTTTTGAGATGAAAGCTTACACTTCTTCTACTATGGGGTTCTCAGTAGTAGGCATGCCAATAATGGTTGCCAATGGAACAACTAACTACCTGATAAATCTTTTCAATTCTTCAATCTCGGCCTTCATCTAGATTTTTGACAATTTGAGGCTATCAATTTGTTCTTCTATCACCTCATTACTTGATCTCCATAGGCCTACCTTTGTATCATGTCTTGCCTCTCTAAGATCAATTGAATGCAGAGTGAAATCATCAGGTGTCATGTCCTCAATTCTCCCTGCTTTGTTTGGCTTTTCTATCTCCAATGTTAAGTGTCCTATTTTTGGATCTTGCCCAAGTATTGGTAAAGTCTTTTGCTTCTTAGCTTTCACTATTGTAGACCCAAAGAAAACTGCTTGAGACATAGTATCTTTTGTAGGGATGCTCTCCTCTTTCCTCTTTCTCTTTCCTTCTAAGGTGTCTTCTAGCTAGGACTCTATACTAATCACCTTAGAAGCAGCCCCAAGTGACTCTATATTGAACATTTTCTTCCTCACCAGAGTCACTACCACTGTAGCCCCAAAAAAAGGATTCTTTGGATCTTGAAAAAGAAGCCTAGATGAACTCGGGGCTCTCTCTTCCTCTTGAGTTTTCCTTCTACCTTTAGTAGATTCAGTGGACTCACTGCTACTCATTGATCTCTACTATCTGAATGGGGGAACCACTTGGCTTCAAAAGAGGAGTGCTTGTAGATGGACCAAGGCTATGATGAGGAGATGGAGTTGGGGTAACATGAGGAGATGAGACTGGAGCAGTAAAATGAGGTGGTGAGACTAGAGCAGTAACATGAGGAGGTGAGACTAGAGTAGTGACACCATCTTTCGACTCTTCAGTCCCATTTTCTTCAATGCTAGCTTTGGCTCCAATAACTAGTAGAGGACCACCTTGGCAAATTAGAGATATTGAAATTTTTTTCTCTGGGGGTTGGTCACCTCCTCTTCCAGATTGAGCAGGTCCTTGAACAGTTGTAGTTGTAACACTTGGTGTGGCACTCTAAGAAGAAGTGGCAGTAGCAGCGGCTGGAGAAGCTTGAGTAGTCCTGCCCTTACTCCTACCTTTCTTTGCTATCCACTCGACCCATTTTTCGGTTCTCTTGATGATCTAGGCCATCATAACATCAAGGTCTTCTTCCATATCAACATATGGCTCATAATTGATTGGAGTATTTCTCAATTTGGTCAAATATGTATCACTATACATATTTTTCCCATCATCTTCTAGCCCTTCCACATCTAATTTAATGACATATGTCTTTATTTGATCCACTATCAATCTAGAAAAATCTCAATCTCAGCTTTCCAACTCATATTTACAATCTACCCAATAATCCTCCATAGTAGTAACATGCTTGATTACGCTTCCAATTTGAAGCACATCTTTGGCATACCCATTTGGGTCAAACATAGGCCTCACCACTTAATACTCCTCTAACTTGTACTTGTTCTCAAATGTCTTAAGCATGTTTTTAGCTTCTAATCAAGTCTCACAACTATAGGCCCCAACTTTCATAGGGATTTCATACCCCTCCTTCCTCAAACTAGTGCTCAACACATTCACTTAAATTGTTTGCCTCGCAATCTCGATGAGTACAATCATGTTGTTCAAGTATCTAGGTAGCTTCAGAGGAAATCCATCACTACAAGATGGAAATAAGAAAAAGATGAGAATTGAAGGAAATAACTACCAAACTAACTGATGATTACCATTGCTTTTGGACTGAATTGCCACTCTAGACATCCTTGGAGTTCCCTGAATATTCTCATTGTGAATGCATCATTTACCCAAATATACTCCACATAACTATTCCTCAATTGCAAGCATGGATAAAATTCATAGTTGTTTACATCATAAGAAAAATTCTCTATTCTAGGGATTTTTGACCAAAATTGTAGGGAATCCAACATATATATCAAGAAATAAGACACATAAAATGAATTATAGAACTTAGATGCATTGAGAGCCCTAGACAGATGTGCACTTACCTCATATGCCTAGTCAACATACTGTGTATCTGAGAAAATAATTTGCACCAAAAAGAAGTATTGTTCTACAAAATTAAGGGCTTCTATCTCACCTTTAAGTTGATGCAAGAGGACCAGAATGTCCACAATCTCAGGCTTGAGATCAGTGCTAAAAAGGGTTTTAGGGACCTTACTCTTAGCTCCCCTTGGCTTTTAGAACCAAGAACTCATGATCTTTTTTTTCCACACCATCTTGTTTAGAGAGAATTCAGACATAGCTCCTCCAATTGTTAATTTAGAGAACTCCTCTCATTCTAGAATCTGTAGGCAGTTCACTACCACTTACCTATTAATTAAGATTAGCACTATTTGATCTGTTAATAAGATTTGCTTTGTATCTAGATTTTAATGATTGATGCATTCATTAATCAACCCTAGAGCTTGTACTGCTACTGGAAATCTGGATGTCTCTACTAATCCACTTCCTCAAAGTTTCTCCATTATGGGGTGAATTGGCTCTATCCTTAGCCTCCTTTGGAAGTCTTGCATGTCAAAGAAATGGAGTGAAGTGTCTATAATATTCTGCCATATTGACTTAACTCTACCCAGCCCATCAAAACTAGCAAATCTTGTGGCCATCTTGTCTGATAAAAATCAACAATTGTGAATAGTGCCAAGAGTAAACCTTCTAAATTTGAAAGTTTTTGAGAGCACTATTTGATACAACAGCATAATAGTTTAATAGAGAAAGCAATAATTTGAAAATCTGTTATGCTTATCTTTATATAAGAACCCTTCATCTATCCTTTGATTTTCATGATCCACGCCACATGAGAAAATTTAAGCATAAATCCATTGAATTAGTAAATGTGAGGGTTCTAACAAATTTTTCCCTATCTTTTCTCTATTTCTATTGGCCCAATAGTAACTTTCTTTAATTAAAGACTTACTTTCCCATTTTTACCTTATTTTGGAGAAATAGAAATGGAGTACTCTGTGGGAAGAATTCAGCCTGACTAGGTTCTATTTAAAATACCTTCACAACCTAAACTAATTTGCTTCAAATATTTTTCCCAAAACATCCCATGATCAATTTACTCAATTACTATGCTTGCAAGAATAGTTTTCTATTACTTGCAAAAAATTGTTGTCAAGGGTAGAAAGCCTGCAGAGGAGAAGACAATTTCCACTTTTCCACTTGTGCCCTTGTTTTACCTTCTCTACCCTAATCACTTTACTTTAAGCCTCTAGAAAATATAAAACTAGCTTCACAAGAGAAAGATGGGACCCACTGACTCACTTTACCTTTTCACAAATGTTATTTCGGAAAATTGACTTCTTGGTTCAAAACCCGCTAACGAGAAGTTGTTTCTGAGTTTTTTGCCGATACTTTTTTTAACCATCTTAGTTAGTTTTGAATGATTCTCATAGTGAAAATATGGAAATACTTGAATGATCTATCCATAATAGAATTCGTCTCTCTTAATTTAAACTCGCAAATCACATTTGTGAATCTTGGCAGAGTTTCAGCTCCGAGGTGTGAAAACCTGCCAAAGAGAAGATGAAAATAGATTTTTCACCATTTCAACTTTCTTCATGTCCAAAACAAGATAAGCTACAAGTAGTTCATCTAAGGTAACATAATTCAAGAATCTCCATCAAGCAAGGTCCTAAACTACCCAAAAGACTCATGATGATAAAGAAAACCCACCTGGCCATACAATGTAGGAGAAGAGAAAAGATGAAAACTTGATGGAGATGCTTATCACTTGAGGGAGAAAGGACCAATTGACTTGACTAGACTAAACATAATATAAGTTAATTTCCACTTTGCAAAATTGGTACAAAACAAAAAGTGGGGCAACAAACTATTAGGTCCACCCTGTTAAGAGTTTGGGACTAATGCACCTATTAGAATGATTCAATGGATTGATCTTTGATATGCAACTCTAAATGTTGATGAATATTCTTTGAAGTAAATTGATCACCTAGCCATCATAGATGAGTCTCTACCTTTCCTTTTACTACTTGTAGTCTTCTAAATATTCTTCTCTTACATATTTGCTTGTGTAAACTATCCTTCTAACTCATAGTACCTATTTTGGATAAACAAAATACCTTATACTTATATCCATCCAAATAATTACATTACATGTTATCTACAATATAAATGGTTCCAAAAAAAATTACCAAGTCAGCTTAGTGTTGCAAATTAAGCCCAATGTCTTACTTGAGTCATATTGCAAACACTCGAGCAACACTATCACATTGGCTAACTCTGGCACTTAGTTGATACTGGATGTTTAGTTCATACTGATCACTTAGCAAATGATGGTTGCTTGGTGCACACTATTCTACCCGATTGGTTATCATCTTGAAGCAAGAATACTCTACTGGCTTGGTTTACACTAGAGCTCGATAGATACTATCAACATGGTTGACACAAAAACTCTATGGGAGCTATCAACTCGATTGATACTACAACTTAGTTGAAACTTCTTCCTTCATACTAGGTCAATAATGTTATCTTGGTTCAATAATGAGCTCAATTAACACTTCTATTTGGTAGCATGGTCACTACTAAATTCCCATAATGACCAAGTGTTTTAGCACCAATTGACAATATGTTTTGCCATAAGATTAATAGTTACATCATATGTAATATTCATGTTGTCCCTTGGCTTCTATAGGCTCAACAAGTACTGAATTACTTTGTATAAGTGAACTTCACATTGTCCAATCTCCATATGTTTTGCTTAGCATGTATTGTAACTTGGTCTCTATTTGGGTGCTTGGCAACCTTTTACTTGTTTGACATGTAGTGAAATATAAAAAGGTCCATATAGCTCAAGCTTCTTAGGATGCCTTAGTCGTAGTGATGACTGACTAATATAGCTTAGAAAATGACCAAATGTTAGACACTAATAGGCAGAAAGGCTAGGAGATCAACATACCAAGCCTAATTGGATACCTAATATATTAAGTATCCAATTAGCCTTGGTGATCACCAAGCCTATATGATCAACTCTAAAAATGTAATTTTTCAGCATTTAGGTGACTTCCAGACTTTGAGGACATATTTGATGACTTTTAATGTGACATAATTCATTGAAATGAAAAGAATTCTTTGTGGATATACTCATTTTTAAACAATATAATGTTAGTGAAAATATGAGTTTGATAAGTAATTATTACTTATTTTTAAATGAAGATGCCTTTAAAGTGTTGTTTGACATAGTTATTGAAAAATAGATATAACTTTCAAATCATAAAATGTTTTTGAAACTTGAAACATGTGTCACATATTACTCTCCACCTATTGTAATGAAAAAAAAATCAATGTAATTTTTTTAATTAGTTAAGGTGATTAGACATAAGCATTCATTTTCTAAAAATATTGTATTATAAAATTCATAATTAATAATTTTATTAGGAAAAAAATATCAAAAAAATATGCATCACATATAGGCATTAGTCTACTTTTTATATTTAGAATCTTATAAAAAAATTATTTGATTTTGATTAAGGTGGTCAAACATACACCTACTTCTTGTTTTTTCCTTAGAAATTTTAGACTACTACATTAAAATTTGAATTTTTGACCGAGTAGATTAAATTATTTTTATGTAAGACCTCATAGTTTAGAAACTACATTAAATTCCTATAGTTTCCATTTTTATAGATTTTTAATATAAACATCATAACTAGTTCAAAATTGCACCTCAAGTTTAAACAAGTTTGATATCTTGATTTCAACAGAGGCTTCAACATCTATGAGTCAAATTTTCAATAAGGGCTTCCTACCTCTTTTACTAGCTCATTCATCACAATAAATATAAATCTTAACATTTTCTAAAAAGGCTAATCCTAATTCTTAGTTCTCTATGAGATCCTTCTCTTTATCCATATTGTTCTCCTCTAAAATCTCTATATTACCACCTCTTGTATCTAGATCAACAACCTCTTCCAAAAAGGCTTCACCCTCTCTAAGGCCTAAATCATAAGAAAATAAATCTAAACCAAAAAATTCACTAATATCTATCATGTATAAATCATTAACTCTCTCATCATGAATGGTCTTATCATTATCACATTAATAAAGAATTGAGATCTCTCCCCACTCTCCAAGGGGACCATTATTTTCTATTAAAAGAGATCTCTTTATTTGTTTCCTCTTTCACTAGATCCACTTGGCTATAGATTCCTCAAAAAGATTCCTTATATTCCTTGACATTCAAATCATCCCTAACTAAATAAACATTATCCTTTCCTAACTAGAGCTGAAGATTCAAATCTATATTAGGTAGTTTAGCCCTATCTAGTAGAAGTTCAGATACATCTTTTGGAATCTCTACAATTTTTCTAAATTAAACTATCTTATTAATTTTAGATTGAATAACCCTACTACCAATGTTTTGAAACTTTCACATACATAAATGCCTATTTCCCCTTTTTCTAATTCCACAAAGACTGGTGATTTTATATATCTAAGAATAAATCCACCTCCAACTTGGGAAGAATGCTTAGATTCACAACACACTTATTTATTTTGTCTTTGAATATTGTCAAGGGACCTTTGAAGAGTTTAAGAAATACCTTAAATTATTTCTCCCCTTCTTATAAATGTTACCATATATAGGGTTTTAATACTATAATCCATATAGACAAGCATAATCATATCGAATTTTTTATATCTATGATCTTCCCAACCTACAAATGAGCCTAATTTGTTTATGATTTTTTTTAATAATATCTTTTTTAATTAACTCAATAGGTAAACATGGATTCATAATAGCTCTGATAAATTTTAAACTTTTAACATAACTATATCTAAAATTATCCTCCAAATTCATAAATTTTTTACAAGTAACCATCTAGCAATGGAGACCATCCATTCAAAAATCTAGTTTTCAAATTAAAAAGACAATCTATGTATTAAAAACTATCAGAAATAATAGTAATATTTACCTTACAAAATTCATATATTGGAGCTAATGAACTATTGATTTTATCAATTTACATTATCTATGCTATGTAGCAAATACACCATATTTTTTTACTAATCATCTAGGCATGTTTGATCAAGCTACCCTTAATCACTATTTCCATAGCCCTATAAGACATTGAAGGGATCTATTTTGTGAAAGATACTAGGATTATCAAGGAGAGGTGATACACACCATGGTTTTTTTTAATGGAGGCTACTTTTAAGGAACCCCCCTCCTTAGATTAGAGAGGATTGAAATGGTTGAATATATTCATGCCCTTATTAGGAGGATGAGTGGTGTATGTGTGCGAAGGCTTGCTTTCATTGCTACTAAGAGATCTAGCTTATATATTCTAGGAACCTAGTCTCATCTAGTTCCTAATTGCCTTAGGTGATTAACTAAGTCAAGTTCCAACTCTTCTCAAAGAGTTCTTAACCCTTGTTCTTAACCTAACACCTTTAGATAGTACAATCTTTCACCTTCACTTAGAAATATGTAAGTGCTACTTTCTCACAAAATCCACTCTTCATTTCTGGGGTTTCCATCATCATGAAAACATTCCATTTTTATTCTCTTGGATCCATTTGGAAAGATCTTCAATTCTTTTTCCTATTGATTTGAAGATTTAGTCTCTATGAAGCCTAATTATGCCTTGTTCCAATTAGCCCTTAATAATAACTTTTTCCACTTTCTTGCCTAAAATTCCAAAAAAAATTGGATAGCTAATCCAAAAATAGATTACCCTTTTAGATTTCCTAAAGTATTATGTAGGTTATAGGGTTTGACAACCTCTTTACACTGGCTTCCTATGAACTAGGGAAAATAGGGCTAATAGGCCTAGTTTTTAAGACTAATTGTAATGTTGAGGAAAACTTGTTCAAAACATATTCTAATGGATTATTATAGGCTAAATACTCACAAAATATTAGGATATGGTGGAATTATACGTAGAATTGTACCTTTTTCATTCAATACCTTTTATACCCTACAAGAAATCTTCTCTTTCTTTTATCCTAAACATCTAATCGGGCTCTATTCACTCGCCTAGGGCTTAGTAGTAAACATAGCTCCCCAAACTTCCATGACTCCTAATCCAATAAATATTTAAACTAATGACTCCACTATAATTTCCATCTACCCTTAGGTGTTTCCCATGGGTAGCTTTCATGGGGGATCCATGACTGTATAGACTAGTTAGCACAAAACTAGTAAGGTCTCTAAAACAAAAAAAATTATTCGACACCCTATAACTACTCAAATCAACTTCTATATAAAATGAGAAACTCTTTAAAATATTCAAAGAACACTATCAAATCATAAAATTTATTCTTTCAATCCATTTCAAGGTACTATCACTACTAAAACTCAAGAAATTGTTGTAATTTTTTTGCAAAGCTATATTCCACACTCAAAACTAAAAACCTCCATTACAATACTTCCTCCCTTTACAATATTTGAGTATTTTTTAATATTAGATGTCATATCCATCATTCTAGGGTCTATTGGTCAATCTCCCACTCCCTATCCATAAGAGAATCCAAGGTAACTAGGTTACATGCAACATTTACAATAATTGCAAATGTTGTCATGACAAGTTCTTGACAACATTTGGCATCTTCTTTAATTGCCATCATCTTATTTCTTAGGATTAATAACCTCCAAAATTTTGAGGATCCAAAACCCTTAATGACCCTATGGAATCTTTGCAACATCATAATGTTTTTAGAACACATTTAAGACTCTAACCTCACCTTAGGCTTCTAACACTAAGAAAATTAATCAACAACTAACATTGGCTATTTGTGTGACCTTAGTCCTAATGACTAACTCACTTAGCCCACATAGAAAATGACCTTATAAGGTCTTAAAAAAAATAACCTACTCTTCTTGACTTGGCTAGTGTAAAAAACAAGCCAAAATACTAGACATGGAGAGGTCATTCAAAGTGTGCTCCTACACCATCCTCCCCAAAATAAAATGATCAATCCACCCTTGGATTGAGGATGTTAGAATAAACTCCCATATTCTTGAACTTTGACTTTATTATCTGTACTACATCAACATTCATCTATCCATGCTTCTTGATTAAGTATTCCTTGTACACTTTATGTTTGGTCCATTTATAGACTCTAGTGTCCAATATAGTTTTTTCTCTTTTACTATAGTAGTAGGTAATTGCAGATCATCCATATCTCTGATCAATTTATGAAGACTTTGATCCATATTTTGTGGTCCCTTATAATGGACTAAGTCTATAGTGTTAAAAATAGGAGACATTTCACTATCTTTTGGCAGCTCGACTCTAAATGCATTATCACCATACTTAGCCACAATAGGACAAGGACCTATCCTCCTCATCTACAATGTTTTAGGGACTCCTTTTTGAAGTCTTGACTTTTTAAGTTGTACCATAACCAAGTCACCAACATTAAATTGAGTTGTCCTACTTTTATCAACCTTAACCTTGTGTTTCAAGGTATTCTCTATCAAGGTTTTCCTTACTATTTTATGTATTTCTTGCATAGCACATGAAAAATCATCAGCATATTGACTTCCTTTTACTCCATCATTAAAATCTCCAAATTCATAAACACATCTAGGATGCAATCCATACACTATTTCAAATGGACTCTTCCTTGTTAATCTATTGGTAGTGTCATTGTAGGCATATTCATCTTGCCCAATAAACTAATCCCATTGTTGACCATACTCCTTAGTTAAGCACCTTAGTAGATTCCCAAGGCTTCTAGTGACAACCTTGGTCTGAACATTAGTTTGGGGCTGGTAGGCTGATCTAGAGGATAAGTTAGTGCCTAACCTTTGCCAAAGAGTCTTCCAAAAATGACTCATAAACTTAGTGTCTCTGTCTGACACAATGTTGATAACTAACCCATGGATTCTCAATATTTCTTTGAAGAAAAGATAGGTTATTTGACTAGCATCATTGGTGATATTACATGGTACAAAGTGAGAAATCTTGCTAAATCTATCTGCAACCACATAGCTATTGTCAATACCTTTCCTTGTCTTGGGTAACTCAACTATAGAATCCATACTTAAACATTCCCATGGCCTTGTAGGAATAGGTAGTCGTTGATAAATGCCTACATTTGAAGAAGTGCCCTTGGCTTTTTGACATATGACACAACTTTCCACATACCTCCTAACATCAAGATTCATCCTTGGCTAATAATAGATCCTTGAAACAAGTTCTTGGGTCTTAGTGATCCCAAAATGACCACTTAAAGCACCATTATGCTTTTCTTGTATCAAATTCTCTCTAATAGAGGCTCTAGGTACACATAACTAATTCCCTTTAAATAAAAGACCACTTTGCAAAGTATACTCAAAATATCTACTATGAAAATGATTCTTTTATTTAGCATATAACTTATAAATGTCTAAAAAATCCTCATCATCACCATATAGATCTTTTAAATGATCTATCCCCATGCTATTCAACTAAATTTCTTGGATTTTAAGAGCCTTTCTAGACAATGCATTTTCCACTTTATTGAAGACACCTATCTTGTGTTTGATATTAAAAATATAAGCTTGTAGGTACTCAATCCACTTCATGTGCTTGTGACTCAACTTCTCTTGTGAATTCAGGAAACTAAGTGCTTGATTGTCTGAATACACAATGAATTCCTTTGGGAGAAAATAGTGCCTCCATTTCCTTAAATCTTGCACTAATGCACATATCTCAAGGTCATATGAAGAGTACTTCTTCTTGGCTTTACTTAACTTTTCAGAATGGAAAGCCACTAGTCTACCCTCTTGGCTTAGAACAACTCCAACAACCACATTACTTGAATCACACTCTATGGTGAATGGCTTCTTAAAGCTTGGAAAAACTAAATAGGTTGTGTAGAAATATTCTCCTTTAACAACTCAAAGCTTCTATTAGCTTTCTCATTCTATACAAATTTATACAAATTTAGTCTTATTGCCTCTTTTAATGATATCTAGTATAGGAGCACAAATTGCACTAAATTAGTTTATGAACTTCCTATAATATTGAGCAAGGCCATGAAAACTTCTTACCTTTTCTATTTTCCTTGGAGTAGGCCAATTGAGGATGGATTCCACTTTACTCTCATCTATTTTTAGTCTTCCATGAGTTAGAACAAACCAAGGGTACACTAGTTTGGTCCTGATGAACTCACACTTCTCCAAGTTGATCATCAACTTCTCATCATGTAGTTTCTTGAAAAAAATGTCAAGATTTTTTAGGTGCTCAATCCTTGTCTTGCTATAGATTAGTATATCATCTAGATATACAACTAAAAATATTCCTTTGTAGTCTTTCAAAACTTCATTCACGACTCTCATGAATGCAGAGGGAGCATTGGATAATCCAAATGGCTTGACAAGCCATTCATAGAACCCTTCATTGGTCTTGAAAGTAATTTTCCAATAATATCCTCCATGTATTCTTATTTTGTGATAGCCACTCTTCAAATCTATATTTTTGTAGTATTTAGCTTCTCTTAGGAAATCCATTAGTTCTTGTATCCTAGGGATACAGAACCTATACCTTATGGTTATCTTATTGATAGCCCTTGAATTAGTGAAAATCCTCCAAGTTCCTCCTTTCTTAGGTGAAAGTAGAGTGGGTATGCCACATGGACTAATACTCTTCCTAGTTAGGTCTTGGTTTAGGAGTTCTTGTATTTGTCTTGCTATTTATTCATTTTGTTGAGGGGTCATCTTGTACGTTGATTTTTTATGTAGGGTAGCTCCTAGAATAAGGTCTATCCTATGGACTTTTAGGGGGTAAGGATGATGGTTTTCCATCAGTTACAATACCTTGACAAGTCTGCAACATACTTTGAACTTCCTTTGGTAACTCTTGCATCTTGGTCTCCTTGCCTTCATCTCCTTCTCTTGGTCTCAGCACCAATGCAAATCCTACAACTTCACTCTCTTCCATGGTTTGTAAGAATTATTTTTCACCCACCATAAGTAAATTTGGACCTCCTTTTTTTACTTCAACATCTTTCAATAGTGATTTAATTTTAAAAGTCACATTGTCTTTCCTAAAAGTATAGGAGTTCTTTCCTCCATCATGGATAGCTTGGTGATCAAATTTCCATGGTCTATCTAGGAGAAAGTGACATGAATCCATAGGTAACACATCATGCTAAACTTTATCCTTTTACCTTCCAATTGAGAACTCCACCTAGGCTTGTTTATTTACCAACACATGTTGGCATTTATTGAGCCATGTGACCTTGTAAGGATTGGTGTGAGGTATTCTTGTCAATTTTATCTTTTTGATTGCTTCTTCTAACACAATATTTTCTATAGACCCTGAGTCAATGATGACTCTACTCACTTTTCCCATCATCTTGCACATTATCCTAAACAAGGACCTTATTTGGCTTGGTCCTTCTTTTACTGGCTCCTTGATCAAAACTCTCCTCATCATGAGGTTCTCCCCTTCTTTTGAATTCAATGGTACCTCAACATGCTTGTCTATTGTATTATACTCATCTTTGAATAGGTTAGTTCTCTTGTCACTTCCTTGTGATGAACTACCTTTCTTTGGGAATCTATAGGCAAGGTGCCCCATTTGATTGCAATGGTAGAACTTCATACTAGAAAAATAATTTCTTCCCCTAGAGCTAGAGTTTCTTCCTCTACCACCTCTACTTGAGCTTCCTTCTTATTTTTCATTTAATTTCATGTCTCCTTGAGTTCTCAATTTAGAACTTATCCCACCATAGCCACTTCTTTTATCTTCAAGTCCATTTTATAGCACTAGTGAATAGTTTTGAAGTTCACTAGACTCATTTCTTCTTCAATAGACCACTAAAGGCCATTTAAGTACCTTGCAAGCTTGATTCTTTCCTCTTCAACCACCTTAGATCTCAAACATAGATTTTGAAACTCCTTGGTGTATACTTGGACATCTAAATCTTTTTGTCTAAGATTTTGTCACCATGGTTACCATGCCTTTTCATGTAACTATATGACCTTTTCTATCCTTTTCTTTCTCAGTTTGCACAAACTTCCACCAAGTAAGAGTTGAACCTCTTAACCTAAACTTGGCCACCACAATTTTTTGTGCCTCAGAGATACCATCACATTAAAAATGGTTCTCAATGCTATCAATCCAATCCACAACTAAATTTTGATCCATTTGTCCACTAAATAGTGGTACACCTTCCAAAGCCTTGCCACTCAATACGTTCAATGCTTTTAAGAATGGCTCTTTAGGAAGAATAGGTTTAGGTGCTGCTGCTTCCTCTTCCAATTCCAATTCCTTTTCCCTTGCTTCTTTCTCTTATTGCTGATAAATTTTTTCCTTGCCCTTATTAGCTTTATCTTGGGCTTCACCCAAGAGTTGCTCCATTTGAGCTAGTCTTTCCCTTAGCAACTTGTTATCTTCTTCTTATTCCTCAACCTTCTTGGCTAACTCAACATTAGTCACCATGGTTGTGTCTTCTAATATTCCAATTGGTGTATTTTTTCCCACTAATTCAATAGGCTACATCATCCACCACAAGCCTGATCAACTCGGGCTCTAATACCAATATGGTGTCTATGTTCCAGGGCTTGCTTGTGTTTGTTACTAAGAGAACTAGCTTATATCTTATAGGAACCTAGTCTCTTCTAAGTCCTAATTTCCTTAGCTGATTAACTAAGTCCAATTTCAACTCTTCGCAAATATTTCTTAACCCTTGTGCTTAACCTTGAAAGACTAACACCTTTAGATAGTATAATCCTTCACCTTCACTTAGAAAGCTCTAAGTGCTACTATCTCACAAACTCCACTCTTCATTGTAGGGGTTTCCATAATCATGAAAACATTCTATTTGAATCTTCTTACATCCATTTGGAAATATTTTTGAGTCTTTTTCCAATTAATTTCAAGATTTAGTCTCTGTGAAGCCTAATTAGACCTAGTTCCAATTAGCCCTTAACAATGACTTTTTCCACTTTCTTGCCAAAACTTCCCCAACAACTTGGATAAATAATCCCAAAATATATTACCCTTTTTTATTTCCTAAAATATTATGTAGTTCATAGGGTCTTCCAACCTCTGTAGACTAGCTTCCTATGAACAAGGGCATATAGGGCTAATAGGCCAAGTTTTTAGGACTGACTATAATCTTGTGGAAAAAAATTTAAAAAATTGATCTAATGGATTGGTATAGGCTCAATCCTCAAAAAATATTAGGATATTATGGGATTCCACCTAGAATTGTACCTTTTTGATATAGTACCTTTCTACCCTACAAGAAATCTTCTCTTTCTTCAATCCTAAACCTCTAACCGGGCCTTGTCTTCTCACCTAGGGATTAATAGTTAAAATAGCTCAACAAAATTCCATGACTCCTAATACTACACATATTTAAACTAATGATTCCCCTAGAATTTCTATGTGTTTTCCATGGCTAGATTTCATGGGGTAGCCATAACTGTACAAATTGGTCAGCACAAAATGAGTAAGGTCTCTAAAACAAAAACAAATTATTTAGCACCCTATAACTACTCAAATGAACTTTCCTATCAAATGAAAAACTCTCTAAACTAATCAAAGAACACTATCCAACTTTCAAATAGAGTCTTTCAATCCATTTCAAGGTACTCTCACTACTAAAACTTGAGAAATTGTTGTAATGTTGTTGTAGAGCTATATTCCACACTCAAAAGTAAAAATCTCTATTACAATATTTCCTCTTCTTACAAGATTTAAGTTTTTTTTAATATTAGATGGAATCTTTGTCATTCTAGGGAATTTTTTCAATCTCGCACTCCCTATCCATAAAGGAATCCAAGTAACTAAGTTGCATGCAACATTTGTAATAATTGTAAATGTTGTCATGACAACTTCTTGACAACATTTGGCATCTTCCTTAATTGCCATCATCCTATTTTTTAGGACTACCAACCTCCAAAATTTTGAGGATCCAAAAGCATTAATCACCCTATGGAATATTTACAAAAAGATAATGTGTTTAGAACACATTTGAGAGTCTAAGCTCACCTTAAGCTTCAAACATTAAGAAAATTAATCAGCAAGTAGCATTCCTTATTTGTATGTCCTTATTCCTAATCACTAACTCACTTAGCCCACATAGAAAATGATCTTCTAAGGTCTTAAACAAACTCACCTACTCTTTTCGACTTGGCTAGTGTAAAAAACAAGCCAAAATACTAGACATGAAGAGGTTATTCAATGTGTGCTCCTACACCAATGAGCCCTTTAGAGTTAGTTAAACCAATTTGTTTTGGCCACCATACTCCAACCTTATGCTAGAGCTAAAGGATAAGAGGGAGCCTTACCTCCATAAGAAAAACGTTGATTCTTCATGCATTGTAAAATGAAAATCTCGATCTAAAGTTTGCATAGAATCATATTTCAATACTTATTCATGATAAAACTATGTCCTTACTAGGGTTTCTCATGTTGCACAATGTTTTTTTTATGAACCACTTCTAGTTTTTGCATACCACATGTATTGCAAGATTATTAGGGTTTTTATTATAGCTTTGACTAGGTTTATCCTAGTAATTTATATTGGTGTTCAAGTTGTAGCAATGGATGCTCATGACACCTCCTCTGAAGAAGCGACCAAGAATTTTTTTCATGAGGTAATCTCCTTCCTCTCCCAACATTATTCTCAAGATTGAAGAATTTGATGATGCACTAGAGCACCATAACCTAATTGGGTATTTTGTGAGTCACACTCCTCCTCAAAACATGCTCAAAAAGTTAATTGCCAAGAGTTGGACTCCTCATGTAGTCTGGCTTGATGACATTCAAAGCCTCACAAAGCTATTCTTGTTGTTCCACTGTATGAAACCTTCCTAGGTCAACGTGGTTTTTAACCATGGTTCATGGTAAATTAGGTCGTCATTGCTAGTTTTTTAGTGGTGGTCTCCTGATTTCTTGGTGTTGGATGACAAAAACTTGAAAGTCCTTATCTAGGTCAATTTTTTAGGTCTTCCAGTCTCCTACTGGACATTTATCCCTATTATTTCATGAACCCTTGGCTGGGAGGTCTGTGTCTAGCCAGAGAAGTTTTTTAATACTCATCCCCAAAGGAAGATTTGCACTGAGGTTGACCTCTCCTATGACCTTAACAATTTTGTCGACATTCAAGTTGGTGCACACACCTCCTCTTAGAAGATTTTTTACTTCAACCTACGAAACACCTATTACAAGTGTCAATTGGTTGATCATAAGATCAAGGATTACCCTTTAGTAGTGCCTCACAAGCCATCTCCTAAAGAATCACATGCCAAGTATTTCGATAACACCAAAAAAATGAGTAGACAACTATGACATGCAAGGGTAAAACATCCTTTCTACCCAAACAACATGGATCCTCTTCATTGTAGCCTTCACTAGAGATTGCTCCTATTTCTATGCCTGCGAAACCTATATCTCTAGTAGTTCAATAACCAATTTCAAAAAGTGGCTTGCAAGGGATAGATGTGTTTGTTAATACTTCTCAACTTGCTTGGGTCCACACTCCTCAAGCAAATTCTACAGTTATTCCCCAAATGACATAACCCTTAAGCTGCTCTCAAAGCTCTGATATATGTAGAGTAGACTCGGATGCAAAGTGAAGGCTCATTGCTGTGAGAGATGCCTCCCCAACAATTATTTCCAACTCCTTTTTGCACAAAAATTTCTCCTCTCTTGGGGATGAGGATGAAATGTAAGAGTTATTTTGATGAATATTCTCTCATGGAATGTTTGAGGTCTAACTAACCTCTCTTGCAAATACTAAGTGTGAGATACATGATGTAGGATTGGTATCCTAAACATCCTGTCTCCATAAAGTAAAGATTTTTTATTTCATGTTAAATGCTGCATATCATGTTATTTGGCTTGACAATGCTATATTTTTTCACAACATGAAGTTGGTAGAGGTGGTTTTATTTCTCTAATCTCACCTCATTTAAATTCTTATGTTATTGATCATGGTTTTGACCCTATGCACACGATTTTGTGGATTTTGTTGTCCTTCCAAAATCATTCTTTTCGTATTTTTAATGTTTATGCTCCCAATGACATTGTTGAATGATCTCAACTTTGGCATTGGATGGAAAATTCTCTACCACCTACCACTTGGGTCATCTATGAGGATTTTAATATGGTTGAGATGGCTATAGAAAAAGAAGGCCTTCTACCTTTTTATTGGACAGTTGGTGAATGTGAGGCTTGGTACTACATGCACAATAAATTGGGCCTTTTTAATCCCAATAAGAATCACCACCAATTGAGTGGGATTTCACATAATTGATCTAATTTTAGAGCTGGGTATGAGAGTATTTTTAAAAGGCTTGATCATGTGATGATCTCTGCACAATATTTTTTCTCCTTTTTTGAAGAAAGGACTTTACCTGTCATTCCCCTACGTAATGTCACATTATTAGACCACTTCCTTATTCTCTCTACTATCACTTGGAAAATAGCTTGGCATTATCCTTCTAAGATGTATTTTTTTCTCAACATGTCACTATTGTGTCATGAGCCCATTGTGGCTCACATTTTGTATGCTTAGAATTTAGAGCCTGAGCCCCACATGAAGGTTGGATGGATATAATGGTGGAATTATGTCATCACCTGTACTACAAAATTTATCTCGATCTATGGTAGGTAACTTGCTATGTACCACATATGTCATTCATATGAAGTCACCATCAGAGATTTGTGTTCTAGTTTGGATTCTCTATCCTTTAATACTTTTGACTCAGGTCTACAACTAAGTCTTTCCAATCTTTTCTGAAAAAAGTAAATTGTTGATAACTATACCCCTAAAGGAGGTCAGATCAAAGCTCATCTCTATTGGCTTCAAATTGGAGAATAGGCTTCGAAAGATTTTTTTTAATCTCTTTGTGCCTATCATACCTCTATAGAGATCGAAAAAATTAAAGCTAGGCAATAGGTTCTTTCAATCCTTCACAACATTCTTCAATCCTTTGTTTGTCATTATGAAAAGGTTTTCACCACACAAGATTTTACTTTGGAAAGTGAGCAAGCCTTGAAGGAGTTTATTGATGTTACTCAAAATCAGCTTTTTGTTGAGAAACATGCCTTTTGTAAGAAGTTCCTTACCCTCAGTGACCTCAAGGAAGCCATATTTTCCATGGTGGATGACAAGACCTTACAATGTGATGTGTTTCCCTATGAATTTTACAATGTCTTTTGGGAGGCTATTGGACTTGATCTTTATAATTTGTACCACAAATGTTTTCACACAAAATCCTTAGGACACATCATAAATAAGGGAAACATCAAGTTCATACCTAGGTGTAGTGACCCAAAAGATATTTGCAACTTGTAGCCAATCACTCTGCTGAATTTCTATGAGGGCATGGAATGGGCCCATGGATCTAAGTAGAAATATCTCTTTCTTAAAAATTGATTTCGCCAAAGCTTATGACTGCATAGAATGGTATTTCATTCTTTTAATGCTTTGGGTTCTAGGATTCAATCCTAGTTTTCTTTAGTTGGTGGAGATTCTTTTTGGGGAGGCCTCTCCATGCATCAAAATCAATGGAAGACAATTAGAGGCCTTTAGTCTCTTCATATCCATTCATCATGGTTTTCCTTTGGCACCCACTCTCTATGTGTTGGTCATTGAAGGTTTTGGATATCTATTAGTTCATTGCATTTCTACTAGTTGAGTTCGTGACATTTCACTCTCTGAATCTTCTTCATAGTTGGTCAATGGTCATTTTTTTGATGATTCTTTTGTCACTCTCATTGAGGAGGAAACTAATGTTAATAATGCCCTTGAATGCTTGGAAACTTTCTGTAGAGCCTTTGGGTCTACCATCCAATGGCACACGACACTCTTCTACAAGAAATCATTCCTCCCTAATCCACCTTGGCTAGCTTAGTTCTAGTGGAGATGGATTGAACATGGAGAAATATTTTGATTTTTGGGCATTCCTTTTTATTTTCTAGCCTCATCGGTGGATCTAAGGAATATTGTGTTGGACAAAATTGCCAAAAATATGGACTATTGGCTCACTAAGCCTCTCTCTCTTGCTGAAAAATTCCAAATCTTCTCTAAATTTTTAGTAGCAACTCATTTTTACTACTCATCCTATTGTGTCCCCTCTAGAGCCTCCTATGCTAAGCTAGAAAAAGCTTCTCATAGATTTTCTCTAGGACTCAAACGCAGAGCATCATGGCTTCCACTGAGTTGCTTGGGATTACTATTGTTTTCCTAAAGAGTCTAGTGGTTTGGATCTTATTTCCACTCAAAATCAAGGTATTTCCTTGTGTGTTAATTGGGTCCTTGGAGCTCTCACGAAGGATTAATCTAGGAAAATTATCATTTGAAAATGCATCTCCTCTAGTTTTCCTATTCCTGAGTCAGCATAAAAGGGGATAGGATTTTAGATCCTTCTCATCACCTTTGAAACTATGCACATTCAAGGCTCTTTTATGGTCAAGAGAATGAGGAAAGATTTAGAAGTAGTCAAATCATGGTTTCATTGGGAAAGCAACAAATTTAGAGATGGGCTATCCCTAAATCAGCACAAGCTTTGGTGGTTGCCCCTATTTTTCATTGATAGTGTTCCCCTAGCTAAAATTCAAGGTGTTAGTACATTGCATTTTTTTAAATTTGACATCAAGAAACCCAAGGATCTTTTCTCTAGAATCACTATGAGTATGATATCTTGTGATGATCTACAAATCTAGTTTCTTCTTTCTTACCCACATCGTCAAACTTTTGATTTGTTGGTCTTTGCCTTTTCCTCTCATTTACTTCACAAGCTCGACATGTAGTTTGTCAAGCCTTTTTGGAAGCATTTGAGATGGTATTTATATACTCATCATGTTAATTACAAGCCTAATATTGGCTATATGTTGTTGGTGCCTCACTTTCCCATGGTTGATACTCTTAACTAGCACCCACATATCCATTGGACACAACAAAATTAGAGATATAGGTTTAATATTATTTGGAAAGTCATTACTGAGCCAAATATTTCACACTTTTCCTAGTGTGTCCTCTTCCAGGGTCTTCCATTGGGTCCTTGGCTCAATTATTTGGGTATTCTTGACCCTCAATGCCTATTTTGTGGTCAACCAAAGTCTTTCATGCATATCTTTTGGTTCTATTATATAGTTCAGCAATATTGGCTTTGGATTTATGATTTCTTCAAACCCTTTAGGATAGAGCCTTTCTCCTAGCATGTGATTCTTCTTGGGGATACCAACAAAATTCCCTTTAAGTTTTCTCAGATTTGGCATGTTTTTAGGCTAGAGATTTTGTTCACTTTATGGAAACATATAAATCTTGTGCTTTTCACTCTCACTTTTCTTGACATCAATATTTCTTTGTATACTAAAGCTTTCATATGTAATAATGTGTTGCTCTAGAGTCAAGTGCAAGAAAATAAAGCGGTTGTAGATGTGGTCAACCTATAGGAGTATCGTAATCATTGGGGAAATACTTTGTGTACAGTTGCTCGAGTTTCATCAAATTCTTATTTAGCAGAGCAAACTCCACCTCATGGGTGCTACTGAGGGTGCAACTCTCTAGCTTGCCACTTGTAGATACCTCACTCCTAGGTCTCCTATGACTCTCATAGTAGATAGGATATTCAGTACCACCCCTCAACTTCTCCATGACGAGATATATTAACCACAAAAACCCTTGATTAGAGGGAAAACTCTAGTGGGAATGATTCCCACAAGATGATAAACTTATATAAATATTCCTTGTTAGAAGATGGACCCTGTTAGGAGTTTATTACAGAATTTAGTATATATGAGTCCCTGTTAGGAGACTTTGAATCCTTGTTAAAATATTTTAGCACTATTAGTAGTTGTGCCAACCTTGTTAGGAGTTGTAGAAGATAGAAGGACCCACTATCCAAATAGCTTCTAGAGTGAGATCATGGAACTCACTATCCAATTGATCCCTCAACTATTCCTTGCAAAATAATTAAATGTATTGTACTTTAGCTTCTTTCCTCTGTCTTGTCAACTAGACACTATAAGACTTTATAGACTAGGTTACAAACCTTGGATCTAAGTATCCAACTTTGGATCACACAATAGAACTTTAGTAATGAAGTTTCTTTCACCTTCACTCTACTTTGCTTATCTTTGCATTCTACACTTTGTGCTTCTTACAATCATTTTCATTCATCCATACATCCATCACACATGATAAGGGAAAAAGTCCTTCCTCCATACCGAATCCATAAAACAATTCCCTGAGTTAGCTTTTACACCTTCTCAATTAATTATTATAGGACCACATTAAGAATATGTTACACTTAGTGATAAAATCAATCTTTCACCTTACAACTTAAATAAATTTCCATGCATGTAACATCATTAGGAGTGAGCTTAGCCACATCATCACTAACATTTCTTCTTCACATCTTTAACTTCAGCTTCTTGAAATAACAAATTTGATAAGAGATATAATAAGTTTACCAAAACATGCTTCTATAAATGCTATCTCAGAATAGTCCATCAAAACTTTTATAACTTCTTCCATACTTAATATCTTATGCTTTTGAGGTTAGCTACATATACTAGATGCATAGTATAATCTCCCTTTAACCTCACTACTGAAAGTACTCAATGATTTATTCATACCAACCTAATCTTTACTGTTGTTTATCTATCAAATACCATAAAAAGCCGCTATGTTAACATCAATGAAAAACACAGTCATGAATGTAACATATCATCATGATAATGATCTAATCATGTTTCGATAATACTCCCCCATACCAATGTCATCAGAATTCATGCTTCCAACTATCTCCCCCTTTGGCTTTGATGGAAACATAGATGAAAAACATCTAGTTCCAAGAATACCAATTGCGAAAGACTGTTAACCTTTCTCTTCAAATCCTCTTCATCAATCATTCTTCCCATTGATACACCTTAATATGCTTTACATCAAATTATTTTTCCATGCTATAATTATTTCCAACTGATTTTCCAAACTATTTTTGATTCATGTTGTACTTGTTTTTCATGATGTTCTTCTCCCCCATTGACATCAATGTCAAAGGTTTTTGCAACCATCAAACTCTACAAAAACTATTTTTGACTAGCTCAAGTGTCCAAAGACATGCTGGTCTTAGATTTCTTTTAAAAATTGAGTGTCAACACACTTAACCAATTTCAAGTACATGATGAGTACAAGGTACATGTCAAGCTATAGTATGTGTTGAGCCAGAAATCTAATAGGTGCTAAGTTAACTTCAGGTGCCAAGAAAGTATCAAGTGTCGAATGATAAGTGATGTCAAGTCACTATAGATGCCAAGTCACTATAAGTGCTGAGCAAAGAATACATTCCAAGAAAGATAGATTTATTATAGGATCCGAGCGAGACAGAAATCCTATATGTGTCAAGCATCAGCAATCAATAAGTGTCGAGTAACATAGAATCAACATATGAGTTTGTGCCTTCACAAACTTAGATGTAAACCATTTTTGAACTAACTCAAAATGAATCTCAAAGATAAGATCAAATCTTTTTCCTTCCTTCTTTAATTAGCATTCAACTAATCATAAAAATGGAGAAAGAATGCAACCAATAGGAAAAGTGTAAAGATTTGAGTGGGAAAAAAAGATTGTAGATTCATACCTAACCTTGAGTCTTCAAAGCCTTTATAAGGAGATAGAGACCCAATAATTTGATGATGATGTATAGAGTGAATTGCATGGAATGCATATTAGCAGAGGTGTACAGACTTAGAAATTGAATAGAGTTGCAAAATTTGAATAGAGCATCAGGATTTCAAATAGAGATCATATTAGGAAGGATCAAAGTAGAGTGAGTAGAATGAGGATCTGGAATCAGCAATTAAGGATTATAAGTCATCAAGTCAATACATTCTAATACACTCTAACAATTGTATTAGGAATGAAAATCCTATTGTGATAGGTTGGTTTAACAACCATGTTGTAAGCCTTTAACAAGGTGATAAATCCTTTAATAGGGTAACATTCCAAATGAATGTTTGTAAATCCTTTCAACACGTCACTTTTAACAAAGTGTAAAGCCTTTAATAGGGTAGCCCTCTCATAGGGAAGACCATTGGAAGTGGTCAAAATTATATTGTTGTAGCAATAATTTGTGGGTTTCATTCCCACCCTAGTTTTACCTTCTCATTCTAGAGGGTTTTTGGGTGACCAAAATCTTGTGTTATGTGTTTTCATGCATGTCTTTACTTTATGTTTCCTTGATATGTTTACATGAATTTAATTAATTTTAGGTAAAAGTTTCTATGGCTAAAGTGTGTTACTTATGATTCACCCCCCCTCTCAGAAGTAATCTTCCTATTTGTAAATTCCAACAACTGGTATCAAAGCAGAGCTCACACAAGGAGAAGCCTTATAGCTTGGAGAAAAGATCTAGAGATGGAAGTATAAAAACTTAGGAAGATCATAGAGTACCAAGAGATTGAGATACATCTCATTCTGCACTCTCTTGAAGAAGCTAGGGAGGAATTGAGGAAATCCCTAAAGAGAAGAAGAGAGATTGCCATTGCTGAAAATGACACACAGTACAAGGAGATTGACACCACAAAAGAGTTTTCCAATAGAGATACCAAATTTTTTGATGCAGCAATAAAAAATTTGATGGAGAAGAATAGAGTTGAAGTAGAATAGATTAGATCTCTCAAGATTGAACAAGAATCACATGCCATGATGCTTTGTGAGATAACTAAATAGAAAAAGAGAGTCATTGAAGATAAGGCTATGATTGAAGAGGACAAGAGAAACATTACCAATAGATTGGAAGAGGAGTCAATAGAGCTTGCAAGAGTTTCCAACATGTAGCTAAACACCCTAAGCCAAATGATGAATGCACATCATGAGTTGAATTTCAAGGACATTGAGATCTACACATTGAAAATGCAAAATGAACAATTGTATAATTACTTGAGAAGATAGAAGGAGATTGTAGAGAGCTTCAACACATCTAGTGAAGCCATCAAGCACTTTTAACAACTTCTAAAATCACCAAGGTCTATCAATGACACTCCAGGACTAGGTTACACCAGCACTAAACAAAGAGAGTCATCAAAGACTACAAAAGAAAGAAGTAACAAAGGTAAGAACACTACACCCACTTGTCATTTATGTGGTAAAAAGGGACATACCTCAAATGTATGTAGGAGTAAGAATGAAAATCAAGATGACGAACCCAAGAAGAAGGGTTACTATCAAAAATGCAATAAGCAAGGACACCAAGCACAAGATTGTAGGACCAAAACTATAAGGACATCAAAATTTGATGGTCATTGCTATAATTGCAAGAAGTATGGTCATAGATATTTTGAGTGTAGATCAAAGCCTATGTGGACACCAAACCAACCAAAAAAGAACAAAATCCATGGACATCACTACAATTAGGACTACAATACTAGGCAGAGCTGTCACTATTGTCAGGAGTATGGACACATTCCTGAGAATTGCATTAGAACATATTTTAGTGACAACTATAATAGGTGGTTGAATCAAACCACATGCTTCAATTGTTTAAAGACATGACACATCAACAAGTTTTGTCCAACCAAGTCTAAGGCACCCAAATTTGAGTTCAACAAAGGAAAAGGAAAATTTGATGTCGAACACATTAGAGGAGAGATTAATAGAACATGGAAGAGAAGAGATGGAGGCATCACATCCAATGGAGGGACCACTTCACCCAAAAGTTCAAGTGGTCACACTTCATCCAACTAAGAAAAAGAATTTATGTGGGATTTATATACAAAGCTTTATCATACATTAGTTCCAAGATAAGAAAGTATTGAAAAGGAGAGATCAACATGAATAAAGATGCAAAGTTAAAAACCTCAAGTTTTCACAAGTGTTATTGAGTTACCTTCAGATGCCAAGTGATCAGTTGTAGCAGAGTTGGTAGTGGAAGCCAAGCAAAAGGAAATTCTAGTTGAAGTTGAGTAAGAGAAACTCTAGTGGATGTCGAGTGGTTGAAAGACAATGGAAGTCGATTAGTGCAGAAATGCTTAAGAAGTTGAGTCGACAACTGTAAATGTACTAAGCATTAAATGATGCAAAATAAGGGTATATGATCACATTTTAAATCATTTTTCCTCATCATGATCAAAGAGTATAGATGAACAAGAGAGAAGATCAATTTCCAAGCAACGAATCCAACATTTGAGCAGATTTCAATAGTGATTCAACATAGTTTCATCAATTTGAAGGTATTTATACTAGTGTTGAGTTACTTAGTTTTAGTTTTTCTTCATGTTTAAACCCTAGAAAGAAGAAATGGCCTCTAGTTCTAGGAAACCTTAGGAGAAAGATATGTTTAAGGTTCAATTAGTGTCAAATGAAGTTAAGCAACTAGATTTGTGGCCAATTCCCAAAGTGGCATACAAAAATGACCTAGATAGAGCCCTATTTGTAATTCCCCCTGAGGTAGTTATGGTCCAGGATGTTAGCAGATGTTATAACTATATGATATGTGCTATTGGAAACATGGAGATAAGGGAAGCTTATGATAGGTTGTGTGAAAATGGGGGTTTTAAGGATGAACATGAGATAGTTGAAATGAAGGGTTTGACCGATGCTCTTGAATTTCCTACTATTTTCAAAACTGAATGGATAAGGATAGTGTTGAGTATGATTCATGATGGAAGTTTATGGTTGGAAGATGGCTCAGTTAAAATATCAAAGAGGATTGTTCATAGAGTAATAGGGTACCCAACCCTAGATTGGCCTACGACCCTTAGGAGTGAGTCCAAAGAAGTCATTGAGAAAAATACAGGAGCCAAATGGAACAAAAGAGGCATGAACATAGATACCATTTAGGATGCCCTTGTTGACTTTGCTATGAGAGTAATTTCTCATAAATTTTACCAATCAAGTAGACTAAACAACATGCCATGCATTGCAATATATGTTGGCTATAAATTAGTCAAGAAGGATCACACTTATGATCTTGCAGAATTGCAATTACAACAAATCAATGAAAACTTAGAAGCCATAAGGAGAAGTAAGGGAGCACAATGTAAATTTGGTGCAATTTTGGTTTGTATATTTTTCTATGTATAGAATAAATTTCCATCCTTTGGCAAAGTGAGTTAGAAGACAAACAGGTTAGTGGTTTCCCAAGTAAATGAATATATTGAACAAATGGGAGCCAATTTTGAGGCACTTATGACCAGTTATTTTGAGGACTTCAAGAAAACCATGAAGTAGAAACTAAGGATATCTATTTCATTAGTTGAAAAGTATGTAAATTATTTTTATTTTCTTGTTGATATAGATTACACTTACATTCAAGCTACCATACCAAGGGTTAGATGGCTAAGACCCATTAGTTTTGAAATAAACATTGATAAGGCATCTACATCAATTACAACATTGCTTGCAGAAGATATTAACAAGAGTGCCCCACATTTTGGCACATATGATGTGGTGAGATCAAAGGTGGATATGGAGTTAAAGACTACTTCTACCATTAAGAAGAATGATAGATTGGTGAAGAATCTTAAAGCTAGATTCAGAGAAGGGGCAGTTGAGGAAGAAGAAGATGAGCAAGGGCAAGGACCATTAGCATTGACACAAGGAATGGGTGAGGATGCTAAAGAAGAAGAAGGTGTTAAGTAGAAAGCACCTAAGGTAGAACCCAAGAAGAGGAAAGTACAAAAACAACCTGCTACATAACCAAAAGCCAAAGAGAAAGTAGCTAAGCCAAGCCCAACAGATACAAGGTCATCAACAAAGGTGGTAAAAGAATCAAAGAAGAAGAAAGCCACACAACAAGGAGAGATAGCTAAGAAGAAGAGAAGAAAATATGTGGTGCCCCCAAAGTCAGATGAAGAAAGGAAAAAATCTAAAAATGAACAATTTAGAGTGGTAAGTCACACCACTAAATCTAACATTGAAAATGTTTGTGATAACATTAGGGATAATGAAAATTTGACTAGATTGAAAACTATTGACTCAACATTAGAAAAAGAAATAAGGGATTCAACATTGGCTCATGTAATGCCTAAGTTGATAAAAGGACAAAAAAAAGGAAACAAAAAGTATGGGAATAGATTTTCTCCCAAATACAGAGCCTTTAGTATTTTGTAAAATTAAATTGAGGATGTTGTAAAGAAGTCCACACTCATGTGGTAAGTTAGATATGAGCTGAAAATAGTGAAAGAAGGGTAGGAAGATGGGCCTTTGAAGGAAATAATTATGGAAATGATGGTGAAGAAGAAGAGGAAAATGAAAGGGAGGAAGAAGGAGAGAAAGAGAAAGAATAAGTGGAGAAGGAAACACAGAAGGGTGATGAGGCAACAATGGAGGAGCAACAATAGGAACTGAGTGTCTAAGACATAAAATTGCCACCACTCAGCCCTCCACATACAACACCTACACTTTTAGAGTCTTTAATTGTAAAGGATGTTCCTAATACCTCATGTTAGAACACTAATACATTGATTGCAGAGGATCTTAGAAAGATCTTCACCAAACAACTATCCAATCACAGTTATGTAGAAAACCTATTTTGGTGTGTGTAGAGGATTTAAAAAAGGTAGTAGCTAAAATAACTAAGGAAAAGGTGAATACACAATAACCACCTTCACAAACTCCTACAACTACAAGTGGACAACCACAAGAGCAACAAGCATAAGATGCATCTGCTAAGGTTGATTCCATAGTAATAGTATCTTCAACTACCGAGGAGCAAGATAAAGAGAAAAAAAGACAAAAAGTTATATCTACTCCTACAACACAAAATCAAGGTGCACCTCCTCTGATCACCATAATTGATATAGGTAGAAGTGAAGAAGACAAGGAAGAGGAGAAAACCCCTAAGGAAAGAGAACAAGAGGCAATACAAACTTTGGTGAATTTTTCTACTATAGGGACTCCTACTAAGAATCTTAGCACTGATGCAGTACCATTGCAAATTTTAGCACCAAGCTCAAGCTCTACCAAAGTGGCAAGCTTACTTCATTATGGAGACCTTGCACTTGATGAGGATATAGTCATACTAAGTTATGACTCAAAGATAATGAACTTAGCATAGTTAAATGAAGTGCAAGAGGCACTAGAAAAGAGGAAGAAGTAGGAAACACTCAAGAATGAGTATAGGTAGAGGAAAGCATTGGGACAAATCAAAGACATCTTTCTTGATGCTTTTAGCTTACTAGTACCTGATGAGACAAAGTGTATTATGGAGTAGCTATCCATTATAGTGGACTAGCTAAAAAACAAAGACCTTAATACTAATTTCAAATTACTTGAATCATCTGAGAAGAAATTTTAGATGAAAGTGAATGAGAAAATATTAGGTGGGATAGAACTAACACAAGTTGAACTAGCTAAGAAGGTTGAGAAGGTTAAAGTAGTACTTGAAAATATATTCTCATTGTACTCCAAATTGTGTGATTTCTCATACTTCACACAAGAAACTAGCTAGAGAATATTGAGATTGGAAGGGAACCTCAAGGTATTAAGCACACAGCTACCAAAGGATCTAGCTCAAAGTGAGAAGCATTTTTCCACAATGCTACACACTCAAAAGAAGTTAATTGTATTAATAGTAGATAAGGATAATATTAAGGTCAAATTGATATAGATCCTATTGGTCTGATTTTTTTATAGTATAGAGAAAATTTTGAAAAAAACCAGTGAAAATTCATTTGTGAGCATTATATCATGCAATTTAGGGTTTGCTCATTGTATTTCTTAAATTTCTTAGATTGTCCTAGTTCATGTCATGATCTCTGTGTTGTTGAAATTTTATCAGTTTTTCAAAGTTGGTCATCAGAGCAATCAATTGAAAAACTCTAAATGCCTTATTAAATTTTACCTTAGCCTTGAAAACCCTTGAATATATATATATATATATATATATATATATATATATATATATATATATATATATATATATATATATATATATATATATATATATATATATATATATATATATATATATATATAAATGCTCTTAAGGTATATTACTTTTACCCCAAGGGCGAGCTTGTGCAAGCATGAGTTCATTATAATTTTGTCTAAACCTTACATGGCCATGCTTGGCCTACAAATTACTTGATCATTCTATTAAGAAATACCTCTGATGATACAAAGTCTTTATAATCATTGATCTTGTTCAGATCAACAAGTATCGTATTCCCGCAATTTCGAGATGCAAGGTTTTTAAATAATGTAGACATGCAACTTGGTGACACATAGTCCTTGCCTTTTTTAAGTTTCAGTGAACCATAAAGTTTTTGAGGAGTCATAAGTTGTCAGAAACTTTTGCAGGTTTGTCAGTACTTTTCATGCACATTCTAGATTTCCTGCGATGTCATTGGTTGAGTTAATAACAGAGATATGTCTTTATCACTAAGAAGCATCAACCATTAATTTCATTTAAATCAAGGGCTAGGAATTTTTCACAAGAACGAGATGCTCATGAATTAAATAATGTGGGGAAGCATCAATGGGACAAGTGGCACAGTATGACAACATGGGCCTATCATTCCCAAGCGTGATGTTGGGATGTCTTCCGTCGCAAGTGTCAGATGAGTTGGAATGGATGGAAATATTTTATTCATAACTTCAGCCAATGTGGTATTTAAGACACCTGATTCTATAACCATTGATTTGTCAAAGATCAAAGGCTAGTGCATACTCACATTTTGAAGTTGCACGAGAGATAAATAATGCGGGCAAGCAGTTTTTTGACACATAGCAAGGTGGGGTCAAGAATATCTAACTATATGCTTAGTTTCTAAGGTGTTTAATGTTTCTAACACCCTCCATTCAGTCTGCTTAAGTGTTCCATAATGTTAAATTGATATTTTGAGCTGTTTGGAAAAGTCTTGTTTTGAGTTGGTGTCATTTATGCATTTTACCGTAAATGTCAAACAACGACAAGAGGCTATGTTTGCCATTGAATATCTCACACCCAAAAATGTTTCATGACTTGACACCTTGGGAGTATTTAGTGTCCATACCTAAGAATCCATGGTTTAGATTTTGAGGAATTTCAAGTCTATTTGTATAGGTTTTGAATCACTCAAAGTTGGTCATTAACTATTTTTTTTGCATTTGCACTTTACACATTTTTTGGGAAGCCCTGTTTGACGAGCTATAATTTTGACCTAGTTGACCCATATGTTGAAATTCCTATTTTATTCTATTGTAGATGTCAGGGACTTGTTATGTTTCAAGTTTCATCTTTTGACGAACCCATTTGATCAGTTTTCAAACGTGATTCCAAATGGAATTTCTAACTTTTTAACTGGTGCGAGTATTTGCAGATTGCTTGATACCCCTGTTCATAATGTCATATTTGAAATCTGTGATAGGTGAGATTGAATGGATTATACCACTATGTTGTCCTCTAAAAATAATTTAAGTGTGCCAATTTGCAGGTCATGATGAATCCATTTGCACACTTTCCTAGGTCAATTCCATTTGCAAAAAATCACTTTTTTGACATTGTTTCCTATCGACAAATCCTGGTAGCCCACTTTGACCACTCGCCATTTGCACCCTATTATTCATCATGAGCCCAAATTTTAGGTTCATATTTTCCTCATGACAGAGAACCAATATCTCAGTTTGTGTCTTCCCAAGTGCCAATTTACCCAATTTTTTGTAGGCTGATTTCGGACCCAATTTAGTATTTTTTGACTTGTTTTCTTGTAGGAAATTATGAGAGGTTGACTTTGACAACAAATATCTTTTGACCTCAAATTTTTGATGAGACAAGATTTGATAGGGTGTAAGTTTTCAAAACAAAAAATCAGTATGTTCAATCTCAGGGCTTGGTTAGGTGTTCGGGTCAGTTTTTAAGGCCAGTCAATGAACCTCCTAACATCAAATTGATAGTTTGCAAAAAAGTGATAAAGTGAGTTTTATTTGATGGTTCAGTGATTGAACTTGATTCTAATCAGTTCAAGATGTTCAATTGGTTAGTTTGGAGTATTAGTGGTCTAGAAACAAATTTTTTTTAGCCAGACCCACTTTGGGGTCCAACTAATTTCTCCAGTTTGATAAAACATGAAGGATATTGCTTCAAATGGAGACTAATATTAATAAGAGCTAGATAGTCAACTATAGCATATATGTCCTCCATTGAAATCATTGTAGTTTCTAAAAGAAAGGATGATGTTACCTCTATTATGGTTTATAGCAAATAGGGGATATTAGAAGATTATATGGCTAACCAGATTCAGTTTGACATGGACAATGAGGATAATGAGAAAAATTACATAAACTCTTCTCATAATGTTTGGATGAAGAAAACATGTTGTAATCATGAAAATCAGTGTATCTGAGGAAGTAAATGATGTTATCAAATTTTGAATTTGGTAGAGTTCCCTGTTTGTTTCCTCAATTCATGTCATCCCTTTCTCAAAAAATTGATTTGTTGATTAATTCTATCTCAAAATTGTATACCTATGGTTTCAGTCAATGAAAAAAGACAAAAAAAGAAGAAAATTCTCTTATTGAGTAAGAAACAACAAAGAAAATTGACAATGGCCTTGCATGTGAAACCAATGCCTTCAACCATCACTTCTTTCTCATTGTCTAAAAATTTTAGGTAGGAAAGGGCTTGGCTTTCCAATGCACAAGAGATGATTTCAACCCTGATTTTTTGGAACAATAGCATATCACACCAAATGATAAATGACAGAGTCATTGGACAAGAGAGCATGATAAAAAATGAAGCCACAACCAAAGTTTGCAAGGGAGGCATCTTCAGCCAAGAAAATGGAATTTAAAGTAAAGAATTTTAAAGTAGTAGGCATATTAACACAAGCTCCATGTAGATAGACAAGGCACTACTAAAAATAGAGAAGACTCATGCATCTAAAAACAACACATAGCATCAGTAGAAGGAAACATCCAACAAAAGAGGTCACACTATCTTAAAGGAATAATCTGCAGTGAATAAAAGACATTACTCATGTAGCATCCATGAAAGAGCAGAGTAGCAACTACTATCTAGATAGAGGTATTTAGGAAAGATTGTGCCCAAAAAAATAAAACATAGCACACTAACTAAAAGAAAGGCTAGTCAAATAAGTGAACAGATAGCCTCATGCAAGGAGCAAGGTAGAGGCATGTGCAAGCATAGTCAATACATGTTTTAAAGGAGAAGAATGGAACAGTAGAGAAGAACTCTACGAGGATGAGAAAAGACATGGCTAATAAAGTAGACATCCATATGAAGATCGGAGGAGCTCTGTGCTATAGGAAGACTCCAATCTGTAGATCCAAGAACAAAAGCTCCATGCATATTAAAGGAGAGAGCTCCCACGCAGTCAAAGTAGGAGAGTACACCCAAGAAACATTGAACAACATAAATCCCAATTTCACCAAGTGGGCACTTTTACAGTAATTTAAATAATTCTCCATGCATGATGTTATGTGTCCAAACAAAGAGGCTTTTGGGAAAGTCGTTAGCTCGTAGGTGGGTCCCGTTCATCTAACCAGTTGGGAAGAAGAAATAAATTTTGAACAAAATGGAGTCCAATGATTAATGATGTTAGCATCCCAGGTGATAAAAAAAGGTAGAAAATCTGGCCAGTCGCTACCTCGCTAGCAGGAAAAATCTTGGAGATCTGGCTAGCGACATAGCGAGGTTGCCAAAAAACCCAAAAATCTAGCAAAGGCAGATTAGCTCAGAAAGAGGAGATTTTGCCACATGTCTTGATCGTGTGGTCGTCATTACATCACCTAGGAGAAGATGCTCACAAGTTACCATAGCAAAGTAGCGACAAGATAGCGACATTGAGGTGGTGAGGTGGTGAGGTGGATGAGTCTGATAGTGACACATCGCGGAGGTCTCTGATGTTGCATGCTTTCCAAGGTAATGATGTGGTAGAGTATGACACATGTCATTTTGTCACTATGTCGCTAATGATGTGGTGGTTGTTGACTCAGATAGTGACATAGCGAGGGTTAATATGATGACAACATGTGGCAGGTGATGCAGACTAATAGAGCTAATCTCAATGTGACATGTGTTAAACATGGTCAAACCTAGTTTGACCCCAAATTCAAAAGGGTAAAGAAAAAATTGAAAATAATGAAAATTTTCTATTTTTTATTATTCATATTCAAAACTAATGCAAAAATTTGAAAATAATGAAAATTTTCTATTTTTTATTATTCATATTCAAAATTGTTGCGTCAGAGACTTGTTGAATTCAAAAGGGATTTGTCTAAAGTTTTAACTTTAGAATATTTTAAATTTTTCAAAAATTTAAAATTAAAGTTGCAGACAAGCCAGAATTTCATAACAAAAGGGCATTTTTGGTAAGTAAACATAGCAATATTATACATCGTTGAAACTGAGAAGAGCTAAATTTTCCATTTCTAGAGTCAGATTATGCATAGGTGTTTGCCAGTTCATGTTGTAGGTCAATTTGTGAAATCAGGGGCATTGGTGACAAAACAAGCTGAGTTCTTCATTGATGATTAAGATTGGTTAGAGGACAATTTTAAAGGTCTATTGTAATCTGAAAGTGAAGAAAATCAACTTGAGGTTGTTTTCTTTTCTTCTTAAGACCATTTTAACTGATTTGTTACTTTTACTGAGTTCATTTTCACACCAAAATTAGTTACTTTTCTCATCATCAGATTTTGAGGTATTTTGATGCCTTTGAGAGGTAGAATGAAGAGGATCTGATATGCAGTTATAGAGAGAAGTTAGAAAGAAGCTTTTGTTCTTCTAGGGAAGGATTTCCAAAGGGACAAGTGTCAATTGTAAATTCAATCCAGGAACTTTCCTCCTCATATTTATTCTTCTTTCTTCTCTGTAGAGGTTGTTGGTTGGTTTTCTATTTCTAGTTCTTGGAGCTCTGCTCAGGCTGTGAAAGCCACACATCCAACATTTCTCTCCTGTATTGAACAAAATTTTATTTTTATGCATATAGTCTTGGTTTGTTAGGTGATTTGTGAGTTATTATCTGTGAATCTTTCATGTATTCATTTTCAAGGAGAATGAATAAAATACAACAAAGGTTTCCAAATTCAATTTGAATCTTGTCTCATGTTTATGGATCTATATTGCTTTCTAGTCTGTGATCAAAGACCATATATTAGGTTGCATTCCATTTAGGAATGTATTTGAATGAAATATCTTACTGATGGAACAAAGAGCCATGTAATTTCTTGGTTTTTATCAAAGGTTCTACAGATTTCATGAAAGGATTGTCTGAGTATGAGATTCATTTTTGATGCAGATGTATATTCACAAGGTGAAAGACAGATTAGGGATCTTGATGTAGGACTTATGTCATAGATTTTAATGAGATGTAAAGTTGCAATTCATTTAATTACCCAATAAATAAGGCACCGATCAGAGATAGGATCATTAAATTTTTTTGCTCATACCTGGGTCTTGCTATCATCAATCTATTAAATCATTTTCATTTTATGTTGAAAGGTATTCAAAGTATAACCCACACTTAGCTTTCTAGTTTCATGAGTCATATTCTTAGCTATTTCATGTTTTTGATCTCCCGATTAAGCATAGAAGAATTAGGGGTTTCATCTGCTATTCTAGATCTTGATTATGTTTATTACACCGGTTCCATATGTCAGATCTAAAGAGGTTCACCTACCTAGGATTTGCAGAGCTTGAAGTAGAAGAAGGGTCTAACCTTATAGTTGGTCTGATGTCTAAAATTGCATCTTGAAAATGGGAGTTAGCTGCCCCTAGATATGTTTTGTTCTCATTAGGATAATTGAAAACTAGTAATGTTTTCAAACACCAACATTGTGCATGAAACTATTGACATGGATGACCTTCAAGCAAGGTACGATGCACAAAGGATTTACCTAAGAATAGGGCCACTACAAGAGCATGCTGCTAAAATTGGCACTTTTCCTATGATTATAGTCAGTACCCCAGAGCCATTGCTAAGAAGGTATTTCAACCTTAGAGCTCAAGCATTATATTTTTCTCTTTGCAAAATTTTTGGGATGGATGAACCTAATCAAATCCTAGGCTCTATTTTCCTTGTCGTGGCTCCTAGCCAATATACCTTGTAGAGAAGGGCAAGTTATGTGATGGTTCAAAGTGTGCAATAGGCACCCCTTCATTAGAGGCCAAGACCAAAAAGTCCATCTGCAACCAATGCTCCAAAAAGGAAAAAATTAGAGCATGGGTCTTCTTCTTCTCAAGTAGAACAATACTCCCCAAGGTAGTCCCCAATCTAGATAGATGATGAAGCATCTTTAAGGGAGTAGCTTAGACAAATTGGTGGAGAAGGGGATGTAATTGTTACCTCCATAGATTTGGAGATTGGAGAACCACAAGAACCTCCTATACCTTCCTTGGATTTAACTATTGCTGATTACCAAGGTAAGGAAATTGATCCGATAGTTTCCCAAGCCTCTGAGAGGTTTATTAATGATGAGAATTTTGTAAAATATAGGGCTTTTGCTCAATTTTTGTGGAGATTAAACATGGGAAATTTTGAGAAAACTTGCGAGAAGATAAGGGAAGAATAGCCAGACAAACCTGATTCAAATATTAAGGAAGAGGTGAAGTCTAAATTTTTGAATGACTTTGCTCAATTTACTCATGAAGCTGAGAGGTAGATAGTTAAACAGTCAAGAGTCCTCCTTCTACTGAAATGGGATATAGCAAATGGAATTTTTTTTATTTAGTAAGGAAACAGAGGGATGTTCAACTAATGATTGTGGAAGAAATATTACAGGCTCATAGAGGAGTCAAGTTTAGTGATGACCACCAAGCCCTTGTTATATGGTCCATGGAAGAAAGGAACAATACCAAAATGCATGAGATTTCCACTGTAGAGCATACCAGTGCATTGACAGTATTTAGTGCTGGTGAAATAGGTAATAAACAAATAATTGGAATGGCATCAGAGATGCTAAAATTTAGTAGCATGGTGTCTAGCCAAGAGGAAGATAAATTTTCCCAACTCAATGCTAGGTTTGAAAAAGTTTTGAAAGCATATGAGGAGAGGGGTATGCAAATACAATCATTAGAAAATAAATTAACTCAAATGGAGAAGATTCTTGGGAAAAGAAAATTAGGAGAGTCTAGTAAACCCAGGATTGCATACCCCCCACGGCCACCTGTTGAACCCTTTAAATCAACACTAATTATTGAGATACTTGATATCCTAGAAAGGCCTCAGTTCTATACTATAGAGGATTTTGAAGAGGAGAAAAATAAGTTATATGCATTGCATGTAGAACTTAATAATTAGTATGAAGAAAAATTGAGGGATGGTATCATGTATTTAATGGATAGAACTGAATGGCCATAAATTTTTGATTTAATAGCAAGGATTGTAGATATTAGGGATGAGTTAAGAGGAAATGAAGCTACATCCAACCCATTGAAAAAAAATGGATAGAAAGAAATGAAGATATCACTACTATGTGTATATCTATTATCCAACTAACCTGTCATCAAATAGAAAATATTTTTGATCTATTAAATAAATTACAAGGTTTTAATGATAAACAAGATTTCTTCCAAAGAAGATTAACTATTTGTTTTTCCAAGTATTTTACAGAGAAATTTGATTTATTCCCTTATGCTCTAAAAACAATTGAGAAAGTGAAGGAAAAGGAAGAATGGAAGAAGGAGCTGCATGATTTTTTTGTGAAAGAATGAGCTGGTAAAAGTGTAGTTGTTCTACAACACCATCAGAAAAAATCTTGTGGATATGGAGACAATTGCAAACTCCTTGATAATTGTACAAAGAGAAGTCCTAAATTTTGATTGGCCAGATGACACTGCCTATAATGAGTGGAAAGAAAAATTTATGTCTATAGAGTAGACGGTAGGAGATGATGAGGTGGAGGATGATGAGGAAGAAGAAGGTACAAAAATAGAAGACACCCCTGCCATTGATGATAAAGACAAAGAGGATTCTCTAGTAGCAGGGGCTAACCCATCACTTTCACATTTGATGGCCACCTACCCTGAGGAACCAGAATGATAAAAGAATCTGATCATAGTGTTTTTTTCTTCCCAAGGGAAATAATAGAAGCAGACCCACACAAGGATTTTCAATGTACTAGTCTTTCTGTTATTCACAGTTTTGTCTTGTTGTGATAGATGTATGTAAAAATCTTTTAAAAGACACCTGTCAATCACATTTTCCCTTTGCTTTTTGCAACTCATGCCTATATAAATGAGTTTTCAAGGAAATGTGAGGGTATGATTTCTAATGCTCTAGGTGATATGCTTAGCTTGTTTTTGGTCCAATGTTTTAGCAAGTTTATGATGTATTTTCTCTGTTAGTTCTTGAGAATACATTAGTATAGAATGATCTATGTGTTTCTTCCTAAGGTCATTCTGAGTTTATTGCAAATGTATGCAATTTTCAAAGAAAATGAATACAAATTATGTGTTGTCCCCATATCAATTCTTTCTAAATTTTGTCTCCTTTTGGTTACATAGTTATCTTGATATTGTATGAGTAAAGCTTGTGCAATTGAATTCAATCCATTTAGGTTGTGTATCTATTCAGCACTGCTATTAGTGCAATGGATTAAGTAAAAGCTTTGATGAATTTGATAGGGTTTTTGCAATAATAGGAAGGATGCTTAAAATGATAAATTCTGATAAGAATTGCTGATAATGTTTGTTGTAAGGAAACAAATTAGATCTATGGATTTGTAGTAGATTCTGAACCCTAATGGATTAGGCACTGGTCAAAGTTGATTCAACTGGAAGAGAAGTATATCATAAATAGTTTGCAAATGCAGAATTATAATCAAATTTACTTTTATTTCCTAAAGATCTTCAAAGTTGGTCAATACTTGTTTGCATGGAATTTCTTAACTTCAGTTAGCTACTATTGCTAATAACACGTGCACATCTATAGAAGAATTTTGGCCAAATCTATTATATTGGATGTGTTTATCAAAATGTCAGAATTATGCATGTATTTGAGGATTTGAGATGAGAATCAAAATGAAACTAAAATAATTCTCATACAGTTTTTTCTAGTCTTAAATCATCCATGAGTATACCCATCCTGGTTTTGCAAAGCCTAAAGAGTAGAAAACCACACTTGGTTTTGTTGAAGTTGGATCCAAATGGGTTGCACATATAACTATTAATGGGAATTGGCTAATCCTTAGGTTGTGTGAATAATATCATTTTGGTATTGAGCATTTTGTTGTTTAGTTCTTTTAAAACACCAATAGATCTAGCCTGCAATAACCCCACACATGGAAGTATTACATAAAGAGATCACCTATGTAGAGAACATTTTGAAGAAAGATCCAAATATTTCTACATTAGAAGTCCTAGTACACCTTGCAATAGAGACAACCACCTAGCTCAAAGCACTAGAGATTGCATTGGATAATTGGGATGCTACTTTGTAGATAATACTAGAGGTAAATAAAACATTTTTGGCTAAATATTCCATTCATTCTTAGGACCCTATTGGTGTTTCAAAATGTTACCTATTTCCAATTATCCCTATGAGAATATGACACATCTAAGGGCAGCTAACTCCCATTATCAACATGTCATTTCAGACATAGGGCCAACTATAAGGCATGACCCTTCTTCTACTTTAGGCTCTGCAAAACCTAGGTGGGTGAACCTCTTTAGATCTGACTATGTGACCAGTTGTCAAAGCATACACTGAATCTAACATGAAGCAAATAAAACCCTTATTTCTCCTAAAAACTCATGAAATAACACAGACCTATGATAGCTAGATTTAGATCTATGAACCTCATAAGCTGAGTGAGGGCATTCTATGATAGCTCTTCAATATGAAAGGGAAATTCATTTGATACAAGATGTTGATTCAACAAAACCTCAAAAATGCAATAGTATAACCAGTGATCCTATAACTAATTAGTGCCTAATCCATTGAGCAATTCCATGAATTCAAAACATACATCTGTAACATCAAAATGTATCTCATATACCTAGACACCGTATTTATCCAACCACCTTGTGATTCAGACATCAGTGTTCATTCAGGTCTCACTCTCAAATAATATCCTTCTCAAATAACTAGTAACCTTGTTTCAACATATCAAGCATTTACTTGGCCCTTTGGTCCAATAGCAAAATACATCAAACATACAACCTAAAGAGATGCAAATGGGTCTCAAATCTTTGTTCCAAAACCGCATAAGACTTACAGATTGCTGAGACAGGAGACAAGAACCAGAACAAAACTAGTGAAATTGTTGCTCATATGTATTCATTTCCTTGAAACTATACATTCAGATGCATAAATGTAAAACATGAAATAACCTAATATCTCAGAACTATCTATATTATCTCTACAATGTTGTTCACATGAGAGTTCTGCTGAAGAAAATGGTGTCACAGTCATGGAAACATGTCAAAATACTGGAACCAATGGTCTCATAGTGCAAAAACTAGAATCCCTAATGGTATAACAGAAATGAACTTTTTCTTCCTAGAAATTGGAACCCCTCAAATGGTAGAAAGAAAGCAAGATATAAGAGGGAGATGAATTCTCAGATCTGTTATACAACTGACAGCTGTCCACTTGAAATTCACTCCCGAGAAGATCAAAAACATCTTTCTTTCCTCTCTCCTTGATTGGAAAATCAAATCCTTTCACCTTGGCCCTCAGAGGCATAAAAATCTCAAAATGTAATGATGAAAAAAAAATAACTGACTCTGATGTTAAAATGAATTCACCGGGTAAAAGTAACAAATCAATTACAAAGGGCCTTTTAGAATGCAATATGATCCTTTCTAGCTTATTTTTACCACACTCAGGGTTCAAAAGGCCTTTACATCTGCCTCATAACCAAAATTGAAAATTAGTGATGAGTTTTGCTTATTCTGCTTTCAATGCCTCAGATTTCATAAAAATGACCTGTAGCATGTACCAGTGACAGTCTATACAAAAATGAACTTCATATTTGGAAAGTTTAGAGTTTCCCATTTCCAACGGTATATTGGAGTGCTAGTTTTAGATATCAGAAACTCCTAGAATATCATTTCGAAAATGACTCCTCTGGTGTAACTATCAAGTTTGCACATCTTTAAAATTTAAATTTTGAGAAATTTAAATCACTCTAAAGTTAAAACTTTAGGTTAAATGCCTTTTTCATTTTTTAAAACATCTGACGTGCATCCTTTCTTTGAAAAATGACAAAAAAATGACACATGGTGCAATCTGGTGTGCTCCTAACATTCGCTCACCACATCATTACCTAGTCACACTGTTGCTGCCACTTGTTACCATTTGATTCGCTGTTGTCTCTGGGTGGGACCCACTTTGCATTCTAACTCTTACCAAATTTTGGAGATTTTTTGGTGACCTCGCTACCTTGCGAGCCAAATTTTTTGAAATTTCCTGGCTAGTGAAGTGGCGAGGTGCCGAATTCTTTCATTTTTTGGTCGCCTTTCCTGCTGATGTCATCCTTCTTGGACTGCATTTTTTTTTAAAATTATACTTTGACTACATCCATCTGTCATGGTCAGGACCCATGCAGGCTTTGCCTTCAAAAAGCTCACACTTCAATTCATTATACATCTTGTAATGGTTTGTATTTAAACATCATAACTTCCATTTTTTCGAGAAATGTGGGACTACAGGGAATTCATTATTCCTTGTATCTATTAGTTGTGACTCCTTCAACTACGGCTTTGCATAAAACATTTTAAGTGCTTCTTTTTTGATGCATGCTTTGTTTGTGATTTGTTGCTGCTTTGAGCCAGTGTGGGCAACATCTTCAAGTTTCAACCTACTTTTGATTTAATTGGCTTCATTGCTCTCTCTTCATGCTACGGGTTCTTCACAATGTGGAGGGAGTCCTTTACATAGGTCGCATCTATATCACATTCTGTAGGAGAGTGTGGAGCTCTGCTTCTTTAATGTGCTCTGTTCCACCTTCCAACTTGCATGAACTGCCTCCTTTCTATTCAAACTTGGTATTTTTCATATGACTAGCCCAGACCTCTGCTCATACTCACATAATATGATTGATCTAAGCTAATACACGCCTGAGCTCATCAGAAATTTCTTAATCATTGCTCACGTCGATCATGGATCTTTATATTAAACTCTCTTCTTTTATATTGAACATGACAATGTCGTAGCTTCCTTGATGAAAATCAGTCAATAACAATAGCCCTTGTTCTGCTGAAAACGTCTTTTGCTGAAGCTGCTCCTTGCTGAGTGGGTGCTCTATTTTCATTGAGTAAACTTTCTTGTTGAAGATCTCTTTTGAAAACTCTGCCCTTAATTTGCTGCGTGGGCTTCTTCATGATTTAGCTGTGGGCTTCTCATGTTGATGCAGCTTCCTTTTGGAAGGTTTCCTTTATGTTTGAGGCATGGCTTAGACTGTTGAGAGTGTCTTTGCTTTGATGTGAGCTGCCTGGGCATTAGTTGTACTTTGTATTTTCTTTGGCTGCGTTTTGGTTGCATAGGATGCTTCCTTACTTGCACTAACTTCCACTGATGACGCCTCTCCTACTGAATATGTGGTGAGTGGCTCTTTTTAAAACTTTGATTGGCATGAGACCATTTCATAATGGCATGGACGACTCCTTGTTTGCATAGGCAGAGCTCCTTGTCTTCTTCAGCTACTCACTATGACAGCTATGTTTTGAAATGAGCGGCTTCTCTATCTTTTTTGACGTGGACATTCAACTAATGTCTTCTCCTACTATGGTTTGATCCTCCTTTACTGTGCATATTGCCAGCCATTTAAAAATGCTATTTGCCTAAATAGTGCACCAATATCTTTGCCCATGCTACAGAGCACTGCCCTATTACCTGAATATGTAGACAGTTCCCTTTCCAATGTAACTATGTGGTGAAAAATGAACAACCATTTATCCATGCAAGTCTTGAAAACTTAGAACAGTAGATCATATTATTGTCGCTTACACATCATGACTTGTGCTTATTGTTAGATTTGTCTTTTCTAAATAAGGATGGGAAAGCAATACTTTAGATGGTTATATATCTTTATCTTTTTGTACACTACCCCATCTTCTAGCTTCTAAAACCTTTGGCACAAGATAAACATTGTAAGCTTTTCATCAGAAGATGTGATCCCTCATTGAGCTGCAAACCTTAAGCAAAACTCTTCCATCTCAGTAATCACAACTTCATTATGTGGTGCTTCATTCAAATTGTGTCAAAGACAATTAAGAAGAGTATTGTGGTGATACTCAGTAATCGATCACACTACCTGAAAGAGGGATTTTAATGTCATCACCAAAATTGCCTCCTTTTGCAAACTATGAATTTGATGCCAGGGGTCTTTTGACTGCCTTTAAAAACTGACCTGAACACCTAATCAGGATCTGAAAACTAACATACTGAATCTTTTCTCCACACACTTTCAGCCTGTCAAATCCTGTCTCATGAAAATTTTGGAGTCAAAAGATATTGACCCTCAAAGTCGCCTTCTCAGATTTATCTACAAACAAACATGTCAGAAATAAACAAACTGTGCTTGAAAATGACCTTGAAAACTGGGCAAATTAGCACATGGGAAAATGAAAACTGGGACACTCATTCTTTGTCATGAGGACATTATAGATCTATGATTTAGGCTCATGATGAATAATAGGGAGAAAATGGCAATCAGTCAAAGTGGGCTACTCAGAATTTTGCAAACTGGACATGCTGATAGAAAGAATTTTTTGCGAATGTAATTGACCTAAAAAAGTGTGCAAATGGATTCATCATAACTTGCAAATTGGCACACTTAAATTAATTTTAGTATAGAACACAAGGAAACCAACCATTTGATCACACCTATCACAGATCAGGAGATATGACATCCCGAACAGGAGTTACAATCAATCTACAATTACTGACACCAGTTAAAACTTATAAATTGCGTTTGGAATCATGCTTGAAAATTGACCAAACAGATTCATGATAAGCTGAAACTTGGAACATAACAAGTCTCTGATGTCTAAAATACAACACAAAAGGAATTTTCTCATTTGGGTCAACTGGTCAAAAGTTATTGCACGTCAAACAGGGCTTCCCAGAATTAGGTGCAAAGTGCAAAAGCATGAAAATAGTAACTGACCAACTTTGAGGGATTCAAAACCTATTCAAACGGACTTGAAACAACTCAAAATCTGAAACATAGGTTCTTAGGTATGGATATTAGATACTCCCAAAGTGGTGAATCACAAAACATTTTTGGGTGCGAGATATTCATTTACAGAGAAAGCCTCCTGTCGTCGTTTTACACTTAGGTGAAAATGCAAAATTGATATTAGCTCAAAACAGAACTTTGCCAAATGACTCAGAAACTCAATTTAACTTCACGAAATGCTTAGGCATGCTGAATGGAAGGTGCTAGATACATTAAACACCTTAGGGGTCTCAAATGGATAGCCGGGTACAACAGGCACATATGCATTTTAAAAGCATTTAAGGGCTTGATTTTTTCAATGGTGCTCAAAATCGAGAAGGCAATTTTGAGCGCCAACAGTGGCTCTGTCTGGGGATGCATGTTCCTTGTGGTCATGGCAAGATTTTAGATCTCTAGGAGAAGTAGACAACACACTTGAATAGCAAAAATTTCTCGAATAGCTTTATTGAAAATAGGGAAACTACTCTACTATTATACACGATGACCCAGGCCACCGAAAAGTTTCAGAACTCCTTACCTCTGTCATAAACCTGATTCTCATTTACATCTCCCTGAGGTAAACTAAAATTCTCATTATCATTTGTTTCACCCATCATATCAACACTTTCAATTACTTCATTAGGAAAAACAAAACTGCTATCATCATCTTCATAGTGCATATAAAAATCGGACAAACTTTGTACACCTTGCCCACTATGAAAAAATGGATCAGCATGATCATGACAACTGATATCAAACTGAAACTGATCACTACTAACTAAACCATGGATTATTCCAACTGGAAACACAAAGTGCTCATATTCAACTTTATTCAACAAGTTATATGGAGCAGATTGTAACTCACCTTGTTCTTTCATAAATGAAGAGTATGTGAAATTTGACCGTTGCCTACTTGCAACCATGTTACTCATTGAATCAGATTTATCCTTTGTTGAAACCTCTTCACACTCAAAACATTGATTAGTCACCATACATGAAAACTCATTCTGAAAATGCTGATCCAAACTATGTTGATCACTATCATCTTCTTCATCAAACAGAAACTCAAAATACACCTTGAGCTTATCTTTACACGACTTGTCAACATATGAAGAAAATTTACAATCGGATTGACAATACTCACTGTTTTCCACTTCACTACATGAAACATCAAAACAATGTTCAGCAAGATCAACATAAAAAGAATCTGAAACATCATTAACCTTCCCTTCATTATCATTCCCTATATCCAGCAAATCGTCATGTGCAAAGACATTTGAGGTACTATCATCTACACCTCCAAAGTCTAACAAAGCTTGTTTAGATTCTACCTCTTTTTCCACATCAAAATTTGGGGAATTGATTTGACTGAATGAGAAAGTATTATGAGAGAACATATGAAGATCCTTAGAGGTACTTACGTTCTTCTCAAACTCACGAGCCAACAATTCTGAGATTTCACTAGAGCTCAAGAAGATTACCTCACAAATCTTCTCCTGGCTGTGATTGTCATCTGGACAATATGAAGAACTTACAACAATAGGATCCTTACTGTAACAATCTAGAAAATTAGAACTATTACAACATTTTTTCTTATCATGGAAATCACTAGATCTACTATTGTTACAACTTTCTTCAACTTCATATGTATTGTAACAAAATTTGTTTTCTCTTTTATATCCACCTTTTTCATGTTGATTGTTGTTATCTGATTCATTGACATTTGAATCCAACTCTTCACATTCGAAAGACAGATTATCTTGCTCTATGGATTCATTATATTCATTGCTACCTTGGCTTTCAACACACTCATTATCATTAGAAGACATGTCATGAAATCTATAATCACCACTTTCCATCTCCTTAATGAATTTTTCAATTTGCAAAATTATTTGTAACCTTATAGGTGCTGGCCAATCAACTGAATCAAGTACTAGAACATCGAGGAAAACACTAGGCAAGGAAGATTCCTCAGGTCTACAATGAAAAGGCATCTTACTGATTACTAATTTAGGCCTTAAATAACATTGTTCGACACTTAGACCTTGAGTACCACCTACCTCAATTCTTATAAGATTTACAATCCTTTTGTAAACCATTGTATTCAACATAGTAATGTTATTACTCACAGTTTCTAAACTCTTAGAATTTGGTAAACTAATCTCAGATCTGAGATCTGACTCCATCTTACAAAAAAAATTCTACCTCTTCTTACTAGTGCTAAAAATCACTGAATAGAGGCACTGATTCTAACATTTGACTTTTATGAAAAGAAAACATGAAAACTAAAATACCTCAAGTGCTAATGGAAAACTTCGATCTGCTAATCTGGCATAGGTGCAATACTGAAAATCCTTTACACCACTAGTCAAAACTTTGTAGAGTTGCCACCTCTTTGCAAGAGAAATAAAATAACCATTGATGTGATTGATTTTTTACATTTTAATTTCTTTATAACAACAGATTTCAAACAACACTTTAAAACTTATCAAGAATTTAAAACTTCTTTTCCAAGATCTATCAATAGTCTTAGATCTTCCCACACAACTGAAAATCCTTAAAAATTTTGCAATGAAATCAACTAGGAACAAACTAGTACAGAGATTTGAGAGTCGCCACTCACACTTGGTGAGAAATAAAACATAATTTGTCACTTGACAAATCTGAACCAGACCTTCAATGTAGGAGAAACTTGTAGATCACTGACATCTTGAAAAGAAAATATACTTTATAAATGAATTCTTGACTTTGAAACTTTCTCAACAACATTTGCAAAAACTAAACTAATTGAAGATAGACCTATGGCAGTCATAAAACACAATTTTCATCCAGTTTCAACATACTGCCGATAATGAATAAAGCTTAACTGGGGAACATGAAACTTCAGCAAGGAAAAGGAACCCATCTTGATATTGATATGCTATATCCACTCTATTTCACATCAGAGGCTCCTGTTCTTTCAACAAAATGGATTGCAATCTTATCTCCCCAGCAGAGTCACAATTTTGTTGGTGTTTGAAAACGTTACCTATTTCCAATTATCCCTATGAGAATATGACACATCTAGGGGAAGTTAACTCCCATTAGCAACATGTCATTTCAGACACAGGGCCAACTATAAGGCATGACCATTCTTCTACTTTAGGCTCTACAAAACCTAGGCAGGTGAACCTCTTTAGATTTGACTATGTGGCTAGTTGTCAAAGCATACACCGAATCTAACATGAAGCAGATAAAACCCTTATTTCTCCTAAGAACTCATGAAATAACATAGGCCTATGATAGCTAGATGCAGATCTATGAACCTCATAAGCTGAGTGAGGGCATTCTATGATAGCTCTTCAACATGAAAGGGAAATTCATTTGATAGAAGATGTTGATTCAACAAAACCTCAAAAATGCAACAATATAACCAGTGATCCTATAACTAATCAGTGCCTAATCCATTAGGAAATTCCATGAATTCAAAACATACATATGTGACATTAGGACATATCTCATATACCCAGACATCATATCTATCCAACCACCTTGTGATTTAGACATCAGTGTTCATTCAGGTCTCATTCTCACAAAATATCCCTCTCAAATAATCAATAACCTTGTTTAAACATATCGAGCATTTACTTGGCCCTTTGGTCCAACAGCAAAATACATCAAACATACAACCTAAAGGGATGCAAATGGGTCTCAAATCTTTGTTCCAAAACCACATAAGACTTACAGATTGTTGAGACAGGAGTCAAGAACCAAAACAAAACTAGTGAAATTGTTGCTCATATGTATTCATTTCCTTGAAACTATACATTCAGATGCATAAATTTAAAACATGAAACAACCTAATATCTCAAAACTATCTATATTATCTCTACAATGCTGTTCACATGAGAGTTCTGCTGAAGAAAATGGTGTCACAGTCATGGAAACATGTCAAAATATTGGAACCAATGGTCTCACAGTGCAAAAATTGGAATCCCTAATGGTATCACAACAATGAACTTTTTCTTCCCAGAAACTGGAACCCCTCAAATGACAGAAAGAAAGCAAGATATAGGAGGGAGCTAAATTCCTAGATCTGTTATACAACTGACAGCTATCCACTTGAAATTCACTCCCGAGAAGATCAAAAACATCTTTCTTTCCTCTCTCCTTGACTGGCAAATCAAATCCTTTCACCTTGGCCCTCAGAGGCATAAAAATCTCAAAATGTAATGATGAAAAAAAATAACTAACTCTGATGTTAAAATGAATTCACCAGGTAAAAGTAACAGATCAGTTACAAAGGGCCTTTCAGAATGCAATATGATCCTTTCTAGCTTATTTTTACCACACTCAAGCTTCAAAAGGCCTTTACATCTGCCTCATAACCAAAATTGAAAATCAGTGATGAGTTTTGCTTATTCTGTTGTCAATACCTCAGATTTCATAAAAAATGACTTGTAGCATGTACCAGTGGCAGTTTGTGCAAAAATGAACTTCATATTTGGAAAACTCAGAGTTTCCTAGTTCCAACGGTAAATTGGAGTGCTAGTTTTAGATATCAGAAACTCCTAGAATATCATTTTGAAAATGACTCCTCTGGTGTAACTATCAGGTTTGCACATCTTTAAAATTTAAATTTTGAGAAATTTAAATTACTCTAAAGTTAAAAATTTAGGTTAAATGCCTTTTTGGTTTTTTAAAACATCTGACGTGCATCCTTTGTTTGAAAAATGACAAAAAAATGACATTTTAAATACTTTATTTTTTCCTTTGCATTCAGATTCATGGTCAACTCAAGGTTGACTAACTACCACATGGCATCATCTCATTGGCCCTCTATTTTTCCTCATCAAAATGCCACCTCATTAAGATCGGTGCCACATCAGCACGGTACATGGATGCCACATCACACTCGCTACTTTGCTATATTAATCAGTGAGCAAGTTCGCCTTAGCGAGGTAACGAGGACCATCTGTTGTGCCACATGGCACAATTTAGTGTGCTCCTAACATTCGCTCACCACATCATTACCTAGTCACTCTGTTGCTGCCACTCGTCACCATCTGATTCGCTGTTGTCTCTGGGCGGGATCCACTTTGCCTTCTAACTCTTGCCAGATTTTGGAGATTTTCCGGCAACCTCGCTACCTTGCTAGCGGGATTTTTTGAAATTTCTTGGCTAGAAAAGTGGCAAGGTGTCGAATTCTTTCATTTTTTGGTCACCTTTCCTGCTAACATCATCCTGATTGGACTGCGTTTTCATTTAAAATTATACTTTGACTACATCCATCTGTCATGGTTAAGACCCACACAGCCTTTGCCTTCAAAAAGCTCACACTTCAATTCATTATACATCTTGTAATGGTTTGTATTTAAACATCATAACTTCAATTTTTTTGAGCAATGTGGGACTATAGGGAATTCATTATTCCCTGTATCTATTAGTTGTGACTCCTTGAACTGTGGCTTTGCATAAAACATTTTAAGTGCTTCTTTGTTGATGCGTGCTCTGTTTGTGATTTGTTGCTGCTTTGAGCCAGCATGGGCAACATCTTCAAGTTTGAATCTGCTTTTGATTTAATCTGCTTCATTGCTCTCTCTTCGTGTTGTGGGTTCTTCACAACATGGAGGGAGTCCTTTCCATAGGTTGTATCTATATCACATTCTATAGGAGAGTGTAGAGCTCTACTTCTTTAACGTGCTCTGTTCCACCTTCCAACTTGCATGAACTGCCTCCTTTCTATTCAAACTTGGTATTTTTCATATGACTAGGGTAGACCTCTGCTCATACTCACATAATACGATTGATCTAAGCTAATACATGCTCGAGCTCATTAGAAATTTCTCAATCATTGCTCACGTCGATCACGAATCTTTATATTAAACTCTCTTCTTTTATACTGAACATGACAATGCTATAGCTTCCCTAATGACAATCGATCAATAACAATAGCCATTGTTCTGCTCAAAATGTCTTTTGTTGCAGTTGCTCCTTGCTGAGTGGGTGCTCTATTTTCATTGCATAAACTTTCTTGTTGAAGATCTCTTCTGAAAACTCTGCCCTTAATTTGTTGCATGGGCTTCTTCATGATTTAGCTATGGGCTTCTCATGTTGATGCAACTTCCTTTTGGCAGGTTTCCTTCATGTTTGAGGCATGGCTTAGACTGTTGAGAGTGTCTTTGCTTTGATGCGAGCTCCCTGGGCGTTAGCTATACATTGTATTTGCTTTGGTTGCATTTTGGTTGCACAGGCTGCTTCCTTACTTGCGCTAACTTCCACTGATGAGGCCTCTCCTGCTGAATATATGGTGAGTGGCTCTTTTTAAAACTTTGATTGGCATGAGACCATTTCATAATGGCACAGACGACTCCTTGTTTGCATAGGCAGAGCTCCTTGTCTTCTTTAGCTACTCACTATGACAGTTATGTTTTGAAATGAACAGCTTCTCTGTCTTTTTGACGTGGACATTCAACTAATGTCTTCTCCTACTATGGCATGATCCTCCTCTACTACGCATATTTCTAGCCATTTAAAAATGCCATTTTCCTAAATAGTGCACCAATATCTTTGCCCATGCTACAGAGCACTACCCAATTACCTGAATATGTAGACAGTTCCCTTCCCAATGTAACTACATGGTGAAAAATGAAGAGCCATTTATCCATGCAATTCTTGAAAACTTAGAACAGTAGATCATATTATTGTCACTTACACATCATGACTTGTGCTTATTGTTAGATTTGTCTTTTCTAAATAAGGATGGGAAAGCAATACTTTAGATGGTTATATATCTTTATCTTTTTGTACACTACCCCATCTTCCAGCTTCTAAAACCTTTGGCACAAGATAAACATTGTAAGCTTTTCATTATAAGATGTGATCCTTCATTGAGCTGCAAACCTTAAGCAAAACTCTTCCATCTCAGTAATCACAACTTCATTATGTGGTGCTTCATTCAAATTGTATATCCAAAAGCTCTTGTCAAAGACAACTAAGAAGAGTATTGTGGTGATACTCAGTAATCGATCACACTACCTAAAAGAGGGCTTTTAATGTCATCACCAAAATTTTCTCCTTTTGCAAACTATGAATTTGATGCCAGGGGTCTTTTGACTGCGTTTAAAAACTGACCTGAACACTTGATCAGGATTTGAAAAATGACAAACTGAATATTTTCTCCACGCACTTTCAGCCTATCAAATCCTGTATCATGATGAATTTGGAGTCAAAAGATATTGACCCTCAAAGTCACCTTCTCAGATTTATCTGCAAACAAACATGTCAGAAAACAACAAACTGGGCTCGAAATTGACCTTGAAAATTGGGCAAATTAGCACATGGGAAAATGAAAATTGGGACACTCATTCTTTTTCATGAGGAAATTATAGATCAATGATTTAGGCTCATGATGAATAACAGGACGCAAATGGAAATCAGTCAAAGTGGGCTACTCAGAATTTTGCAAACTGGACATGCTGATAGAAAGCATTTTTTGCGAATGGAATTGACCTGGAAAAGTGTGCAAATGGATTCGTCATAACTTGCAAACTGGCACACTTAAAGTACTTCAGTATAGAACATAAGAAAACCAACCATTTGCTCACACTTATCACAAATTAGGAGATATGACGTCCCGAACAGGGGTTACAATCAATCTGCAATTACTAACACCAGTTAAAACTTATAAATTGTGTTTGGAATCACGCTTGAAAACTGACCAAATGGATTCATCATAAGCTGAAACTTGGAACATAACAAGTCTTTGATGTGTAAAATACAACAAAAAAGGAATTTTCTTGTTTGGGTCAACTGGTCAAGAGTTATTGCATGTCAAACAGGGCTTCCCAGAATTAGGTGCAAAGTGCAAAAGCATGAAAACAGTAACTGACCAACTTTGAGGGATTGAAAACCTATTCAAATGAACTCAAAATGACTCAAAATCTAAAACATAGGTTCTCAGGTATGGATATTAGATACTCCCAAAGCAGTGAATCACAAAACATTTCTGGGTGCAAGATATTCATTTACAAAGAAAGCCTCCTATCGTTGTTTGACACTTAGGTGAAAATGCAAAATTGATATTAGCTCAAAATAGAACTTTACCAAATGACTCAGAAACTCAATTTAACCTCACGAAATGCTTAGGCATGCTGAATGAAAGGTGCTAGAAGCATTAGACACCTTAGGGGTCTCAAATGGATAGTCGGGTACAACCAGGCACATATGCATTTTAAAAGCATTTAAGGGCTTGATTTTTTCAATGGTGCTCAAAATCGGGAAGGCAATTTTGAGTGCCAATAGACCCTTTCACATAAGTGTCAAAAAGGGGGAGAAATAAAGAATGAGGGAGATAATAAATGAAGGAGATAACACCCAAAGGGGGAGATAATACAATTTTGAGTTTTGAATGCCAGAAGGTTACAAAAACTACAAGGAAGATGTGTAAAAGGGGGACTACAAATAGAACCAAGCAAAAATAGAGCAAACAAGGCAAAGATAAAATTGTATCAGAAACATTAGCATGAGACAAATCTAGCTTAAGGAATTTTGGATAAAGAAATGGCACATCAACTCAAGGGGAGATACAAGTTTTTGAGGTATGTAGTCTTTTATAAAATTTTGAACAAGTTTTTGAATTTTTGTACATATGCTGAATAGGATGTATATTATACTCATAAAGATCATATTCATAATGCTTAGTTAAGTTTTTTTGACACTCATGTCAAAGGTGGAGATTGTTGGTCTTAGATTAGTTTTGATAATTGAGTGTCAACATACTTAACCAATTTCAAGTAGATGCCAAGTATACTATACATGTTGAGCTATAGCATGTGCTAAGCCAAAAATCCAATAGGTGCCAAGTGAACTTCAAGTGTTGAGCAAGTATCAAGTGCTGAGTGATAAGTGATACCGAGTCACTATCGATGCCAAGTCACTATAGGTGCTAAGAAAAGAATAGATGCTAAGAAAGATAGAGTTACTATAGGAGCCAAGTGAGACATAAATCCTATATGTGTCAAGCATCAATAATCAATAAGTGTTAAGTAACATAGAATTAACATATGAGTTGTGCCTTCACAAACTTAGATGTAAAGCATTTTTGAACCAACTTGGGATGAATCTTAAAGATAATACCAAATCATTTTCCTTCCCTATGTAATTAGCATGCAGGCAATCAGAAAAATGGAGAAAGCATACAACCAATAGGAAAAGTGTAAAGATTTCAGTGGGAAAAGATGATCATAGATTCATACCTAACCCTAAGTCTTTGAAGCTTGTATATGGAGATAGAGTCCCCATAATTTGATGATGATGTACAGATTGAATTACATGGAATGCATATTAGCATGGGTGCAAAGACTTAGAAGTTGAATAGAATTGCAAAATTCAATTGGTTAGCATAGAGCATTAGGATTTCACATAGAGATAAGATCAGGAAGGATCAGAACAGAGTGAGTAGAACGAGAAACTATAATAAAAAATTAAGGATTGTAAGTCATTAGGTCAATACATTCTAATACTCTTTAGTAATTGTATTAGGAATGAAAATCCTATTGAGATAGGTTGGTTTAACAGCCATGTTGTAAGCCTTTAACAAGGTGATAAATCCTTTAATAGGGTAGCATTCCAAATGAGTGTTTGTAAATACTTTAGACAAGTCACTTTTAATAGAGTGTAAAGCCTTTAATTGTGTAGACCATTGGAAGTGGTCAAACTTATCTTGATGCAATAATAATTTGTGGATGTCATCCTTGCCCCAGTTTTACCTTCTCATTCTAGAGGTTTTCTAGATGACCAAAATCTTGTGTTATGTGTTTTCATGCATGTCTTTACTTTATGTTTCCTTGATATTTTTACATGCATGTAATTAATTTTAGCTAAAATTTTTTGTGGCTAAAGTGTGTTACTTTTGATTCACCCCCTCCCTCAGAAGCAATCTTCCTATTTGTAAATTCCAAGACACTTTTAAAAAAAAACATCTAGCAAGAGTCCTAGATGACTCTATCCATCACAGATACTCACCCATATAGGAAGCATCAACATTCAGTCCAAATAAATAATAGTGCTCTATTACACTAGATTGATGCACTCTTGCATCATCTACTCTAATGCAGGAAGAGGTATAACCCCTAGCATACCTCGTAAATACTCAAAAGTCTCTTTTGGAAGAGGCTTAGTGAAAATATTTGCAATTTTCTCTTTGGTTCTTACATACTCTAATATAGTTTCCTTTTTTGCAACTTTCTCTCTCAACATGTGATACTTGATAGAAATGTGTATGGTCTTAGAATGCAACACTAGATTCTTAGACATATCTACTATGCTTGTGTTGTCACAATTTATGATGTAGTGCCTACCCTCGTTCACATCTTCTCTGGACATATTATTGCTATTGTTATCAGACTTTGATGGACTAGTTTATATAGATGGATTAGTGGTATGGTTTTGACACTATCAGACATTATATTATTGATTCAGTTATCATGTGATGAGATCATTTAGACTATATATTTCATGTATGTATGATGATCACTATATTGTTTCAAGTTATTTCTGATGACTAGTTAGATGGTTGTTTATCTTATGTGCTTTATTATGGATACTTACCCCATACTTGCATGTGTATGGTGTGCGTGTTTTCTTATTGTATGGCATTTCTGATGTGGTTAAGGAAGGGAGTCGTAGTCACCTGCTTAGTCGGGATCTACATGATGCACCACTTCCTGCCATTGCCTGTTTAGCTTAGCACTATATATATTTTGTATGTACATGCATGGCTTTTTCTGCAGGTTGTAGGTACTGGGTATTGACTTCCCTAAATTGCCAGGATGAGCGTACCCTATTATACTATCTCAATGATAAGAGAGGGGAGATAAATTCACAAGTCCAAATCCCGAACCCTAAAACCATTTGTCCTAGTGAGTTAGGACAAGTATCTGAGTTGAGTACCCACTAAATATGTCAGTTGACATATTTTGTGATTTTTAATCCTTTAGACTGATTTGGTATGAATTGTTCTATGATGGGTTTTCATATTTTATCATGAAGGTCCATAGTGAATTTTCTATTAACTAAGTTTTAATAAATAGATTTAATTAACAAATTAATTATTTGAGAGATTAAATATCATGATTTTGATATTTTGATTATTAATTAAAGGAGAATTAATTGAGAGAAAAGAATTAAATTAAAAGAAAATTAGAAATTAAAATAAATAATAAATTATAAAATATTAATTAATTAATAAACAAATATTAATAATAAAAGTTATAAAAAGATTTAAATAAAAGTATGAAGATTAAAGTGGGAGTTATAAATATTTAAATGAAAATTAATTTAAAAATTATTGGAGTTATAAGTTTGCATGGGAAATAATGCAGTTCCCTATTTTTCATGTGTCAACAACACGGGGGTTAGTGCATCAACTAAGCACATGGTGTCTACAACCCTAGGGCTTATCTAAAAGGTTGGAAATAGGTCCATGCTTAGTTGGCGATATCTTCCAGCTATTCTAGAAGCATTCTAGGGTTATCCGAAAGCTCTTTATATTCAGGCATTCCTTAATAGCTTGGGAGAGAGTGGGGACATAGCGTGGATAGTATGGTTAGCATGGAGAATAGTTGAGGCATTGGAGGATTCGGGAAAATTCTAAAGAAGGGAAGTTTTCTCTACGGGTTGTCTAAGGATAAGCAAGTTTAGCATTAGAATCCGGGTAGATTCTTGTGAATTCATTATGATACTTCTGCATCTTGCTTTTCCCTATCTTCTTTGTATTTTCCATATGTCTTCATTGTGCATTTTCAATTTGGGGCAATTAAGTTTTATTTAAGAATTCTATATGTTTAGATCTGATAATAATATGGACTAGGGTTGCAAATTCATGGACAAATCCATTAGAATTAGTCATCAGAGAAATTCTTAACAGAACAAGTTCATAGAGAGGTTCTGATAATGAAAGCTTTTAATTTTATAAACAATCTGAGATTCTGTATATTATATATATATATATATACATATATATATATACATAAACCTTGTTATATATATATATATATATATATATGATATGTATTTATATAATGGTATCCTTTTTATGGCAGAATCACAACTTGTTAAATCGCATTGCGATTGTTTGAAAACTTATGCATATTGGGTGGGGGTGGAAGTCGCACCCCGTACCCATGTATTTATGGGGTGCGCGGTACCTGCTGCGCAGTGTACCCGCGACTGCATTGGTCGCAAGGTACCTGCGACAGCAGGGTACCCACGGCATTGGTCGCCACAGTGATAGCCGACGGTACATCGATTCGGCTCTGGTCTAAGGAAACCTTGTTAATTCGATTTCCTTTATGAATCGGATTTAATAAAAATTTGGTTCCGTATTTTATAAAATGTAAAAAAATAATATATAAGGTATTATATTATATATGTATGTATGTATATGTTTAAATATAAATATATATATATATATATATGTATATATGTAATATATATATATATATATATGTATATATGTAATATATATATATATATATATAAATATTTAAAGTTGTTAATAAAAGAGTTATAAATTCATCTCTTTTTTAATGATGAATAGTTTTGTAATTTTATAGTTTTAACTATGAGGAATTAATAGTTAAGTTCGTACGATAAATGAAGCATATGAAAGTTTAGATTAGTGGAAACATCTTTTAAATGTTATAATTGGGAAAAACGTAGTAAAATGTTCTTGGAATACAAAAAAACTGAGATTATGCATATGAATTCAAATTTGAAAACTTAGCAAACCAAAAACATGTGTTTACATTGTGTATTCATCATGCTAATGTTTTGGGTTCTGGGTTGACTATTGTTGACCGATATAGGACGTCTACCAGAGGCTTGGGGGTTATGTGAATGTGATGTCTTGATGATGTTTTCATTCGATCTTTATAAACCCAACCATGATTATGTGATGGAATGCTCTATGAATTGGTTGTGAATACTGATTGTTATAGTTGAGATTTCTTATGTCTGGAACCCTTGACTTAACCATTATTTTGGTCATCAATCAGTTATCCTTGGATATATTCTAGTCACCATGATGGGACTAATATGTGGATTTATTATTGATGATGTCATAATGTGACATGTTTTGACTCAACCATTTTGGAGTCTTCGATCAGTATGATTTTGAGATATATTTTGGTTATTAAGAACCAATGGATATTTTGATTATCAATGATACTTCAGTTGCCAATAGAGAGCTGTTGTGTTCATGATTTTCTATGGATGTCGCTCATGGTGATTTGATGCTTTTATGCATATTTAATGATTTTTAATCATGGATATTTTTTGATTCCTTATTATGGTGATTTTGTGGACTTTCTTTATGATTATGATACCATGAGCATTAGGGTAGGATATCTGCATGTAGTGTCGGGAAGTGGCTTGCAATGGGGGCCGGGGCCCTAAGAGGCTACCAGGGTAACTCATTGTAAGTTGGTTAATAAGTGATAACATTCACACACTTAATACTAACTGAATGAACCTAAAAATATAAGAGTTTTGGTTCTCGCCCATGCCTTGAGTGCTTGTATAGGCTAGGATGGGAGTAGAGAGAACGCATGGTTGTGACCTTGCATTCCATAGTATGCCTTGTCAGTATGAAAGGATACTAGTGGCCGCATGAGATCTGTATGGACCCATGGAGTTTAGCTAACTACCAGGGTAACTTGTATGAGATAAATGCGATGACACTTTCCCACTTGCATAGTAGGTTCCTACATGTCATTGTGTGCCTCTGGGAAGTAGATGTTTTTTTTGTGTTTGGAACCCTTTGAGTTAGTATAATTTTAGGATTCCTGGACTTTAGAGTCATGTGCTATGTGGTTTTGATAATCTTTTTTGGGACTTGAGATTATCTCCTCAGCACGGTGGGAGTGGACCACTTAGGTACCACGCGGTCTGGTGGTAGTGTATTTTCCACTCTTATCATTTGAGATTCGTTGAGACTTTGTGGATAATGCGTCCTTCGTGATGGTGGATATGTATCCTTTCATTGATGATTAGCATATGTTAGATGATGATATCTTATGCTTTACTTTTTATGTTAGTAGGATGTTAGGAGTGGCATTCCTACTATTATAATACCGATGATCTCTTTGGTGCTTGGAATGTTACGCACGGAGGGATGGCTAGGATCCACAATGGTCTAATGATGCTATTAACGGCTGGAAGGAACCATGCACTTAGTTTATTTAGTTGATCTTTCTAATAGATGTAAACTGCTTATATGATGATGTATCATGAGTATCATGTGATGTATCATGGATTAGAATAGGATGATGTACTTTATTCTACATCTGTATATTCTTTTAAGCCTTCATACCCTGTGACATGTACAGTGGATGAATGAGCAGTTGGTTATGTAATAATTGAACATTGGACTTATCATATTATTTCATGTGGATGTTGTGCTAGATGGATTCATGTAAGTAATTCACGTTAAGGGGATCTTAAGAATGTAATCTGTTGTATATGTTAAGTTTACTCTTTAGATGGACATTGCTATTGCTTCTGTTATTGTGCATAAGTTGTAAGTGGTAATTACTTTTTTTTTTTTAAAATGCTACCAAACTTAGTGAAATGCTAGGTTAATTCTTTGGATCCCTTGACGGGGCATTACATTTGGTATCAGAGCGCAAGTTTCTACATTGGGAACTCTGGGTATTTTGGAACAACTAGAACTTGAACTATTAGGTGTATCTCTTCAACTTGAACTAGGTAAACTGAAAATAGAACTGGAACTGTACTTGTATACTTTAACACTTAGTTGTCAAAATAGAAAATTTACTTAGACCTAAACATAAAACTGAACTTAGTTTATTGTAACACGTGGCTCTTGATTGTAATAGTACTCTGTACTGTTGCAGGATGGTGTCTGGGACTAGGTCTTCTGTTAGAGGCTGAGGTAGGGGCCATGGAAGAGGCCGTGGTCATGGCAGAACCATCAGCGCCCATGAGTCTTCCCATGAGGGATCGATTCGTATAGAGAGCAGGGAAGAGTGCTTTAATAGGTAGCAGGAACAGAACCAAATAGAGGACCAATCTAGTTCTAAAGAGGGTGGTCTGAGACAGTTGATGCAGACTATTCTAGAACATCTACCTCCTGTTCAAGAACAGCCTAAAGTGCATCAGACAGAACAAGAGCATAGACCCAGATCTAGAAGCCCTCGGAAGGATCGTCAGAGGTCCATTGTGTCCACTCAGATAAAGGATCTTTCAAGATCCAAGGTTAAGACTTTCAATGGGAAAGGGTCTAGTTATGTGGCCGAACAGTGGCTAATTTCTCTCGACAGGATTTTTGCTATGCAAGACTTTGACAGCAATGTTAAGGCAAGATTTGCGATCACTAATTTAGAGAACTTTGGAGCCACTTGGTGGACAATTGAGGAGAAGAAACTAGGAATCGATATGAGCAGCGTCACTTGGGAACTATTTTTGGAGAGTTTTCGAGAACGATTCCTACCAGAAGAATGGAAACAGCAAAGGGTAGATGAATTTCATAATCTCAAGTAGTGCACTATGTCAGTGACTGAGTATGAGCATAAGTTTTATGAGCTTATGTCTTTTTCAGGATTCAGTGAAAGTTCAGCTCAGTTGACACAACATTTTATTAGGGGTTTGAACAACTGTATTATTGGGGGTGTCAAAGTATTTGAGCCAAAAACCCTCAAGGATGTGGTACATCAAGCAATCCTTGTTGAGAAAAGTGTCAACCTTGGTCAAGGTGGTTTTGTAGGAGCGCCAGCAGTGTCAGGGTCTAAAGGAAACTTTAATTCAGATGGCAACAAGAAGCCTTTCTCTTCTAGGGGAAAATAGTTTCTCCAGCAGTCTCGGCAGATGCAACAACAAAAGGGATTTAATCCTCAGGCTCAAGGTGGTGGTAAAGGTTCTAACTTTAAGAGCAATCGCAATGCTCAACGCAATAAACAAAATCAACCCAATCAGCCAGCTCAGAGTAATCAGTCGTTTGTTAGCAGGAACAGTCGACAGCAATCAAATGTACCATCTATGGGTAGAGGGTCTGGCAGGAATACAGAATGTTTTTCATGTGGACAGATTGGTCATTATGTAGCTCAGTGTCCACAACGAGTGCCTCAGTTTTTTGGACCTAGGCCTATAGCCTCAGAGTCTACAGTAGGTGATGCAGGCAGAGCTCATAGAGTGTTTGTAGTAGTTGGTCACCGTCAGGCGGATCATCAGGGTACAATGGTTGAGACCACAGGTACTATTCGAGGTATATCTCTTTCAGTGTTATTTGATTTAGGAGCTACAGGTTCATTTATTTCACCATCTATAGTTTCTAAGTGTAAGCTGGAGGCGGTGAAGCAAGATCATGGTTGGCAAGTGGAACTAGCCTCAGGTATCAAGGTCTCCACGAATTCTGTAGTTCATAAGTGTGGGCTTAGCTTAGGAAGCTTTGTTTCGGTAGTGGATCTTTGAGTCATACCCCTTGGTTCCTATGATGTGGTTTTAGGCATGGATTGGCTTGGAACTCATAAAGCAAGTATAGATTGCAGGAAGAAGATAATTATGTGCCAAGACGACCAAGGGAATGATGTAAGGATAGCTCGGGTACCAAGGCCTATATCTCTGTGGATGATTTCTGCTATGCAAATGAAGCAAAGTTTCTGTAAAAGATGTCAAATATTTGTTGTTACGGTAAATGATCTTGATGAGGAGGATCCTATGAGGAAGACTTTAGATCACCCGCTTTTGCAAGAGTATGCAGAAGTTTTTCCAAGTGAGATTCCAGGCATTCCTCCAAGGAGGGATATCAACTTTAGCATTGATTTAGTTCCTGGAGCAGAACCTATTTCTAAAGCTCCTTATCGCATGACTACATAGGAACTGGGAGAGTTACGTCTTCAGTTAGAGGAACTTCTGGCCAAAGGGAGCACTCGACCTAGTGTATCACCATGGGGAGCTCCAGTGCTCTTTGTGAAGAAGAAAGACAGTTCTTTGCGCCTTTGTATCAATTACAGACAATTGAACAAGGTGACTATTAAGAACAGGTATCCTTTGCCTAGGATTGATGACCTATTCGATCAGATCAAGGGGGCTATAGTTTTCTCCAAGATTGACCTTAAGTTAGGATACCACCAGCTTCACATTAAGGAAGCTAACATTCACAAGACCGCTTTTCGAACTCGCTATGGCCATTATGAGTTTGCAGTGGTACCTTTTGGGTTGACTAATGCTCCATTAGTATTCATGAGTTTGATGAATGGTGTTTTTCAATCATATCTGGATAGATTCGTACTTGTGTTTCTTGATGATATATTGATATTTTCCAAGAATTAGAAGGAACATGAGGAACACTTGTAGTTGGTATTGCAGTGTTTGAAAGACAACCAGCTTTATGGTAATGCAGCTAAGTGCAAATTCTTCAAATCAGAGATTCAATATTTAGGGCACGTTATCTCAAGTGATGGTATATCAGTGGATCCTGCCAAGATTCAGGCGATAATAGATTGGCCAACACCGACTAATGTGTCAGAGATTCGTAGTTTCATGGGTTTAGCTGGATATTATCGTAGATTTGTCTAGAACTTCTGTAGGATAGCATATCCTATCACTTCTCTTTAGAGGAAAGGAAAGAAGTTTGTGTGGATAGAGAAATGTGAAGAAGCATTTCAGAAGCTCAAGGAACTTTTAACAAGTGCACCCATTTGAGCAGTACCTGATCTAGAGGGAGATTTCATGGTGTGTACAGATGCTTCTCTTGAAGGTATTAGGGCAGTGTTGATGCAGAATGGACGGGTGATAGCATATGAATCACATAAGCTCAAGGATCATGAGTTAAATTATCCTACACATGATCTTGAGTTAGTAGTAGTAGTTCATGCTTTGACAAGATGGAGACACTTCTTGTTGGGGCACACATTTGAGCTACACAGCAATCATCACAGTCTTCAGTATATTTTTACTCAGCCTAATTTGAATGCTTGCCAGAGACGATGGATGGAGTTTCTATGCGAGTAAAATTTTGAGGTTAAGTACATTCAAGGTAAGGAGAACATGGTGGCAGATGCTTTGAGTCGCAGGAGACATGTGGTATCATCGATGATTCTTAGTGTTGATTTGAGGGGTCGAATTCTTCAGGCACTTTCCATGGATTCATGGTATCAAGAAGTGTGTAGAGAGATAGATTCATGAAGACCCTTGGAAGGAAAGTTTGCAGGCTATGTTCAGGAATCAGATGGTCTTTTGAGACATTTGGGGAGGATTTATGTGCCTTTAATGGATGAGCTTCGCAACTAGATTCTAGCAGAAGCCCATCATACACCATACTCAGCACACCTAGGTGTTAAAAAGATGCATGCTGATTTGAGACATTTTTTCTTTTGGTCCAGAATGAAGTGAGATATTGCTGATTTTGTGGCTAGGTGTCTTGAATGTCAGAGAGTCAAGGCAGAACATCAGCACCCGGCTGGACTTTTGCAGCCAAATCTCATTACTTCTTGGAAGTGGGATATTATTTCCATGGATTTCATTGTAGGATTACCTTTGACAGTTCTTCGTCATGATGCTATCATGGTCACGATTGATCGGTTGACTAAGGTGGCACATTTTTCACCTATCAGGTCTTCTTATACAGCAGGTTCTGTAGCTAGTGTCTTCATGCATGACATTGTGAGATTACATGGTATTCCTAGAAGGATCATTTCTGATAGGGATCCTGTATTCACATCTGCATTCTGGACATCGTTGCAGCATGAGCTTGGAACGCAGTTAAACTTTAGCTCGGCATATCATCCAGAAACTGATGGTCAGACAGAGAGAGTGAATCAGGTGTTGGAGGATATGTTATGAATGTATGTGATGGATAGGCAGACACAGTGGGAGGATTATCTCTATCTAGTGGAGTTTTCTTACAACAATGGATATCATAGTTCTATTGGCATGGCACCTTTTCAGGCATTATATGGTCATCCTTGTCGTACAAACTTGAGTTGGGACAACCTTGAGGATCACATTTTTTTGGGTCCTGAGATGCTTCATGATATGGAGCAACAGGTAGTACGTATCCGTGAGCATTTAACTACGGCACAAGATAGACAGAAGAATTATGCTGATACTCATAGGTCTGATAAGCAGTTTGCAGTAGGAGATAAGGTTTTCTTGAGAGTGCGACCGCGAAAGAGTCCGATCCGATATGGAAAGGGTTCTAAGTTAGCACCTCATTTTGTAGGACCATTCAATATTTTGGAGAGGATTGGCCCAGTTTCTTACCGCCTTGCTCTACCACCCAGCCTAGCTCGCATTCATGATGTTTTCCATATTTCAGTGCTTAGGAAGTATATTCCTGATATTGTACATGTTCTTGATTGGAATGCATTACAGGTAGAGGATGGGCAGCTGGCTTTGGAGCCGATTCATATTCTGGAGCAGTGGGAGTTGACCCTCAAGGGTCAAACCATCGAGCAGGTAAGGGTCCAATGGGACCCTACTGATGACTCTTCAACTACTTGGGAGGATGTAGCTAGATTGAGGGAGTTATATACTTATTTGTTTGTAGGCTTCCAGGAGTAAGTCTAACCCAAGGGGGGTTGGATGTAGTGCCTACCCTCGTTCACATCTTCTCTGGACATATTATTGCTATTGTTATCAGACTTTGATGGACTAGTTTATATAGATGGTGTGAGGCCTCGCCCCTGACCAATTGTAGCATAGTGATACATTACTCTTATTTTGTTATCCGCGACTCGAGATGTCGAGACATTATCTGATGCTTAGAACATATTTTATTATTTCATGTTGTGTGATGTTATTTTCAAATATATTTGATGATTGTCATTTAATTTTCATGTATATGTATATTGATGAAATCAGTAGATGTAGGATTGAGATGTGATTTAAGATATTTCAAAAGGTTAAGAATTATATAGGATGAAGAAACTCTTATGTGATGCATGTTTTAATTTATGAAAATTTTTGATACATATACGTTTATATACATGTGATTTTCAGGACTACTGATGTGTGCAATGAGTGTGCAGATATTTAGCCGAGAAACCCTATGGAGGAACAAAACTGATCTCCATGTGCTAAAATTTGGAAACCCTATTGTTCGTAATTATGTTCTTTCAGTGTCGCTTGACGCTCATAAAATGTTATGTGCTTTGGTATGCTGGTTAGGGTTAATTGTTTAACCTTTTGTTTCAAGTTCGTGTCAATTTTCTATTAGATTCTTATGAGGGTTAGTCATCCCTAATTCGATTTAGGGCTAGATTGCAAGTTAGAGTTGTTAGATAGACCTATTTTATCTCTAGATTTTTTATTTGACTCTAACCTCTTCCCTAAGGCTTTAAAAAATGTTTTTATTCTAACCTAAGGGTATGGGTATGGGTTAGGGGTCTTTTCCAACCCCTAAGACCCTAGCTTTGACTTTTGAGGGCACTCAAAAAGTCCCTTTTTGCCTTTGTGCGAAAATTGCAAGTGGTTGTCATGAGTTGTCTTACCCCACCTCCTTTTAGGGTTTAACCAACGTGTAGGTTGAGTTAGGAGGTTCTAGTGTGGATAGTGGGTGGAAATAGTTATTGCTCCCTTTGGGTGGTTGAGTTGGAGGCTTATTTAGAGGCCTTCCTTAGTCTAGTGGTGGGGGTTTTACCCAATCTCTACATTTAGGGAAGATTTCTTGAAGCTTGAAGGAAGGAGGGATACTCTACTCAAATTTGTTCATTGCCATTACCTCTTTGAGAAGGTAGGAAACTCCCATCTCCCTTATTCAATTTTTATGTTTTGTTTCATGTTCTTGTTACCTTATTGTTATTTTACTGTTGTATGGTTGTGGGTATGTTGGGAAGTTTTGTAAACCATGTCTTGTTGGTTGTTTTCCTTTCTTGTTTATGTTTGAAAATTTTGAGTTTCCTTACATGGGTGTTTTGGTATTACTCACCCTAGGAGAGGGCAGAAGTGACCAATTTTGGGAGAGGTCTGTTTAGTTGGACTCCAACCTGTGTAGAGTCTCTTCTCAGGATGAGAAGAGGGATAAAGGGTAGGGTGTTATGGGCCCCTACCCGTCAGCACAAACCTGGTATGAGTATGGCAAGTTTAAATGGAAGAACGGAAGTTCTTGGTTATTTGCCCCGATTGGGCATCTGAATTGGTGTTGTGCTTGACTTCTCCAGTTGAAAGAATCCACCTCTCCCTAGTCTTGATTCATTGTGAATCTTAATGTGTAAATCATGTGTGATTATGCATGCTTGATGTTCTTTGATTTAGCTTGGTTGTCACCCGATCAGTTATTGTTTTCCTCCATGGTTCTTGAACAAAGATTCTGAAAACACTACAAGTTCCTTGATTTTGATCATGAGGAAAAATTTGATAAAATTTTTGAGAATTGGGATTGAGATCCTATTGTAAATTGTATTTTAAACCTTGTTGTTATTGGCTACGAAGCCGGGTTTTCTTCCTGATTCTTTCTCGGCTGAGCCTTGGAAACAGGTTGGCCAATAAAATTTGTGTTGGGTATATATTGCTTGTTATGAGATTTAGTTGTAAATCTTAATTTTAGATGGATGATGTTCAGTTTGGCATTATATCAAGTTGTTCATATATGTTGGAAATGGAAATTTATGTTCATTCATAAAAAAAAAATAGTTTTATGATTATTGGATATTGATCAAACTTGCATTATTGAGTAAGTGGTTAAATCAATGTTTTAATTCTATTCCAATCTTATAAATATATATAAATATATATATATATATTCTTGCATGGCCTTGAAATCTATACTTAGAATATTTTCTTTAAAAAAAAAAGAGGTGCAAGAGAGTAAAACTCTCTGGATTTTGTATGGAAGAAGAAATAAGTCTAATTGGGCAACAAAGAATATTCTCTGTGATCCCTTATTTTGAATTTAAATTCGAAAATTAATCATCTATAAATTAAATATAAATTACTAAAATAACTTAGTAATGTCCTCTAAATATCTAACTATCATTTGCTACCCATAAAACTTTTGACATTAATGCTTTCTCCTTTCTTTGGCGTCAGTATAGAGGGGGGGAAAGGGTTTTAAATATGTTTAAATCTTGCAAATCTTTTAGTCATCATAAGAGATGACATCACTCCCCTTGTCCCTCCATAAATATCGCTGACCCTGGGCACGTGTTCTTTATGTATGTTATATTTTGGTGGAAGCTTTTAGGCGAATGCTTCTTCCTTGGGCGGTTGCCTTGGTTTCCACCCAAGGTAAGTGGGATGCAGGGAGAAGATCTCACTGACGCAGGGTCAGTAGAACTCGGGCAGTGTGCGTGGTAGCGCTTGGGAAAGCGCATGCTGGTAGGGTAGTGGCTGACGTGACCCTTGGGGGGAAAAAAAAAAAAAGAGTAAGTATGGGGGTTTGGGTGGGGCATTTTGTAGTTAGGTTAGTATTTATTGTTAGTTTAGTTTGTAGTTTAGGTTAGTATTAATTGTTAGATTAGTTTGTAGTTTAGGTTAGTTAGAAGTTTATATTTATGTTTTTTTATTTTTTTCTTATTTTTGTTTTAGTTTGTGGTTTAGTAGATTATTAAGTCATTTTACAATTAGTTTATATTAGTGGTTAGTTAACTCATTTAAGTTCTAAGTTAGTTTAGTTTACTTCAGTTAGTGTTAGTTTTAATTATTTAGTTGCTTAATTATTGATGTTTAAATTTTAATTTATATTTAGTAGATTAGTTTAAGTAAGGTATTATTGATGTAATTAAGTTTAGTATTATGATTGGTTGGTTATATTTTATTTAATTAGTTTTGTTCTTAGATGAATTTAGTTGTTTTTATATTAATGTTAATTTATTTAAGTTTTGTAAATTTTTTTTTTAGTTTCGATTTGGATATATGTAAAATGGAATATGGTATTTGATTTAAGTTAAGTCTTGTTTAGATTAAGATAAATCTTAGAGTTTAGAGATGTTCGTATTAAACTGAATCTTGCTAATTTGGTTTTTAATAAATTGATTTATTAAATTAACTTTGTAAAAGATAGTTAGTATTAGATGTAAATATTAATGGGTTTAATTTAGATGGTTAGTCCCATGTATCATAGTTTAGTAGACTAATTAACAATCTGATTAAATTAATGATCGATATCAATCTTATCACAAAAGTTTTAATATCTTAATGATGTAATCGTCTTCATGTCATAATCTTAAGACATAATGTAGAGAACCTTTACTTAAACAGTGATCACTATCATATCAAACTTAGAGCATGCTTATTTATTAGTTTTTTTTTTTTTATTTAAAAAAAAAATTTGTGTGTGTGTTTTTGCCCTCTTAGTTTGAGCATGACAGATGGATTAGTGGTATGGTTTTGACACTATCAGACATTATATTATGGATTCAGTTATCATGTGATGAGATCATTTAGACTATATATTTAATGTATGTATGATGATCACTATATTGTTTCAAGTTATTGCTGATGACTAGTTAGATGGTTGTTTATCTTATGTGCTTTATTATGGATACTTACCCCATACTTGCATGTGTATGGTGTGCGTGTTTTCTTATTGTATGGCATTTTTGATGTGGTTAAGGAAGGGAGTCGTAGTCACCTGCTTAGTCGGGATCTACACGATGAACCACTTCCTGCCATTGCCTGTTTAGCTTAGCACTATATATATTTTGTATGTACATGCATGGCTTTTTTTGTAGGTTGCAGGTACCGGGTATCGACTTCCCTGAATTGCCAGGATGAGCGTACCCTATTATACTATCTCAATGATAAGAGAGGGGAGATAAATTCTCAAGTCCAAATCTCGAACCCTAAAACTATTTGTCCTAGTGAGTTAGGACAAGTATCTGAGTTGAGTACCCACTGAATGTATCGGATGACATATTTTTTGATTTTTAATCTTTTAGACTGATTTGGTATGAATTGTTCTATGATGGGTTTCCATATTTTATCATGAAGGTCCATAGTGAATTTTCTATTAACTAAGTTTTAATAAATAGATTTAATTAACAAATTAATTATTTGAGAGATTAAATATCATGATTTTGATATTTTGATTATTAATTAAAGGAGAATTAATTGAGAGAAAAGAATTAAATTAAAAGAAAATTAGAAATTAAAATAAATAATAAATTATAAAATATTAATTAATTAATAAACAAATATTAATAATAAAAGTTATAAAAAGATTTAAATAAAAGTATGAAGATTAAAGTGGGAGTTATAAATATTTAAATGAAAATTAATTTAAAAATTATTGGAGTTATAAGTTTGCATGGGAAATAATGCAGTTCCCTATTTTTCATGTGTCAACAACATGGGGGTTAGTGCATCAATTAAGCACATGGTGTCTACAACCCTAGGGCTTATCTAAAAGGTTGGAAATAGGTCCATGCTTAGTTGGCGATATCCTCTAGCTGATTCTAGAAGCATTCTAGGGTTATCCGAAAGCTCTTTATATTCGGGCATTCCTTAATAGCTTGGGAGAGAGTGGGGACATAGCGTGGATAGTATGGTTAGCATGGAGAATAGTTGAGGCATTGGAGGATTTGGGAAAATTCTGAAGAAGGGAAGCTTGCTCTACGGGTTGTCTGAGGATAAGAAAGTTTAGCATTAGAATCCGGGTAGATTCTTGCGAATTCATTATGATACTTCTGCATCTTGCTTTTCCCTATCTTCTTCGTATTTTCCATATGTCTTCATTGTGCATTTTCAATTTGGGGCAATTAAGTTTTATTTAAAAATTCTATATGTTTAGATCTGATAATAATATGGACTAGGGTTGCAAATTCATGGACAAATCCATTAGAATTAGTCATCAGAGAAATTCTTAAGAGAACAAGTTCATAGAGAGGTTCTGATAATGAAAGCTTGTAATTTTATAAATAATCTGAGATTCTGTATATTATATATATATATATATACATAAACCTTGTTATATATATATATATATATATATATATATATATATATATATATATATATATATATATATATATATACACACACACATATATATATATATATGATATGTATTTATATAATGGTATTCTTTTTATGGCAGAATCACAACTTGTTAAATCGCGCTGCGATTGTTTGAAAACTTATGCATATTGGGTGGGGGCGAAATTTGCACCCCGTACCCATATATTTATGGAGCACACGATACCTGCCGTGCAGTGTACCCGCGACTACATTGGTCACAGGGTACCTGCGATAGTAGGGTACCCGCAGCATTGGTCGCCACAGTGACAGCCGACAGTACATCGATTCGGCTCTGGTCTAAGGAAACCTTGTTAATTCAATTTCCTTTATGAATCGGATTTAATAAAAATTTGGTTCCGTATTTTATAAAATGCAAAAAATATATATAAGGTATTATATTATAGATGTACGTATGTATATGTTTAAATATAAATATATATATATATATCTATATATATATATATATATAAAGATTTAAAGTTGTTAATAAAAGAGTTATAAATTCATCTCTTTTTTAATGATGAATAGTTTTGTAATTTTATAGTTTTAACTATGAGGAATTAATAGTTAAGTTCATAAGATAAATGAAGCATATGAAATTTTAGCTTAGTGGAAACATCTTTTAAATGTTATAATTGGGAAAAACATAGGAAAATGTTCTTGGAATACAAAAAAACTGAGATTATGCATATGAATTCAAATTTGAAAACTTAGCAAACCAAAAACATGTGTTTACATTGTGTATTCATCATGCTAATGTTTTGGATTCTGGGTTGACTAGTGTTGACCGGTATAGGACGTCTACCAGAGGCTAGGGGGTTATGTGAATGTGATGTCTTGATGATGTTTTCATTCGATCTTTATAAACCCAACCATGATTATGTGATGGAATGCTCTATGAATTGGTTGTGAATACTGATTGTTATAGTTGAGATTTCTTATGTCTGGAACCCTTGACTTAACCATTATTTTGGTCATCGATCAGTTATCCTTGGATATATTTCTTGTTGCCATGATGGGACTAATATGTGGATTTATTATTGATGATGTCATAATGTGACATGTTTTGACTCAACCATTTTGGAGTCTTCGATCAGTATGATTTTGAGATATATTTTGGTTATTAAGAACCAATGGATATTTTGATTATCAGTGATACTTCAGTTGCCAATAGAGAGTTGTTGTGTTCATGATTTTCTATGGATGTTGCTCATGGTGATTTGATGCTTTTATGCATATTTAACGATTTTTAATCATGGATATTTGTTGATTCCTTATTATGGTGATTTTGTGGACTTTCTTTATGATTATGATACCATGAGCATTAGGGTAGGATATCTGCATGCAGTGTCAAGAAGTGGCTTGCAATGGGGGCCGAGGCCCTAAGAGGCTGACAGGGTAACTCATTGTAAGTTGGTTAATAAGTGATAACATTCACACACTTAATACTAACTGAATGAACCTAAAAAGATAAGAGTTTTGGTTCTCGCCCATGCCTTGAGTGCTTGTATAGGCTAGGATGGGAGTAGAGAGAACACATGGTTGCGACCTTGCATTCCATAGTATGCCTTGTCAGTATGAAAGGATACTAGTGGTCGCATGAGATCTGTATGGACCCATGGATTTTAGCTAATTGCTAGGGTAACTTGTATGAGATAAATACGATGACACTTTCTCGCTTGCATAGTAGGTTCCTACATGTCATTGTGTGCCTCTGGGAAGTAGATGTCCTTTTTGTGTTTGGAACCCTTTGAGTTAGTATACTTTTAGGATTCTTGGACTTTAGAGTCGTGTGCTATGTGGTTTTGATAATCTATTTTGGGACTTGAGATTATCTCCTCAGCACGGTGGGAGTGGACCACTTAGGTACCACGCGGTCGGGTGGTAGTGTATTTTCCACTCTTACCATTTGAGATTCGTTGAGACTTTGTGGATAATGCGTCCTTCGTGATGGTGGATATGTATCCTTTCATTGATGATTAGCATATGTTAGATGATGATATCTTATGCTTTACTTTTTATGTTAGTAGGATGTTAGGAGTGGCATTCCTACTATGATAATACCGATGATCTGTTCGGTGCTTGGAATGTTACGCACAGAGGGATGGCTAGGATCCATGATGGTCTAATGATGCTATTAACGGTTGGGAGGAACCATGCACTTAGTTTATTTATTTGATCTTTCTGATAGAAGTAAATGGCTTATATGATGATGTATCATGAGTATCATGTGATGTATCATGGATTAGAATAGGATGATGTACTTTATTCTACATGTGTATATTCTTTTAAGCCTTCATACCCTGTGACATGTACAGTGGATGAATGAGCAGTTGGTTATGTAATAATTGAACATTGGACTTATCATATTATTTCATGTGGATGTTGTACTAGATGGATTCATGTAAGTAATTCACGTTAAGGGGATCTTAAGAATGTAATCTGTTGTATATGTTAAGTTTACTCTTTAGATGGACATTGCTATTGCTTCCGTTATTGTGCATAAGTTGTAAGTGGTAATTACTTTAAAAAAAAAAAAATGCTACCAAACTTAGTGAAATGCTAGGTTAATTGTTTGGATCCCTTGACAGGGCATTACATATGATAATAGGTTCACTTGTTCTATCCTTATATCCTTCATCATCTATTTCATCCAAACAACTTGATTACAATTGTTTGCTTCTGCAACATATTTTTCTTCCACTATACTTTGAGAATTAAAATCCTACTTCTTTCTTAGCCAAGAAACCAATATTTCTCCAAGAAATAAGGCTCCATAATTGGTGCTCTTTCTGTCATCCATACTACCTCCCCAATCAACATCAGTATAAGCATATAGAGTGAAATCATTAGACTTGTCATACCACAATCTGAACTCTGGTGTTCCTTTTGGGTATCTAAATATTCTTTTGACTACTACATAATGTGCTTCTCTGGGATCATCTTGGAATCTTGCAACAATTCCAACTGCATTTTCTATATCTGGCCTTGTGTGAGTCAAATATTGCAATCCTTCGATCATAGATATGTAATTCTTTTGCTCAACATTAGGTGTCACATCCTTTATAGATAACTTGTGTCTAGTTAACATAGGTGTTCCAACTAGTTTATATGTTTCCAAACCAAACCTTTTTAGTAAATCACTCAAATACTTAGTCTATGAAATAAAGATTCCTTCTTTATCCTCTACAATCTAAAATCCTAGAAAATATTTCATTTCTCCTATCATGCTTAATTAAAATTCATTTTTCATTTCTTTTGCAAACTTGTCACTTTCATCATCATTTCCTCAAAATATGATATCATCAACAATATTACCAAAATCGTTAATCCATCATCAATTTCTTTCCAATAGAGATTACTAACTACCATAGCTTTGTTATATCTAAGCTTTATCAAATGCTTGTGCAACCTTGTATACCAAGTTTTGGATGCTTGCTTCAAGCCATACAATGCTTTCCTCCATCTACATAATATGTCCTTATCATCCATTAAAGGACAATCTTTAGGCTATTCTATGTATACCTCTTCTTCAAGTTCTCCATTCAAAAATGTTGACTTGACATCCATCTAATATACTTTGAATTTCTTCTATACTGCATATGCTAAGAATAACTTTACTACATCTATTATTTCCATAGGAGCATAGGTTTCATCATAGTATATTCCTTCTTGATGTGAGTAACCTTTACATGAAAATCTTGCCTTGTTCCTTACTACTTCACCTTGTTCATTCATCTTGTTTCTGAACACCCATTTAGTTCCTATCACATTCTTGTCTACTAGTTTGGGAACCAATTTCCATGCCTCATTCTTTACTACTTGATCTAATTCCTCTTTCATAGCTTTCTTCCAATAATCATCTTTACATGCTTCATCTGCATTCTTAGGTTCAACTTGAGATATCAAACATAGTTCTTCATTGATTTTGCTTCTTGTCATCACACCTTTATCTCTGCTTCAGATGATCTACTCGGGTGGATGATTCTTTGTCATATACTTATTTAGAGTGGGAGTTTTTATCTCAACTCTCTATTCTATTGAAGGTTCTAAGGTTTGTTCCTATCTTATCTCTCCTTCATTCTAAAAATTATTGTTAGTCTCAAGAAATACTTCATCATTCCTTGGTTTAGTAACAACATCATCATCTAAATTGTAATCAACTACTCTTTCTTATATCCTAAATTTTTCATCAACTCTTACATTTACACTTTCCATAATAGCCTTAGTTCTTAAATTAAAACATCTATAAGCATTTTTTTCAATGAATAACCAATGAATAGACCCATATACAATAGATTTATTTTCATCTTTTCCTTTCAACTATCATAATTTGTTCCATCAAACTTCAAACTATCCTTCCTGAACATATTTTCCATGGATCTTCCAAAGTTGGTAAACTTTATCTTTAAGGACTTGATGCTCTGATACCAATTGTTAGAAGCAATAGTCCACAAAGATAACTAGGGGGGGAGGTGAATCACTTATCTAATAATTAAAACATCTATCAACATTAAATAATCTTATCCATTCAAAGACAATTACACCAAATATGTTAACTAGGGAAACCCTTGATCATAGGGAAAACCCTGGTGGAAATAATGCCCACAAGATGATATAATAATATAAATATTCCTTGTTAGAGGATGGACCATATTAGGAATCTATTACAACATTTACTACACATGAGTCCCTATTAGTAGAGTTTGAATTCTTGTTAGAAGATTCCAACCCTGTTAGGAGTTTTTCAAATCCTATTAGCAGTTGTACAAGATAGAAGGACCCACTGTCCAAATAGCTTCTAGAGCAACATCATTGAACTCACTGTCCAACCTCTCTCTCAACTATTCCTTACTAAATAATTTTATATACTATACTTTAACTTATTTCCTCTATCCTTTCAACTAGACCAATCACTATTAGACCTTGTAGTTCAAATCATGAACCTCAGATCCAAGTATCCAACTTGAGATCATACAATAGAACCTCAGCAATGAAGTTTCCTTCACCTTCACTCTACTCTGTTTATCTTTGCATTTCACTCTTTTTGATGCTTATAATCATTCGCATTCATCCATACATCCATCATACATGATAAAGGAAAATTTCCTTCCTTTATATTGAATCCATAAAAAAATTCCTTGAGTTGGCTATTACACCTTCCCAATTAATTATTATAGGACCACATTAAGAACACATTACGCATAGTGATAGCATTAATCTTTTCCCTTGCAACTTAAATAACTTTCAATACATGTAACATTATGACAAGTGAGCTTGGCCACGTCCTCTCCAACATGTCTTCTATACATCTTTAACTTTTGCTTCTCAAAATAATAATTATGCTAAGAGATATAACAAGTTTACCAGAACATGCCTCTGTAAACTCTATCTCAAAGCAATCTTCACTGAAACTTGCATAACTTCTTCCATACTTAATATCTTATGCTTATAAGGTTAGCTACATATACTAGATATACAGTATAATCTCCATTTGACCTCACTACTAAAAGTATTTAATGATCTGTCTATACGAACTTGATCTTTACCACTATTCTTCTGTCAAATACCATAGAAAACTACTATTCTGACATCAATGTCAAACATAGTCATGAATGTAACATATCATCATGATAACGATCTAATCATATTTCTACAATACTCCCCCATAGGAATATCGTCAGCATTCATGCTTCCAATACTTGTATCCCCCAACTCTTTTTTTGTGAATATGCAACTTTTATATTTTAATTTAGTAGAGAAGGCACTATTCATTAAAAAAATGAAAACCTACCCATTGGAGCAATTTTTCCCTAAATTGTTGAAATAATCTACAAAATTTTAGAAAGCCATTTTTTTGAAACCAATGTTACTTGCTATCACAACCCAAAATTACTTAATTATTAGTTTAGTAATGCAGTGCATGGATTAAAAAGAGCCCATCTCAAATCAAATTCTTGTGAATGAACTAACACATATGAAGATAATACTGGTACCCCAAGTGAATTTAGACTAATAGAAACCTCTTAATCATTTATGATACAATTTTTTTTGTGGTTTGAATCCACATGTTAAATTCCTAATTATATACTTCATTGAAACTAACAATACACTTTTGGGGGAAGAGATATTCAAATTCATTTTTAAAAAGTATGTACAATTCTCTATTGCACCTTAAGACTTAGACATTTCAATGATGTGATTTCATTTTTTAATTCCTTATATCATTGAATAGCTATACCTTCGCTAGCCTAATTGAATTTATGGAAAATATATTTCTTACAAGGCATTAGTTAAATTGACAACACAATGAAATTAGACAATGTCAAAAATTTAGAATGTTAATCTTGGGTAAATTTTTTTAATACTTTTTAGACCATATTTAGAAATAGAAAATAATCTTGATTTGAAGATTTTTGAATTATATTATATAAATAGTTTAATGTCAACATTTCACATTATGTTTCATAATTGATATTAAAATGAACAAAAAAAACTCATTTTTTATTTGCTCATACTATTGATGGATCATGAAATGTCATGTTGATGAAAACAAATATTCTAAAATTTAATTTTACACAATAATGTCTTTTTAAGTTTTATTTATTTATTTATTTTTGAAAAAAATTAAATATTATTTAATTATTATATTAATTAATATTTTAGACTAATTTTATATTTTATAATGAAAGAAGTCCAATAAATTTATTCAAAATCTAAATTATCTAAATTGTGCATATAATGCATGATATAAATTATGAAATGAACAAACAATATATATATATATATTTATATGCACATTAAAAAATTCATACGCACACTTTTCTTTATCTTTTTACTACATGTTTTTTCTTAATATATATGCACTCCAAGTCTATAGTGGACAAATAGGGAGGAAACTCATCATGTCACAAATAGTACACATGTACATATTTTAAAGGATATCCTAATAGTAGATGTGAATTTGTACATCATAAATTGATCGTTCTTAATATAAACTTCAATATTGTCAATAGAAAATACAAACACTATTGTATGTGCCTGAATAGAAATAGAGACTTTCATAGTGTCAAATTGTGAAGCCATGGAAAAGAAAATTCCAAGACCCAGTCAACTCAATTGAAGTATGCATGCCCCCTTTTCTTTTTCAATACAATAAATACCACCACTGTTGAAAAACCTACTCCATATGAGAGTCCAATTCCAATACCATATTACACACTTTCTCTATTTTTTTTTTCTTCATTAACATATGTAGAAATAGGAGGACCAAAAGTGAATTCTGGCCAACACCATTTCTTTGCAAGTGGATATCCTCATAAATTTGGATTATTTAAATATGAAAAATTAGTGAATGTTGGCATGTGTCCTTTGTTAGAAATACTTAAGAATAACTAAGAGGGGGGGTGAATAAGTTATTCAAGGTCTAAATGTCCAATCCAAAACTTTTCATCAAATAAAATGTGTCCATCAAACTGTTCATTCATTCAAGCTTTAACTTTCCTATTCAGCAAGTTATTATAAATCATCATGCAAGCATAACACATGAAAAGATCAACACATAACACAATAATTTATGTGGAAACCTAATTTGGGAAAAACCACCAGTAACATGCTACTCAATTCTCACTCTTTTGAAGTGATGCCTTGTGAAAGGCCTACCCTGTTAAAGGCTACAACACACTATTTAATGTGACCTTATTAGAGGATTTATCCACCCTATTAGAAGTGGGCTTGGTTAGAGGACTTTAGAACATTCACTTGGAATGCCACCCTCTTAAAGGATTTACAAATGGTTGTTAAACCAACCTAAGTCCATTGGATTTTCCTTTACCCTACCTGATACAATTGTTAGAGAGTAACAATAAGGGGTTTTGACTTGATTATAGTATACAACTTATCTTGCAAATATCATATCACTCTTTAGCTCATAACATTGCCTAGCTTTCAATCTTCTATAGTTCTAACAGCTTGCCTTCCTTTCAAGCTTAGTCTCCTTGATTCTTCATGCTCAATGTACCAGTGCAATCATCTCTCTCTAACCACTCATTAAAGCAAAGTCTATGTGCTTTGTTCTTCCTTCTCCTAGATGCCTTCTCCTTGACACCCTTCAACCACTTCACAATTTGGCACACTAGCAGTTCCTGCTTCTTAGTCTATGACTCCTTAAATAGAAGTCTATAATTTCTTTTCCCACTCAATTCTTCCCTTCTTTAGTTTACATTCAAAATGGATTAGGTAGGATTCATTGAATCTAACCCACATTTTGTTTCTTCTAGAAACATCATGAAGAATCTTCTTGATTTCACTCAAAAAAGATTTACATAAAATTTTATGCCACCAGCTCATCATCCTTATCTTTCAACTATTTCAAAAAATTCTAGGTAACAACTCTATCGGCTTAGATCTAGAAAATCTTCAAATTTTAAAATCATGCAATAGCTTGGCACTATTGAAATTCTAGTGCTTAGCACACACTATGTTACTCGGCATCAACTACATTTTACTAATGCTCGACACCTACTGTAGATTCACTCGACATCCACTAATTTTTCTATTTACTTGTCTCCTTCTATATCACTTGGCACTTGAACTTCACTCAGCACCTCAAGTTAACTCAACATACACTAGATTTGCATTTTCTTGGTTCCAACTGAAAATTTTCTTGGCTTGAACTAGTTTGCTCAGCACCCACTAATAAACTTAGTTAAGCTTTGCAGTCAACCTTGTTACAACTTACTTCTCCAAGGTTTCTAAGTGTGAACAATTTTTTTATCTTCAAGTATGTTACCAATACATCATCTTACCATTGTCTTAACTGATCCTTGCACTTTATTACAAAACCATAACTCTACCTTTCCCTTAGGTGCTCTTGTTACATCTTTTTGATCAAATCATCTTCATCAATCAACTAGGTGATAATACTTGGATCTTATAAGAAATTTCCATTCCTACAAATAGTAGGTTTGACATCAATGAAAAAAAAATGATTGAAAACATTCTTTTAACAACAATCTTCCTATTTAAATATTCATCTCACAATTATCTTTTCAATTAGATTTTCAATAATCTCCTTCTTTGACATTAATGGTAAACCAAACTAATCTACCATCAGACCAAACTATTTGTTGGTCTGACTTTTTCCTTTGATAGAAATCCTTTGCCTAGTTGTAGAAAAGTCATATTTTTCATTTTAGTGGTGAATAGGGTTTAGGTAAGTCATTTGTTTTCTCCCTTTTTGAAAATTTTATGAAAACCCTATGTTTCTCTCCATTTGTAAACTATTAGGTGCGCAGTGTTTAAATTTTAAATCAAGCAAATATTCTTTTCCTTTTATGTCTTTTATGCCCTGAGATTCTTTCCCTCTCAGTTTCCCGACTGTCCGATCTAAATAAATCTATCATTGTCATTTCCTCACTATGAAAACATGGGCTCTCTTTATGTATAGCAAGGTAGTGAGTGTTAGAAAATGTTGAGACAGGACCGCAAAATGAAGACGCGGCAATCAAATTTTTTTTTAAAACTGATCATTTGTCAGAGTTGAAAGAAGGACCTAATTAAAAGAGGGTCATAGGTTAGCATCAAAATGAGTATCTTTCCGACCCTTCGCTACCTCACTATCAAAAATCTTGAGCATCTCGTAGATAGCGAAGTAGTGAGGCACCGTAAAATTGAAGAGTCGGTGACCTTGAAATTTATCCGTACCATGATTAGTCTAGATGGCATGATCAGTAATAACTATCATTGTTAGAAGCAGTTGATAGTAGCAATAGTGATCTGATGGATCCTTGTATTTTACAGTGCCAAGATTTATTAAAGTTGCCAGAACTCGCTACTTCACTATCGATAAATTCTAGCATCTCGTCGTTAACAAAGTAGCGAGGTGCCATAAAATCAATAGCTGGTGGGACCTTTAGTAACATGGGATGATGACTAGGACTAAAGTAAAGTCTTACGAGGTGCCAACTATGCAAAATTTCATACTTCATTAATGCTCTCGACCCATGCCCCATTGATCAAATGTGTGAGAGATCTTGAGCGTCAGATTAGAACAAAATCAACAATCCTTGTTATCTCGCATTAAAAAGTTGCATGTTGTTTAAGCTATGCAACATAGCGAGTATAAGGCCCACCATTTATCAAGAAACTTCATGCAGCTTCCCCACCTTTGATTCAATCTTTGATCAATGGTCATCATCTTCTCGCTATGAAGAGTTGCTAGGGGGATACGTATAGCGACATAGCGAATAAGGGCCCATCGTCATCTTTTTGAGCAAGCACAGTAACATATCATCTGCTGATTTAAGATAAGATCGATGGTTGTTGCTACTTCGATATGGCAAGGTGCTCGTTCTTTATGCATAACGAAGTAGTGACCTATTGACACATGTCCTCAGTTGCTAGTGGGTCCGGACATAAGTTCCATCAAGGAAAGAGTTATGTATGTGGTAAATTTTCATTGGATCAATTGACCAACATGTCAAGTGCAACACCTAGTTGTTTTCTCTGTATCACATGATTATAAGATTTTTGAAGATCGACAACATAGCTTTAAACACAGAATGTGGTGCCACTCTATGTATTAATTAGACATGAAAGCATTGCACATGAGAAAAATAGAGTATAACACAGAAGATTTCATCAGTTTCATCTTACACGAGCAAAGATTCTGAGCCATTCCTAAGCAGAAGTAATTACTGAAGGAAAGCGTGCTAAAGTTTAGCAGAATTTGTGAAATTGTCTATTCGTGGAAAGTTTGCAGAAATACAGAGGAAAACAAAGATAGAACTCAAGTAAGTAGTACTACCATAATCTCTATAGGCTTTTCAGTTCTGTAAAAAATAATCAAAGATGCCTTTGAAGAAGGGATTTTCAGGTCAAATAAACTGTTTGGATAGAAATGTGCATGATGACTTGCTTGAGTTGCTCCCAGAGTCTACTGTAGAGATAGTGCAAGTTAAAAGGTTAACCTCACTAAACCCTAGGCTGAGGATAGCTGATGGATTGTATGATAAGGGTAATTGGGTCCAGGATGCTCAAACTTCACAAACTGGTTTGAGTTTGTTCAAAAAATGGTTTTAGAAAGGAAATTGTATGCCCCACATGCCAATATATAGAATTTTGATCTGGAAAAGCTAGTTTTTCCTAGTGTGCTTATGGATTATGACCTTCTTGAGGCCGTGGCGAAGAGTTATGATCAAGCCACTAGGGTAGTGAGAAGAGTAGATGGTGAAGTTTTAATCACCATCAGTCCAGAAGAGATTAGGGAAGTTTTCAGCTTGGGAACTCTCACTAGGTATCATGTACCCATTGATTTGATAGAATTACAAAAAGAATATATGTCAAAAAGGGATGTAGTTAGAGAAGGTGCATTGAAGGCCTACATAGGAAGAATTGGAAACCTAACAGCAATAACATCATCTTCTAAAGAACCTTTCAAGAAATCATGCTTCAATGCCAGGGTAGTAGAGATATACAGGACCCTGTGCAGAGTCTTTGGAGAGGGTGAAGAATATTTTATTCCTGTGAGCTTCATGTATATGATCACTCAAATCTCCTCTTTCAGTGTAGAAATAATTTTTGATTTTGCATCTTACCTGGCTAATGAGATTCACAGTGGATTGGTGGGGATTGCCAATGGCAAGGTGGAGAAGGTTTGGGGTCCGTGCTCCCTATTAATGCATATGTTTCTATTTAAAGGGGTTACATATTTTGGTAAAGAAATGGTATTGAATAGGGAACAAGAGGGGGAAGCACTACCAGTTCAATTATGGAGTGTAGACATGACTAGGGAAGCAGAAAATGCTAGTTTTGTTAGATTTGATAGACACTTTGCTTCCAAACTAAGGTGCCTCATATTGAGTGACAATCCTAGAATTCCTAAGGCACTAATGCACCTTGTTAGGCCCATGGAAAAACCCCATAGTCTAAAAGTTTCAAATAATTGGGGAGATATCATCCCATATCTAGTCTCAACTGTCATTAGATTTTATGGATTCAAAGGGACACCCCATGTACTACCTTATCAGGTGCCTTTAAAGGTAGGAGTAGCTGAATTTTTATGGCAGTTGGGAGGAGTGGAGGAGACCTTTTTTTCACAAAAGGAGAACAGGATCAATTTTTCCTACTTGCACTGTAGCTCACTAGTTTGTAATAACTAATGAGGGGTGGATCTTCCTCTACAAATTTTTGGATTAGTATAAGATGGTAGTATCTCACTCTCATTTTTGTGATGCAGAAGATTTCTTTAATTCTGCTCTTAGGCATTGGATCAAGCTTCGTCCAATTCAGCATGAATTTTATTTCCTTGAGGATGTAATAAGGAATGAGTACTCTCTATAGGAGCAAGAAACAAAGAAAGAAAAATGGAGAGTCTATTCAAAAATTTTGGAGTTTATTAATTGTTTTGACAAGGATTACAGTCCTCTTAGTAATGCTGCAACTAATGCAGATAGAATAAATAAGCTCATGAGTATATTCCAAAAAATAATGGAGGTAATGAATGAGAAGAAACAACATTTTATTGATTTTTCTCCAGATAAAGCTAGGGAAATAATGAGGAAATTGGGTTTCACCCCCAACATAGGGGCAGGTCCACTAGTTGTGTGAAAGAGGACAGAATATACTATCATTCGAGATCAGACGCCCACTGTAAACAAAGGAAAGCAGATAATTGAATCTACTAGTGTTGTTTTTGAAGAAAGACCCCCTGAACCCTCTCCCAAAAGAAGAAAAATAATAAGGGAAGAGGAATCACATGATGAAAGTTACTCACCTTCCCAAACTCCTATGAGAATTGAGGAGGAGCAGCTCACCAATGAGCAAATTGAATAAATGGGATCACAAGGAGGAGTTTTTATTACCCAGGAAAAAATTGATGAAGGGAACCCCCAAGAGCCTCCTATGCCAAGTTATGAACTAAATATAGCAGATTTTAGGGGAAGGGAATCAGACCCTGTTTTGGAACAAGCCAATTAGCAATTTTTGTTTGATAATAGTTTTGTAAAATCTAGGGCTTTCCATTAGTTTGTGTGGAGGGCAAACATGCACATTTTTTAGGAAAGATGTAGGAATATGAAAGTAGAGCATCTAGAAATAGATGAAGCCTCTATTTAGAATCAAATAAAGGAACAAATGATACAAGAGTTCCAAAATATAACCCTTGAAGATGGTAGATAGATGGTGAAAGATGCAAATATTTTATTATTGCCCAATTGGGACATTGCCGATGCCTTAATTTTTAATTCTGTGTCAAATAATTTGGGATTATAGGATCCAGATAAAAAGGAATTCTTGGGAATAGCATTCAGTAATGACCAAGCTACTCTTCTTATGTGGTCATTAAGAAGAGGATCCAGGACTACTCCATCACAACCTGATGATTCAGGACTAATAAGGAGTATCATTGTGAGGAGAGTTACTAATACTTCACATGTACAGGCAGCCCACATGAATGTGGACTATTCTCAATTTGCCTTGGCCACTGCAGAAAAGGAAGAAAAGGAAATGATTGACCTACAGAGCAAGTATGAAATAGTGGTGGATGCCTACAATAAAGAAGTAAAAAAAGAGAATTGAGCTTGAGAACAAGCTATTGGGAAGAACCACTAGGCCAAAAATAACATACCCTCGCCCCCTAGTTGAACCTTTTAAATCCACCCCTCTCATAGAAATACCAGATACGCCTCAAAAGCCACAATACTACACTGTTGAGGATTTTGAAGAAGAAAAAGGAAAACTGTGGGCCTTACATGTAGAATTGGAATCCAAATATGAAGATAAATTGAGAAAAGCTCTCACATATTTGGGGGACAAGATTGAATGGCCGCTAATTTATGATCAGTTGGTTAAGGTGATCAATATTTGGGAGGATTTGAAATCTAATGATGAGGCTCTAATGCCTATTTTGAATAAATGGGTAAGAAGGGAGAAAGAAATAACATTTTTGTATTTCTCTGTCATAGATGATTCTTTTGATCAAATTGAAAAAACATTTGATATTGTTTCTGATCTTACTGAATTTAACAATGAAAGGATTCATTTACAAAAAGTAGTAGTAGGCTACTTTGAAAAGTACAAGAGCCAAAAATTCAATTTGGTTCCTCATGCCTTAGATAAAAAGAATAATTTGAAAAGCAAAGATGAATGGGCAAAGGAACTTGATGATTTATTCTGTTTAAGAATGAATCAAGTCATTAATGAATCTAGGCATGCATGGTGGGCTTCCACAACAGAAGAAATGGTGAAGACCCAAATATTCTTTGATTCTTTAAAGCAAGAATTTGTTACCATTAATAAGGATGATGAGTATGTGCTAAAAAGGCAGAGGGATATTTTACAGTTCAATTGGCTAGATGATACATTATTTGACAAATGGATGATAAATATGGCTCCCGTTGAACAGTTTGATGAAGATGAAAATGATAGTGATGAAATGCAAGGTGAGGAGATCCAAATCATTGACCCTGTCACTACTTAGACCCAACCAGAAGAAGAAGACAAGAATAATCTATTACCTTCAGTTGCGGACCAGGTACCACAGGATGTCAATACAACTAAAGAAAGGGAAAAGGTAGAAGTTACTTCCCCCATGCAGGATAAAGATGGTGAAAGCCCACAGGTGGAGGTTGATGTGCCATCATCAGAACAAACTTCATCGTTGGTTAATTTGGCTATTGTATACAAGGAAGGATCAGAATAGAAACCAACTTAGCAACACAGGAGATTGTAACAAAAGGGCCCACAAAAGGAATGTTTGATGTAAAACCTTTTGCTGTTACTCTTTTTTTTTTGTCATCTTGTGACAAGCATATGTAAGTGTCTTTTAAAGGACACTTGTCATTGCTTTTAGCTTGAAGCTTTTTGCATCTCATACTATTTAAGTGAGATTCCAAGGCTAAAGAAGGGTCCGAATTCTATTTTTCTAAGTAATATGCTTAGTTTGTCTTTGGTTCAAAATTTTGAAATCAAATCTATGATGTATTTTCTCTGTCAATTTTCTGAGAATACATGAATATAGAATGAACTGTGTCTCTTTCTGAAGGTCATTCTGAGTTTATTGTAAATGGTATACCATTTTCAAAGAAAATGAATACAAATTGTGAACTATCCCCATATTAGTTCTTTCTGAATCTTGTCTCCTTCCAATTATATGGTTATCTTGATATTGTATGAGTAAAGGCTTGTGCAATTGAATGCAATCTAGTTAGGTTGTATATCTATTTATCACTGATGTTAATTCAATGGATTAAATAAAAGTTTTGATGAATGTGGTGAGGTTTCCTTAGTAATGGAAAGGATTTTGAATGATGAATTCTAATAAGAATTGCTGATAGAATTTGTTGTAAGGCAATGAATTAGATCTAAGAATTTTCTATAGACTCTAAACCCCAATGGATTAGGAACTGATCAAATTGATTTAGCTGAAGGAGAAATATATCATAAATGGTTATCAAAATGCAACATCAAAGCAAATTTTATTTTTATTTCCTGTAGATCTTCAAAGGCTAGCCAGTACTTGTCTGCATGGAATGTTTTAGCTTCAGCTAGCCACTATTGTTAAGAACATTTGTAGATCTATAGAAGAAATTTTGGCCATATCTGTTATATGGGATGTATTTAGAAAATTGTTATGAATTATGTATGTATTTGAGGATTTGAGATGAAAATTGGGATGAAACTAAAATAATCCTCATATAGTCTTTCCTAGTTGTGAATCATCCCTGGGTATACCCACCCTGGTTTTGCAGAGCCAAAAGAGTAGAAAACCAGTTGTGGTTTTGTTGAAGTTGGGTCCAAATACTTTGCATATGAAATTGTTAATAAGAATTGGCTAGTCTTTAGATTGTGTATGTACTGTCATCTTGGTATTAAGTATTTTGTCGCTTAGCAATTTTTGTGCATTTTAAAACACCAACAAAATGGTGACTCTACTAGGGAGTTGTCCAACACATCTATGAGAAAGTATTGCATTTTCTTTGGTTCTGTTGTGTACGTGTGTGTCATGTTATCTAAGTGTTTCCCATGGTTATAAGGGGATATTTTAGTGACAAACCTTGAGAATTTAAAGAAGATAAAGCCCAAGTACCATAGCTATACACTAACGTATCTAGCTTATCCAAGTGTCTTATCTAACAAGCAAGAGTTGCAGTTTTACGACATCAGTGATTGGTCTGTCTGTGCCAGATATTTTTATTTCTACTTGTGTATTGTTTTCCTTGAGTTAGCAAAAAGTGTCCTTACATATCTTCCCAAAATAGGGTGGCGACTTAGTCAAGGTTTTGAAGCTAGTGCTTATTGTAACAGAAGGTGAATATGGCTAACAAGAGAAAGAAAACACAAGCTTACATGAGAGCCAATCTCGATGTATCAATGTATAATGATCTACCCCAAGGTGGTAGAAAGAACCAAAATAAGAAAAAGAAAGATCCAAATCCCACCTGGAAACCCAGAGGCAATGCATCCGTCAATTTCTAGTAACAACCAGTATTAGGAAGAGAGTCTTCTTCACTTAGTTCTGAATCCGAAACTACAAGACTCTTAGGAGGCATTTTCTGTACCCCATTACCTAATGAGAGAGTTTTTCAAGATAAGGATGTGTCTACTATAAGAATTGCTTCATCAAGGCCAGATCCTATAGTAGATATGAATTACAGGCTAGGATTTAGGAGTTCATTTGATAACCCTTTTAATCCTAGAACAACCCCATACATGGAACCAAACCTTATAGATCTAGATGATCCTGCTGATTCAGAAGCTACTTCTACTGATCCTAAAGAAGTGCACTCTGAGATAGGTTTTTTGAAGAAATGGATTGCTGATGAAGAAGCTAAATGCATTCTTCTTGAGAAAGAGGAGTAAGCCACCTTGGATGCCATAATAGAAAGGGATGCTTTGCTAAGAAGGATGGCTGCTTTGAAGGAGCAGAATAAAAAGTTAGAAGAAAATACCACAACTCTCCATACAGATGTGTTTGGAGATGTAGACAATCTAAGAGCTAAAGTTTAGGAATAAGAAAAATGCCTGAATCAAAGGCAAGAACCAGTCATTGCTCAAGTCCAAGCCTATAAACTTGTTCAAGTGAACTCTATAGAGCCCACTATAAAAGCTCTAGATAAAGGGAAAGGCAAGGCTATAGGAATCCAAATAAATGAGCCTCAAGCTATACCAAGCAAACCCATACAACCCTCCATGTCAAAATTATACTTAGATCTAGAGAAGGCTAGAAAAGAGAAGGAAGATCTTGCAAAAGAGCTTGAGAAGGTTGAGAATGAAGCTCAAGCTGCAGAAACTAGGAGAAAAATCCAATTCATAAAATCTAATTCTACATTAGCTTCATGGCCTAATTTATATACCCCACCTACAATTCTTGCACCAGCTAGTGGTCCAATAATCTCAACTCAGGGAGTACCCCAATTTGCTCCTACCTCATCTTCCACTATTGGCACCCAAGTCCCATTTGTCTCACCTCAATAATCCCAAGCTGCTCCTCTGAGCCAAGCTAATATAGCTAGTACCTCAAATGTTTCTGGTTTCCAAAAAAAACCTGTATACCTGGAAAAGTATATTGTTTGATTTAAGAGATAAAGTGGTTAAGTTCTCTGGGAATAATGTTATTACTGGTGAAGAACATCTAAGAATTTTCATTGATATTTTGAATGATTATGAAGTTGAACATGAAGATATGGTAATGAAATTGTTTGTGCATTCACTGATAGAGGATGCAAGGGATTGGTTTAGGAGGTTGCCTAATGATAGTATTACTTCTTGGAATGATTTGGAGAAATTATTCAAGGAACAATATGGAGACAACACTAATGCATGATTCATGTTGAATGAGTTCAACAATATCAAGAAGAATCCAAATGAGTCCACATTTGATTTCAATGTAAGATTCCAGAAAGGTATGTACAGACTATTTCAAGTCATGAGGTTGAATGAAGATGTCTGTCTCACAACATATTTCAATGCTTTTGATAGAAAAATGGCTTATCAATTAAGGGATAAGAATCCTAAGACTTTAAGGGATGCCTATAAAATTGCAGTAATATAGAGAATAATAGGAAGGCATCTGGAAAACTAGGTAGAAGGGATGATCCTAAGCTTTTCAATCCAAAGAACAATAAAAAAAGGGAGGGTGATAAAACTCCTATAGGAAAGTAGCCCGAAGAACCTACTATAGGCCAAGTTTTGGAATTGCTCAAAAAGATGAATCCCACTAATTTTAATAAGCCAAATGTTGCTGAAAGAACCCTTGTGAATAACAATAGTTTCAATAGGCAGCCTAGAATAAAAAATCACCCCTACACCACTCAATGGAAAGATGGTAGGATAGTTCCCAACCAGACCCAAAATGTGAAGGATACGGGTACTCCAGATCCCTTGCAATGGACTACTGTGAATATGAATGATGATGTACCATGGTTCATTATATGTCAATCACCTCATTTTACTAATTATTGTGATGTTTCTCAGTCATTTGCCCAAGCTCAAGGTGTACAACCTGAAGAAGAAAGTGAAGAGAAAAGCCACGATAATATAAGTTGCAATATGGTAAGCATGTGTGATGATTTGATAGATTCTGATATAGAAGAGCCTAAGAATGATATTACTAGTCAGAGAATTACTTATCATCTACATCATTAGCAAGTGCTTTCAGAGTATGGAATTACTTATCATCTACATCATTAGCAAGTGCTTTCAGAGTATGAAGGGTATGATACAGATAAGGTATGCAGTACATTTTTTGATGTAGGTCTCACAAGCTTAAGAATTCCCTCCAAAGAGGAGATTGATAGAATTACAACAGAAATGATTTCACAAGTCCATAGTAACTACAATTTGAGAAATAGAGTAATAAATAATGATGCAGGAAAGCCATCTGGTGTATTCATCAAAATTATCACTTATAAGATGAATGATCAAAATAAGAAAGTCAATGTAGATGTACCTAAGATCAAGGACAACAAGGGTAAGAAGTGGGAACCAAAGAAAAAGGTTCAATTTCAGATAAGTGAAGCAACAAAATCAATTGTGCAACCAAAGAAATTAGAACCTGATACTATCAAGCAAATAGTGGTGCCTGCTGCTCAAAAGATTCCAACTCTAGGTACTCTTGTAAAACCCACTACTGTTGAACCTATGATATGATATCTATGTTATCTCAAATTACTATAAAAGTGCCCTTGTCTAAACTTCTTAGAATTGAAGAGCATAAGAACAAGGCTTTGTCATGTTTGGGTGGAATAGGAAACCATAATACTATTGTAGATCAAACTGCTACCCAACAAACCCCATTAGTAATGGAGGAAAGTGGTATCATATCCCAAATTCCCCAGATGTTTTTAGATGATTCCTCAATGGCATTTATAGAATATATTGACCCCTTTTTCCTCAGTCTGATCATAAAGGGGAAGACCTTAAAAAATTGCATGATAGACTCAGGAGCTTCTAACACTATAATGCCTTTCAAAGTAATGGAAGCCTTAGGTTTGAAGGTGGATACCAAGCAGGGAAGATGCAGAGGAATGGATGCTAGGAAAGTCCTAGTCATAGGTACCATAAATGCCTTACCATTCAAATTGGCCGCATATCCTGAAGTAGAGTTAACCATGTTTGTCCTTGTGGTAGATATACCTCCACACTATGGAATGTTACTGTCCAAGAAATGGAGTGCTGCCATGGGGGAAAGCTTGCAATGTGATCTAACTTATGCCACTTTCCACATAGGGGACAAAGCTATTAGGGTAAATCGAGAACCAAAGGTTAATCACATTTTAGGGGAAGAAATTGACAAAGATGCCACTTGTTTCATAGATACTAGGATCAATGCTTTCAGGGCTGAATTAATTATTCAGGAAGTTGAAAATTTACCTGCTATCATTGAACATGAAGTTGAATATTGCATAAACTCACCAAAATTATGGACAATGTTCTTTGATGGGGCTAGTTCTAAAGAGGGTGCAGGGGCAGGTGTAGTTTTTGTGTCCCTTGAAAATAACACTTTTAGGTATTCATTCACTTTGAAGTTTTCCTGCACAAATAATATTGTAGAATATGAAGCATTGTTACTAGGACTAAAAGTTGCCACACATCATAGAATTAAGAAATTATGTGTCATAGGGGATTCTAAACTAATTATCTCTCATATCAAAGGAACCTACATATCCAAGAATAAGAGATTGAAGCAATATAAAAATGCAGTTTGGGATCAGATAGAATTCTTTGATGCATTCGAGATCTCATGGAGAGATAGGACTCAAAATAAGATGGCTGATTTGTTAGCAAATGTAGCAATCAAGCCAAAAGAGATATCATTTGTAGGAATCTCTCAGATTGAGTTGCAAAATAGACCTTCCATACCTAATAACATTGAAAATTAGCAAGTCTTTGAAGATGACAAAGATATTACAATTTTTTTGTTAAATGAAGACAAGTACCATGGTCAGGAAATGGATTACAGTGGACTGATTGAAACCATAAATGGAAAGGAAACCATTTTTGGTCAAGAGATTATGCAATTGAAAAAAAATAAGGTGCCGAAGGGGTTAGTATTCTTGGAAAATATTTTTGATAACCAAGACAGAGTAAAATCAAGAGTTAATGACCCCAAACCTCAGGAGTTAGAAGAGATAAACTTAGGTACTGATGAAGTACAACTTTTCTTTTTTGGTGGTCCAAGTGATCAACCTTCTACCTAAGAAGAGTTCTCCTCTACTGGTGTTCTTTCTATCATCAATGTTACCTCGCTAATTTGTATTAGTATAGGCTCTTAGCTCAAACTTTTCACTCCTCTTGTAGTACAAACTGAAGCCATTAGTTCCTTTAGATATCTCAGTATTCTCTTTACTGCCATTAGATGATTTTTTCTTAGATTTGTAGAAAATCCTGACACTGTTCCACCTACTAATGCAATGTCTGGTCTACTATGTACAACATATTGCAACTTTTCAATCATTGATCTATACATTGTCTGGTTCACTTCAGCAGACTCATCATTCTTGGATAACTTATGTCCTGTTACCATTGGTGTGCTGACTAGTTTTGAGTCTTCTAATCCAAATTTCTTGAGTATCTCCTTGATTTATTTTGATTGGGTCACAAATATTCCATGCTTTATTTGATGTACTTGCAATCCAACAAAGAATTTAATTTCTCCAAACATTGATATTTCAAACTTATGTTTCATTTCAAACATCTTTTCCTCCACATATTATATCATCAAACATATTTCAAACATCTTTTCCTCCACATATTATATCATCAACAAAGATTTTATATCAAAATTTTTTTACATTTTTCTACTTTAATGTATAGGTTGTTGTTGTCATTTGTTCTCTCAAATTCAATCTTCACTAGATATTTCTACAGTCTCTCATACCATGCTCTAGGTGCTTGCTTTAGATCATAGAGTTCCTTGTGCAGGTTGCAGACCATATCCTTGTTCTTGTCATCAACAAATCCCTCAGTTTGTTCTATGTAGACTTCCTCTTCTAGTATACCATTCAAAAAAGTAGACTTTACATCCATTTGGTAGACTTTGAAACCTTTGTAACTAGCATATGCAAGTAGTGTTCTTACTCCCATTCTTGCAATAGGGGCAAATGTTTCCCCATAATCCAGTCCTTCTTCTTGTGCATAGCCTTTTCAAACTAGTCTAGCATTTTTTCTTGTTATATCACCATTCTTATCAATTTTGTTCCTAAATACCCATTTTGTACCTTTTATATTATTATCAGCTAGTTTAGGGATTAGGGTCCAAATTTTGTTCTTTTCAGTCTGGTCTATCTCCTCTTTCATGGATTTATAATAGTCATAATCTTATAGTGCATCTTTCACTATTTTAGGTTCAATCTTACTCATCATACATGATTCATTTCCTAGTCTATTCCTTGTCATTTTTTTGGCATCCTTGTTAGTAATGATGTGTTCTACAGGGTGATGTCTTCTCACATACTTGGCTAATCTTGGTTCTATCATTCTTTCCATGTTTTGTCCTTCATTTTTAGAGTCATTTTTCTCTTGACCCTATGGTATTTTATCATCTCTTCCATATGTACTAATTTTAGAGTTAGAATGTGCATTTTCTTCATTCTGCAACTTGGCTTTTCAATGCAACTTAGCATTCACTAGCTATGACTCGGCTTATACTGAGATTTTTTGTTGATTTCCAACTTGATTGGTAGCATCATCTTTAGTAGACATTCCTTCATAGAAGCATACAAAGGATCTGTAATCTTCTAATTTCTTGGATTCATCAGCTTGGAATACTACATGCTCATCAAACTTTACATTTGCACTCTCTACAATCTTGTTAGTGCCAGCATTCAAACACTTATATGCCTTACTTCTGGTGGAGTATCCAAGGAATATTCCTTCATCACTCTTTGCATCAAACTTGCCATTTCTAATATCTTTAAGAATATAACATTTACAACTAAATACTTTGAAATTTTTTACATTAGGTGAGTGACCATACCATAGCTCAAAAGGTCTTGCATTTGTTCCTTTCTTGACTTGAACTCTATTTAGGGTGTAAACAATAGTACTTATAGCTTCTCTCAAGTACTTTAGAGCAACATTTTTCTCCATCGTCAATGTTCTAGCATAGTTTAGCACTGATCTATTGCTTCTTTCAGCAATACCATTCTGAGGTGGAGTTCTTGGTGTTGATATTTGTCTCTTGATAGCTTTGTCATTGCAGAATATCTCAAATTCTTTTGATGTAAACTCATCTTCTCTATCTGACCTTAGGCACTTCAGACTCTTTCCTGTTTCCTTCTCAACTCTGGCCAAATATCACTTAAGCATTTGAAATGCATCAAATTTTTGCTTCAAAAACATAATAGTCATAATCCTAGAATAATCATCTACAAATAGCATTATGTATTTGTCTCCTAGGTAGCTTTGTACTTCTATTGGTGCACATAAGTCTATATGGACTAACTATAGTACTTCTTTGGAAGTTTATGTTTTTCTTTTGAAACTAGATTTAGTCATCTTTCCTAGTTGACATTGTTTGCTCATTGTGTTTCTAGGTTTCTTTAGTTTGGGAAAACCTCTAACTTTTTTCTTTTTGCTAATGCTAATCAGATTGTCAAAATTGACATGACATAGTCTTTTATGCCATAACCAAATATCATCAAGTCTAACAAAAAGATAGGTTACATCCTCCATATATAGATAAAACAAGTTACTTCTAGTTTTTTCACATTTTCCTATTAGATTTCCATCAGTGTCATAGATTTTGGCAGATTTTTCCCAAATTCTACTTTGTAGCCTACATTGCCTAACTGTGATACACTCAACAAATTGTAGTTCAATCCTTCAACATAGTATGCATTATCACATGAAATTTTCTCTATAAGTTTAATTGAACCTTTCCCTTTGATTTGACATGGAGCATCATTTCCAAATCTAACACTATTTCCATCATATTGAGTAAAGGTAATAAACTTACTTTTATCTCATGTCATGTGATGTGAGCATCCACTATCTATGATCCACTTGTCATTTTTGGTCACACAGGTTACCAATGTTGTTGCTTCATCTTCATCTAATTCATCCTTCATGGCCACATAAACTACTTCATCATCATTCTCATTAGAATCTTCTTTAATAATGTAGCATCTTTTTCCTTTGTCCTTGTAATCTCTACTATCATATTCTCTTTTGGTCTTGTACTTTTTTCCTTCTTTGTAGTTCTTCTTCCATTTACACCTTGCAAAAATATGACCTACTTCATCACAATTGAAATGAATGATAGGGAGCTTACATTTGAATTTACCTTTTCCTCTATGGAATCTTCTAGCCAGTAGTGCTTCCAACTATTCTACATCTTCCTCATCTATGCTACTGTCACTGGATGCATGTTTTCTTTTTCTACTCTTCTTCTTTGATGTCAAATCCTCAATGTCTTTCAATGTTAGCTTGGCCTTGAAAGTAGATTCAAGGTTCTTAGGTCTATAGTTGTCAAATTTGGATAACTCAAATATAGCGAGTTTTCCCACTATACCTTTAAAAGTTAGTGTGTTTCCTTGTACACATCTTAGCTCTTGGATGGCTAAAACTCTAATAGCATAGATAGGAAGCAAGGTTCTCAAGTATTTTCTATTGATAGTCTCTTCTTCCAATTGACCACCCAAACTTCTTATTGCATTTACCACTTCTTTCATTCTAGAGCCATATTGAGCAACATTTTCAACTTCCTCCATTTTCATGTCATCAAACTTTCCTGTAAGGCTTTCTATCTTTGCTCTCTAAATAGTCTAATCTCCTCCATAGATATTTGATAGGGCTATCCACATTTTAAATGTAGTGCCACAACCTTTAATGTCATCAAATTCAGCATAGTTGAGTGCAAAGGAAATCTCTAGCATTTCCTAATTGTGCTCCTTCCTTTTGTTCAAATCATCTACAAATAGGGGTCTAGTTGGATTTACATGCTCCACTCCAATTGAGATTTTTGCATCATCACCTATTGATCCAAGCTACAATTTTATTAGACTCTTCCATGCAACAATTCTATCTTTGTTGAGCTTGGGAACTTCTCTCTTAGACATCTTGATCTTCCTACTTCTAGTACCTTGAAACTTAATCAGCAGATGGCTCTGATACCAATTGTTAGAAATTCTTTAGAATAACTAAGAGGGGGGTGACTTCATTATTCAAGGTCTAAATGTCCATTTCAAAACTTTACATCAAATAAAATGTTCCCATCAAACTATTCATTCATCCAAGCTTTAACTTTCATATTTAGTAAGTTACTATAAATCATCATGCAAGCATAACATAGGAAAAGATCAACAAATAACATAGTGATTTACACAGAAACACAATTTGGGAAAAACCACCAGTAACATGCTACTTAATTCTCACACTTTTGAAGTGATGCTCTATGAAAGGCCTACCTTGTTAAAGGCTACAACACACTGTTAAATGTGACCTTGTTAGAGGATTTATCCACCATGTTAGAAGTGGGCTTGGTTAGAAGACTTTAGAACATTCACTTGGAATTCCACCCTATTAAAGGATTTACAAATGGCTATTAAACCATCCCAATTCCATAGGATTTTCCTTTACCCTAACTAATACAATTGCTAGAGAGTAACAATAAGAGGTTTTGACCTGATTATAGTATACAACTTATCTTGCAAATTTTAGATCACTCTTCATCTCATAACGTTGCCTAGCTTTCAATCTTTTGTAGTTCTAATAGCTTTCCCTCATTTTAAGCTTAGTCTCCTTGAGTCTTCATGATCAATGTACCAGTGTAATCATCTCTCTCTGACCACTCATCGAAGTAGAGTTTCTATGCTCTATTCTTCCTTCTCCTAGATGCCTTCTCCTTGACACCCTTCAATCATTTTACAATTTGGCACACTAGCAGCTCTTGCTTCTTGGTCTGTAACTCCTTAAATAGAAGTATAAAATTTCTTTTCCTACTTGATTCTTCCCTTCTTTAGTTTAGGTTTGAAATGGATTAGGTAGGATTCATTGAATCTAACCCATATTTTTTTTTCTTCTAGAGACATCATGAAGAATCCTCTTGAATTTGCTCAAAAATGGTTTACATAGAATTCTGTGCCACCAACTCATCATCCTTATCTTCCAACTAGTTCACAAAATTCTAGGTAATAACTTTGTTGGCATAGATCTAGCAAATCTTCAACTTTTAAAATAATGCAACAACTCAGCACTATTGAAATTTTGGTGCTCGGCACACATTATGTTACTAGGCATCAACTACATTTTAGTGATGCTCGACACCTACTGTAGATTCACTTGGTATCCACTAAGTTTTCTATTTACTCACCTCCTTCTATATCACTCAACACTTGAACTTTAGTTGGCACTTAAAGTTCACTTGGCACCTAAAGTTCACTCAACACACAATAGATTTGCATTTACTTGGCTCCAACTAAAAATTTTCTTGGCTTAAACTAGCTTGCTCGACACCCACTAATGAACTTAGTTAAGCTTTGTAGTCAAATTTGTGACAACTTACTTCTCCAAAGTTTCTAAGTGTGACCAACGTTTGTATCTTCAAGTATGTTACCAATACATCATCTTACCATTGTCTTAACTAATCCCAACACTTTAGTACAAAACCATAACTCAACCTTTCCCTTAGGAACTCTTGTTACATCTTGTTGATCAAATCCTCTTCGTCAATCAACTAAGTGATAGTACATGGATCTTATAATAAATTGTCTTTCCTACAAATAGCAGGTTTGAAATCAATGACAAAAAATTTATTGAAAACATTCTTTTAACAACAATCTCCCTCCTTAAATCTTCTTCTCACAATGATCTTTTCAATTAGATTACCAACATCCTCCCTGTGGAATACTACTTGAAAGATTATTATTGGAAAAGTTGAGTGCTTCTAAAGAATTCAATGAACCAAGATCTAGAATTTGTCCAAAAAAATTATTTGCTGACAAGTCTAATGACTCCAAAAAACTCATTTTCATAATAGTATTTGGAATAGTACCATTGAGATTGTTCATAGAAAGATTGAGCAACTTCAATCCTTCTAACTTTCCCAAATCTAATGGAATGTTCCCTTTCAATTGATTGTCAGAGAGATCTAAAGATGCCATGGTAGAAAAAATATATGTATAATTTTCATCTCTTTCTTGACTACTTATATTCAATCCAGTCTTATAAGCTTGTGTAACCACTTTGAATTCTTGGGGTAGGTCTACAGACATTTCGTGTAAGCCAAAAATGTTACATGGTATAATCCCTAATAGCTTATTTGAAGAAAGATCTAAGATTCAAAGGTTTTTTTAGCTTCATAATTTATGTAGGAATACTCCCTTCAAAACTATTCTTTCTCATGTATAGCACTCACAACTCCAAAACATCTTCTAAGGACTTTGGGATCAAACCTTTAAACAAGTTATGTACAATATCTAGAAACACTGATTCTATGTAATTTGATATTGACATAGGTAAAAACCCACTCACCTTGTTATCCCTTATCACTAGAATTTTTAGCTAACTGAACATACTAAACTCAAGTGAAATCATTTTCGTTAAATTGCTTTGGCACTTGCTAATCTCCAACAAAAAAAAGTCAAACATGATTCTTCTAAAGATTCACGAAAACACAATTTTTTTTTAATTTTGTTGTTTTCAATCAAAAAATGTAAGATTATGATTTCAAAAAAATTCATTGTGTTTTCATTTTTTTGAAATTTAGCCAATAGTGCAATTTGTAGGGAGGATAGCCATGTCCAATTGTTTTCCCCAACTGCACTTTCTCAAACTTGGCATAGAAATATGACATGATTTTGCAGACTTTGTAAAGAAAACAAAGGCATCCGTGAGACATGGGTTATAAGATAGATCAAGCTTTTTAGGGAAAACCAATTGCTCATAATTAAATTACATTTAAATATAATTAACTAGACATTATCTTATGGGAGCAGTTTGTACACCATTGATTAGTTGTACAAACAATTTGACACTTTTTTCATACAACTCCACCCATATTTTTCACATTTGATTCGTTGTTACTTTGAATGTTTAAACATTTTTCAATTTGATGGATCATAAACTTTTATCTATAGTTGAAACAATTCACGAAATTCATATAAATTTAGTTAACATTAGTATTTTGACAATGAGACATAGTTTCAAATTATATTATTTATTCATTATTTAACTCTATGTTAGTAAAATAGTGTATTCAAAGGATTAAAATAGTCCCGTATACACCTAAAGAAAATGGTGCAATTGAGAGGTTGAATTCAACTATTATGGAATGAGTTCACTGTATGTTATCTAATGTCAGTTTGGGCAAGGAATTTTGGGTAGATGCATGCAATACAATAGTTTATTTAATTAAAAAAGCTCCTTCATCTCACCTTGATTTTGACATTGTAGAAGAGAGGTGGACTGGTAAAAGAATTTTATTTTCTCATTTGCAAATTTCTTTTGTGATGTGCACGTTCTCATTCCTAAGGAGCAGTGAACAAAATTGGATTTTAAATCCAAAAGGTGTGTATTTCTCGAGCATGGTGAAGATCTATGTGTATTTTGATTATCAGATCTGATTTCTCATAGAGTCATCCATATTCGAGAAGTAGTGGTCAATGAACAATCATTCTCAAGTTTGAGAACAAAACATATTTCTTCTCTTGAAAACACAACATATTTCTTCTCACAAAACTCAAGTTACATTTAATCCTATTGCTCCAATTATGACTTTGAAAAATGTTGGACGACCCACTCATATCCAAACCATGCCATGTATAATCTCTACACAACCCAATCTCACCAATACATCCACTATAGTAACTCTAAGTATCGTCCATGATTCATCACACACAACACATATTTCTTTTGATGTGATGACAACCATAGAGAATATTTCTCTGTTTAAAACAACACTTGATTCCTACTATGCAGTTAATACTCTATATCCTCAATACACTCTCTATGGAACTTCTATGCTAGGAAAAGGCCTCCCATTGTAGCCTTCATTTTCCACACACACTAACCATTCACAAATGACGTGTCTCTACTATGTTGAATGGTGACTCAAACTCTGAGCATTCCCCTCTAGCAATGCAACCTACTACTCACAAGTTACCTACTTTTTTTTCCAAGTCCCTAACTTGTGCTCCTTATGGATTTTTTGCTGACAAAGAGGAAAATGATATGTTACAACATGTGCCCACACCATGCTCAATATCCACGAGCCCTTCCTTTTCTTACACACAATTGACAACAGTTTAGACACCATATATTATATTGGGAAAGGCTAATCTCTATCCAAAATTTACTAAAGACAAAATAAAGTTAATCTTTTTTTTTCCAAATTCATGAAAATGTAGTGATTTTTTTACAAATTTTTTGTTGTTTTTTTATTACAAACTATGCAGATCATGAAGAACAAATGCTGAAATTTTCACAAAAATCCATGATGTTTTTTCTTTTTGAAAATTGGTCAACTTTATAGTTTGGATGGAGGATAGCTACATCCATTATATCATGGCATGTTCTAATTAGGTAAAGTCTACACCCTAAACTAAAACACATGTCTTACTATGGGGATAATTAGACTATTTTTCAAACTGTCAAAAGAGTTATATGTTATGTTTTAATTTAGGCTTTATACAATACCTTCAAAGTACCTAAAAGTTATTTAATTTTTTTGGAAGATAATATTCACTATTCAAATTAAAGATGAAGGTCAACTTCTATAAGTATCTTCTTTAAAGCTTAGATTGATTATAAGGACTTTTTTAAAAAAATCTATCATTCAAAGTGATAATCAACCTCAAATTCAATAAACAACATTTTGACATAAAATGTGGATAATGTATATTTAACCATTTATAAAGATATTGTGATTACAATATGATAATTCACAAAATTAGGAAATGGTTGATTTTGAGGGTATTTCTATAATGTATTAAAATATATTGAGAAGAGTTGCAAATTCTTTCAAAGTCCTTGATATACATTACACTAGAATCTATAACTTAATTGGAGAAGTGTAAGTTCAGGAGACTATTTTAGACTATAACAAAATTCAAGAAGAATTTGAGAATTCAACCATGGAAATAATTTGAAAGAATTTTTTCAATATTTGTATTATTTTACATTGTTATCATATTTTTTGTTTTGAAGTTTTGAAAAAGTGGGAATTTTTTTCTAAAAAGATATTTTTTTAGAAAACAAGAATATTCTCAAAGTGTAAAATATTTACAAATTTGAGAATTCAATATCAAAAATAATTTGAAAAAATAATGTAACAAATATTATTTGATCAAACATAGAAAGAAAAATAGATCAAAAAATCTTAAAATAAATATGCCTGAAATTTTTTTCTTTACAAATTAATTTTAATAATCTAAGAAAAATTTAGGAATAATAACATATCTTAACTCCAAATATTATGTGTTTTGATTCCTTAAAATAAATTCAAATTTAATGTTGAAATAATTTGTAAAATGATCTTAAAGAATGTTATTTGATTAAATATAATGAATTAAAGTCATCAAACTCTAAACTCAAAGCCCAAATTTTCTATAACTTTCATCGAATTCATCAAATATCGTATAAGACATATAAATATTTGACCATTTTATTCTTTCATTATAAATTATTTTAAAGCTATCTCAAAAAAAATTAAAGAATTCTAACAGAATATCTAAACTATAGTTTTGTATGATTTCTTACATTACATACATTCTATAAATAAAGAAGAGCAAGATTAGAAAAACCATTAATAAATAATTTACAATCTCTTTGAAGCTTGCATTTTATGGAACATTCATGCAACATATTTTTGAGACTAAGTAATCTCTAGAGAAGCTCATGGTGTAAATTGAAACCCACCCAAAATACTTGTCACTATGAGATTGCCAAGGACATGGAATGACTAATATAATTCTAACATAGAGGTGTCTATGAATGTCACATAGGAGACTTAATTATCATTTTGATCTAGAGAACATGAATCAAGATTGTTTCCTCCTTAATGACCAAAATAAAAAATGAGTTGAATTAAAAGATAATTGATTGAATGCATGAAATTGTTGCAATGCATGTTAGAATGAAAAAGAAAAGATTAAATTTTTGGAGCAGACTCTGATAATCAATATGTGGATGAAATCTAATGCTGCGATGGAAATATAAAAATCATGCATCTAGTTTACTATAATTTATCTTCACTTCCAGAAAATTGATGTTCATAAAATCACCGTTAGTTAATTGTAATTGATTGTGGTTGAACAAAACATGCTTTGAATGTAGAGATTTAGCATAAGGTCTTTAGAGAGCTCTTCTAAGTTTGTAGAGTTGCCAAAAGATCCTAAAATTAGGCTAAGATCATATACTATCTCATCCATTTTAGGATTCAATTCAATCCCTTGATTTCCAATTACCAATTTGTTGAATGTATTTTCTTATTTTTATTTTTGTATTTTTAATATTTTGACTCCTTTGAGTTGTATTCATTTTACCCTACATTCTTAGTTTTGATTTTTATTTTATTAACATTTGGTCAAAACTGAATGTTAGTAATGGTTAAAAATATTTGGTTTGCATCTCTTGCAATAAAATGTGTGACTTGGATTGATCTCAAATTCTAAAATATCTTGAAATTAAAGGGATGTTCATCTAGAAACATTGCAACAAAAAAATGAAGTGAGCTATACATATATAACCCATTTTAGTGCCTAAGAGTAATGAGCTTGTATCTTATTTTTTGTTTGGTATTCTAAATACTTTTAAGAGATTTAAAAAAGTGGAGGAATAACATTAACTATTAATTTCATATTTGTTTTGACATATGAGTGACAATATACTAAAGTCATTTCCTTAGTTCATGCTAAACAAGTAATGTATGTCAAGCATAAGTTCCCAAATAGTATATGCCAAGTAACTAGTAAGTGTTGAGTCACTCAAGTGGTGAGAAGATACTAAGTGTTGGGTAATTTAGATGTCGAGTGATCAAAGGATGTCGAGTTATTCAAAGGCTGAGTTACAACATTGAAGATACAATGGATGCTGAGCATCAGACACTTCAAGTGTCGAGTAAACAGTTTTGGAGATAGTTTTTCATAATAGCACAAACTTTTAGGGAAACCATTTTTTAGCTGACTTAAGGATTTTTTTTTGATTCTAGATGATAAGGACAAATCTTTATTGAGGATCCCTATGCAATACATGCAACAAATTAGTTGAAGGGATGTTTTGAGTGCCTAGATGGATGAATTACAATCATTGATTCATACGTAACCCTAAGTCACCTATATATTCTTAAGGAGTAAAAGCCCTAAACTTTGTATGAATTTGAAGGAGAAAAGAGGTAATTTTTCATGCACAAAAAGAGAATTCATGGTGACTAACTAGTTGTGAATTGAGATAAACTGCAGAATCAGTTAGAGGAGAACAGAGGAAAGGAATTAGAGGACATAAGAGATACATCTGATTAGAGAGGATCAAGTACACATTAGGGAAGAAGTGATATGTTATCTAGTAGAAGAGTGCTAACTAAAGGATCATTGCTGATACATTCTAGAAGGTGAATTACTTAAATCTCTTAACAGAGTAGTCTTAATAGGTTATTGTAAATCCTCTAAAAGGGGCTTACTTCATTCTAAGTTAAAGTCCTTTAATTAGGCACACTTATAATAGGGTTTTGAAATCCTTTAACAAGGTCAGATCTAAAAATCTTGTAAGCCTTTAATAGGGAAAACCTTTCACAGGGTAGATCATAGTTTATGATCAAACATTGCAACCTTCATTGGATACAATTTATTATTGCAATAGTGGAGATTTGTGGATGTCATCTCCACCCTATTTTTACCTTCTCATTGGATGGTTTTTGGGTAACCAAATATCTTGTGTCATACATGTATTGAATGTTACTTATTTTCATACTATGGATGAATATGTTTAGCTAGGTATTTTAGCTTATATGAAAATTGATAGATGGATGTTGGGTGAATGAATTTTTGGTTAAATATTTAGAGGACTAATTCACCCCTCCCCCCCCCCCACCCCCATCCCACCTCCATTAGAGTTGACTTTCCCTATTGTATTTTCAACAATTGGTATCAGAGTGTTGGTTCTCTGTAAAGGAAAGCTTTGCAACTTTGAGGAAAGATCTTGAAGATGAAAGTATACAAGTTGAGAAAGATTATTCATAATTAGAAGATTGAAATAAAACTTGCAATACATCAACTAAATGAAGAAATAGATGAGTTAAAGTGATCATTGAAGAGAAGAAAAGAGATAGATATTGAAGAGAACAACACACATTACTGAGAGATTGACACTACTAAATTATTATAGATCAAAATTCAAGTGAACTTGATGTTGTAGTTGCAAATCTAATGGAAAAAGAATGGAGCCCTAATTGAAGAGGTCAAAAATCTCAAGATAGAACAAGAAGTCCAATCAGTATTTCTATGTGAGGTGACTGAGAAGAAAAGGAAAGATGAAGAGGACAAATTCATGATTGAAGATGACAAAAAGATATTGGCCAATGGACTGGAAGAGAAGACATCAGAGGTGAATAGGACTGTTCACATGTAATTGGAAACATTAAATAAAATGATGATTATCGATCATGAATTGAATGGTAAAGATATTGAGATAACAACACTGAATTTGCATAATGAACAATAGAGAAATTATATGAAAACATTAAAAATTTGTTGAAAGTTTCAATAGACCTAGTGAAGCTATCAAGTATTTTGATTAATTAATGAGATCTCCCAGATCCAACATTGATACTATTGGATTGGGTTACAACAATACTGAAGAAGGAGAACCATCCAAAAGTGGTGAACAAAGGAGCAAAAATGGTAAGAACTACAAACCTACTTATAATCATTGTGTTAAGATAGGTCATACAAAAAATGTTTGTACCTGATTAAGACTACAAATCAAAATCATAATCAGAAGGTCATGGGTCATTTCCACAAGTGCAACAAGAAAGGACATCAGGAACATGAATGTAATACCAAGACATCAAGAACACAAAGATTAGAAGGTTACTGCTACAATTGTAAGAAGTAAGGAAATAAAGCATATGAGTGTAGATCAAAGCCTAACTAGCTATCAAATAAGGATGCTAAGGTAAACCATACTGGAAGATCCTACAATTGGGATTACAATACAAGGTATAGTTTTCACTATTGTCAAGAGTATGGACATATTGCTGAAATTGCACTAGAACACATTTCAGAAGTGACTACAAAAGATGGTTGAGTCAAACTACATGTTTTAGCTATTTGAAAATTGGTCACATAAGTAGAAATTGTTCAACAAGGTCAAAATTACCAAGCAATGAATTCAATAAAGGAAAAGGAAAGGTTGATGTTGAAGAAGTCAAAATGAAAATGAACAACACATGGAAGGCAAAGGAAGATTGTAGTACATCAAGTTTAGATGGGATCACTTCATGCAATGGATCAGGTGATCACACCATCCCTAGTTAGGCAACTAAGAAGTATGTGTGGGACTAATATTTAAAAGTTTAATTATACATCAGTTCCAAGGATTGAGTTCTAAAAGGATCATATATGCATGAAGAAAGATGCAAAGTATTGTTTAGAACTTGGAAGAAATCTTCAAGTTTTGTTAGATTTCATGTTGCTAAGCATAAAAAGTCTCACTATGGTTATCGAGTGAAAGTTAGTTGTTTCCAAGATATTAGAGGTGATAGTGTTGGTCGAGCTCCTAGTGGTTACCAAGTGTGAAGGAAATTACATGGAAGTTGAGTGTGTCAGAATTTCTCTTGGAGCGGCCCTTACATTTGTGTAAGCAGTGAGCATTTATTGCAAATTTTTAAGGGTTATATGGTTAATTTTCAACTCGTTTGACATTATTTGAGATTAAAGAGAGCACGAAGAGCTAAAGGAGAATTGGAAAGAAGAACTCAAGTGTTTTTAAACTAAATTTAATTGCTACTCAACACCAATCATCATATTTTTCAAGGTATTTATCATGTGCCAAGCTATGGTATTTAAATTTTTGCAAACCCTAGTTAGTTATTATGGCATCTAGTTCTTCTTCTACTATGGTTAAGGAATGAAAGAAAGTATTGAATAAGTAATGAGATCAAACAACTACATTTTTAGGAAACTCCTAACATTGCATATAAAGGAGACTCATCTGGTGTGTTATCTATGATACCACCACAAGTTTTGATGATACAAGATGTTAGGTATTGTTACACTTGTAAGGTTGGAAGCATTGGAGACATGTAAATAAGAGAGTTATATGGAAAATAGTTTGAGAATAGAGTATTAAAATAAGAATTCAAGATTGTAGAGAGAAAAGGGTTAACTCGTGCCCTAGATTTTCCAAACATGTTCAAAACTGAATGGATTAAGATTGTTCTTAGTAGAATTCATGACAATTTTGTATGGTTGGATGATGGTCCTATAAAATCCACAAAGAGGATCATTCATAGAGTGACAAGGTATCCAACTCTAGATAGACCTAAGACAATGAGGAGCAATGCAAAAGTGGTAATTGAAAAGAATACATGGGCACTATGGAACAAGAGAGGAATGACCATAGACACAATTTTTGACCCCTTAATTGCATTTATAATAAGAATCATTGCACATAAGTTCTTTAAATTTAGCAGGTTAAACAATGTACCATGTATTGCTATGGATTTGGGTTACAAGATAGTGAAGAAATACCATTCTTATGACCTTGTCGAGTTACAACTCTAGCAGTTATCTAAGAACTTGGGAGTCATAAGGACAACAAAAAGTGCACAATGCAAATTTGGTTCATACTTATTTGCATATTTTTCAATGTGCAGAACACTTTTCCCACTTTTGGGAAAATAGCTTCAAAAACCAATAGATTAGTTGTAGTGAAGATTGGTGAATTTATAAAGCCACTTGGAGATAATTTTGAGAGTGTGATGACTCCCTAGTTTGAAGACTTTAAGAAGTCAATGAAATAAAGACAGAGGATTCTAGTATCACTAGTAGAGAAGCATTTCAATGATGTTTGTTTTCTGGTTGATGTTGATTTCACTTATGTTCAAGTTTTTTTTCCAAGTGTGAGATGGCTTAGACCACTTCCTTATGAGATTAATGTTGATGAGGCATCTATAGCCATCACTACTTTACTGGATGAAGAAGTAGATAAAGATGCTACTAATTTTGGAAACTATGATTTCAAAAAGTCAAAGATCATAATGGATTTAAAGACAACTTCTATGATGAGATAAAATAATAAGCTTGTGAAGAAACTTAAAGGAAAATTTGGTGAAGGGGCAAAAGGAGATGAGGAAGAAGAAGATAGTGAAGATGATGAAGATGCACCTTCCCAAGCACCACTTGCTATCACATAGGGTCAAGGTGAGGACCAAGGAGAAGAATAAGAATAAATTGATGAAGGTGTCAAGGAAGAAGAAGTCAATGAAGCACCTATTGCGATAGAAGAAAAGAAGAGGAAAGAAAAGAAGCCAACAACAAGCAAACTTAAAAAGGTTGTGAAACCAAAGCCTATAGTTCCTGTTACTAAGGCTAACACAAGATCTACTACCAAGAAGAAATGGGAGATTTAGATGAAAAAAGATATTAATAAGGGGAGATTTTTTGAAAAGTATTGGGCTTTTACCATTTTACAGAACAAGATTGAAGTTGTTTTCCAACAAAGCACACAAAAATGGAAGGTAATTTATGGGCTAAAAACATAAAAGGCTATTGAGAAAGCACCTAAGGAAGTAGGTGAAGAAAAAGAAAAGGAAGAGGTAGATGAAGAAACAAATGATGAATCTATGATGGAAGTACATGGGGAAGGCACTACAAAGGCAATAGTTGAAGAAGAGCAACAAACATACTAGCATACAACTAGTAGTATAAATGTCGAGTGGTAGTCCTCAATTAGATATAGTAAAGGTTAAGGAAGTGTCTAACACCACCATTGAGAACATCAATCCCCTAATAGAGGGGGATATGAAAAAGATACTGACTAATTCCACCACCAAGGTACACCCATATAGTCATCTTGTGTTGGTGAGTGTGGATGAGATTGACAAGGCATAATTGGCATCTGCAGGGAAGAAACCAAAAGCATTATCTATTACTCCCATTTTAATTTGTAGAGGTGCAACCTACCATGCATATGGTAGTATATCAAAATAAGGACACCATGCCTTCACATATCAGCACCAAGGTACCAAAAATTATAATAATTGACAAAGAAAGGACACCAATCCAAATAGGTTAGGAAGTTAGTCCTACACCTAAACCATAAGCACATGGTGGAGAAGAGATCAAAGAAAAGGAGAAGGATAGAACTTAAGATTCAATCTTGACTACGAAGCTAAAGGAAGTAATAGCAATACAGACACTAGTTACCTTACCAGCCACTGCTACTCCTACTCCTAATCAAGCACTTTATAGGTTGAGTACTAAAGCTACACCATTGTAAGCATCAAGGCCAAGTCCTATCACTTCTAAGGTCGATGAGGTGACATCCTATGGTGACATCAACTTAGATGAGGTGATTTAATTACCAAAGTATGATCTCACAACAATTACAATAGAAAAAATAAGCATATTGCAGGATGCTCTAGCAAGGAAGAAACACTAAAAACTACTTAGAAGGGAGCACGGGCAGAAATAAGAACTTCATGATATCAAGGACATATTTCATGATGCATTTTCCCTCCCTACACCTAATGAAGCCAAGCTATTCATTAAGCAATTGGAAAATATTGTAGAGAAAGTCAATGATGAAGACCTAGATACTAAAGTCAAATTATTGGAATGGTCTGAGAAGAAATTTCAAACCAAGGTGGATAAACAAATATCTAGTTCCATTGCACTTCACCAAGTTGAGTTAGCAACCAAGATTGAGGGTGCAAAGAAAGTATTAGAGAATATTTTCTCTCTTTACACCAAGTTGTGTGGTACAACTCTATTTACACAATAAGTGTAGTGCCATAGTGACACTCTGCAAGGAACTATGAAGCTAACATGTACTACTCTACCTAATTCTCTAGCTTAGAGTCAAAAAAACTTTAGGAATTTGATGAACTCTAAAGGTCAGTTGGCTTCCCTACATGCTCAAGATGCAAACATTTAGGCAACACTAATTAGTATCCAATCTATGTTGACCCCACACATGGAGATACTACACCAAGAACTAGCCTATGCAGAAATAGTGATGAAGAAAGATCCCAATCTTTCTACATATGAAGGATTAGTTCACCTTTCTGCCAAGTTATCTATCCAAATAAAACCTTTGGAAGTAGCATGTGATAATTGGGATGCAACTTTGAAGATAATAGTTGAGGTCCATAAAAATTTCTTGGACAAACACACTATTTGTGTATCACCCATGACATAAGAGTTAAAAGGGGGAGAATAAATGAAGGGGGAGAGAATGAAAAAAGGGGGAGAATGCATGAGAGATAAGTTTTGGGGGTGACTAAAAAAAAATAGAGTCAACACAATAGATCTACTCAATAGGAGTTTTAGAATCATAATCATAATAGACTAATCAACTCAAGGGGAGTTATTGAATTTTGATGTATGACCGATGAGTCATAAGTTTTGCAAAATTTCAAAGTTTTGAATTTTTTGTATAAGAAAAATACTAAATGGATATTATCTAAGTTATGCTTGAAAGGCTAAGGATATTCATGCATGACCAAGTATTTTACCACTTATTTTAAAGGGGGAGATTGTTAATCTTAGATTGGTTTTGGCATATGAGTGACAATATACTTAATTCATTTACTTAGTTCATGTTGAACAAGTAATGTATGCCAAGCATAAGTTGCTAGATAGTATATGGTGAGAGAGAGATATACTATACATGCCAAGTAACTAGTAAGTGTCGGGTCACTCAAGTGCTAAGCAGACAATAAGTGTCGAGCCATTCAGATGTCAAGAGATCAATAAATGTTAATTCATTCAAAGGCTGAGCTACAACATTGAAGATACATTGGATATCAAGCATCATACACTTCAAGTGATGAGTAAACAATTTTCAACATAGTTGTTTGTAATGGCACAAAATTTTATGTAAACCATTTTTTATCTGACTTAAGGATTAATTTGTGATTCTAGATAGTAAGGACAAATCTTTATTAAGGATTCAGTTGAAGGGATGTTTTAAGCGGCTAGATGGATGAATTACAATTGTTGATTCATACCTAACCCTAAGTCACCTAGGTCTTCTTAAGGAGGAAAAACCCTAAACTTTGTATGGGTGTGAAGAAGGAGAAAAGAGAGAAGTTTTCATGCACAAATACAACATTCATGGTGAATAAGGAGTTGTAAATTGAGATACATTGCAGAATTAGTTAGAGGAGAACAAAGGAAAGGAATTAGAGGAAAGAAGAGATACATCTAATCAAAGAGGATCAAGTACATATCAGGAAAGAGGTGATATGTTATCTAGTAGCGAAGTGCTAACCAAAGGATCATTGCTGATACATTCTAGTAGGTGAATAAGTTAAATCTCTTAATAGAGCAGTCTTAATAGGTTGTGTTAGAAATGCTTTAGAATAATTGAGAGAGGGGTGAATCAGTTATTCAAGGTCCAAATTTCCTAATAAAACTTTTTCACTAAGTATAGTCAGCCCATTTAAGTAATCATCCATCCAAGCTAAACATTTATCTAAGAAAGTTACTATAAAATCAACATGCAAGAATAACACTTGAAGAATCAACACATAACATAGTGATTTATGTGGAAACCCAATTCAGGAAAAACCACGAGTAACATGCAACTCAATTCTCACCCTTCTAAAGTGATGCCCTATGCAAGGCCTGCCCTGTTAAAGGCTACAACACACTATTAAATGTGACCTGCTTAAAGTATTTCAACCACCCTATTAGAACTAGGCCTAGTTAAAGGACTTTAGAACATTCACTTGGAATGCCACCTTGTTAAAGGGTTTACAAATGGTTGTTAAACCAACCTAAGTCCATAGGACTTTACCCTAACTAATACAATTGCAAGAGAGTAAAAATAAGGGCTTTTGACTTGATATAACTCACAACTTAACTTGCAAATTTTAGATCTCAATTCAGCTCACAAAATTGTCTAGCTTTTAGTCTCAACAACTTTGACACCTTATCCTCCATTCAAGTTTTGTCTCCTCCAATCTCCATGCTTGTTGTGCCAATGCAATCACCTCTATGGTCACTTATCAAAGCAAAGTCTTTATACTCTGTTCCTCCCTCTTGATGCCTTCTCCTTAACACCCTTCAACCACTTCAACAACTCATGTTTCTTGACCTATAACTCCTTAAATAGAAGTCTAGAATACTTTTCCCACTTGAATCTTCCCACTTTTAATTTTAGTTCAAATGGATTAAGTAAGATTCAATGAATCTACCTGTTATCTTGTTTCTTCAAGAAAAATCATGAAGAATCCTCCTAAATTCATGCAAAAATGGTTTACCTAAAATTCTATGCCACTAGCTCATCATCCTTATCTTCCATCTGGTTCACAAACTTCAAGGTAGCAAACTTGTCAGCTCAGATCTGGTGAATCTTTGACTTTTCAAATAATGTAACAACTTGGCACTATTGAATTTTTGATGCTCAACACATACCATGTTACTCGACAAAAACTATGGTTTACTGATGCTCGACACTTACTGTGGATTCACTCAGCATCAACTAAGTGTTTATGATGCTTGACACCTATTACTCACTCAGAACCTAAACTCTCTTGGCTCCTTCTATTTCACTAGACAAACACTAGATTTTTCATTTGCTTGGCACTAATCAAAAATCTAGTCAGCATGAACTAGCTTGCTTGGCACACGCTGATGAATTTAGTCAAGCTTTGTAGACAACTTTGTTGCAATTTATGTTTCTAGAGTTTCTAGGTGTGGCCAACCTCTATATCTTCAAGTGTATTGTCAATACATCATTTCACCATTTTCTTAACTGATCCTTGTACTTCATTACAAAACCATAACTTAGCTTTTTCCTTAGGTGCTTTTGTTACATCTTATTTATTAAATCCTCTTCATCAATCAACTAAGTGATAGTACTTAGATCTTATAAGCAATTGTCATTCTAACAAATAGTAGGTTTGACATCAGAGACAAAACAATTATTGAAAACATTCTTTATCAACAATCTCCCATCTTCTCAACAATCTCCCTCTTTGATAGTGATCTTTTCAGTTAGTCTTCAACAATCTCCCTTTTGGAATTGATGGAAAACCAAACTAATCAACCATGTTATCAAATTACTAACTAGGCTAAAATAGTGAGTCAAATGCCAAAAAGAATTTTTTTGCCATTCCTATTTTCATTAGCTTTCATATCTCTCTCTTTGCTGATGCATTGTCTTCTCTTTTTGTTCTACTCTTCTTTGATCTACTATCCTAATTTCTTTTGCTTCTGCTTTTCCCTCTTAACTTCTATTTTCTTCTTCCTTTCTTTTATTTTTTTTCTATTTCTCCCTCTACATGTCTAATCATTTTTTCTGCTCTTAGCTATTATTTCTCCCTTTACACATTTGATTTTGTAGATTTGATCAATTTTTTCTATTTCTCCCTCTTTGAAAAAAATGCCAAAGACATACTATTTTATCATCTTGTTATGCAAGTGTAGCACTTGTAGGAACTCCAATTTCTCCCTCTATCACCTTGCTTGTGAGTAATTTAGAACTTCATTATTTTAGTTACTTTACGCTATACCTAAAGTAAGTATCCTCTGCATCAATTTATAAGATTTCAGCAAGCAACTTATTTGATGCAGGGTAGTCTTACTATTGCTCAAACTGCCTTGGAATAGGGGTATTACTCATAACTTATCTCTAAGATATTCAAATGCATCTTTAGGTAATGGTTTTGTGAAGATGTCAGCAATTTTCTCATTGACATATTCCATCTTCACTTGTTTGTCTTCCACCAATTCTCTTACATAGTGATACTTAATTGTAATGTGATTTGTTTTATCATGCATCACAACATTCTTTGATATGTTGATGGCACTTGTGTTATCACAATAGAGTATCATAGGTTTAGTCATCTCTTCCTCCATATCATGCAATAGATGTTTGATCCATACAATATTACTGCAGTTGATAGCAATAGCAACATACTCAACTTCAGCTGTGCACTGTGAGGTACAACTTTTCTTTTTGCTAGTCCAAGTGACTAATCATTTACCTAAAAAAGTGCTCCTCCACTGGTGCTTTTTTTGTCATCAATATTACCTCCCTAGTCTACATTAGTGTAGGCTTTCAACTCAAACTTTTCACTCCTCTTGTAATATAAGCCAAAGTCATTTGTTCCTATTAGGTACCTCATTATTATCTTTACTACCACAAGATGATTTTCTCTTGGATTTGCAGAAAATCTTGCCACTATTCCAATAGATAATGCAATGTCTAGTCTACTATGCACAACATACTGTAACTTTCTTATCATTGATCTATACATTCTTTTATTTACTTCAACTAACTCATCATTCTTGGATAGCTTATGTCCTATTACCATTTATGTACTAACTAATTTTGAATCTTCTAAACCAAATGTTTTGAGTATCTCCTTGATGTATTTTGATTGAGTCACAAATATGCCATGTTTCGGTTGATTTACTTACAATCAAACAAAGAATTCAATTTTTCCAAACATTGACATCTCAAACTCATGTTTCATCTTAACAAAAAAATCTTTGCATAGGGCATCCTTTCCTTCAAATATTATATCATCAACAAAGACTTTAGATATCAGAATATCTTTACCTTTTTCTGCCTTGATATATAGGTTGTTTTTGTCATTTGTTCTCTCAAATCCTATCTTCACTAGATATTTGTGAAGTTTTTCATACCATGCTCTAGGCACTTATTTCAAACCATAGAGTGTTTTATGCAATTTGCAAACCATGTCTTTTTTTTTGTCATCAACAAATCCCTCTGGTTGTTCTATGTAGAGTTCCTCTTCTAGTATACCATTCAAAAAAGTAGACTTTACATCCATTCGAATCCAATCCTTCTTCTTGTGCATAACCTTTGCAAACTAATTTGGCCTTATTTCTTGTGATCTCACCATTCTCATATAGCTTGTTCCTAAATACCCACTTGTTACCAACCACATTCTTATCAGCTAGTCTTGGAACTAGAGTCTAGGTATTGTTCTTCTCTATCTAATCAATCTCATCTTCCATAGCTTTACACAAATTATCATCCTGTAGTGCATCTTTCACTATCTTGGGTTCAATCTTGCTTAGTAGACATGATTCATTTCTTAGTTTGTTCCTTGTCATTGATCTAGCTTCCTTGTCACCAATAATTTGTTCTACAGGGTGATGTCTTCTCACATATTTGGATAGTCTTGGTTCTATCCTTCTTTTTGTGCTTGGTATATCAGTTTCAGAGTCAATGTGCACATCTCTTTCTAGTGTTTCATCATCTCTTTCATGTGTACTAATTTTAGCCTCAAAATGTGCATTTTCTACATTTTGTAACTTGACTTCTAAATGTAGCTCAGTATTCATTGGTTGTGACTTGTCTGATACTGAAACTTGTTGTTCATTCTCAATTTGATTGGTAGCTTCATCTTCTGTAGGCATTCCTTCATAGAAATATACAAAGGATCTATACTCTTTTGGTTTCTTGGATTCATCAACTTAGACTTATGCATGCTCATCAAAGTTTACATTTGCACTCTATACTATTTTGTTAGTGTTAGTATTTAATCATTTATATGCTTTACTTCTAGTGGAGTATCCAAATAATATGCCTTCAAAACTTTTTGCATCAAACTTACCATTTCTAAAATCTTTAAGAATATAGCACTTACAACGAAACACTTTGAAATGTTTTACATTGGGTGAGTGACCATACACCAATTCAAAACGTGTTGCATTTGTACCTTTCTTGACTTGTAGTCGATTCAGGGTGTAGACAGTAGTACTAACAATTTCTCTCCAATACTTTAGAGCAACATTCTTCTCCATATTAATGTTCTAGCATAGTTTATCACTGATCTATTCCTTCTTTCTACAATGCCATTCTGTGGGGGAGTTTTGGGTGCTGATGTTTGTCTCTTGATTCCTTTATCATTGCAAAATATCTCAAATTCTTTAGATGTGAACTCTCCTCCTCTATCTAATCTCAAGAACTTTACAATCTCCCTTGTTTCTTTCTCAAATCTGGCCAAATACCACTTAAACATTTGAAATGCATCAAATTTTTTCTTTAAGAACATGGTAGTCATCATCCTAGAGTAGTCATCCACAAACAACATTATGTATCTATCTCCTTTTTAGCTTTGCACTTCTATTAGGCCACATAAATCAGTATAGACTAACTCTAATACTTTTTTGGAAGTGTAGGTTTTTCTTTTGAAACTTGACTTGGTCATCTTTCCTAGCTGATACTATTTGCACATTGTATTTTCAGGCTTCTTTAGTTTAGACAATCCTCTGACTTTCTTTATTTTGTTAATGCTAATCAGATTATCAAAGTTGACATGACATAAACTTTTATGCCATAGCCACACATTATCAAGTCTTACAATAAGATAGGTTGCATCTTCCATATCTAGGTAAAATAGATTACTCTTAGTTTGGTCTCCTTTCCTATCAGATTTCCATCAATGTCATAGATTTTGGCAGTTTTGTTTCCAAATTCTACTTTGCAACCTACATTCCTTAACTATCACACACTTAGTAGATTGTAGTTCAAGCCTTCAACATAATATGCATTATCACATTAAATTTTCTCTATAAGCTTAATGGAACCTTTTCCTTTGATTAGACATGGACATCATTTCCAAATCTAACACTATTTCCATCATATTGAGTACGGGTAATAAACTTCCTTTTGTCTCCTATCATGTGATTAGAGCATCTAATGTCTATGATTCACTTGAAATTTTTATTCACGTAGGTTACTAGTGTTGTTGCCTTATCTTCATCTAACTCATCCTTCATGGCTACATAGACTACCTCATCATGATTTTCATGAGAATCCTCTCCTTCAACAATGTAGCATTTTTTTCCTTTGACTTTGTAATCTCTGCTATCATCTTCTTTTTTGTTCTTATTCTTGTTTCCTTCTCTATAATTCTTTTTCTATGTGCATCTTGTAGCAATATGTCCTACTTCATTGCAATTAAAATAAATTATAGGCAGCTTACCTTTGAATTTACCTTTTCCTCTGTAATATCTTCTGGCCAGCAATGCTTCCAATTGTTCCACATCTTCTTCATCTGTGACACAATCGTTAGATGCATATTTTTTCTTTCTTTTCTTCTTCTTTGGTTTCACCTCCACAATTTCTTTCAATGTCAGCTTGGACTTGAAAGTAGATTCAAGATTCTCAGGTTTGTAGTTATCAAAGTTGGACAACTCAAATGCAGTAAGTCTTCCCACTATACCTTCAAGAGTTAGCTTATTTCTTGGTATGCATCTTAACTCTTGGATGGCTGAAACTCTAATAGCATAGATGGGGAGTGAGGTTGTTAAGAATTTTCTATTACTAGTATCATCATCTAAATGACCTCCCAAGTTTCTTATTGCACTTACTATTTCCTTCATTCTAGAGGCATATTGAACAATGTTCTCACTTTCCTTCATTCTCATGTCATCAAAATTTTCTCTGAGGCTTTCTCTTTTTTCTCTTTGGACATTCTAATCTCCTCCATAGATTTCTATTAGGGCTTTCCACATTTTTAATGTAGAATCACATCCCTTCATGTCATCAAATTTGACATAGTTGAGGGCAAAGGCAATCTTTAGCATTGCCTGATTATGCTCCTTTTTATTTAAATCTTCTATAGTAGGAACTCTAGTTGGATCAACATGGTCCTCTTCAACTGAGGTTTTTTTATGATCACCTATTGATCCAAGGTGTAGCTTCATTAAACTTTTCCATGCAATGAAGTTATCTTTGTTGAGCTTGGGAACTTCTCTCCTGGAAACCTTGACCTTCTTGCTTCTAGTACCTTTAAACTAAATCAGTAGATGACTCTAATACCAATTGTTAGAAATTCTTTAGAATAACTAAGAGGGAGGGAGAATTAGTTATTCAAAGTCCAAATGTCCTAATAAAACTTTCTCACTAAGTATAGTGAGCCCATTTAACTAATAATCCATCCAAGCTAAACACTTATCTTAGCAAGTTATTGTAAAATCAACATGCAAGAATAACACATGAAGAATCAACACATAACAAAGTGATTTACATGGAAATCCAATTTGGAAAAAAACCACCAGTAACATGCTACTCAATTATCACTCTTCTGAAATGATGCCTTGGGAAAGGCTTGCCCTATTAAAGGCTATAACACACTGTTAAATGTGACCTAGTTAAAGGATTTCAATGACCCTTTTAGAACTGGGCCTGGTTAAAGGACTTTAGAACATTCACTTGGAATGCCACCTTTTTAAAAGATTCACAAATGGTTGTTAAACCAACCTAAGTCCATAGGATTTTACCCTAACTAATATAATTGCAAGAGAGTAACAATAAAGGCTTTTCACCAAATACAACTCACAACTTAACTTGTAGATTTTAGATCTCAATTTAGCTTACAAAATTGCCTGGCTTCTAGTCTCTATAGCTCTAATAGCTTTTCCTCCTTTCAAGCTTTGTCTCCTTGAGTACCCATGTTCATTGTGGCAATGCAATCACCTATGTGGTCACTTATCAAAGCAGAGTCTCTGTACTTTGTTCCTCCCTCTCAATGCCTTCCCCTTGACACCCTTCAACCACTTCAAAAACTCTTGCTTCTTGACCTATAACTCCTTAAATAGAAGTCTAGAATACTTTTCCCACTTGAATATTCCCACTTTTAATTTTAGTTTGAATGGATTAGGTAAGATTCAATGAATCTAACCCTTATCTTGTTTCTTCTGAAAACATCATGAAGAATTCCCTTAAATTCACCAAAAAATGATTTACCTAAAATTTTGTGCCACCATCTCATCATCCTTATCTTCCATCTGGTTCACAAACTTCAAGGTAGTGAACTTGTCAGCTCAGATCTGGCGAATCTTTTACTTTTTAAATAATGCAATAGCTTGGCACCATTGAATTTTTGATGCTTGACACATACTGTGTTACTCAACACCAACTATATTTTACTGATGCTCGACACTTACCATGGATTCACTCAGCATCAACTAAGTTTTTCTGATGCTTGACACCTATTACTCACTTAGCACCTAAAGTTCCTTGGCTCCTTCTATTTCACTCAGCACACACTAGATTTTTCATTTTCTCAACACTAACTAAAAAATCTACTCAGCATGAACTAGCTTTCTTGGCACCCACTAATGAATTTAGTCAAGCTTTGTAGATAGCTTCATTACAACTTATCTTTCTAGAGTTTCTAAGTGTGACCAACCTCTATATCTTCAAGTGTATTGCCAATACATCAATTCACCGTTGTCTTAACTGATCCTTGTACTTCATTAGAAAACCATAACTCAACCTTTCTCATAGGTGCTTTTGTTACATCTTATTAATTAAATCCTCTTGATCAATCAACTAAGTGATAGTACTTAGATCTTATAAGCAATTGTCATTCTAGCAAATAGCAGGTTTGACATCAGTGACAAAACAATGATTGAAAACATTATTTATCAACAATCTTCCTTCTTCTCAACAAGTTTTTGTAAATCCTTTAACAATGTGCTTACTTCATTGTAAGTTAAAGTCCTTTAATTGGGCACACTTCTAACAAGGTATTGAAATCCTTTAACAAGGTAAGATCTAACAATCTTGTAAGCCTTTAACAAGATAGACCTTTCACAAGGTAGATCATAGTTTATTAAGTAGATTGGAATTCCTATTCACAATTTCCATAGCAACCTTAATGGTTTTTTTATAACTTGTTGAATGGTATTATTATATGCTAGATGAGCCCCTATTTTTATAGTTTTAAGATTTGCATTTTCGAAAAACATTAGGGTGAATGCACAAAGTTGGGTCGCAATTCCACGAAATTGCACCTCTTCATAAATGAGTACCTGATTTGTTAGAATTGGACACCCATTATGGTTCAGGTACCTGATCTGTATTCAAGAATTGAGTGCTCAATTTTTGAATACAGATCGAGTACCCGAACCATGATTTCAAAATGGGGTGCCTGATTTTAAACAAATCGAGTACCTAATTTTGAAAAAGCATTACAAAAAAAAAAATTGTGGGTTTTTATTCATTTAAATCACCCTCATTGTGTATGAGAGCCTGATTTTAGCTTGGAAATGGGAGCCCATTTTTTCATTTCTACTGACCCCAGGTTGTTGTTTTTTACTCTACCAAGTATTTAACTTTTTTTTGTCTATTATTATTTTTCATTGTTTTTAGTTTTTTCCTTTATAATTCTGTCAAATAATTTCTTTTTTTTTAATGTTTAATAGTTTTGAATACATAAAATTCTACCTTTCCATTGTTAAAGGTTTTCTATTTAGATTATTGTATCTACTCATTTAAATAGTTTTGAATCTACTCATTTAAATTCTTGATTTGTAGATGTTCATTTAATTTAATTTTTTAAAGATATTTTTATGTTTTTAATAAAAGTTAAAGTGATGAATGATTGAATAGATGTTTAGATTGTTTAAACATGTAATTGCATTGATGTTTTAGATTAATTTCAACTAAATAGTAATTAATTGTAAATTAGGTTGTTGTACATATCAAATACATGTTTATATTTGTAACCTTACCATATAGACACTAAATTCTAAATGTAAATGTAAACCATGATGTTAGCTACCCATATTCATAGCCAAACACTAAATCTAACCAAATTTAATGAACTCATATCCTAAAATATTATTTCTAAAACTTAACCATGTAACCATAGTCTATTTAAGGTGATGTATGTTTGTTTGAATTTAATGTAGGTTTAATATTCTATGTAGATGTATTAAATTTATAAAAATTGGTAAGTGTTACAGTCTCTCAATTACTCACATATGTTTACATGTATGAATTGATAGTTCATTATATGAAAAAATCAAGTTAGAATTTATTTTAATTTTAAATAATAAATAATCAATCTTTATGTATTAAAATAAATTCTAAATTCCATATATCAAATGGTAGATAATTTAAGTAATTTACCTTTATATCAAATAATCTAGAGATATGTACATCTATATATGAATATAACTATAATCCTAAGCTGAACTCTAATCCTAAACAATCATAACCAAATCCTTAATACAACCTTAGCCCTAATTATGACATAAACTTAGACTAGATCTCTAATTCTATTTGTGATTTTCATTAAGTCATGTTTCCCTTCCAAATCAAATGTAAAATTAAATATAAATTTGATATTTATAAATTTGAAAATAATGATATCGCAATAAATATAATTTTAACAATATAATTAATTTAAATCTAATTTTGATATAAATATCTACTAAATAAAATTAAAAATTAAAAACCTTTACCATAAATACAAATTAATTCTATTTTAAAATTCAATATATTTGATATAAATATTAATCAATAAATGTAACTATAATCCCTAAACCCTAGATTCATGAGTGTAACTATAATCCTAAGCCAAACTCTAATCCTAACATTAACTAAAACCCTAATCCTAAACAATCATAACCAAATCCTTAACACAACCTTAGCCCTAATTATGACATAAGCCTAGAATAGATCTTAAATTCTATTTGTGATTTTCAATAAGTCATGTTTCCCTTCCAAATCAAATGTAAAATTAAATATAAATTTGATATTTATATTTGAGAAAAGTGATAATGCAATATCTATAATTTTAAATATAATTAATTTAAATTTAAATTTAAATCTAATTTTGATATAAATATCTACTAAATTAAAATTAAAATGTAAAACATTGAACATAAATAAAAATAAATTAAGATTTAAATTTCAATAAATTTATATAAATATTAATTAATAAAAAATAAAATCAATACAATTAAAATTGTAAAATATTGATTCATGAATGTAACTCTAATCCTAAGCCCAATTCTAAAATATTGATTCATGAATGTAAATTTTAACTCCATACCCTAGATTCATGAATGTTACTATAATCCTAAGCCAAACTCTAATCCTAACATTAACTAAAATCCTAATCCTGAACAATCATAACCAAATCCTTAACACAACCTTAGCCCTAATTATGACATAAACCTAGACTCTCTTTCAAATTCTATTAAATGTTATTTTCAATAAATCATGTTTCCCTTCCAAATCAAATGTAAAATTAAATATTTAAATTTGATATTTATATTTGAAAAAAGTGATATTGTAAAAAAATATTTTTAAATATATAATTAATTCAAATTCAAATCTAAATCTAATCTTGATATAAATATCTAGGAAATAAAAATAAAAATTTAAAACCTTTATCATAAATACAAATTAATTAAAATTTAAAGTTCAATATATTTGATATAAATATTAATTAATAAAAAATAAAATCAATACAATTGAAATTGTAACATCTCTCTCTCTCTCTCTCTCTCTCTCTCTCTCTCTCTCTCTCTCTCTCTATCTCTCTCTCTCTCTCTCTCTCTCTCTCTCTCACACACACACACACACACACATACACATCCCTCTTCTCTCTTTCTACCCACTTTCACCTCTTCATTATTATCCATCTTTTTGGATTATTATTTTATTTTGTTTAAAGTTACCATTCATATTGTCTTAGATTTTAGTTTGGTTTGTCATAATGATACAATTTATTTTATCATTCTGTTGTTTTTAGAATTCACATTTAAGATGATTTATTAATAGTTTTTTGGAGTATTATTGTATGATTAGGCTTAAATTTGGTATAATCAATTAGCCTTAAGATTAAAGTTTACTTAAGTGTTTAACTCTATTTTAGTGTTACTGTTATGGCTCTATTTGGTGTAGATTAAGATTAAATTAAATTTATTATTAGACTTTGTTGTTCAATTATTATTTTTGGATTAAATTAGATTCTTAGAAAGGACATTTAGCATTCACTTTTATTTAGTCTTCATTGTCAATATTATTTAAGATGATATTTAATTTCATAAATTTTGTTAAAGTAAGTCTTGTTTACTATACTTTGTACAATTTTTTATGTTTACGATCTCCATAATGTTTCTTTAATCCAAATATATGAGCTCCTCTTTTTGTTATATTCAAGTAGTTAAAGATGTATTACATGTAAATTGATATGGTTTTAAAGATGTACATTTATATTATAGATATTTTAGATTTATTTTATTAAATAGTAATTTTGTGAATTTTTATGTTGTTTACATATATGAAAATTATAGTTGATGGACCCACCCCCTCCACCTCCCCCTCCCCCACCCCTGCCTCTACCCCTACCCCCTCCATCTCCACCTTCACCCCCACCTCCATGACCACCTAGTCCTCCTCCACCACTTGTCATAGAGGATCTGAGGGAGACCATGAGGTGCAACCTTCACGACATCATGTGAGATAATTAAACCATTAGGTGTGAGCCCCCCCACCCCCACCACCTAATTCACATTCTAGATAGTATGCAAGCCATCAAGTACACTCTATTGTGCATTTGGTTAGTGACATTGATAGCTTTAGACTATGGAGGCAAAACATGCATGCCTTCTATTCTGATGGCCTATCTTATAGAGAGGTCCATCAAATCAAATTAAATAAAGGTCATTTTAAAAGATATTTTGTAAACCTTAAGATAGGTCTTGAGATTAGCAAGAAGAAGCCTCACATTTATATTAGATGGTGCATGCATCCGCATATATCAATGCACTTTTGGGAGTGGTGGTGGATTGTATTTGACCATCCACTACATGCAAATCATGAGGTTCCCAACACTTTCTTAAGAAACTATGGGCCGAGTTTGAATTGGGTTTGAAACCCAATTATTTTTATATTAGAGCATTTTAGGGGTTGGTGGAGGAATGCCTCAGGATAGGCCTAGGGAAAAGCTCTGTGATAATATCATAAATCACATACGTCCTCAGCCTCTTGTACCACTTCTTGCACCAATTTTCCCAGTGCCTCTCCATCATTAAGCATTTTCATCCGTTCTTACTTAACTGAGTGCCCTTTTGGGCAATTTAGCAAAGCAGTGGATGTAGGTGACACATATTCATCCACTTGGACATGTTTGTGCCAGTTGTGGAGGTATATGCAGAGGCCCCCAGGGAGATGACAATGCAACCCAAGATGACCATGATGTTGAGGGTGTTGGTTGTGATGATGAGGCATACACTACTCATGGTGGTGGTAGTGATGAGATTGATGTTGAGTCATTTATTGACTTTCTTTGTCAAGAGGGAGAGAGTCAGGAGTAGCAAGTACAAATTTAATTTTAAAATTTATAAAGTACATAATTATTTACTTTCTATATATATGCATAATTGTATAATTAACCACATTAATGTATGTTGATTTTCAATTAATAGAGGATGGATGATACTATTCCTTCTAGGAGGTCTAGTATAGTCTTTTTTTGAGGCCTTCAAATGTTGGTATCCCTCATATGGTATGCACTTTGAATTACACTATAAATAATATACATTGAAACTCAAATTTAATAACATGTGCTCATATATTGTTTTTATCTTATTTTGTAGGGATCGTCATCTATTACAAAGTTTGATTCTTATACAGGTCTTGATCCATTGATCACTTATGCACAATCTCAAATACCTACCGTATGAACTAAGTTTGAAGACAAATAATTTGTGCTATTTTTATGTACATATTTTTATTAACTTGTCTTCAACTTTGATTCATGTACAACAATGTATTTTTCTTTTATGAATAGGAGATGGGTCATACTTATCCATATATGCCTTAGTATTGTCTATATTTTACTCCTTCATCTTTTGGCCATTTCAGACATGTCAATGATCATCTAGGCACATCTGTAACACTAGCTACTACTCAGGTATGATATATATGTTTTAATTTCAAAAAAATGTAGTGTTTCATACTTTGTCATTTATGTACTTTTTAATTCATGTATATATAATTTTGACTCAAGATCTATGTATCCATGACTTTAGGACTATGTGACAATGAGTGTTGTTGAGACTATAGGACTAGGCCAAATGGAGGTATAGAAATCATCCTTTTAGGTCAGTATTGCAATTTATACATGCATAATTCATTATGATCTTTTTCAAATTTTAAAAATTTATGTATTCTAAATTGCAGGACCTCACCACTAACACATTTGGTAGCTTTGACAATGTACCTCCTCCTATTATAGAGGGACACCTATCTCACATGGTATTATTTTTAATAAGTACTAGATATTTAATTTATTAGCATGCTAGTTTTTGAAACCCATTTCAATTAAGCATGTACATATTGTCTTTTCAAAATGTGACACGTGATGCCCCATAGGATGTCCCACATGATGAGACACATCATGTTACACAGGATGATCTATTTGAGTCCTCTTTGCATGGAGTAAAGAGGATTGTAGATCAAATAGATTAGGTATTTTGGCACCTTTAGATTGTATTTTTATGACACATATTGTTTATTCTGATACACTTTGTATTACGAAAGTTAACTATATTATATGTATTATTGTATTATATGTTATATATTTTTTCAGCTTCTTATCATGATAGTGTATGCAATATATATTATTATGTTATCATGTTGTAAATGTAACCATTTTCTTTATTGTGACATATTTTATTCATGTTATGACACATTTTTTTAGTATATGTTACATGAACAATAATTTTAATAATTTTAATTAAATATAGGAACATTAATTTAAAAATTAATGGAAAAAATATAGGTCATTACTTTAATTAACAAAGAATTTTTAATATCAAGTGAACACCTTTAACTATCAAATAGAAGTGAACTCCTATATTAAATACACAACTGAAATCATATAAATTTAAAAAAAGTGAAGTCATATATATGTAACATAATGTTAAGGACATAAATAGAAATGCACTCATGTTTTAAAATGTTTGTAGCATGTTTTGATTTCAAAATAAAAAATGGGTTCAACACATTTCTTCAAATGAGGTCCTACAAAATAAAATTTTAAAATAAAAAAATGTGTTAATAAAAGCATGAATGTAATAAGAGCTATTTGTATTATGTAAATATGTGTAATTGCACAAGATGCTGATGTTCGATCCACCTTAAACATTAAAATTTACATAAATTGTAATTGAGACCTGAATAAGAGGTATATATAAGTTCTCTAATTTTCTATTGAAAATGAATACATACATTTAAATTGTATAGCTACGTATATAAAAAGAGCACAGTAAAGAAAAACTTACATGTGTTTGATTTAAATGTAGTCATCCCACTATACCATCTGCATCCCCTCTCTCTTGCAATGCATCTATGATTGTCTCATGCTCATCCATTGAAATTGTCCATAATACCATATTGGCGGGTCTCCTTTTGTATCTTTCTAGTTTGATATTCGTTGCTACAACCAATGAGAATAGTATAAAATCTTCTTTTTTGACTAGTAGTATTCAAATGCTGGTAAACCATTTCTTCTTGTTAAGTATGTACATAGCCGAGTGCCAACTACAATGATAGATCCAATTGGATACTCAAAATCATCAGCATATACAATTTGATGTAATATAAAAAATTTCTTAGGTTCCACACATCTAGGTAGCCAATACTTAGTATGTTCATCATTATCATTTGGTACAATAATAACATAAGCATGTCCTACAAGATAAGATAAAGTACATAAACACTTTAATCACATGTGTACATGTAAATAAATAATATATTAATGATATGTACTTGAATTATATTAATAATATGTACATAAATAAATAATATAAATTGAAGCATGATCACCAAAAAAGAAAATTAATTTGTAAATACTAGGTTGTATGAGGTCTAAAGTATGACCACAGTCTTCAGATGCAAAAGTAACATTTTGGCCTTCATTTACTATATCATCTTGAAACTATGTGTCAGTAGGTGCTAATGATTTGTGTTGCTAATCTTCAACCCATTTTGTATTCTCACATTCTTCCTATTCACCTACAAGACAAAACTTGTTAACAATTGGTAATGAAGATACATAATTTTTGTCATTATGACCACACTTGATGTACATGCTTATAGAAAACCTCATAAATAAAGATACTTAGCTTTTGGTACTCAAAAAATTGTCTAAGTATGAAATTGGTTTTCAATAGTTTATTGTTTTTATGTAACTTGTTGCTGACATCATATTATGACTAATGAGGTTACATGGAGGAAGAAAGAAGTATGTTGGACATGTGGCTAATTTCATGTGTAGGAATACTAACTCTAACACTTGTTAATCATGTTTTAGTGAAAGTAGTTCTGTGATAATCAGTTAGGAACATAGAGCAGTAATTAACATACAACTTATTTATATGATGTTATCTCTGGAAGAGAGGTTAAATGTAGATGGTATACATATTGATGATGATTTTCACAACCTCAGACATTAGTACAAACTATACGGATAAAAGATATTCAAGATTTATCGAACATTTGAATTGGAGGTAAAAGAATTATTTTGTTTACAAAATAATTACTTGACCAATTAGGGTTGACATCCTAGATGTTTACTCTAATTTGGAATAGTATATTATGGTCTTAGCCAACCTAGCAACAATTTGTGAAAAGGCATGGTATTTATGCAAAGGACATCTTGCAAGAAGAAGGGTAATTGTATTGTAATAAATGATATGTGAAATTTTGTATCTTGTGAAGAGAGGTTTGTGAGAACCTAATTTTGTGATGTGAGATCGAGCTGAGGTCAGAGATCAATCAAGAAGTTATAGTGTCAATATACTAGAAGACTAATTACTTGTTTGTAGTGATCTCTTCTTGTAATTGGAAGTGCATGTTTGGGCAGTGAGCTCTTCTTGCATCCACTATACTACAACTCCTAATAGGGTTGGAATCTCCTAACAAGGATTCAAAGTCTCTTAAGAGGGACTCTCTATACTAAAATTTCTCATTGGCTCCTAACAAGGTCCATCCTCTAACAAGGAACATATATATCAGTATATTATCTAGTGGGTATCATCTCCACCAGGGTTTTCCCTTCGCTAGGGTTTCCCTAGTTAACAAAATATGGTGTTATGAGTTATCTTTGTGCATGGTTACTATAATTTTTTAAAATTACTTGTTTACTTTCTTATGTATGGTTAAAAGTAAAAAATAAAATTTATTTGTTGACAAAATTTGGTAGATTTCTGATTCATCCCCCCCTCTCAGTAATTCATATTTCTAACAATTGGTATGAGAGCACAATTACTCAAAAGAGGCTTAACAATTGGTATGAGAGCACAATTACCTATGATAAGATTGGTCTTGGTTATTTATTTAACATGTTTGCAAAGAAACTTGAAAATAGATCAGATCTGAAAGGAAAAGATAAATCTAATGATAAGATTGAATCCAATCAATCTTCTAATAAACCTAACGAAGTTGGACAAGACAAGGAAGCTGAGATATTGGATGAACCAAAGAAAACTGAATCTCCTAAGGAAACAAGGTATGAATTTAGAGGTAAGTTTTTTTTCATGTAATGAAATAGGTCATATGAAAAGAATTTTTACAAATAAGTCATTTAATCATGTTACAAATCTTTATTGTCATAATTGTCATGGTATGGGTCATAAAGAAATTGATTGTAGGAAACTTAAATATGATAATGATAGAAGGAATAATAGAATGTCTAGAAATACTAATCCTATAGATAGAAGAGGATCTAATGAGAGGACATTAAGAGAAGGAAGACCTTATGAAGAAAGAAGGCAAATTGTGTTTTATAAGTGTAACAACTTTGGACACATAGCCCAGAATTGTCACACACCTATTGATCAACAGAATCCTAGAAGTTGAACCCTAGTATGTCAATTATGCAACAACTTTAGACATACAACAAAGTATTGTAGAATGGATAGAAACTTTGGAGATAGAAGGAACAATGGAAGAAATGAAAGGAATGATGGAAGAAATGTCAGAAATGATAGAAGGAACCATGGAAGGAACTCAAGAACTAGAAAAGATAATGAAGATCAAAGAAATGTAGTTAGTGAACTTCAAGAAGAACTTAATGAGGCATTTGTGAAGGGATTGAATATTTCTGAAGAAAATTTATATGGTGCAAAGATAGGAAAATCAAAGTTAGTAATTGAGTTTGATTCAACCAAGTTGAAGTAAGCTTGTTCATAGCACTAGAATTTGAAACTTCATATAGAGATCAAACTACAGGTAGGGAAGTTGGGAAAAGGTGTATCGAGATAATTTTAGATTGTAGCTAAGCTTGCTTGCAATTTGGAGCTTATCAAAACTTGTTATGAAGGAATTAAGAATTACTATTGTAATAGAGAAAGTTATTTTATAGTAGAAGATGAAGAATATGTTTTTATAGAGAATTTTTTGGAGTGAAGTTACTTGGAGCATTGTCATGATGCAAGGAAGTTATGGTAAACCTCAAGTAGAATTTGAAGATTGAACTAAGATTTCAAGCATATATTTGATTTTAGCATGTAACTGACAGCTTTTTCTTGTTTACAAAGTACAAAATTAATGCAAGTTCAAATTAAATGAATAAAATAGAGTGTAGACTTGATTACCACTTCATTGTGAGCACATTAGAAGCATAGAGCACCCATAAGCACCTTGACAAGGTGATTTTGACATAAACCCTATTTCAAAAATAGGTATTTTGTCATTTCTTCGCAAAATTTCTTTGATAAAGTAACTTATATTTGATAAAATCATGGATATGTCATTTGTTCATAATTTTGAGAATAAGGAGAGATGGAAATTGAAGGTTGTTTTCATGAAACCCATAGAAGGAAACCCTAATTCAACATAATCTATTACTCCAAACAACATAGTGTATTTGGAAGACATAGGAAGTTATCTTAATAACAACTTTGAAACTATTGGTAGTGAGTATATGAACAAAGGTATGGAAATTGTCTTTAACCATGATATCTCAGTAAAGCCCAGTTGATCATTTGAAAAACTTAGACTTAGTCAAATATCATTTCTACTACAAATTTGATACTAAGGAATGGACATAGATCATACTAAGTAGAATTAATGATGGAAAATTGTGGATGGAAGACAATGTAGTTGACATTTTAGCATACCTTGTCCATGAGGTAACTAGTCCTAGCAAACAAGGTAGTGTACCTATAGGTGAGAAACTAGTTAAGAAGAAGGTTGAGAGCTACACTAAGGTAGTTTATAATGGGAAGGCCATGGTTATCAACACCATTAAACAAGATGATGCAAAATTCCTAAAAGAATCATTTCCTATTCTATTTGTGCAAGTTCTAAGATTGATGATTTATCAACAAGATTCATCTATGTAGCTTATAAGAATTTTTTTGATAGAGAACATGTTAACCTAAGTGGAATTCTAAGTGTAGACACCTAAATTTGATTACATTGCTTTGGTAATCCTATTTATTTATCTCTAAAAAGGCATTATTAATTAAATTTCTATTTAATTAATCCTTTGTCATCCCCTAGTTGATTAATTTAATTAATCATCTATAGTCCTAATTGATAAATCAAATAATTTATTATTTATCAATTAAATCCTATTCTTCTATCTAATTCCAAAAATCCCCATTTATTAAATAAATCTATTTGATAAATGAAATCCTCAAATTCAAAAACCCCTAACCTATCTCTAATCCTCCATTTAGCCTAATCCACCCCATCCACCCATACTAACCAAGCTTAGCCACTAACTCACCCACCCTCATTAATGCCATCCACTTGCACATCTCTAACATCCCTAATCTAATCCTAAACCCAAGCCTAATCCACCCCCTAATGTTGTCACATTCCTTAAACAAGTTTAAGACTTTCCTAATCCAAACCAAAGTCTCCCCTCAAAAAACCCAACCACTAAGTCATGAGTGCTCTTACAAAACATAAAAGACTCTTACAAGCCCACTCATGACTCTTACACCCATCTTCCACACTCTTCCCTCTTCCACACTCATTCCTCTTACATCCCTCTTACATACTCAACCCCACTCATCATGACTTTAACCAACCCTTTACCCTACCCTCTCACACTCATCCTCCTTGTGACAAGTTTCACCTTCTCATTGGTGCTAAACAAGCACAATCCATGTGCTCTCCTTTGAGTGCATCCTAGACCATTTTAAGCATTTTTACGCGTAGAAAAAACAACAAAAAAAGTTTAAAAGAAATTTCCCATAGTTAAGCTCTCATTTTTGAAGATTTTGGCTAACTAACTAAATTGCTTTTTTTTTGTCTCATTGTAGGTTGGAGCACATATGGAACCACTAACCATGTTTCTTGCAGGTTTTCATGTTGCTAAAAAATGAACTTGAATGTTTAACCATTTGTCTTTGAATGCATGTTGCTAAAAAAAAATGAAATTGAATGGTTAAACACATTTTCCATTGAATAAATGTTGCTCAAAACACACTCTTGAATATCATGGATTAAAATCAACTTTCTTTGGAATGCATGCTTAAAACAAAAAATCCAATCTTGAATGCCAAGGATCAATTAACCATTACAATATCAAACACTTCATTTGGAGCTTCTAAAATTGAACAAAACAAATCTCTTTTTCACATGCAATCTAGGTAAAGTTTGATTTTTGGACATTTAAGAAACTTTGTTAAGTTAAAATACAAATTTACAAAAATCAATTTGAGTAGTTCCTTGGATTCACCTCTTTTCTAATCACCCATCAAATACTAACCATTGGTTGCAATCTCAGCGCCATTTATGGGGATGGGTCTACTTGAAAAAGGTGTTAAATGTTCCACAATCTAACTCACTCACTTGGTCTTTAAACGTTTGCTTTAACTTTATCAAAATTCTTAAATGGCCAAAACTCTAGATTAAATCGATCACACTTCAAGTTTGGGCACTAAAATTGAACAACAACTGATGTGGAGAGCCTCCGGGCGCGCGCTTGAAATCGAATCTCACACACTTTTGTTTTGGGCTTAAAACAAACTCACACTCAATCTTGAATGCCTTAAAGAAAATTAATCGATACTTGACGTGGAGGGCCTCCGAGTGTGTGAGTTTGCTTTTGTTGACCCTAACTCTTCTTATTGTTTGCATTCTTTGATCGATTTACTTTTGTTGGCGTTTCAAGTTGGAATTGAACATTGTCTCTTAAACATGAGTGCTTGCAAAGTCTAGATTAGCACACATAAGAGTCAGTTGGTAAAAGAACAAGCGTGTTTTTTAGCCCAAGGTCATTCGAGTCTTCTCTCCCCTTGTCGTCTTTCGAGGCCATCTTGGGTGCATAAGATTAGGATCCAAAACCTTGTTTCTTTTTAGGAGGCCTGCTTGGGGATTTCATCACCCCTTGGACGACCTCAACTCCAGCACTCCGACGGAGTATAAGAATCGGGAGGTGAATCGAAAGACACCTCTCTTGGGATCAAGATTTTGTCATTTGGGCTAAGCCTCAAGGAACTTTATACCCTTGAGAAGTGAAAGAGGAGAAGTGGGTTACCGCTCCTCTTGGCTGTGTGACATCCTTTTGGTCTCATCTACGGATTTGGGCCTCATGTACCTTGCGTATATCGAGGACTCCCTAGCTAAACCAATTGTCAGCCTTGCAGAAAACCATCTAGGATGTTAATGTGTTTGGAGTGACTGATCGAAACATTTGTAGAACATACACACTCCTTGGCACAAGTATCACATTCTGAGAACCACAAACTTCTATCTAGGTGTTCCTATCTATTGCTTGTTTTTATTTTACTTGTTGAATGAATGTTTGCCAAACTTGGTCAATCCTAGCTTAGGGCACACTTAGCATAGTCACTGCCTATTTTGGAAGTTGAACAAGTTGAAGAAAAAGAACTGAGATTTTTCCCAAAGCCAAGCAGATTCAAGAATTTATGTCGGAACAACCCAAACCCAAACAGAAGTTTCACAAGGTCAAACTCAAGCCATCTCTAGCATACCAAGAACTTTTAGCCAAGAGAAAAGAAATAACACCAAGCCCATGAATTTCCAAACTCCACAAAGCAAAGGACAAACCTACCAATGAAGCACTTCAAGAGGCCTGGTTAGAGCGCACCATCAATTTTAGCCAACATCTAGGAGTTAATCTTGCTTATGCCTTACCAACTAGGCATGATTTCTATGATTAGACACCCTTGTTTCTCCACATCTTCTTGGATAAGCTTCACTCTAGAGTCATCTTTGTAGAAAAGCCAGCCATCTTAGGTTATCCCCTTAAGCATTATTAGCTCATCCATCTTATTTAGAATCATACCATCTAGCTAGTAATCGAAAATCTACACATCTAAGCTTTCAAAATTGTTGTCACCTTGCTAAAAGTTTGCCATTCCTAAAATCTTCCAAATCCACCAATCTCACCAAGGTTATCCCTTTGACAGAGCTTTGTCTAGGGTAATCTAGCTTTGTCACTTGTTATCCCTCATCACCTTGAGCTAAAGGTTGGGATCCAGAAGTGGTCAATCTCATGTTCTTCCTAAAGGATCATCAGTCTATCCTTAAGTTGACACAATCACCACCAAGGTTGCACATAGGAAATCAGACCTTTTGTGCTTTGACAACATATCTTTGAAGTTAGAATCCCCAACCCAATCCTCCTTAGGTTTTTTCATATAGCTTTGCCTCAACCTAGGAAATCATTTGCATAGAAAAGCCTTCCCCGTTTTGCATCCATCAGCATTATTGCATCTCATCCCTAGGAGCATTTTTCATGCCACCCATCACTCGCTTAGCCAAGAAGAAAGAAACAATGGAGCCCTATCATTTGGATCGAACAGCCTCACCCCCCTTGAGCACTCAACCATCCTTCAGCCTAGAGCAAGCTATGCCATCACCTACTGACATTGAAGCTTTCATGAACCAACCAGGAAATGCAGTATTGGTAAACGCCATTATAGACAAAAAAAAAGAGACAATCATGGCTAATTTTCGAAGGGACAATGTAGGAACCTTTGACTTTGGAAGACCCCCTCCATTATCAGATCCATCTCACCCATTGTTTGGGCAGCTGCCACCACCCATAGGCTCTTATGATCCAAATTATCCTCAATATATTCCAAAAGAAGAGCCTCCAGCCAATCCATATGACCCAACAGACCCAAACATACCATCATCCACCCAAGTTGAAATCTCCATGCCGCAAGCCAACCCAGCCACCACCACTCCATCCTTGGTTCATACCTCTCCGCTCCAAACCCCCTTTACTCAAAATACCTCATTGTTCACCCCCTTCACTATTGCTGATGCTCCCCAACCTAGCCTTCCAAATCCACCCATCTCCCAAATCAGTGCTAGCATCTTTGGCCAACCTCAACAATATACAACAGGGATGTCACCCATGGGGCCAAGTAATCAACCTTTCATCACCCCCAGCTTGTTCACTACAGCCCAGAACACAATCCCATCATTTCCATTAGGTCTTGGGAGCTCAATACCATTAGCCACAAATCTACAAGCTACTACCCTCACTCCACAAAGCTATCAAAACCCACAAGCTACTGCCAATCTTCTACCAAGCTCCCAAGTGACCCCAGCTCCCACCACCACTCTACCAAGCTTCCAAATCCAGCCACAAAGCTATCAAACCCCATCAGTTCCATTCCCAAGCTTTCAATTCCCACCACCTCCACCACCAACTAATCCATTACCTCCAATTACCAACTACTTTTCAATGCCACTTCTAGGAGGTAATCCACCACCCCAGCCAACCACCAATTATTTGCAGATACCATCCCAAATGGGGGCACAACCCACATACATTGGTCAAACCCCACAAGCCCTCCGATCGTTTCCCCAAGCCTCACAACCACCTTATACCTTACCTCCACAAAGCAATCCATTTATCCCACAGCCAGCTTATGTTCCTCAATCCCAACCTCAAATCCCATATCAATAGCAAGCCTCGTAGCACATGCAGCAATATGCGCCGCCTCCCCCTTAACAACCCGTCATCCACCATGCAGCTGCCCAAATAATGTACAATCCCTATCAGCAAATCCCTCACAGCCATCCATATTCAATGGCCCCATCTAGCACATACCTACCTCAAGGCACTCCTACATTGGGGGCACCCCAACCATCACCTATCAATTCAGAGTGGGAGCAAATGAAGACAGCTCTGAAAGCCATCCAAGAAGGGAATGATCCAAAGACATTCAAGTTTGAGAATGTGTGTCCTTACCCATTTGACAGAGCCATTACCACGACACCATTTCCCAAACACTTTGAGGTACCTAAATTTGACAAATTCAGAGGAAAAGGAGACCCTGTCACACATATCAAAGAATTTTACATGCATTGCCAGGACATGGCATACAATGATGTCTTCCTCTTGCACCTTTTTCCCAAAAGCTTAGCTGGACCAGCTCTTGAATGGTTTTATAGAATCCCCTATGGCACAATTAAAAACTTTTCTAAATTATCTGAGGCATTTGTAGCCCAATATGCCCATCTTGTTGAAACAGAGCTATCAATAGTTGATCTTGTCCACACCAAGCAAAAAGGTGGAGAAAGCCTTGCCAAATACCTGCAAAGATGGCAAACCCTTACCACCCGCATATCTTGCACCTTGCCAGAATGCCATGTGGTGAAAATGTTTATTGATAATGCACATCCCAGCTAGGCTCACCACATGACCATGAACTGTTTGCGGACCTATAAGGATATCAAAGAGAAAGGAATGATCCTTGAGCAAGGACTCATCAAAGATGGTGTGGTAAAGATTTACAAAGAGGCCAACCAAAATCAATCACATTTCAATGACAAGTCTAGGTATTGGAACAAAAACAAGCATGTCGCAACAGATGGGGTTACTGACACCAGACATGTGAATATCGTTGGTCCTTCTCAAAACCAGTCTAACCCACCATATCAAACAAACAACCAACAAGCTACCAATTACCAACAATGAAATAACCAAAGCTATCAAAACCACAATACAAGACCCAACTTTCAAGGGTCTAACAATCAAACTAATGTCATCAATGTAGCTGCAGGGAAAAAGCCCAGATTCCAACCTGCACCTAGAAACTATACACCCCTTGGTGAGCCATTGGATGTTATTTTTGAGAAGTTGGCTAAGGAAAACCTCATCAAATTTCCTCCTACCCAGCAAATTGATCCAAGCCAATCCAAAGCTGCATGGTACAAGGACAATGAGTATTGCAAGTTCCATAGGGTAAACGGTCACACCACCCTCAGATGCATGAAACTGAAAGACTATGTGCAAGACCTCATTGATTGGAAGGAAATCACTGTTGGTGCCCAAACCTCTCCCAATGTAGGCTTACAAATTTATCAAAATGCTTTTCCTCCACACAACAACCAAAATCCTGGAAAAGCACCTATCCAAAACAACACCAACAACCACTAGCCAAACCAACAGCATGGGAAGAACAATGACCACACTTCATCCTATATAGACTATGGTAGCCTTATAGGTTGTATATCTGAGAAAGAGCCTTCTGTCAATGTTATCAATATCTGAGGACCAGACGATTAGTGTGCGGTCACCACTCGAAGAGCGCAATTTAACATCGCAGGCCCACCAGTTTCATCAACACCATCAGCTCCATCAAAAAGCCAGTACAATATCTTGGAACACCTTGGGAACATGCCAACCCAAATATCCATTTTAGACCTTCTCTGCACTAGTCCTGTGTACAAATAAATCCTTGATAGTGCTCTCATAGAATCCCGTGTCCCTTCTGATATCAATTCTACCAATTTTCGTAATCTTGTTGGACACTTTTCATCCTCATGTGCCCTATCTTTCAAACCCACCGACATACCCACGGTTGAGCCAGATCACACCCTTCCGCTTCACATAGCCATCATGGTATCCAATTTTGCCATGAAAAGAGTAATGATAGATAATGGATCAGCCTTGAACATTTGCACCCTAAAATTCATAAAACAAGCTGGGTATACTGAGGCAGATATGATCAGTGAGGTTATCACCATCAAAGCTTATGACAACTTGGAAAGGACCACAGAAGGGACTATTTTGCTACCAATCAAGGTTGGGCCAGTCATTCAAGAGATAGTTTTCCATGTTGTTGATCTAAACCTACCATTTAACATCCTCCTCGGTCGCCCATGGATTCATGCTATGAAGGTCATTCCATCCACCTACCATCAATGCATCAAATTTCTGCATCAAGGCACTGAGGTAACCATCCATGCCGATCCAGAACCCTTTGCTTACTGCAATGCGGTTGAAGCTTCATATACAAACCATTTCCCTGGAATAGACATCGGCACAGCCATCGCCAGCTCATCCCACACTTGTAATGATGCAAAAACCATCCTTGCCTCCACCCTATCTACTGTAAAGATCAACAACAAAGGATATGGAGAATATAGTCTATCATATGCATTTGCTGTCGGAGCAATCCCACTTGATCCACATACCCATGGATGGCCAACATATCACAAAGCTAAGGAGATTCCACCTCCTCAATACAAACAGTTTGGCCCAACCACCTTTGTGTCCTCAAAAACCCCTCTTCATGAGGAGCTCACTCCAGATATCAACAATTGGCTACATAAGGATGCACCTCCAAGAAATCAAGCACACCTTGATCACTTCAGCCAGAAGTATCCCCAACAACATAAGCTCATCACTGAAAAATGGAACTATCAAGGAGGTGGACTAGGACCAGAAGAAAGGGGCATGCAATGTCCCATCGAAGCACATAATTGGGAAATAAAGTCAGGTCTTGGCTTTGGCATACCCACAACTGGGGGCACCAACGAGAACGATAACGCTTTTTCAAACATCCACCGCGACCTTGTTGAAATTGAAGACATTCCTGAGGAAGTTGAAAAGAGAGCCTATGACGATATCCAAGACCAAATCTTCCTAGGAGACTCTATTCTCCGAGAACTATCCATCCATCTCATTGACCTACCACTTGCTCATCCACAACTCATAGATTGGGACCAACCAAGTGTCATACATATTGATGAGTTCGCATCAGAGGAAGCACTTCTAAGATTTATGGGAGCTGAAACTCCTCATAAGAAGAAAAAGCTAGATTCTACCTACATCTACAAGCTAGATCCCAAGGGGTATTTTGGAGAAAATCCCCAACCTAGTTTCGATACACCCAAAACTAGAATTAAGGTAAATCTAGGACTAGCTAAGGCAGCGAAGAGAACCCCTCAGCAAGAAAATCCAGAGCCACAAGCAGAACATGAGGATTTAGTATTGCCTCCTCAAGATAATCGACCAGAGGTGTCTTCTATTCTAATAGAGGATACTAGAGAAGTCAACATTGGTTCTTCAGAGATCCCTAGAATTGTTCACATTGCTGCATCCCTATCACAAGACCAAGCTGACCTCCTCTTTGAGGTTTTACGAGAGAACATTGGCCGATTTGCATGGTCATATCAAGACATGCCAGGACTTGATCCAAAGCTTGTAGTTCATCATCTTGCAGTCGATCCAAAGATCAATCCCGTCAGACAAAAGCTTAGAAAAATGCACCCCAAGGTGGCATTACTAGTCAAAGCTGAACTAGAAAGAATGTTAGCTACTAAGGTTATTTGACCTATCGACTACTCAGAATGGATCTCCAACATGGTCCCTGTCACTAAGCCTTCCGATGACATCAGAATCTGCACTGATTTTAGAGATCTTAACAAAGCTTGTCCAAAGGATGATTTTCCCTTGCCCAACATAGATATGATTGTAGATCTTACAGCTAGACATGAAATTCTATCCCTTATGGATGGATTTTTTGGGTATAATCAGATCAAGATTTCAGAAGAGGACCAGCATAAGATAGCATTCACTACCCCTTGGGGAACCTTTTGCTACACCATGATGCCTTTTGGCCTAAAGAATGCTGGAGCTACCTATCAAAGAGCTATGACAACCATTTTCCATGATCTTATCCATAGCATTTTGGAAGATTATGTGGACGATATCCTAGTCAAATCTCACACCTTCATGGATCATCTTGCTGACCTGGAAAAAGTCTTTGATAGGTTGGCCCAATATCATCTCATGCTAAATCCCAAGAAGTGTGTCTTTGGGGTCACATCTGGCAAGCTTCTAGGCTTCATAGTTTTTAAATGGGGTATAGAGATCGACCCCAAAAAGGTCAAGGCTATCTTAGACATGCCTCCTCCCCAGACACTGCGACAGCTTCACTCTCTTCAGGGAAAACTTCAATCTGTCTGGCGCTTCATCTCCCAACTTGCAGATAAGTGTACACCATTTTCACACTTGCTAAAGAAGAATGAGAACTTCAAGTGGGATCTTTTATGTCAGCATAGCTTCGATCAGCTCAAGCAGTATCTCACCAATCCCCCTATCTTGGTTCCACCAGTTCCTGGTCGTCCTTTGATCTTGTATATATCAGCAACACCTACTTCTCTAGGGGCACTTCTAGCACAACATGATGATTATAGCAGAGAGAGAGCCATCTACTATATCAGTAGAACCCTAGTTGGTTATGAACTCAATTACACTCCTATGGAAAAAGCTTGTTTGGCAGTTGTTTTCTCAACTCAAAAGCTTCGCCACTACATGCTAAGTCATACCATCCAACTAGTCTCTAAGATTGATCCTCTCAAGTATATGCTCTCTAGAACAACACTCACAGGTCGGCTAGTGAAATGGGTTATGCTACTAAGTGAGTTTGACATCCAGTATGTGGACAGAAAGGCAATCAAAGGGCAAGCTATAGTAGATCACCTAGCTGATGCACCTCTAGTAGATGCATATCCTTTGCTCACAGAATTCCCAGATGAGCATATCTGCCTAATTGAAGAACAACCCCCATGGAAGCTTTATTTTGATGGATCATACACCTCTCATGGATCAGGGGCAGGAATATTATTAGTTACACCTCAAGGAGATTACATTCCAAAAGCCTTCAAGCTACAATTCCCTAGCACCAACAATATAGCAGAATATGAAGCTCTTGTAGTAGGATTAAAGATAGCTGCAGAATGGAATATCACTAAGTTACAAGTCTTTGGTGATTCCCAGCTCATCATCAAACAAGTCTTAAATGAATATCAAACCAAAAATGAAAAGCTATTACCCTACAAAGAGCTAGTTGATCAGCTAACCCAACATTTTACAAAGCTTCAGTTTAGACAAGTGCCTCGAATGCAGAACAAGGCAGCAGATGCCATGGCCACTATCGGCTCGCTCTTGGAAATTCCCCAAGATGCTACGCAGTATGAATTTTTAGTTGAGCAGCTCCTCACACCCGCTTATGCGAATGAGGATTCAAACCGTGTTTGTATCTTGGTTGGTCCCCAATCCCCTTGGTACCATGAAATTCATGCTTACCTTAACGATGGTATCATATCCCCTCACCTCACACGTACCCAACACCAGAACCTCATCCAAAAATCATCCTGCTATGTTATCATAGCCAATACTCTATATCGTCGAGGTTATCACGATACTCTCTCTCGATGTTTAGATGAAAATGACACCGTGATGGCATTAAAAGAAGTACATTCTGGACTTTGTGGTGCCCACACGAGTGGTATTGTCCTTGCATGACAAATCCTTAGAGTAGGCTACTATTGGCCTACCATTGAAGAAGACTCTTGTGACTTTGTCAAAAAGTGTCTCCCATGTCAGCAGCATGCAAATCTTGTGCACGCTCCAGCACAAGATCTACAGCCTATTGCACCACCTTGGCCTTTCGCTTGTTGGGGCCTTGATCTAGTTGGAACTATCACCCCTCTCTCATCTGATGGACATAAATGGATAATAATAGCTACAGACTATTTCACTAAGTGGGTGGAAGCAGTCCCCCTAGTCTCAGCTACAGGAGTTCAAGTCTCCAAGTTCATCTTGTACCACATTGTTTGCCGCTTCAGCATCCCATCCAACATCTTCACTGACCACGGAGCTAACTTTGAAAATCTCAACATGGAAGAATTATGCACTTCCCTCCGCATCCATCACCACTTTTCTAGCCCATATTTCCCACAAGGTAATGGCCAGGTAGAGGCAACTAATAAAACCCTCCTCAAAATCCTAAAGAAATTTGTCAATGATTTCGGCCATGATTGGCACCTTCAAATAAATCCGGCTCTATGGGCCTATCGAACTTCCTTCCTTTCATCCACAGTCACAACTCCATACTCCCTAGTCTATGGTGCCGAAGCGGTATTACCTATAGAAGTTGAACTTCCCTCACTACGCATATCTTTGTGAGGGCAAATCTCAGATGAAGAATACAGAGTAGCTCGACTCACCTAGCTAGATCTCTTAGACGAGAAGAGACAACAAGCCTATGACCATCTCACGGTGTACCAAACTCGTCTCAAAAGGAATTTCAACAAGAAGGTGCTCGCACGACACTTTCAGCCAGGTGATATGGTCCTCAAAGAAAATATGAAAGTCCAAGCAGATCGAGAAAAGAAAGGCAAGTTTGAACCTACATGGCTTGGTCCCTATGTGGTTACTGCCTCCTTTAGCTCTGGAGCCTATCAATTATCTACACCAGAAGGAGAACTCTTGAATGATCCCACTAACATCATTCATCTCAAGAAGTTCTATGCTTGAAGATCCTTGGTATACCCAGCTTTTGAAAAATACAAGAAAAAAATAGTAAAGAGAAATAAGCGTCCAATGGTGAAAACTTGGCAATTCAAGCACCTTGGATAGGTACCTTGGTAAAAACCTGGTAATTCAGGTGCCTTGTGTGCTAAAGACTAATCCATTATCTATCGCTATCCTATCCCTCATCCATCCACCCACCATCCCATAAAACACTTGCTTGTTCCCTTGGTGTTCCAATCAAATATCCAAAATCTAATGGAGCTTGTCAATACCTCCTGTACAGCTTGTAAATCTTGTACCAAAGCTTGTATTATACCTTGTAAATCTTGTACCATACCTTGTATATATTTGAATCTTGTCCAAAGCTTGTACCATATTCCAGCTTGTAAATAATCTTGTATCCTAGCCTATATCCTATCACATGCACACACAGAATCCCATTTTCCTTAAGATTTTCACAAACCATCTACCTATCCACCTATCAACTATTATATACATCCCATCCTTCACAAAAATTTCCATCTCACAAAAAAACCAAAACATGAACAAACTTGTACATTTGTAACATATCTTGGTCTGTCAACTTATACATCCTCTTTAGCTTAGTATCATTGTATCTATCCGGCTTTCATGTTAGTTCATCCTTGGTCAACATCTTGCACACATCACACACCTTGGTTAGATATTCCAATGCATCCTTTAGCTAGATCTCCTATCACCAAAGTGTTATCCTTCTTAGTTCAGCTTGCCAGATGCATCACTCATCTAGATCCATCAGCTTAGGTGCTCTTTGATAGATTTTTGTAGGATATAGCTTTCCTCATGTCTGATCTTGGTCCGTTAGTACCTCGTCCTACCCATCTCGTTGGCAAACAGTTCTCTTTTGGATTTTCACTTTCTTTTGATTTGGGATCTTCCCTTTTGGGTCTTGAAATATCTTTTCCAAGCAATCTCCTTATTCCCTCCTTAAGGTTGTCATGATCTTCCATATCATGGTATGTTGCGAATGGGGCAATTAGAGCGTAAGGTCTTGATCAGGTCTTTTGCTTGTTTTCTTTTTCTGCTTGTGGGTTACCTAGTTTCGTTTCCACGCTGCTTCCTCTAGGATTCATGTGTGATACTGGGGCAATCCTTGTGTGTTTGTTTTGAGTCAGTTCGTCAGTCCTCTGGACGGTTGGTGAAAAGGCCTTGATGTTCTTGGTAACCTTGGCAATTAACCAATAGTCCTATATCAAATCTAGTGCTCAACTACATGGTGGTACTTCTCTTTGAAGTATCCCCCCACTCAAAAAGCTTCAATGGATTCCCTTCATCTCCATTATCCCCCATCCACATCCTACATCTTTCGCTCCTACCCCAGCTTATGCATCAGTATCTCTTTGAATCACTCCTCACGCTTAGCTTTAGGGATCCACAATCCTAGTCTTAGGGATCCACCAATCAAATCAATCCACCAAGCCTCATCTTTCGAGATCCACAATCCTAGTCCTAGGGATCCCTGAAACCCATCTTCTGCCAATCTGACTCTTTGAAATCTTGTTGCATCAGCTTTATCATTCTATCATCCATCTCCCTACCATGGATTCCTTTTATAGCACTCCACTCCTCCTCCCCCCCCCCCCCCCCCAATCCTGGAAAGTCTTAAGCTTGCTTTACTTTTGTGCCTCTGATTTCCCTTTATCATTCTCCCATAGTGAGAGTTTGAGCTAATTCAGCCCCTTCTCTTTGCCAACCTATGTCTTAGCTGATCTCAATTTCTTGTACTTTTCAAGAAGTCATCGAGCCTCATTTCTCTCCCCGCCGCCTTCTTGAGGGGGCATCATCTAAGTCTAGTCTCTCCTCTTCTTATCCGAGACTGGGACAACCATGTTGCTAAAACATCTTCCTTGTGTCATCTTCATTCAAACTTCTTTGAAATAGTGTTGTCTCAACACTATGTCAAAGAGGGGCAAAATGTAGACACCTAAATTTGATTACATTGATTTGGTAATCCTATTTAGTTATCTCTAAAAAGGCATTATTAATTAAATTTCTATTTAATTAATCCTTTGTCATCCCCTAGTTGATTAATTTAATTAATCATCTATAGTCCTAATTGATAAATCAAATAATCTATTATTTATCAATTAAATCCTATTCTTCTATCTAATTCCAAAAATCCCCATTTATTAAATAAATCTATTTGATAAATGAAATCCTCAAATTCAAAAACCCCTAACCTATCTCTAATCCTCCATTTAGCCTAATCCACCCCATCCACCCATACTAACCAAGCTTAGCCACTAACTCACCCACCCTCATTAATGCCATCCACTTGCACATCTCTAACATCCCTAATCTAATCCTAAACCCAAGCCTAATCCACCCCCTAATGTTGTCACATTCCTTAAACAAGTTTAAGACTTTCCTAATCCAAACCAAAGTCTCCCCTCAAAAAACCCAACCACTAAGTCATGAGTGCTCTTACAAAACATAAAAGACTCTTACAAGCCCACTCATGACTCTTACACCCATCTTCCACACTCTTCCCTCTTTCACACTCATTCCTCTTACATCCCTCTTACATACTCAACCCCACTCATCATGACTTTAACCAACCCTTTACCCTACCCTCTCACACTCATCCTCCTTGTGACAAGTGTCACCTTCTCATTGGTGCTAAACAAGCACAATCCATGTGCTCTCCTTTGAGTGCATCCTAGCCCTCCTTAAGCCTTCATCCATCCTTGCATCTAAGCCCTCCATCCCTCTACCCCTTAGCCTATAAATTGAATCCCATCCCAAGCCATTTCATCAACAATCTTTGAGCTAAAGTTACCATGCTATTTTGAGAACCAAAGCCATCAATATTACCCTTATAATGCCAAATTGAGAGCTCACAAAGCTACCAATTTTCCATTATCCATCTCCATTGAAGCAAGCTTTTGAGCATCTTGAGCATACATCCACAGCAAAAGGACACATCTACAGAATCAAGAAAGCATGGAGTGCTTTTTCTTGTGAGGTTTGCACTTCTTGTTTTCTTCCTTTGTCTAAGCATATATGTGAATTTAGTTTTTGGTTTGTGAATGTTTACTTTATTTGTTAATGTTCTTTGCATACTGATTCTGGTTCTACACTAAGAGTGCAACTCCTTGAAAACTTAGAGAAAATCAAGAGGACCAAGAATGGTGTGTTTATATTCCAGTCATTGATCAATCATATATTTTTTCATGTACTTAAGAGATTTCCATACTTATAAGTTACAAATATTATGAGTAGTGAGAAATGTATCATGGAAAAAATTACAGATGTATGTAGAAGACATCCAACAAACAAAATCTTGGATAATGAAAATTTGATCATGAAAACATTTTAATATGGAATGAAACAAAGATTTAGAATTGCACCTACAATTGTAGGAAGATTCAAAGATGATATATGCATTATGGTTGATATAGACCTGACTCATATTCAAGCAATAGAACCTCAAGAACCTTTCCTTGATCCCTTAGGCTATGAGTTAAGTGATGATGTAGCAATTAGATATATTAATATATTGTTGAATTCTAAAAAGGACCAAGCTAGTACAAATTTGGGACATATGAGGACATTACCTAGTCAACTTATCAAGCATCCTTAGAGAAAGCATCTCACCAAAAGATTGAGACTATAATGAAGAAAGCTCTAATTGAGACCGGTAAGACAAAAAGTGAATGATAGGTAGTTAGACAAACAAGGAATATGTATGTGCAACCATTATCAATTGGGAAACCATCTAGTGTGTCTATTGCAGAAACTCCTTTAGAACAAAGCATTCAATATGCTGCAGTATTAGCTGAACAACCATGTGAACTGAAGAGAAAATATGAAAGATTAGCAGAAGCTATGACTACCAAAACTAAAAGACTCAAGCAACATACTACTAGGACAAGAAAAAGATAGAAGTTATTGTTGAAAATTGTGGAATCTAATAAGGAAGAAGAAGAAGAAGTTAAATAGGTAGAGAAATTTACTGTTTCTAAATAGTTAATAGGTAAAGCAAGGCAACCTTGGAAGCTAAATATTGAGAAGATCAACTCAGCCATTAAACATGAAGGGAAATTTTTTTAGATGAACAAATTTTATGGTTTATAGAATGATATTGAGAAAGATCATATTGATATCTCTACTGTGAGATATATGATTGCTAACAATCTAAAACTTTAGAATATTGAAGGTACACTAAATCAGAAATTCTATGATAGACTTATAGAGAAGAAAAAAACATCTCAGGAAGAGGATATGGAACTTTGGAAGTCCATGTTAAGGACTATATGCAAAAAAGATGATGAGGAAGAAGTCAAGAAATTGTTAAACAATTTTGTACCCTACTTGAGGAACAAGGTGAGACCATTTCTATTTATGGTGGGTGAGAAGGATACAATAAGGAGTGAAAAATTTCTAGCTATTAGTTAGATGATAACAGAGTCAAAGGAAACACCTTCACCAACACCTAAAACTTTGAAGTGTCAGTGAGTGGTGACACTATGCTGATTCACCAAACCAATGTTACTATCAACATTGATGACACTAACCCTTTTGAAAGTTTCAATCAGCTTGAATCTCTTGTCAAGGTCATTCAAGATCAGTTGAAAATAATTGAAGAAGAAAAGAGGAAATTAGAGGCAGAAAAGAGAAAGATCAAAGAAGCCAAGAAAAAATTGCTTGAAGAAGAAATGAAAAGGAGAGTAGAGGAAGAAAAGAATAAAATATAAGAAGAAGAAAAAGGAAAATGAAACTAAACCATCTAGTTCATCTACTCCACTTTCGCTTGCTAGCCTAACAATTGAGGATGATGATCAAAATGACTTGATCTCATCTCTGACAAAACTGATTGAGAAGAATAGAAACCTCAAGAGCTTACAAAGAACCTTAATGCAAGTAACTGACAGATTACAAAGAACTCTAGCAGTCAAGCATACAAAGGTAGATTCTAAATAGAGGGCAAAAGAAATGTTAAATTCCTTTGATGAAAAATTTACAAATATATTGAATGTTGTAGAGTCCAAGGCCCAGCTTTCTCATGATGCCAATCTATTTAGCACCATTTGTTAGATAGTAAGATTGAAGGAAAGCTGAGTGAGCTAGAAGCTCTAACAAGCTAGAGACAACAACCTTCCAACAAAGTTGATGACTTTGAATGACAAGTGGTTGGTGTTCACACTGATATCAAGAAACTAGAACTTGAGAGAGAACATATTTTGAAGAGATTATCAATATTTAGAGAGTCTATTTCTTTGAAGATATCATCTATTGAGAGACAGTTGGAGAAGTGTGTCAAAGCCAAGGACACCTATTCAAATTTCTTATACTCTGATCTCAATGTAGTTGAGGTAGCATCATATGCCCTTTGTGAAATTCACACTTCTATTAAAACAACCAATGAGACATGGGTAAAAGTTTTGAATAGTCTAAAGGAAATTTTTGATGATTGCATGAAGATTTTATTAGCTTAAGGAAAATGAACAAAGTTTTTTTTGACACCATATGAACAGTTTTTATAGTATTTGACATTCTAACCTTTGTCATTGATGTCAAAGGAGGAGAGGATGCATAAGAAAATTTTAAGGTAAGGTATGAAATCACATCATAAGTGGGAGAATTTTTAAGATGGATCAGCTATAAAAGATGATTAATGTATTGATATTGTAATGTTTTGAACAAGTTTTTGATACTTAGCCAATTTTCCCTATTTTGTTGCCATCAATGCCAAAGGGGGAGATTGTTGACAATTGGATAATGAAGATATGTAATTATTTTCATTTATCGAAACACATGATGTATATGCTTATAGAAAACCTTGGAAATAAAGATACTTACGTTTTGGTACCCCGAGAATTGTCTAAGTCTAAAATTGGTTTTCAATAGTTTATTGTTTTGTATGTAACTTGTTGTTAACATCATATTATGACTAATGAGGTTACATGGAGGAAGAAAGAAGTATGTTGGACATGTGGGTAACATCGTACATAAGAATACTAACCATAACACTTGTTATTCAAGTTTTAATGAAAGTAGTTATGTGATTATCAGTCAGGAATAGAAAGAAGTATTTAACATATAACTTGTTTATATGTTGTTATATCTAGAAGAGAGGTTAAATGTAGATGGTATACATATTGATGATGATGTCTACAACCTCAAACATCAATACAGACTATATGGATAAAAGATATTCAAGATTTATTGAACTTCTAAATTGGAGGTAAAGGAATTATTTTGTTTACAAAATAATTACTTGACCAATTAGGGTTCACATCCTAGATGTTTACTCTAAGTTGGAAAAGTATATTATGGTCTTAGTTGGCCTAGCAAAAATTTGTGAAAAAGGCATGGTATTTATGCAAAGGACATCTTGTGAGAAGAAGTATACAATTGTATTGTAATAAATAATATGTGAACTCTTGTATATTCTAAAGTGAACTTTGTGAAAACCTAATTGTGTGATCTAAGATCAAAGCTAAGGTCAGAGATTAGTCAAGAAAGAAGTTACAGTACTGATATACTAGAAGACTAATTACTTGTTTGGGAAGTGAGCTCTTCTTATAATTGGATGTGCATGTTTGGGCAATGAGTTCTTCTTGCATCTACTATACTACAACTCCTAATAGGGTTGGAGTCTCCTGGCAGGGATTCAAAGTCTCCTAACAGGGACTCTCTATACTAAATTTTCTCATTGACTTCTACTACGGTGAAACCTCTAGAAACGAACATATATATTAGTATATTATCTAGTGGGTATCATCCCCACCAAGGTTTTCCCTTGGCCAGGTTTTCCCTAGTTAACAAAATATGGTGTTATGAGTTATCTTTATGCATGGTTACTATTATTGTTTAACATTACTTGTTTACTTTCATATGTATGGTTCAAAGTAAAATATAATATTCAATTGGCAACTAAAGTTTGTAGAATACTGATTCAGCCCCCCCCCCCACCCCCCCCAATGCCCCCCCCCCCCCCCCCCCCCGTTGCTCTTAGTAATTCCTATTAATAACAAAACTAACAAAAATAAGTAAGCTCCCTAGTCCATACAATCCAGGTGTTAGAATATGAACTCCTAAATGAATTTCATTTACCTAACCTGCTAATTGTGTCACAGTCATATCTTAAAAGGATATTCTTCTCTTCAATTAGGCAAAAGAAACATTTAATTGTAGAGTTCTGACTTGATTCTATGTATAAATATTTGTTAGACCATTCCATTTCTCTTTGCAAAGGGCTCTCTTCATGCATGCACCACCACCATCATGTTCTCTTTTACCATGTCTAGCCTCAAAAAAACTCCAAACATGTTGGATATTAGTTTTCCTATGTGTCCTACTCAAACAATAGAACATTCTAGCATTCTTGAATTTTCTTGTACAATTATCTGACCATATCCAATGTTGTGTCATTTGAATTTGTCTCTCTCTTAAATTATCATAAAAGAATTTGGAACAATATTGGACAAACTCAGATGAATGAAGTTTATTACCACTCATATAGAAATGATACTCTCTCAATATTTTTTGATCCTCCTCTGTATTACCAAGTACATGCCTATAAATTATATGAGCATAAATTGTTACTTGTACTAAATTGTAATATTGTGGTTGTACCTCATTTTGTAGTGCAAGTGTGTAGTTCTTTCCAAAGCCAACAATTGAAAGTATAGTACCAATTGGAAATGTATTCTTACATATATGAAATCATTCATCAATCCATCTAGCATATTGAGAGTGTTCAATATATTTTGGTATGATCACACTCTTAAACTCATCTATAAATGCATGACAACTAACTTTATCTATAACTAGATCACACATTCTCTCAGTATTCCCATCCTTCAATGGATATTCAATAGTTTTGAATCTTTTTACGTCAACTAATTGTTGTCCAAAAGTAATCAAATAATTTTCACACAAACATTCATCTAACAAAGAAAGATTACACAAATAACACATGTACTAAAAAGACATGCATTGAAAAGAAAATATTGGTCATTAGGTGGCTTACAAAACAAACCTGATATGAAATCCTTTCTAGTTTGAGGTGGTATTCTTACACCACATTCCTACAAAAAAAATTTACTATGCATGGTACCACATATAAATTGAAATAAACCATAATGGTAATGAAATTGAACATGAGTTTTACAACATGTGATTCATTCCTTGTTAATCCTTGCATACCATGGTTTACACTTTTCAAAAGATCTTTGACTAATGGTAATAGTTAACACCTTATCATCTAAAAGTTTTCTAAACAATTCAATTTGAGTCATGTCCAAAAGGTCTTTAGGATGTAGATCATGTATTTTTGAGTCAACTCTCAATTTAAGAACATCTCTTGAATTAGGTGATACTCTTGTATTATCATGATAAAAAATTTCAACCAAACTTTTGACTTCACTAGTAAGTTTCATATCAGATCTTGGAAGTCTATGATTAGAAGTCCACAAACTATTTATTGGATCACATTCAAAGTTAACCCTTCTCTTTACATCTCTTTCCAAAGTCTTATGATTCATATTAAGATATAAATTTATGTTACTAATCAATCTTTTGTGAGTAGTTGATTTGTTAACTAAAGTTGTTGTTATTGCTTGTCATGCCACATTCTTATCTTTAGAGTGACTTCTCTTTCTGATAACATCAAAGACACTAGATATAGTGGATAAAACTTATTTTAGAGAGTCATTTTTATTCTTGGGTTCTGCATACATTCCTAACCTTTTCATTACCTTTCACATTTTAGAGATTTTCATTAGTTGCAATATCAACTACCATTGAACCTGAATTTCTTATTATAAAAAATTGTCTATATAATCTATTAGCATGTATCTCGATATGTCTCCATGAAACCAATCCATGAAGATTATCTATCACATCATTAGAAAAATGAAAATTATGTTCATGCACTTCAGTTTCATTTAGACATATTTGTTTAGTACTTGGTGTTTCCATGTCTACATTCATACAATTGTTATTCTCAATTGGCATTTCATTTTTAGTGTTATTTGGAATTTTAATCTCATTTTCATTTTTTCTTGGTATTTCTTTCAAAGCTTGATTTCCATTGGAGTTTTTTGTGCATGATCATTTGGAAATCTATTCTCATGAAGAAATACTAAATTATTTAATTCGTAACTTGCTTCTACAAAATCTCCAATTTCATCATGAGAAAACATGTGAGGGTTTGGAGACACACCTATATTGAATGTTTGATAACAATGTGCACCTAAATCTCCTTGTATTGGGTTCTCTTCTTTAGCCTTTTCATCCATCATGGTATCCTCAATGTCTTTCTCTTCTAAAATATTGTTCAACTCTCTAATTCTATGTCTTCTCTCTAGTTGACATTGTGCTTCATTCTCTTTGTTTGTTGCAATCTCCTCATTTGTCAGAACTTTTATTTTCTTCTTTCTTCATTGTTTTGATCCCATGTTTGTACCAGTTTTGAATTCAAATCAATAGCTTGAAAACTATAGAAAATGACAAGAAAACAAAATAATTGTGATAGAAATTCATTGTTGCAGCTCGAAACTGTCATTCAATCATTGTGATGATTGATAAGTGCTTTGTGGGCCAACTTTTGGGGCCCAACAGGTACTTTAGAATTGGCTACCCAATTTTTAAACAATTAGGTGCCTGATTTTAAATCGACCATCTGATATTTAAACAATTGAGTACTCAATTTTAAATTAGGCACCTGATATTTAAACAATCGGGTACTCAATTTTAAATCTGATACTCAATTATTTAAATAATGTGGTACCTGATTGTTTAAATATCGAGTGCCCAATTCTAATGCCATGGGAAAGAATTTTCCATGGGCAAGAATTTGCACCAGTTTTTTCCTTGGGGAAAGGAATGGTTTAGGCTTGGTGGGACCAAGCCTATTCCTTTATGAACCAAATTTTGACTAAGGCATTAAATTGGAATTGTTGTAATTTTTATATGGTTGTCCCTATTGATTTTTTTGACAAAATGAAAACCAATTATAGGTCTTACTATTCTAATTTCAAAAATGTAAATTTTATAGTATTATAAAATCATTTTCTATTTTTGCACTATTTATTAATCAAAAGTGTCTCTTAAACATAAAATAGTGAGATTCACTAAAATTTTAATAACTTTTCTGATTTTTCATGTCTAAAATTAATTTACATGTCATCAATCTTCACACAATTTTTTTGAAGTTAAAAATAAATAAATAAAAGTTAAATTTTGATTAAATTATGGTGTCCGTACATGAGATGTTTTAGAAATTAGCTTAATTGTCAATTAAAAATTTATTAAAAAATTTTAAAAAAATATTTTCATCAATCTTTGGTGTGTTAGGTAACTTCTTCTAAAAGGATTCACAAAAATTCATTTAGTTGTGTCAAAATATGGTGTCTGTACACAATTGTGATAAGGTCCTAAAACAAGCATTTTGAAAAAGTTGTTTTTAAAGATCCATTCCCAAAAAAAAATCTATCATATGGGTATACAAATAAATTAATTTTCAAAAAGCAGATTTTGGGCACTAAAATTTTTATTTTTGAAGTCTTTTTACATTTAATCTCTAAATGTCTCAAATTTTGGAATCAATTGACAAGATATTTCAAAAATAGGAAAAGCACTTCAACTTTTTGGCCAAAAGTGAGACCCAACTTCTTTCACTGACCCATTAAGCATAGAGAAATCCCTAGGAAAAACCTGCCATGAGGTACATGTTTGGGAGAGATAAGAAGACCTATCTAAAAACTTCATTATACACAAATTAGGTATTGTGAATGTACAAGGAGCCAAAAATAGGAGGGATCAAGTTGGGATTATTTAGAATCAACTATCAAATGGAGTAAGTAAAGTGAACTTGATATGTTCAAGGGAAAATAATAAATGTAGATTGAGAGATCTTTCAAGATTATGTATAGGAAGAGAGTGAGTAGACAACCATACCCAGATGTAATTAAGAACTTCTAATAAGTTAAGGAAAAGATGTCTGTCCACACCCAAGCCTAAATATAATTTATACCCTATAATATTGTTATTCAATTTAGCACTTGAACAAAGTAGAAAAATGTCAAATTTGGTGTCATGATGTTTAGAAAGGTAGAGGTGATGATAGGATAGTAGCAACATTCTTACCTCTTTACTCCTGCAAAACCTACAACTCCTGTGCATCTATAGCTCTCTATGTTTTGTATTAATACTACTATTAGTTTTGTGCTTTGAATTATCTAACATGAGGTAGTGAAGATGTTAGTGATGCAGGGACACTTTGAAACATAGGGCCCTCACTATTTCAATTTTGTTGTGTTGTGCTCCAAGAGAGCCTTCGTAAGTAGAATAAGGATTTGAGGACCTAGGTGTGTTAGCTAGGGTATAGGAAGTCATCAAATGTCCTTACAAGAGTCATTAAATGACTTTGGAATCAAGGCATTCCTTTCCATAGAGTTATAAGTAACCTAGAGAATATGCCTCTAGCCTAGGGAAGGGTCCCTAGCATGAAAATACTAAGGGATAGCCAAGTCAACAAGTAGAAAATGTCAAAAATTGCAAATAAGAAAAATTGCAAAAAGTTGCTATTCAAGAAATATTGCAATTTTGCAAATTTGCAAGAAATGCTGATTTTCCCTTCCAAACACGAAGGAGGCTGATGGAAACCTTTATTATGAAGGATAAAGACCTAAGAGGACATATATAAGCTTCAAAAACCCTAAAGTGGTCAAAAGTTACAAGTTATTGTATGGACAACATGTTGTAGTATAAGTTTTGCTTGTAAAAAGATTGAAATACTGAGTGTGGAAGGCTTTTGAATCTTGTTTTTGTGTGTTGTACCATTTTAGATTTAGATAGGGTTAATTAGGGAATTTTTTCTTCAGCAAGTTTCTTTTGGTGGTGTGTTATTTCATTGTTTGAAAAAACTTTTCTTTTTGAGCAGTATGTTGTCCTATTCTAGATAGTTTGCATTGGAAATGGTGTAACTCACTATCCCACCATAGGAATTGTATGATCTCTTAGGGATAGTGAGCGTACATAATGTACTACATCTTGTCAAAAGAAGGGGGCCTCAAAAGCCTGGGAAGTAGTTTTAAGCTCTTTCCCTAGGCAAGCCAAAGCATGGCTAGCTAGGGAATGATTAGATTGCAAAGCTTCTTGTTTGCAAGATTAAGGAGATCTTTTGGAAAGTGAATTTGGAGGTTGAAAAGTAGTGAGAGGAGGTCCTTTGGGTAGAATAAAAAGGTGCCACCAATCCATTAAGGCACCCAATAACTCTAAACAAAAAGTTTCCCTTGAAAACCCTCAAAATCAGCTAAGGTATTGTATGACAGTTTTGGAGTTTGAAACCTAGAAAATTTGAAAGTACTCTTGAAATAAATAAAGGTCTGTGAAGATGCCTTGGAAATTTTAGTGGAAAATGGAGAAAATCCCTATTTTGTAGGAAGAAGAGGGCTAATTGGGGCTCTTCCTTGTAGCCCTGTTTTGAAGGAAAAGGGTGAAGTTGGTAGGAAGTCTACCCATAAAGAATTGTTTGAGCATAAAAAAGAAGTGAATTGCAAGGTTTTGTGACTCCTCCATGATCCTACAAGTTGGATGTGTAGAATGGTCAAAAAGACCTAGCTTCTATTGGAAGACCTTGTATACTCTCCATCTAGTATGGGAGCTTGGCAAATAGAAAGAAGTGAAGTTTGATCAAGATAGTGGGGTAGGGTTTAGGATTGGGGGATCTTTGCTTTAAAAGGATCCTATAAGTCCATGTGGTGATCTAGGAAGATGCCTTAAGTTTCAAAGACAAACAAGAGACATGAGCCTGTGATTGGTTCATCCCTAATTTCTGTATCAGTTCTCCGCCACATTGAAGGCCTCCTCTTCATTGTCCCCATTTCCTTCTTTGTTAACTTCCTCAATCTACATTTGGAGGGAAACAACCATTTTTCTTGGGAAAATTTGCTACCATTTTTGAGATTCGATGGCGAGACCTTTGATGTGTTCTTCCAACTCCATGTTTTTGTGATTCATGTGAAAAAGCTCCAAGCCCTTCTCCCATAGCATCCATGATACTATTAATGCAAGAGCATAGTAACACCTTGCAATGATTTTCTATCATTTCTAGTAGATATTTCCTCATTCATCCTTCTAGAGGAATTATAGAGAACAAAGGATTAATTGTTTTGTCACTTAAAGAAGTTCAAGAATTTATTAGAGTTCTGATACAATACTATGCATTCATTTTAATTGAATTGTAGTGATCTAATGTTCTTAAGATTTATTTTGTCTATGTTTATTTACTTGGAGTCTTGTAAACTTATTAGTTGCATCGTTCTGGTGTTGAATCTCAGTAGCTAGATTCTTGGTTACTAGTGCCATGGGCTCTTTTATTTTTTAAAAAAAGGATCTAAATATTTTCCCAATTCTAATAAATATTTAAAAAAATAGCAATTCCATTCAGTGCAAACATGAATCTTGATAGGATCTTTGAGATCCTTGGGGTAATATATTCTTCTAAGACAAAAAGTGGTGATTTAGGAGAATGCAAAAACTCACATCAAGATAATCTTCCAAACCTATGGGCGTATCTATGTTTACTATGAATTATTTCATTGAAAACTTAATTATTTCATTGAAAACTTTAATGAATTGATGTTATCTACATCTGTGTCAAATCTTAGTTCCAATTACTGTAATACTAATGATATGCATATATAAGTTTTAAAAAGAATAGACAACCTGTACAAATTTCACATTTCACTCTAAAAATCAAACCCTTTGAATCAATATCAAAGTCAAATTTTCACTCCAAATCTTGTTCCAAAACAATTACATTTCTCATTGCTCAGAAGAAAGAATTCGTGAAAGAAAAAATTGACCTCTAGAAACAAAAGTAGAATGAATTGGAGAGCTTGATGAACTCCTATGAGGATGAGTGATGCGATGGCTTCTAAAATAGAGTGAAGATAGAGATAACCCAAAGCATGGAGTGGAAGATAGATATTTGACTTTGGACACTCTAGTTGATCATTTGCCTACAAGACACACATAGTAAGGTAAGGGTTTCTATAAAAAAATGTGTCACCGTTCACTACTACAACTTGCGATGTTTGCGTTCTCTCAATTTGCTGTAGATTTTAAGAGCAAGAAAATATAAAGACTGCTAAGAAAAAATAGCCAAGCCAATGAAAAATCATAAATTTTGTGACTTAAAATTCATTTTCATCAAAAGTAATTCAGCCACCATATTGTATAACATATGTTTTATTCTTTTCACTCTTTTCCAAGCATAAACTATTAGAAAAAAGAGACTCAAAAATTATAGTCTCCACCTATAAATAGGCATAACTAATAATGGACCTTTATTTATTTTTAATACAAATGCACTTTGAATCTTCATTGGAGAAATAGGGAGGATATTTATCATGTTACCAATATTATAAATCCTACTCTATGAGAAATGTTAAGGATACCCTAGTATTAGATGAAAATTTCTATCATAAAATCTTTGATCATTCTTAGTGAATTTATTCTGTTAAAGGAAACCACAAGTAAGTGTTATGTTTTTGAGATAAAAAGGAACCAAAACAAGGCAGTCAGCCCTTACAAACAAAAAGCTGGTAACCAACACATTACCAGCATTGACCAACAAAAAACAAAAAACTAACTAAATCATCATAAAACCATAGTTCCTTAAACATGCAACTAACCAGCATAATACTGAGAACAACTAAACTAAAAAAGTCTAGTAGATCTAAAACTACGGAAGTTCATCAAAATAATTGTTGGCATAACAAGCTGACCCAAGTCTTAGTTACATCTAGATGCCAGCAAAACCAAAAACAATAGAAAAACATAAAAGTCTTGGATTCGAGGATCCCATTAAACTAAAAAAATCAATTTTATTTTTACTCCTTCCTCGTCGCAGCCAGCAGAGTCTAGGACCAATCATTAGCAAGGAATTTGAAAAGAAGCTTATAGTCCTCCATATCCATACTAGTATCCTCCTTTTCCTGTGCCAGTAGCTGGAGGGTGGTGGCCGTGGCGTGGATAACTTTGAGGGTAAATTTAGAGAAGGTATATAACCCTTTCTCTAAAACTTTAACTCTCTTCTCCAATTTGGCATACAGCTCCATCTGCACCTTGGTCTCTTCCTTGGTCTTCGTTTTCACCTTTTTTTCTTCCTCCTTATCTTTCTGAACTTGGATATCATCCTGCAAAACCCTTGGATTAGTAGAAGCCTTAGATATTTCCTAGGTCGAGGATGAGATAGTTATGGGGGAGGTGTCCATTTTGCTACTTTCTTCATAGCAGGTTATGTGCTGGAGGGTGAAGCTTGCGGACACATGGGTGATTTTTGTGGCAGCAACATTACGAGCTGACACCTGAGTTAAGCATTATCAATAGAATTATCTTCCAAGATAATACTTTTTTCCACCTCCTCCTTTCCTTCTTCTCTTTTGGAATTAGAGTTGTCTTCCTCCTCCTTTTCTTCTTTATTATTTTTTGAGCTTTCCTCCTCAACCTCCTCAACTCTGAATTTGATGGATTTTTGTTTGTGCCTTGCCTGGGATTGGGCAAGTCTTCCAAATCTCCTCCTAACCTTACCCCCGACCTCCTCCTCTGAATCCTCTTCATTGACCTCTATAGGTTTTTCAATTTTATATTTTTATTACCCTTTTGTTTCGCAACCATATCAGGTTTTTTCTTTTTCTTGTTTTCCCAACTAGGAGAGGGACGGGGGGTGTGAATTTTAGTGCCAGTACTAGTGCTCAAGGGTGAATTCTGGCGGTGATGCTGGTTGTCAACCACCACTACCCTCAGGGGACATAAGGCAAGGTGAAACTGGTGGCAGAAAATTAGGCCTTGATGAATTATGTTATATAAAAATTATTTTATGATTGATGAAAAGTGAAAAGTATTTTGGTGAAAATATAAAGAAACAAAAGTTGTATACAACTACTCATAATCAAAAACTCTTCTTTAGAATTATAAAGTTTAATAGTAAATAAACTATCATATGTTGAAAAACATTATTTTATGATAATATAAACTTCTATATATTCTCAATAGAAAATAGAAACACTATTTTATGTGCTTTAACATAAAATAAGCTGATATAGCTGATATAGCTGAAGTCATGATATAGTTGATATGGCTAAAGTCATGATATAGTTGAACAGGTGTAAACAATGTAACAAGATGTTTGAGAGGAAGAATACTCACTCGGAAAGAGTGTTATAAAAGTAGAGATCATCGTACGCAAGTCGAGTTTTTCAAGGAAAATCAATTGCCCGTCATAAAATTACATTTTAATATAATTAAGTAGACATAATTACCTTAGGAGAGTAGCCTGATTAAAATAGATAGGGTTGATTATGTAGACACAATTTGACACGTTTGGCGTGTGACTCCACCCACATTTTTTCACCAGTTTTGTTGACTTCTACAATGTAATATTTTTTTTTTATATGTTGAGTAGTTGTTATTTTCAATGTTAAACATTTTTAAATTTTATGTCTATCTAAATGTGTTGTCTATCTAAAATATGTTTCATAAGGATGATGTATTTAATGCAGTGGCCAGCTCCGTTTAGATTACTTCCATAACTCATAAATTGCTCAATTCTTTTTCGAGAGACAAATCTTGGCAAGTGCTCAGAAATTCAGTCACTACGTAAAATCAGTGTCATCTGCTCAGAAATTTTTGGATGTCAGAACGAAAAAGTGAAATGCTTTTCTTTCACTATAACAGCTCAGAAAATTTGTACCATAGTGATGCTTTTCATCCATTCGATTTCTTCCTAGTTTGAATATTTTTTAAAATTTAAAGGATCATTTAGTTTTGCAATTTTTTTTTAAAATATTTTTTTTAAGGAAACAACTTATTGTTTAATTTCTAGATAAAGTTTAAGAGAATATTTTAAAAGAAGGGGTTCAATTATAATTTATTAGATTTTGTTAATTAAAAGTTGACTAACGAATCATCTAATAGATTAATAGTTGTAACATGAAAATGTTGGTAATTATATCAATTGTCTAACTGTATTTGTACCAAAAGGGTACTATAATTAGAATAGTTGTTAACAAACATTCAATCAATTATGGGGGGGAAATGTATAATGGTCAAAATGCACAATAAATGGGGCAATAGAGAATCTATAGAAAGCATCAACTCAAAATCACCATTCTTTGATCCTTGTGTGCATAACAAATCTCTTAGGATATTCACTAAAAGACAAGCAACCTACAATTCTTTCTTTTGTTCCTAGCACTAAAAACAAAAGGCATCCATGTTGAAGCTTAAGCTCCATTCTCTATTTGAGCTCTCTATGCCCATGGATATCCTTTTCATGCCTTGTATAGTAAGGTAAAGCATCTTTGAATCCCCCCTTAATATAAATATGTATTTGATGTTTCCATTGGCGTTAAACCTATTTTCATTGATGTCTTCATCAAATTCTAGAAGCATAGGGTTGATTATGTTCCTATTGGTTTTGGAGTGTTGTTGTATTAGGATATTAAATGTGCATTCACAATTATGTATAGAGATTGATGTTGATTATAGGAGATGATCTATCAAGACTATTTGTGTCTATTTTGGAGTGTTAATGTAGTGGTCATAAGTCCACATCAAAATTTGGCTAAGCATGGCTAACCTAGTGAATAGTAGTTGGGAATGAGTGTTTACATCTAGGAATTAGGAATATTAGAGTGCATAAAATAATTTGGTTTTATAATATTAAGTTTTTAATAAATAAATTAGTATGTCATATGGTTTTCTATTGTTTGATAGAAAGATCATTGCTTTAGTCGTATAATTTAGTGAATAAATAGATTATTGTTTATTATAACATGCATTGTATTTGGTTGAAGAAAAAGCATGGAGCACCATATTATTTTTCTGTAAAGATTTTTCATGTTTCTTCTATAATTCCCCATTCCTCTAATTATGGTGTAAGAACATAGTCATCCATAAGCGCCTATGTATATTATGGTATAGAATTGTCAAGACCAAGTCTAGGGAAATTGGATGTCAAAAGCTTATGATTTCAATGTTAGAACCAATGTGAACCATCATTTATTTCTCAACAATATTTAGAGAGAATAGTTGTTGCTAAAAATATTACCAATGCTTGACTCTTGAGAACATATATAGTGCAAGGCTCAGTGAAACTAGCAATAGAATATAACATAGAAGTCTGTAATAGGCTCACCATGCTACCTTCCTATTGCACTTATTCAATATGAGTGGAAGAAAAGTCTCTCTACATTTTTTTGTTTGTAGGGTCATATGTGCATGACCCTCCTTAATTAAATCTAAGGTATCTTTGCAAATATTGATCTCCACATCACCAAATAATAAAGAAGGGTAAGTGCACCAAGTTGAGGTGCCAAAAGGGGGGTATAAGTGGACACCTTTTTTCTCAAATCGGCAATTTTTGAACTTCAACAAGAATTTGAAGATAGTTATGCTCAAAATTTTAAGATATGACAAAAACAAAAGTAGTAGTCCCTTCAATCTAGTTTCTAAACTACTAATTTTTTTTCAAAATGGTTTAGTTTTAGGTCCTCAAAAAAGGGGCCCACAAAAAGTGGTACTATTTATTCAAAAAAAATACAACAATACAAAGTGTGGCCCCCCTAAAATTTTAACTTATTTTTTGAAATTCTTTAATTGATCTGGTCAAAAGTTACCTAATATTGTGTGGTTTATCCCATATTTTTTGAGTAATTTTATAATGTGTTTTTGTTTAATGAATTTTTTAATTGGACACATCCCAAAAACATGAAATATCTATGTGCTCCCACTAGAAATGATTAAAAACTAATATAAAATCAAAACTCCTTTTTTTCAAAGTGTGTAGAATGAAGTCTAGTTTCTAAAAAACTAAGTTGTTGCGAAATTCAATGAATGAGCTAAACTTTATAGCCTGATTAGTACATGTTGGTTTTTGACAAAAAATGGACATATATTCAAAATAAATTATAGTTGAAAGGCTTGAAATAGTTCAAATAAAAAATAAATTATATGGTTATAGAGCTAACACAGAGACCTACAATGTCATGTAACCTGATTTTATTGATGCTCAACCACAATGAAACTTGAAGGAGAGCACACAAGAAAGATCAATCATTTTTTGTATGTTTGCAACAAAATGTGTCTCAAACCAGTTTAGAAACTCCAAACCTTTGGGTTGGATCCCCAAGGCAAAACCAAGCTTTAGGTTTGGTAGAAAGAAAAGCTTTAAATAGCATATACGCACTACAACGTGCATGCATTGTTCAAAGTGTTTTAAAATT